>OW388165.1:6641500-7893500 GCA_936450015.1 Meganola albula | reverse complement strand
CGTTGTCAAGTACAAATAGGTACAGTCAGCAGCGAAAATGTTTTCATAATCAATATATTTTAATCCACAGCTGAACATAGACCTCTCGTGAGGCACCACTGACCACGAAACAGAGTTTTTATCATCCAGCTCATGTAGAATAGAACGAAAGATAGATTAAAATGAAAACTATTTGAATTGAAAAAACAAAAGAAGTTTTGGTTGAGATGCCCAGACAGTCCTAGAAAGGGTAATTATAACTGGCTGTGCTGAAGGAAAAGGAGGCAAGGAGGACGAGATGGACACAGACTACGCAAGAGGCAACAAGGACTACTTTGAAAATGTCAAATGAGAAAGCCGGAGAAGGGTAGCTGCAAAAGCTGTTAACTACTATGGAAAAAGGACAACAAAATACATGGTCCCTAACAAATACAATAAAATAGATGAAATAACATTAGATGAAAGTTTGTCAATACAAAGTGTTGAGAATAAATAAATAAATATTCTGATATACAGCAATTTATAGCTATAGGAAAAATTACTTTAAATTAATTTCTTTATATTTTGTTAAAAACATGTGTGTAGGTACAATTTGTTTTGCATTAATTTATATCTGAGCGTTACTTGCCAACGAACTGTTTTACAGTTTGACAAGAGCAATATAAATGTAACACTGTACCATTTTATTTGGATAAATAAATAAAAAAAAAATTACGTACCAGAATCACATCCCTCAGACATACGACCAAAACAAAGATACTTTTGTCGTTCACTGTACTTATTTAATGTGTTTTGTAGACACTTTACAAGCGAATAACAGACGATAAAACTACTTTACCTGGATTTGTGTGTGTTTATATTGTCTGTTTACCTATTAACTGTCATTGTCACCATATTTTAACAAAAGTACCCTCTAAAAAAGTTGTTGATTGTTGACTAAAAAGTATAATATACAGGATGGTTTAATCGGATTAAAACGAAGGGTTCTGTATCATTTGATTATTTTTCACCTCCGGCAAGAGACTAACATTAAAATGGTCGGGCAGCGGAGGCACCCTTTGAGTCACTTTAACCCTTTCAATGTTCCGCTGCTAAGCACGGATCTTTTTATCTTACGAGTTGAGAGAGTTTACGCCTAGCAACACGCGCTGACTTAGTGCGGCTTGATGGATGTTATATGTCTTTGAATGATTAGTTCTAAGTTCTTACACATACCATTCCTTACGATGTTTCCCTTCACCAATATTGAGCAGCAACAATTAAATAATTCACACAAAGATGTGTGGGCACGACCGACCGGGGATCGACCTTATATTTTAAAGGCGAGGTTGATACTGCTGCGGCAGCGCTGCTTAGTTCTTGTTTGTTGACTCAAAATTAAGTACGAGTATGGTCTATAATTGTTATACAAGAACTAATTATTTGAAGACATATTGTGACATCCACCATCTCGCTCTTGGCTAGCATTAGTGAATTAAGACTTAACTCTGTCAATTCTTAAGATATTTGAGAGGAGACCCTTGCCCAGCTGTGGGGTACTAAGGCGTTGATACAAACCTAGTATAGTATTATATTATCTGTGATACAAACATACCAGTTCACCTTACGAATGTTGATTACTGTTCTAAACTAAGAATAGGTAGGAATAACACAATTTTCTCGAGTTAGTTGTCAGATTATCGTCAGTGAACGAATAACAAGGCAGTAGACACGGACACAGGTGTTTCCTACGCTTTGTTAAGATGCAGGTACCGTCAGAAAAAAGAAATCATAATACAAGCAACTACAAATTAAATGTTTAATAAATCCCTTCCTTAGCTTATGCAATATCGGTGATTTCACCTTTCAAATAAAGAAAATCGCCTGAAAATCGCATATATTTGTTTAAACGCTACAAGGCCACAAACTCGTACACGATAGGAATCTCTTATCTCTTTTTTGCATATATTTTTTGTACTATTTAAACTGACATAGGCATAGATAAATAAATTATTCTAGGACATAGGTTTCGCATAATTTTTTTTAGTTAATAATAATTTGACATAATTGCTTCTGTTATATTAATTATGCGGGGAATAAATATTAACACTATAAAATAATATGTGCAAATATCATTATGCGTAATCAAAGTTATGACTTAGAATGGTACTTATGCATAAAAATGAATATGATTAATTATGCCAAAAAAATTGTGCCCTAACAAATTAATATTATGCAAATTAATATTATGCGTAACTATTATTAAGTTAAGTATGCAATGTTACAGTGTGTCATATAGTAATTGTATGCGAAAAAATTGGAAACTATACAATACACACAACGAACTTTATGTATGTTTTTACAAAAGACAAGTATTATGTGTAGTATACTACCAGTTATCTGGTTTGCATAGTACAAGCTTAACTTAGTTTGGGATCAGATGGCCGTGTGTGTTAATGTCCTTTTATATTATTATTATTATTATGTTTGTCCTTTTTTTTATCTCGGTGCTATTATTATTATCAATATCTAGATAATACGCACAAGTTATATGTAGCAGATTACAAAAACTTTCGCTACATCATAATTATGTCATCGCTATCTCTCACAGCGGTTTGATTTTTTGTATACGTAAACACTTCGGGCTGTATCTAAGAGTCAATATATTTTTTGCTGACGATACAAAGTATTATGGAAAAGCGACCCGAGGTTTCTACATATTGAGTGAGTGAAACTTAGTTTGAGGTATAAATGTAGATACATTATATTAACTTACTTACTAATGCACATACGCTGGCCAAGAACGGATTGATGGATGCCATATGTCCTCGAATCATTTGATTTTAGACATGCCAGTCCTTCCCAACTGCCAATCGGCACCATATTTGTTTCTTTACCGACAACCATTAATGTAAACGACTTCTCGCCGGAGGACCCCTATGGCTAGGTGGAGTAATGACTGTAAGGTAACTGGTAAAATTTGGATTCAAGCAGCACAGCGTGTGTGGAAGCTTAACTCTCTTAGCTGAGCTTAAACTCTCAAGATCATTGAGAGAAGACCCACGCCCGGTCGAGAGTCACAAATGGCTGCAACCAACAATAGAACGCGGGCGCCTACTGAGCGGGACCTGAACCGTCATATACATTCTCCGGCACCCACGCACAGTCACGGCATATACGCCGCCGCGCTGCTCACGTCCCACTACATTGTATTCCCTCCTTTTTTGAAGTCGGTTAAAAACACAAGTTAGGTGGGCACGATTTTCCAGTTATAAAATTCAAGTATGTTCGGTGTGTGTGCCAAACCCTTAAAGGATTTTTACGACAAAGTACGTACTTGAGAGGAAGCGTGTTGCTAATATGTACAACCTTTTTAGCCGTTCTAACTTTAAAATAATACCCCAGAAGTAATAAAGAACACACTTATCAGTCACTTAATACCAGCTAAGCTTCTGTTTTCCTATCGCTACAAACAAAATTTCTACAACTGAATCTCAACTCTATCTGTAAATCATAAAGTCTATTTCAGCATGTGAATTAAAATATGTGAAATTTATCGCAGTTTACGGTCACTTCAAGGGGTAAGGTTCAACAACACCAAATTGTAATGTGTTAGTTAACTTTTAATCACCCAATTTATTTGTAAATACACATTTAAATTAGATAATTACACCCTGACTCAAGACAGACATGTTCATCGCAAAAATGTGTGACTTAGGTGGGAATCGAACCCACGACCTGCGGGGTGAAAACCAAGAGTATTACCGACCACGCCTCCAGCCCGTCAAATCGGTTATTTATACGTAATAAAACTGAAGAGATTTTGTTTGTTTGTTTGTTTGAACGTGCTAATCTTGGGACTATTTATCGGATTTGAAAAATTCTTGCTCCGGATAATCCATTAATAAGGAAGGCTAGTGGCTGAACGCCAGAAGCCAAAGGAAAATGGCGCTTTATAGAAGACACATATATCCAGCAGTGGCCTGTAACAGGCCGATGATGATGATGAAGGTAGCCTCTGTAGAATATCCTTGATTAAATAATTAACTAATGGTTTTGTCGTCAGTGGTTTTGAGTCAAAGTAGTTGAGCGCTCGTAAGTTTAGTGGACGCCGGGCGGTTAAATCTGGAACAAACTGGTTAAGTGGCAGTAAAAAAGAAATTAAAATGTTTTAAAATTTAATGGTATCAACTTCAACGAGGTAATAATAAAATGTTAGGGATGCGATCTTGGAAAATTCAGCCATACTCAAAGGACTATAATGAATAGTTTCTGAAGTACCTATTTTAGTATGTATAGTACCTACTTGCAGTACATACAGCTACCTACATATCTAGATATACAAATCCAGTATAAGCTGACCTTTCGTTGTACGGAAATCCTATGTAATGCGAGATCAGCGTTTGTGATTCCGACATTGCTAAAAGCAGACGATTTATTTAGATATATGTTTAAAAAAAATGTTTTATTTTCTTCACGGCTCGCTTAGTTGCACCTAGAGTACCTAATTTTTAAAAGCAGTTTTCAAATTCTACGCGACAAGATTTTAACTCCCTAATTCGTCTATTATCAGCTTCTAAGAATTTGAATTTATTTATAAAATCCTTTGTCTTTGTCTGTCATCTTGACATTTATACTAGTCAGAAAGAGACAAAATCCATTTTAACTGCGGGTAATATGGCACGCCTAAGCCTTTTTGGGAATAAAACAAACACTTTTTGAAATCAATCAGTCTTTATTTTATATTTCAGTCTTAGAACTTATATAGAATCAATAACTAGAATTTCAAAACAATCAACATTAAGAAATAATTTACAAAAATCAAAATCTGAACCTTCAACAATTGCTAAATTTCAATAATGGAAGGGCAATATGGCCTGGGCCATATTAGCCACAAATCAGGTGAGCCATATTGCCCTCCAGAAATATAACAGTAAGTAATAAATTTTGTGTTACTTTGCAGAGCAAAATTAACAGAAATAGATATCTGTTTCTACAGTCCACAATTTGAAACTTAAGCACTGAATCCACGACTCTCCTCGCGTGTCTATGGAATAGAGAGCTTCACAGTATAAACACTTGGCATCAGAGACGTTACTTCTGTCTAGATTTTTATCAGAACTATTATCGTTATGTACGATGCTACGTGGTTTACGATGTTATTAAGTGGACATGGTTTTGTCTTGCAAGATCTATAAATCCGGGTTTCTAGTATAGCTTGTATGACCATCTAGGATTAGCAGTACTGGAGATTCTTCAGTGGGTTTCACGTGTTCTAGAAAATGCTGAAACCATTTTGTGAATGTGTTGGCTTGAATCCAACCTAAAGGGTGACATTCATGTATGGCTCCTGGAGGCGCACCCTTAATCAAAAGTGGGTGACTCTATTTTCGGGAGAATATGATCATAGGTGGAACAAATGACCCTCCAGCGCTCATACAATTTACACAAGTTATAAGGGAACCCCGTTCAGCTGATGTTAAAGCACCTATTCGACGCTTTCCTTTTTAACTTAGGACTTGCAGCAGTTGGGATGGTACGACGCTAATACAAGCTGACCCTCTAATTGATCAGGCAAGGTGGGCTTTCTTCCTAACTTGGTGCAAATCGCTACCTCAGCTGGTTGTTCTGTACCAGCTAAGCGTCTCAAAGTAGTACGTGGTACCTACTTGGTATTACTTAGATGCTTTTAGGGTACCCATTATCTTGGCTCACATCTTCTATATCTTTTCTCATAGACTTCTTGGACCATGTTTGTCGTTTCTTTTGTGAATGTGGTTTCTGTGGAGCCATTATCTAAAAAAGATAAACATAATGGTAACAATATAAAATTATGTGGCCAATATGGCCTGGTGCCATATTAACCATCCATCTGGTGAGCCATATTGACCGCGGGAACGTTTTTGATAGGTAAAAGTCTAGCCTAAAAATGATCAAGAAATATGTTTAAAAACCATAATAAAACTACACATGAATAGCTAATCTATAAACCTGTGTAGTACCAATGTAAGAATAACACCAACTTAAAAAAATGAAATGAGTTAAACTTACCAAAAAATAAGATCACTTTACGTAATTTTCGATTGAGCGCCCGCACGGGATTCACCTGCACATTTTGCCTCGCGCGGATTGACTGAGGAAGTGAAGGGACGGGGTGCGTTGCTATGCTGACTCAAGCGGTCGCAAGTGTTCATTCATTTCAGATAAATAGCAGTAGGCTATATTGGCCGACCAGGCTATATTACCCGAAATTACTCTACCTAAAGGCTTCTATGATTTTTATGAAGACCGTACCTAAGTGTTTCACACAATGATTTTCAATAGTCTACACGAAAAAGTTCCACCGTTACTTGTGGTTAAAATATTTTTCTTTACCAATTGCCACAATATTTCCATTCGGATTTATACAAAATCTTAGGATTTTCAAACACTTTTTACCAAAATAAATAGATACGTTCAACATTTTTACTACAAAACAGTTGTGTTAAGTGTGCGAACTACCAAATTCAATTTAACCAGAGCCATTTTGGTCCACCGAAAACACATTATTATCCGATGAACCAGAAAAATAATCCTCAAGACGGCAAATACCAAATATCGGTTTCTCATAACCAATTTCACACGAAAAATAAGTCTCAAGGTCGCTATATAACAGTAAGGGTCAAGACCATATGACATAGAGTTATTCATAGACGTAGCAAGGTTTTTTTTAATAGCGTAAAGGATAGTGGTCGCCTCTAGCCATCGAGGTCGCGGGTTTAAATCCCGCGGTAAGAACACTAACCCTTTTTAGTGTCCCACGGGCACGGGTCTCACGATAGTTGAGAGAGTTTAGGCTTTAATCCACACACGCTGGCCAAGTTTGGGTTATTATGTCACATGACCTCGAATGTTTAGTTGTTAGACATTCCGGCTTCCTCACGATGCTTTCTTTCACCGATATTGAGCAGCGGCGAGTAAGTTAAACAATTTACACAAATACGTGTGGGCACGACCGGGATCGAACCCGCGACCTTATAATTCAAAAGCGGGGCCGACATTGCTGCGACACCGCTGCTCTTTCTAATCACCAGACACGAGGGAAAATTACCTAGTTTTTTAACAGAGTCTGATCTTAAGCAGTCTGTGGCAAGTAATAATCAGGGAAACCATAATGCCCTTGGGTCACAACAGGACGTTTCTCCTAATTGCGAGTTTGGTACGCCCGGAAAGGTCCCAAATCACAACACAGATAAAATTGGTGAGCGGAATGATGGATCGTATAGTGGGAAGACATGTTTCTTTCTTTTTATAGTAAGTAGGATATGTGCTTTGTACCTATACCTAACACCCGAAAAAAGACGGGTGTTATTAGTATGCTGTGTTTATGTTTATCACACCTTCTGTAGAACAAGGGCACAGTTGTCGAAAATTGGGGTATAGACTACGAATAATAAAAGGTATAGAGTTAAGTAGAGGCCATATAACACGATTACCACAGTCTTTTATTTAGGAATTATTGGTTAATTCATCAAGTAGGTACTCAAGTATTATGAAACGCCTAAAATTTTTAAATAGCATCAAAAAAAGCAGACGACGCTATTATAACATTTACAACACAAGCTATTCACTAGTACTTCCAAGTTTGAAAGTCGCGCTGCCGCGGTGCGTCGCGACGTGCGTGGTAAGTCGCTTTTGCACCGGCTTACGATTTCTTATTCCTATCTCTTTCATTTTTCTAGAAAAGATTAACTTCTGTCTCGCTTGCTTTCGCGCTTTTTGAAGTGTTTAACAAGTACCATTTTATGAAGATCTCTGTGGCTAAAAAAGGAACTAAATTTGCGAGATTCGAATTCGGTTTTCACTTAAAGAAAACCGCTTGAAACCTATGCATTCGTTTAAGCGCTGCAATGGCAAAAAAAACTTGTACACAGATTCACACGTCTAACTTGTATCACATTTCTGTTAGGACTGGGGTTAAAAAGGAGTTTTATAGTTCTCTAGGCTTACATACTTTGTGGCATCCATAGATCAGTTTACATGCTAAATCTATGGTGGCATCATACTTAATGATGCGCACGCGAATCAATTAAGATATCATCTAAGTACCAGGTATCGGGCAACTGGAGATCAGGTAAGCAGATAGGGCTACTTCATCAAAACACGATTTGAAGATTTTATCTTTGACGGGTAGGTAAGTAGCACATACCTATTAAACCTTAATCTAAAATGATGCCGGGTATTGTGTGGCAGATTATACAGAAAGTCGATGAGTATAATTTAGCTTAATTAGCGAACCTCGATTTGTTTGTACCCAAGTACATCGCGGTGGGTCAAATGAAAAATTTATGTAAGAACTCTGTAAGTACACACGATTACCATCAAGCGATACGATTCTAGTGTAGGCTGATCTCGCATTGTATATATAGGATTTCCGGAGGTACGAGAAGTCAGCTTAGACTGGAAATGTACATATCTTGATGTATAGCTGTGTGTACTTAGACTTAATTTTCTTTACCATAAAAATATATAGGCTATAGGCCGACCGCTTAACTCGCGTATCGCCATCTGAGGTACAAAGTCATAAACATAAATTAAATCTCATAAAGAACTATTTAACCACAGATAAAAGTAATGTAAGACTATTCGTCACTAATATCCATATGGCTCGAATCATCATCACTGTCTGTGCAGCTTGAGGAGTCAGAATCTTGGCGATAGGCGATACGCGAGTTAAACGGTCGGCCTATAATAGCGCAGCGGGAAGGGCCTTATTATAATAAGCTAGTAAAATAAGGCTGTTCCTAGTAACTAGCGGTTTGTGAGCGGCTGCGGGGCGGAGTGACTCATAACGTACACCCTTGAGAAGAGAGAAAGAAGAAGAGAGAAAACCCTTGAAACATGAAAGGCTCAAAATTAACAACTACATACTTACTATATGAAAAAAAACATGCTAAATGTATTTACAAACCAATTTAATATATTTTAAATAAAACTTAACATTAAGATAACCTGTTTATCTACCAATGATGTCGAATTTATATAATTGAACACTGTCAAATGTTTCATAAATACAACCTGGGTGCTAAGTTTGGTATAGTGGGCTATTTGCACAAGAACAATAGTTGGGACAGGACGTTACTATCCTGGACAGGACAGCAAGCCACCAAAAGTATCGTGTAAATGGGGACAACAGTCTTGAGGATAAGCCAATGCAGTGTAGGTACCTACTTATTGTCTAGTAGCTTGCTATCCTGTACCGGCTATTGTCCTCGTATGAATGACCTATTACATCAGGTTTAAAATTGTAGCAGAATGCATAATAGATAACAAAGGTCCGCATAAGCATTCGGAATCACCGGCCCCAAAAAATGGCCTCGGACGATCTCGCTTTCAATTAGACTGACAAACGATAAATTTGAATTTTTCCTGCGTTGACTAAACAGGATTTGGAACTGCGATTCTGGCGGTTTTTACGCATTTATCTTGAACATATTTCATGTCGAAAAAAAATCTAATTTTTGCAGTCTCAGAATGCCAGATATAAGTCGGTAGACATATGTGGTACCTACCTAACTCCAGACACCTACCTATTCCACAACAATCGACATCATATTACCCTGGTTTCCACTGGGGAAACATGCACAAGAAAATGTTGCAAGCTCTATCTATCTCTCTCGTTTAGAGATTAATAGAAAGAGATAAGACTGCTTGTATCATATTTTATTGTGCAGTGCAAAGGCCCAGTTATGTTGATTTCATTAGTTTTTAGTCGACATGCGACTTTATTTTTAACAATGGCAAGTTCGAGATAAATGTCTAAAGCGCAAGATCCCGAATTTTAGAGACTACGCACATCTATTCAGCTCCATTCAGCGTTTGTCTATAGAAAGCTACGATTACGCCTGGTAAAGCTTTAGAAAAAAAAAACGACCGTACGATATGTCAATGCAAAGCTAAAAAGTGAGAATTAAGTAGGTAGGAGAAGCGCGGGAAACCTAAAAATTGGCTGACGCGGTTTTTTAGTGTTTCAGTTAAAAAATTATTTTAAGTAACTTTTTACCCAGGATAAGGTTTAAAATTAAACTCTTTATATGTAATTGTATGTATGTAATATAATTTTGTACATTTTTATGTAAATATAAGTATATTTATAAATTAGTGCCAGAAGAGCTTGGTAAGTTTTAGCATATAGTTTTTTATTACCATGGATCCCCCCGGGGATCCCGGGGGTACAATACCCGACATTGCCCACAATGTTACTATAGATTATAATGCTGAAACTAGCATGGACACAGATGCTTCATCCGTGTCATTAAGAGGCGACAAAAGAAAACGAATTGCGGCGAAACGTATTTGCAGGACGTGCAACAAAAAACATACAAAACGCAATAAAGATGGTAAAAAGATCGACGGATATTGCGGTTGTGGTTCCGACGTGGAAAAGCCTGTTCAGCCCCCAGTTGTTCTTCCCCAACAGCCACCAGTAAGGTCTTTGTTTACCAACAGTGATTCTGCCCCATATGTTGTACATATTGTAAAAGAAACACAGTCTCAAAATGATGGTACCACATTACACCCTGTTACATTTGGTCGATTTTTAAAAAAACACAACATAAAAAATGTTATTAATGGTAGTTTAAAACGCATTGGCAGAAATCGCCTATCTATTTCCTTCAATCAGTTAAATGACGCCAACATTTTCCTCAGCAACACTGATTTACTAACCAGCAACCTAAAAGCATTTATCCCTTCTTTTATCATTACGAGAATAGGTATAGTTAGAGGGATCCCTTCGGATTGGTCTGAAGAAGAAATAAAAGAAAACACTAATATTCCTACAGGCTGCGGCCCCATTATCAAAGTGAGACGATTAAATAAAAAGGTAGTAGTTGATGGTGTTACATCTTTTAAAGCAACAGAAACTGTAGTTTTATCCTTTGATGGTCAGGTTTTGCCAAAAAGAATTTTTGTATGTTATAACTCATTGCCTGTAGAATTATACATTTATCCAACAGTTCAGTGTTATAATTGTTGCCGTTACGGACACGTTAAGGCTCAATGTCGTTCAGTTCCAAGATGTTTTCGATGTGGACAAGGCCATTCTGGCCATGGCTGTTCAGCTGATGATGATGATGTGCAATGTTGCCTCTGCAACGGTGCACATCTTGCTATTGACAAGAAATGCCCTGAGTATGTTCGGCAAAGAAATATAAAAGAAGTTATGGCAAAATCATGTATTTCTTATCTAGAGGCTTCAAAATTACACCCTCCCATTTCTAGGGTCTCATATGCAGATGCTGTTCTTGCTACTTCATTTTCATCTTCCCCTGCATATTCGCAACCCACAGCCCTACCTGTTAATTTGCCACCACCTGTAAAAAACACTTCATTTAGCTATAAAAAAACCACTTTTAGTAAACCTCGTCCTCCTCCTAGCCCTAGAAAGGGATATGACAAGGACGCTCATAGAAAAATTATCAGCGAATATTCGATGCCTGAGCCATCTAATGGGTGTGCCATTACAAATAAAAGTAAAGAAAATGATACAGAAATTAACATCAATGATTTCCTTTCCTCCTTAATTACTTTGCTTTCCCAATTTCAAGTTTTACCGTCAAACGCTGCCCCACTACTTGAAGCATTTTCTTCTTTTATTAAAAACAATAATGGATCAGTCCGCAATAATTCAGTGGAATTGTCGTAGTCTTATATCAAAAAAATCTGATTTAATCCATATAATCAATAAATACAAACCATTTTTCATAGCAGTCCAAGAAACATGGTTAAAACCTGAGTCCATATTCAGGATTCCAGGTTATGCATGTGTCAGAGAAGACCGCTCTGATGGTTATGGTGGGGTAGCATTGCTAATCCGCCACCCAGTATTATTTTCTCACTTTAGTATCCCACCTCACAACAATGATTACTCTATTATTGCAGTTACTGTTAAGAACATATGCTTTGTTTCTATTTATATTCCCCGTCCAACTAATGACATATTATCTGAAATAGACACAATCATAACGGCTCTTCCAAGACCATTTATATTAATCGGAGACTTCAACTGTCATCATCAAACTTGGGGAAGCTCTGTTTCAAATAGTTATGGCAATTTAATTTTAGACATAGTTGACTCCCATAATTTATGTATTTTAAACTCGGGCTCCCCAACAAGGCGTTCAGCCCCAACGGAGGGGCTCAGTGCACCAGACCTATCAATCTGCACTTCGGATCTTGCATCTTTGATTACTTGGAGATCCCTCCCTTATACATACGGAAGCGACCACTATCCTTTACTTTTAGATTTTGCTTTTGCGGTTGAAACTCAACCTAAACGTAAATCCCGTTTTAAATACAAACTAGATAACGCTAATTGGCATTTGTTCAAACAACGTTTAGATGACAAGCTGTCACAACTTCCCAATGTCACTCAGGGCTCCGAACATGAATCTGCCATTGCCATGGCAAATGTCATTATAGAGGTCGCGGATGCAACATTCCCGAAAAAGTCTAGCCATCATAATTATATTCCATCCCCTCCCTGGTGGGATAATGATTGCACTCAAGCTATCAGGGATCGCAAGGTGGCCGAACTAAGGTATAGGGAGTTTGCTTCAAACGAAAACTTTGAGATTCTTTGTAACTCCATCCGAGAAACTAGAAAGCTATTTAGGAAAAAGAAACATGAAAGTTGGAGAGTTTTCTGTTTATCCTTATCCCCCCAAACTAGGCCGTCTGCAGTTTGGCAGAACATCAGGAGATTTAGATCTGCGTTTAAAGAAACATGCTCTGCAACGCTTCCATTACCTCTAGCTGATTCATTTTTGGATAAACTTTCTCCTCCCTCAGTGGCTGAGCAAATCCCTTTATTAATAGGACCACCGGTAAATACTGAAGGTACACTAGGTTTCATTAGTAGTTTATTTACCCTTTCAGAACTCAAAGCCATAGTTAATAACTTTAGTAAAGAATCCACTCCTGGAGAAGACGGAATTACTTATTCTTTTTTTTCTCATCTTAGTGACAGTTTCCTTTCTTACCTACTAGATGTCATCAATAACATCATGATTACTGGTAATGTACCTTCTTCTTGGAGAGTACAAGAAGTCATACCGATTTTAAAACCTGGTAAAGACTCATCAGATGTTTCTTCTTATAGGCCAATTGTTTTATCTCCCGTTGTCACCAAAATCGTTGAACACCTAATTAAAAACCGGTTGGAGTGGTACATTGAGAGTAACCAGCTGTTAAGTCCTTCTCAATATGGCTTTCGCCGTGGTAAAAGCACTTTGGACAGTGTCAGCATATTAACAACTGATATTAGGTTAGCATTCTTATCTAAAAAATCAGTCGTGGCTGCTTTCTTAGATATTACTTCTGCGTATGATAATGTAGTATTAAGTATTCTATATCAAAAATTAAATGCTCTTAATATCCCTGTAATCCTGTCTAACTTTATTATTAATATTTTGTCCAGTAGATACATACATCTGCAAACTCCGAACGCCGACTCTTCAGAAGACTCTTTCCACACAAGGCGTAATTTAACACGCATTGTGTGGAAAGGTTTACCGCAAGGCTCAGTGTTAAGTCCAATATTATACAACATTTACGCTTATGATCTAGAATCCTCTTTAAATGGCCCTGTTAGTGTTTTACAGTACGCTGATGATTTACTTATATACTGTTCTCACCAATCAATCGAGTCCGCTTGTACTTCTCTGTCCTCGGCACTCAATAGTTTGAAAACTTGGTTAGATTATAACGGTCTTGAACTTTCTTCATCCAAGAGCTCCGTTATGCTGTTTTCCAGAAAACGTCTTCGCCCTCCTGTTCTCGTATATTATGATAGCCAACCAATCCCATTAAAGAGCCATGTTAAATTCTTAGGAGTAATGTTAGATTCCAAACTTTTAGGTGTTCCACACTGTGACTATATAAATTCGAAATGCGAACGCCTTCTAAACATTATTAGATGCCTAGCAGGGGTATGGTGGGGTGCTCACCCTTATACTTTAAAACTTATTTATAACGCGCTCATACGTAGTGTCCTAGACTATGGTACATTTTTATTGGCCCCTGGCAATTTGGCTGCATTTGCTAAAATTGACCGCATTCAGGCTAAGGCTCTCAGAATAGTATCTGGGGCTATGAAGTCAAGTCCTATCAATGCTCTACAAATAGAATGTGTCGATCCTCCTATGTTCCTTCGCCGTCAGTATCTATGTGATAAATTCTTGTTTAGAGCTTTTCAATTTTCTAACCATCCCTTATATGATAAACTTAAGGCTCTGTCCACTCTTATTCAGGGGCGTAGCTACCGCCGTATTTGCCGTATCAATTATACGGGGCCCCGGGCCACGGGGGCCCCCAAAGTGGTAAGGAAAAAGAATAAAAACTTTCTAATTTATTTTATTTTACAAATGACAAAATTCTATAAAACAATTCCTTTTTTATTTGTAAAATGGGTAAATTATGTGATAAATAAATATTTCTTCTCACAATATTTTTTTTTTGGTGAAAAATCTTTACCTCCATACAAGGGCCTCCAAAAAATTTTTTATATGGGGCCCCGACAAGACACGCTACGCCACTGCTCTTATTGAAACATGTAATTCCTGGTCTCATAAACCACTTCCATGCACTGTTGTCAGTTTTCGTAAGTTTATGTCCTTACAAGCCCCCACGCATCGATCTCCTACACACCCTCTCTTTTCCAGCGACCTAGAATCTCTAGTAAGATCTATTGACATAACATATAACTTCGGCATAGATAAAGACACCTCCATGGCTAATGAAAGATTTAACATCATCTTAAATAATGATTGGAAAGACTACCAATACATTTATACGGATGCCTCTAAAAACTCTTCTTCAGGTAACGTAGGTGTTGGGATATTCCACCATCAATCTAAAATAGTTCAAAAGGTGAAATTCCCTCCACAGACCTCTGTTTTTACCGGTGAATGTTATGGCCTCCTCAAGGCCGTAGAATTAGTCCTTTTATTACAGTTAAAGAAAACCATAATTTTTACCGATTCCATGAGTGCGCTACAATCGTTATCGAAGTTTCCTTTTAAGTTAAAAACCGTTTTCCCTATTATCATTAAGTTACGTCAGCTTTTAAACAAGTGCAACATCTCGGGTTACTCTGTTTGTTTTGCGTGGATACCTGGTCACAGTAACATCTCTGGTAACTGTAGAGCAGATAAACTGGCCAATGAGGCTGTCGTCGATGGTGATATGTTTCCTTATAAAAACTTTTGCCATGACCTTGGCTCTTTACCCACAGACTATCTTCAAGATTCTTGGAATAGCCTCTGGGCGGAGAGTTCTACGGTAAAGGGCAAATATTACAAAACAGTCCAGCCTTCTATCCCGAGCAAACCGTGGTTTTTCAAACTAATTTATAATAAACGTTCAACTTCCTCACTTATACGCATGCGTTTGGGCCACAACAGCACACCGGCGCATCTTGCCCGTCTCAAAATCTTACAATCTGACGAATGCGAATGTGGCATCGGTGTAGCTGATATAAATCACATATTTTTTTCCTGCCCCCTCTATGATTCCTATTCATTTTATAATAGTTTGATATCTATTCCTGTCCCTTTACCTACTTCTATCCAGTTACTTCTATATCATAATAACCCTCGTATATATTCTATTCTAGTTGATTTTATAAACTTAAACACCAACTTAAAAATTTAATCCTTCCCAAATCCTATCCTGGTTTTTCCATCCGCTCTAAATTAAATTGTTTTAATGTTTTATAAGTTTCCTTAACTTTGATATTGGCAAATGGTCTACAACCGAGCCATTAAAAAAAAAAAAAAAAAAAAAAAAAAAAAAAAAAAAAAAAAAAGCTAAAAAGTGACAGTTACGCCCCTCCCTCTTCCTTCTTCACCCCCGCTAGAGGATTGTCACTCTCATGTCACTACTTGATAGCTGTCAGGGGGTGGCGCGCCTGAAACCATAGAGTACTACTTACGTACTTTCTTACTATTGCAGGGTACATTTAAATAGTTTGTGGTAGGTAAAGCCGTTCCCAATTCCCAAAGTGTAAAAATCCGACTACCCCTCATTTAATTACTAAACTATGCATGACTGCCATTACTGTTTATGTCATAGATTTGGGATACCTATTGTTATGGTTTGTGTTTTGTTGAAGTATTTGCGTTGATTAATTTCTGTACAATATTATCAACCCATTTAATAATATTGTGTTACAACAAGAAGAAATAGCTGTGTGTTCTCAAATGTGTATTCTAGCAACAGGACGCTACTTACATTGATTTCTATTGAGTGTTGAATAGTATTCAACCTCTTTAGTTGTCAAAAGTTTTCTTCTACTGAAAAACTAAGTTGGTTACCATGGTACTGTTATTCGATTCTCTCTATTGCTGTCATTAAAATAAAAATTATCTTAAATTATAAATTGTGCAGATAAAACTAAAGTAATTTTGATAGTGATATTATTTTATTAGTCTCTTACAGTTCTGCTAAAATTATACACGTTAATAATTTCATGTGAGAAAAGAAAATCGTTATCAAAGTGTCATCAGCGTTCCTTTCAGAAATTTTTTACTGTGAAGAACCTTGATTAGTGAAATTAATAAGACTGCATCAATTGATAATAGGGTATAATGCGAATGTAAAAATAAATTAAAAGAAACTCAGTAAATAATCCTTTGTTGTTTTTTTTATTCCTTCCAGTAAATAAGGCTATGGTAAAAAAACTAAATATTTTAATTTCAATGCTGGTAACACTTGTGGGCGCAGCTAATATTTTTTACCGGCAACATTGTACCGACTTAATTCAGGCTCATTAGACAAAAGTAGCCAGAGCCCAAATCCTTGATTAAAAAAATTACTTTTCAATTTCTAACTTTGCAACGGTACATGAACGTCAAATGAAACATGACCGTCTGAACCGCTAGGTTCTCTTAGTAGTCTGTGGCTACGATTTTGTATGGGACGCGTACGCGCTTTCAAACCGTAGCTTTCTCTAGCTATAGATGTGCGTAGTCCCTTACTCGGAAGCAACTTTTGTTTTTATTCTTGATTTTCGGCTTTTTTAATGGCTCAAAATTTTTTCAACCGTGTTCTAGCTCGATGTTATCTGTATTACAAAACATGTTACTAGTTAGCACTGTCTGTCTCATTCTACTCAACCATAAAGGATAGACAATACAACATTTTATTTTGCGCATTTATTGTAAATATAAAAAGGCAACTACGTTCTACCTATTTATAAATGTGACAGTTTAACAAATGTTCTTCACAGCATAACGAGAAAACTAAAACAGATTCACAGATGGAGCTGGTTAACAAAACAGTTTTTCTATAAAAGTAATTTAAAAATGAAGAATGTCTGTTGTGGTTACCTTTCCCTTCTAGTTCCCATGTACCAAGACAGTTAATAGTCACCAACATTCTCTGTATATAACAATGAATTGACAAATATTTGTATTGCTAAAACTCAAGAATTGAGCTGATTTGGTTGATTTATCAACCGACTTCAAAAAGAAGGAGGTTCTCAATTCGACGGTATGTTTTTTTATGTTTGTTACCTAATATCTTTGTTATACGTGAACCGATTTCTATGATTCTTTTTTTGTTGGCAAGTAAATGCTTCCGTGTGGTCCCATTTAAATTTGATCAAGATCTGACCAGTAGTTATTGAGCTATGTCTAAAGAAGCGTCATTGTTTACGCTAAGCGCGCAGCCTTCCAAAATTATTAGGGCAATTGCCATAAACGCATAATTCTCTGTACAATTGAAGTCGGTTTTGTGTTGTTGTTGCAAAAAAAATTGTCTTTTTTGTACAGGTCTAAGAAAGGTTTAAAAGGTATGAAATATGCAGTAAGAAGTTTGTCAAGGCAACTAGAATGCCATATTTCATTTAATTTAACAACAAAAAATATCAACTCTGTCTATGCAATGAACATTAACCACAGATGCTATCTCTCCTTTTATTATTACATCGGTAATAAAATTTTAAATAAGTAGCCATAATATTTTATATGATAAGCCACAATAATTGCAAATTTGTTTCACAGGATTCCGATAGTATATCTGACAGTTAAACTTAAAAAAATAATGTAATTTTAAATGGTAAATACATTTCAGATAACTGTAACCAATCTTTATATATTACTATGCATTTTAAATAAGAATAGGACTGGAAATCCACCATCTTGGACCGAAATACACAAAAACTTCAGTTTTTAGTACTGAGGACAAAATATTTATTTTAAAGGAATAATCTTATATAAAAATTAAAAAAAATGCATTTTTCATATTGCAGTTTGGGTATGACTGGGCATTTGGAATCGAATATTTAGGTACGAACATATTTTACAAACTTTGGTTAAAAAAACAGTGTTTTAAGTTAAAATGTCTCTTAATATTTCTGATAATTTGTGTACAAGTTTGTGGCATTTTAGCACGTAACTTTACGTAGGTAAGTAACCACATACTTTTCTATATAAATCACTTCTCCACACATTTTAAAATAATTTATTATGTGCAGTTTGGTATTTTGTGCTGACCCTACTTTTCCTTGGTTTTTGGTATGGTAAGCCACGAGTCCAGTCCTATTCTTACTTAAAATGCATAATACACAGAAACCAGATACCTATAGACACCCCATGAGTGCTCAGTGATGTCACATATCAAAATAAATAACCATAAATTCCTATTAAAACTTAACTTTCTCTTAATATACATGTACCATTCCATAGATAAACGTCCAGAATAATACATATGTGAACAGCGCTCCAAAGAACCCATTAGTTAACAGGCTCTGTCGGGATACATAGTATTTGCTCCAGTTTGATCCAGCTTTGACCATAAACATTACCCATAGACTTACAACTGCAAAGACATAGAAGGCAAATCCATTGAGGCCAGTTAATCCTAGGACACCTGAAAAATTTAAAAGATAATTTTTAATTAATTATATATATATAAATGAATCCCTATTTCCCTTGGTCACACCATTAAGCGTTAATGGCAGGAAAAATTTCAGTTTTCTTTTTTTTAAATATTCCTTGAAGTATGAGGATGGTTAAAAAAAAGTTAAGAAAAAAAAACAATCTCCTCCAAACCAGGTTTTATGGAAACTTTGAACTTTATTATTCGATAGGTCTGAGAATCAAATATAGATACAAGATTCCAAGATGCAGGGTCCTCTAGATAATAATAATGTATTTACATTACACATCTCATCTAGTCCCAAATTAAGCAAGTATATTTGCTTGTGTTATGGGCACCAGGAACAAATATACTACCACAACCTCTGGCTTAGCAGTCAGGGTCACAGTACCAGGCCCATCTTGAAGTAAATTAATGACACTGCAATATGCTGGATGGGTTCAATTCCCACTCAAGTTTATGTGCAGAAAAATGACAGTTTTTAATGGGGAGTCTTGAAGAATCTATGTGCATGTAAATAAGAAAGAAAACTAGTATCTAGTATATCAGACATCTGGTTTCCATAGTACAAGCTCTGCAATGAAATGCAATGTGATTCATTGATGCAGATAGGTATAACTGCTTCTTCTTTTATTTGAATTGCAAAGTTTGTAGCAATGGAAAGAATTATTATTACTTAGAACATTATTATAATTCTTCAACATTGAAAAGTTGAACGGATATGGGTGATTATAGAACCCATGAAAGGCTTTATCAACTTATTAATACCTTTCTTTGGTGGCAGTGATTCTTCGCTTTCGAATCTTCAGAAGCTATCGCAACCAATTGGTGGCGTCTCAATTTTAGAGAGTAAGAGAGACCTAATTATACTCTAATAAACAAAATCCACAAATAAATTACCAGCAGTAGACCCAGACAACGCGGCCATAGACGTTCGGCAATATTCAATAACCGCAGCATTATTTCTAAGCGCAGCCTCGCTGTACGCTACAGATTTATCGTCTTTTACTTTAATTTCAGACATTTTTTAATAGTTCTCACTAAACAGGCAATTAATGTATTAGTTTTAATGACCAGCCTCCAATCAAACGAAACAAACTTCTTTGACATTAAATAAAAAAGCTGTCAGTCATGTGGGGGTGCTAGATAGACATGACATTTATTTTTAATTTGACATTAGATCAAGCAAAACATTTCGTTACATGCAGGCTTATGTACTAATGCAGTTATTTTTCACAAATAATAGATCGATTGGTGTATAAAAATTATTATATGCAGATATTCCACAATACAACCAAGAAGTAGATTCTGATGATATGTGAGATATTCTAAAATGGTTAATAATTTTTTTTGTGACCATTTTTACATCGACAAGACAGTAGAAAAGAAACGCAATCTTTATTGACATTGACGGAGAAGAGTTGACTTTAATTATAGCAGTAATTTTGACAAAATAAAATGGTTCCGTAGTTATTATTCACCCTTTTTGAGTACTTAATTATGATATCCTAATATTATAATTTCATTTATCCATTTCTTCAACCATTGTCTCATTCTCGTCCTACGTTCGCCGTCCGTCAACACCATCATTAAGGGGGACGACCTACAATAGGACTACACTTAAATTTAATATATTTTCACACATACACACAGCGCCAAAGTAAGCAATTATATTTGCCAGTGATAAGGGTACTAGGAACGGATATACTATGTAATACACTTTTTTTGTAAGTAAATACATATATTAGATAAATTACACCCAGGCAGAACAAAAAATCATGCTTCACACAAAGATTTTTTCTGGGTGGGAATCAAACCCACGACCTTCGGCTTAGCAGTCAGTTTTTATTATACGTAATATTTAAGATGGAAGAATCATAAAATAATGTGTTGCTCTGTAAATTAAAAGAGTTTATTTAAATTTATTACAAACAGAAATAACATAAAGAGAAAACAAACAGCAAATCAATATTTTACCTGTAAATTAAAAGATAAACGAAATTATAAGTTATTAATCTTTCTTTACACAAATAATTATTACTTCTAGCTGAAATTCTATCATAGATCATAAATAAATCAAATGTCAAATGTCGTTGACTCTTTTAAATATTTGCTTATCTTTGAATGGATAACAACCTCTTTTCATTTTTGTAGACGCTGCTTGCGGGTTCCCTTTTGGACTCGGAATAGCTTTCTTTCGTATTACTGGCACTGCCTGCTTGGCAAAGGCACGTGCCCGCTCTTGGGTCGCGTGGTTGTTTGACAACTGCCCTGCCAAACCCCATCGTTTCTACAGGAAACGGAAAAATATACATAATTCATGCTGTGAAGACCGGAGGATCGGTGGTAGTGACCTTCCAGTGAAAAGGAAACATCTTCTGGCTGGGCGAAATGTGATGCCCGGCGACCGCGCTTCTCCTCTACTGTTCTTATCGGGAAGTTGTTTAAAATATGAATAAGCTAATCATCGATGAAACTTTGCTTAGGTGCTTTTAGGATTGCTATTATGTAACGCCACAATTCAAACAAATATTTTTTTTTCCTCTTTATATAGGAATATTATATTACACTAGCCTTCGCCTACGCTTCGTCCACGTTATACTTATTGGGATAAAAAATTCAGACCATAATCTACCCTATGCCAAATTTCATCCATTCCGTCCAATAGTGTTAGCGTGAAAGAGTAATAATAGTAATAAACGCCCATACATTCTTACAAACTGTCACGTTTATAATATTAGTAGGAAGTAGGATAGGATAAATAGATACTTACCTTTATAATTTACAATTAAAAAAACTGTGTTCATATCAATAAGGCTTTAAACTTAAGGAATCCTAAAAACCCAGTTAGGAAACGAACTAATTTGAAAGCGTCGGTAAAGCAGTCCTGATAAGCGAAGCCACTGAACCCCTCTTCCAAATCATTCTGCCTTTATTGATTCATTAGTAGATCTTAAAGTTCCTTTCCCAACGTCTATTCCAGTGTTACTTGCATCCTGTAATCCAGCTATTTATAGATGTATATCACTATTTATCTCTTCCAACAATATCCGTATATAGACATTTATTCTATTTTCCTTTATTATTATTTTATTATTTTGGTATTTATTTTCGTTATCCTTTTACATTATTACCCTAACCAATATAACCATTCCAAATTCCGTTTCCTAAAATCTCCCAATATGCAGGGAAAATAATATGCAATGTTTCCTTAGTTTTTGTTTGTGGCATATACGCCAACCGCGTCTTGCCATAAAAAAAAAAAAAAAAAAAAAAAAAAAGCCACTGAACTGTGTGTAGCCGCACACATGAACATGTATAACGTATACTAATATTGGTTGTTGTATTCTCACTCACACATATAAATTATTTCATGTGTTTTCGCGGTACCGAGCGTCGGTATTTTTGTGGCGGAACTTATTTTCAATTGAATTTCAGTAATTTTTTCAGATTAATTCGCCTTTATCGTCTTATTTGTGAGATAAATTGTGTTAACGTATGTAGGAGTCGTAATAACTATCTGTGTGCAGTGGTTTAGTTCAATTTGATAAATAAAATTATGATGGCGCGTGTTTGAGCCTAGCACTGGGTGCTTTCTCGTCACAAAATTGGACTATGCTCGAACGATATACGAGCGCAACCCATTATAGTTATTATTCCTGTTTCTGGGTTATTTAGCCATTGTGAAACTGGTGTTAAAAGAATTATACATGGAATCGTGTTCCTGAAAAAAAGGAATTTAAGTTTTCGATGTACTGTGGTTGAATTAATGCAACAAGAAGACCCGCCAATCTATCGAATTGGCTTGTGCAAATTCCATTTACGGACGCGACGCAACTGCAAATGGTGGTGAGTAGGCATGTAATAGGTTTTAATTCTTATATACACTCATTTTGTTATCAAAATATGGATAATAAGTTCAAATATTAGAGTAACCTAGTTCAATATGAAAACGAAACTTCATTTCGATTCTTTTGTTTCAGAAAACCAAGTGAAACGCGAATAAATGGTTAAAATCTTTAAATAACAAGTAGTGTTCACGTTTCACAGTGCATAATTCTATAAATTATGTTATTTTGTATAAATAATTCGTAATTTTGTATTCAGTGTAGGATGGGCTTTGTTATTACGTCAGAAGCTATTTAATCGGGTTTGTAAAGCGAGTGTCAGTTATAATGGACGAATCTGAGGAAAACATGAGCTCTGAGGATACTTTAACCTCTGATAGCTCACAGTCTGTGAAGTCAAAGCCGAAGAAAAAGTCATTAGTTGAACGGGAGCTAGTAAGTAACTTAACAGCCAAGATAACATCACCACTGAACTCCGGTGATGGGGCTAGTACAAGCCGGTACGGTAGAGCTCGCCGTTTCAAAGGCAATGAAGTCAACGACTATACTAATGTAGAAGCAGAATCAAAGTTATCAGATCAATCGTCAATTAAAAATCAGTCCCCTGTCTATAAAATGCACGCTTCGAACTCACCTATACGTTCTGAATCAGCTAAAAAATCTGGTGAAACATTCCTAGACACTCAAATTGAAAGTATTTACCAAGAAAACATATCAATGAGTCGCTTTGGTAATGAAGAAAAGATTTGTTCGTCTTCTCCGAAGAAATATCCAAAAGTTTATGTCAGAAAAGATTTGATTCAGAATAAAGAACCAGAAGAGACTATAACATTGATAAAAAATATGTATCCTCCGAACAAAAGTGGAAAAAAATCATCAACACACTTAAATAATATTTTGGAAAGATCTTCAGAAAAATTCGACTTGAAAAGTAAATCACAGAAATATATAGACAATTCCTCTGTTGTTAAGACATTAGATTTCGATTCTAAGAAGAAAAAGGAAAATACTGATACAAAAACTTTATCCAAAAGTGAATTATTTGAGATGGAGGCCCAATGTATGTTTCAAGTAGGAGATTTGGCTTGGGCAAGAATGGGGACTTATCCATTCTGGCCATGTATCGTCACTAGAGAACCGTCACAAGGAGTTTTTGTTAAAAAGAAGTGTAAGTATTACATTTTTCTGTCTAATAGGGTTTGAGGAACTGTAAAAAAAAAAAATACTGTTCTCTATTTGTGGTTTTCAATGAAACTAGTTCTAATAAAAACAGTTCAAATATGGTTACACTTTTACACAGTGTCCCCAGATGAATATCAAACTAATTTCATTCCAAATCTAATGCTATGCCAATGTTAATCTCTTCTTCAAAATATACATAAAAATTATAATAGCCCATTTTTTATATATGGTAATAGTCGGTTTGAACTAATATTTGATTTATATAGGATTTCCGTCAGTTTGGTGTGCCTTTTGACATAATAGGCCTCGAAATGCTTCCTCAGCACTATCGCTGCTAAAATGTAGTATACTTAAATTTAATTAATAGCAAATTAGTTATTAAATAGAATTTAATAACATAGGTATTTCTGTTGGCTTGTACGTTTAGATGGCCAAAAACCAGTCTTAAGATTATGTTATAATATATATACCAGACTGTGTCAGAAAAAAATATTTTATTTTTGAGTAAATACATGCAAAATGTTTCTTTGGTAGACAAAAAAAATATCTAAAATTTGAGCTTGATATCTTAAAAATTGAGCTGGGGCGCATGGAATGTGCTGGTATTTATTAAAAAAAAATTTTTTTGCTGACAGTAATATGTACTATTTATTTTCATTTTTTACATAATGAACCAATACTGATTTTCTGAGCCAAAATGTTGCAATATGACACCTATTAACAGCTTTGCATATTAATAAAGTAATAAACCACTCTTAAACATTTAGCTATTTAAATGAGTATTTTTTAATATGTTAAAAACCAAAAAAGATTAGTATTTTTATAGTTTAACTGATTGGCTAAAATCAATTTTGTTTTTCATACATCTTCATAAACAAATTATAAACAAAATTATGATTTAACATTTTTTTTTGTGTACAGCCTTCTTGGATGAATACTGTAAGTTTAGGATTAGGTTTCAGAGGCCCTTCTCACATGTGATTCAATATGAATGATAAATGAAATCATAAAACATAGTTTTCCAGAATATACAAAATTCTATTTTCAAAACGAAACTACTTAAATATTAAATCATATCACAGTGGGGTTTCTGATTATAATAAGTATGCACCATTTAGACCTGCCCTAAACCTTTTTTGTAAAACGTAAAAAAAGTAATTATTTGAAATTTAAACCCAAAACAAAGACGCAATGATTTTCTAAAATAGCTGTTAATTTGCTATTAATGCAACGAAATTACCAATAAGTGTTTGTTTGTTTTTATCCCTGAAACATAGGCAAAATCTCCTGGAAATCCCTCGTAATTTCTGAGATCCATCCTGGAAATGCTTATTTATCTACACAAGAAATAAGAACTTATTTTCAGCTATACTCGTATCTTGAAATGTATTTTTTGCTAAATTTATAAAAAAATGATAAAAAATTTAATGCTAAGGTTTTCCTACTAGTAGTACTACATAATTTTTTTTTACAGTATTTGGTCGTGTCACCCGCGACATAATTCACGTGACATTCTTTGGAGATAATGGTCGTCGCGGCTGGATCATCGACTCTATGTTACGGAAATATCGTGGACTGCTTGAGTTTGAAACTGCCAGAGAAAATTTTACACCTGAGGTAATTTTACTTTTGAAGTAAAATTATTATTATTATTTTTACATTTTTTTAATATGCGGGTTAGACTGCAAAAAATGGTATGAATATACATTTCTTCAGATCAATCAAACTGCAAAATCAGTTGTCGTTTCTTGCTATTGTTTGTGCAACAGTATAACCCTGCGATTCACAGCGTATTTGCTAGTGTATTAGCCTGATTCCATGAAATATATTTATAAAAAGTTGTTAAATGTTAATATTTTGTTTTTAGACATTTTTGTTTAATTTACAGGATAAGAAAAGAGATCCTAAACTATATGCAGCTTATTTCATCTCTGAAAAGAAGCAAGCACAATGGAACAAAGCAGTTGAAGAAGCAGAGGTTCTGTTTAGAGAGCCAAAAAGATTAAGAATAGATATCTTTAACGAAATGTTGCAACAATATAGAGTTATTAAACCTAAAACCCAAAAAAGTGGTAAGATAAGTAGGACAGATAGCGAAGTGTCACTTAGTGAGAGTTTGTATGACAGTTTGTTTTCAGAAGATGATGGAAAATGTGAAGAACACTCAAAGAATAGGTCCAAAAATAAATCCTTAGACATGTTTGAAGTTGTTACCGCGTGTTTAGATAATATGGCGGCTAAGAGTGGTATTACAAAAATACAAAAACAATCACATATGGATAGATGGCTGCAAAAAGCTAAATCAAAAACCCCCGAGAAAATGCAAGCAAACCCACAGATGGTTAAAAAAAAAGAATTAAAAGAAGGCAATGTAAGTAATAGTAAACATAAGAAAGTTATGCCGAAAGGACATACAAAAAAGTCTTATAGTTTAAAGAGATCGATAAGTGAATCTAAAACATGCCAAAATGAACACGACTGTAGCATAAACGATAGTACAGGATCAGATTCAGACCAAATGTCTGTCAAAGGTAGATCTAATCAAGAACCTACTGTTGATGACATTGCTCAGGTTAAAAATTTTAGTAAAGAGAACAAGATTAATGAAACAAAAGCATCAAATAATGACTGTGTTAAATCAGATCCTAGTCAAGAAAATATAGATCAAGAAAACTTAACTATTAATCAAGATGTTAAAATTGAAAGGATAGATGACGGTGATAGCAACTGTACTGCCGATAAAGAAGGGCCAAACAACCAAATAGAACATTCTTCAAAAAGAGAAAATATTTTTGATACCAGTTCAGCAGAAGAAACCTCATCTAAGTCTGAAAGCAGACGTAGCTTACGTTCAAATCAAGAGAAGCCTCAAGAGTATTCAGTTGACAATCCTGATTTTTTAAAATACTTGGAAATTAGACAAGATTTATTATTGGATGAAAATCCTGACCTGACATATGAAGAAATTGTGGCGTATTTATACAAAACTTGGCTTTACGAAAGAGCTGCGGAATCGGATGGTAATAATGATTTTCAAGACGATAACATACTAGAACCTAAACCCAAAAAACCAAGTAAGTCTAGGGATAGGTCAAGACAATCAAGTTCGCGTAAGAAGAGCTCTAAAAGTTCGAAACAATCAAAGAATAGATCACAAAAATACACTAAAACAGAGTATACTGAAATGAAAGACAATACACGGGAATCTAATGATACTATTAATTCCGACAGTGCTAATGGCACGGAAGTAGATAATAACAATGCCATACATAATGAAACAACTCTTTCAAGTGAAGATACGAATTGCGATTCCAGTCTAGACTCAAGTCAAGAAAATGTTTTAGGTAATTCAGAAATTGTCAGTACAAATGCTATCCCAAAAAATAATTGTAGTGTTGATGAAGAAGTATCATCTAAAACAGGAGAAAATAATGTGTTAGATGAACAACCTGAAATACCCGAATTAATTAAGAATTGTGAAGAAATAAATAAAATTAAAGTTATTGATAGTAGTAAAGAAAATACAAGTCTTAACTTAGAACCTGATAATGAGGAACCTACAAAAGTGTCAGACGAAGAATCTCAAGATATCAAAATATCTACAAATGCAAATGATGCTGTTTGTAATGAAAGTTTATCTTTGCAATCCCAAACTGCAACTAAACATAATGAACATGACGTTATAGAACATAATGTGCCTATAATAAGCGATGGAACTAAATATAACGAAAATAATGCTGAGAAGGGTACATCAATGGATTGCCAAAATAAGAAAGAAAACATGGTGAATACAAAAGAGATGGACGCAAGCGATATATCAGTTTACGAAGACAGTGATAGTGATATTGTACTTCCATACAGTCCATTAACTGATCATGAAGATCTAGATGATGTAGGAACGAAACATTTCGCTAAAAACACTAGTAAGAAAAAAGAATCAACCACTGAAGAATGTAGTCCAACCTTTACTGAACAAGAAAGTGACCTTGACAAAAGCAGCCCTGATAATAGTCATGTTGTGCAAGAAAAAGACAGCATCAAACAAACAGAATATTCACATAAAGAAGTCACGGAGAATAAAAAAGGTGAAGACCGTAAAGTTAATAATATAATAAATAATCGTTACAAAAAAGATAAATCTCAAGATGATTACGAAAGTTTATCGAGTCTGTCAATTGAAATAAATAAATGGGTAAGCAATCTTCCTTCTAAAATTAACAGTGAAATAAAAAGTAACTTTGACAACTTCGACAAAATCTCTAAACGCGATGTAACAGAAGTTGATATTAGTGACAAAGAAGTACATATCCTTAATTGCACATCAGAAAATATTAAAGAAAATGGTCTATTTCATACTGAAAACCATGTAAATGGTGGTATGACTTCAAAGTCTCAAAAGAAATTAATGATTTCTAAAGCACAAGAATGTGATGATGATTGGTCTAGAAATTCTGAAATGGATATCGATAGTACATCTATTGATTCAGAGGATAGTGTGTCGTCCACTTATTCTGATAAGAAAAATCGTTTGAAATTAAAAAGGAAGAAGCCCCGAAAAAAAGGAGAAGCGAAATCGAAATGTGATATAAAAAAAGAAAGTAAAATAGTTGCATCTGAAAATAAATATAAAATGCGAACAAAATCTGATAAAGGTCATAAACATCCTAAGGTTGATATTGACACAATTTCTATAAATTCCGAAGATGGTGTTAGTTCAACAAAATCTGATAACAAACGTAAATTAAGATCGAAACGAGATAGCATGCATGAAAATCCGCTAGAAAATCTTGAATTCGTCAAATATTTAGAAATGAGACAAGATGCATTGATGGATGAAAACCCTGAGCTTAGTCAAGACGAAGTAGTCGCATATCTTCATAAAACATGGCTTTACGAAGAAAACAAAAAATCTGATGAAATGAAGAGTAATGATTTGCGAGAATCGAATTTGGTTAAAGGACTTAACAAGTCGCCGATAAATAAGAAAAAATTGAGTTTAAATAAAAACAATTTACATAAATATCTCAACAAGAAAGAAATTAACAAAAAAGATATTGAGAAAGACAAAAATCGAGATATTAACAAAAATAAAATGGACGTAACTAGCACAGTAGAAAACCCTGAAAATAATAAAGACAAAAAAGAAGTTACAGTCAATCTGACTAACCTACCCATAAAAGAAGAAAATGAAACAACACTGCCCACTATAGATTCATTAGATTCAACTAAAGGAGATAACAAGGAGGTTGGTTCCTCCCTACTAACCACAGAGTTAAATACAGAAAAGAATAAAAATGATGTCAAAGATGATATTGATAGGGACTCCATAGATTCGGAAGACAGTGAAACACCTCTTATAAAATGTAAACTGCGTGCAAAGGCTAGGAAGCAAAAAGCCATAGAAGAAGACACAATCTCTGTAAACTTTGAAGATAGTGAAATATCTTTAAATAAGCCCAAAATAGAGAAGAAGAAAAAGGAAATTAAGGAGATACAAAGTTCTATGGAAGATCCTGAATTCGTTAAATATTTAGAATTACGACAAGACGAGTTGATTGATGAACATCCTGAACTTACTCATGACGAAATAGTATCTTATTTGTACAAAACATGGTTGTATGAAGAGAGTAATAAATCAGAGTTGATGAAATCTGATGATAAAGCGCAATCTACTTTAGTTAAAGGTCTGACAGTATCTACAATAGAATCTAAGAAAGTTAGGCGTCCTAAAGTCAAAACAGAAAAAGACAATGAGGAAACAGTATCTCCTAAAGACAAACCTAAAAGACATGTTATTCAACCATACTATAATGAAGAAGAGTTTTCTGATATTGAAGAAGAGCTTGAAGTCTTTGAAATATTTAGAAAGAAATATAAACCTTCAAAAGAAGTAACTCCAAAGACTGAAAATGATCAAGACAGACAAATTGGTTCATTGGATAAAACATTGGACGAAGAAGAGATAATTGAAGTATATGATGAAGTAGAACTGTATTTCCAAGATTTAACAAAACCTAAAGCAAATATTTTCAAAGGTCTTTTAAGAGAGAGAGTTTGTGAGATTTGTGAGAAAACAGATAGATTAGTCAAATGCAAAGGCTGCAATGGTATGTTTCATGTTAGTTGTGTTAAAAATGAATTAGTTGAAAAAGAAGATGCTCCTGCTCCTAGTAGAGGTAGAAAAAAGAAGAAAAAGTTGGGCCGCAAACCAAAAAGTCTAGATGACAGTGATAACTTTGATGATAAATCTCATGATGTTTCTGAAGATAATGATGTATCATTTGAAGATACTGACTGCCATGTTGTGGATGCAGATACATTTGAAGCAGAACTGGCTATAAAGATGAAAGAAATTCTAGAAAAATCTGAAGTCGTCGAATATGAAGTGCCTACAAGTGAGGATGAATTAGTTTGGAATGATATAGCTCCAGGGAAGTGCGAGATAATTGACGCAAAACTCAAACCAGTTCAAGCATATAATATTGAATTGGACTTCAAATGTAACAATTGTAAGAAATACGATGTCCCAATATGTTTTGTATGCAAATCTGCTGTTTCTAAACAAGAGTCAAGTTTGAGACAAAAATGCCAAGTTGCACATTGCCATAAATTCTACCATTTGGAGTGTCTAGATCAATGGCCACAGACTCAGTTTAATAGTGGAGAACCTTCTAAGACTAATAAGAAAATAAGTAAGCATTTTGAAGCATTGTCATGTCCTAGACATGTGTGCCATACTTGTGTGTCTGATGACCCGAGGGGTTGTAAAACTAGGTTCAGTGGAGATAAATTAGCTAGGTGTGTCCGTTGCCCAGCTACTTATCATTCATTTACAAAATGTTTACCAGCGGGCTCTCAGATATTATCCGCATCTCAAATTGTATGTCCCAGACATACTGAGAATAGGTGAGTGAATTATCTCTTTTTCCTTATAGAATATAACCAAATAATCTGTTGATACGCTATTTTTAACTTGCTTTCGCTTGCAAATTCAACTGACATACTTAAAACATCCAGAGAACATGTTACCTAGGTAAAAATAACTAAGAAGGCTATTCCATACTATTTTTGGACTGTGTTGTACAAAAATGATCCAACCTACAATCTGTAAAAAAAATATAAGATTTCAAATTGATGATTCTATAGATTCTAAATTATCAAAAACTATAATTTATTATATTAACAAAAAGATTTCCACAACAATTACATACTTAGAACGAACGAGATTACATACGTAGGAACAAATCCGAAGATGTAAAATAGATTTGATTGAAAACTCCAATTGCAATATTTTGTTCTTGCGGCTTGGAACATTTCTGCACAACACGGTCCAATTTGTCTCTGCCAAATTTCATTCACATCCAATGGTCATTTGTCGTTATTAATCGCACACCGCACAATCGGGGACATGCTTGCACCACGAGTTGGACTTATTTGTCGATTATTAGACAAGGATAAATCGAGGATTAGGACAGTTAATTAATAAATTTAAAATAATTTTAAACGACATATCATAGACGCACATCTTAATTTAACACTATTAATTTAACATTATAATTAATATGACTAGAATGTGACGTGCAGGTTTAATATTATTAAGCATAACTCAATTTTATTGTTTTAAACTTAACTAATCTTGTAAGCGATTTGGATGTTATTATATCTGTTAACTAGTAAGATCAAATAAATAAAAGAACATAAATCTATCCAGATTTCTGTACTATGGTAGGAAGTATGATTTGCTATACCCAAAATGGTAGTGTGATAGAAACATAATAATATCAAATCAAGAGAAGCCTCAAGAGTATTCAGTTGACAATCCTGATTTTTTAAAATACTTGGAAATTAGACAAGATTTATTATTGGATGAAAATCCTGACCTGACATATGAAGAAATTGTGGCGTATTTATACAAAACTTGGCTTTACGAAAGAGCTGCGGAATCGGATGGTAATAATGATTTTCAAGACGATAACATACTAGAACCTAAACCCAAAAAACCAAGTAAGTCTAGGGATAGGTCAAGACAATCAAGTTCGCGTAAGAAGAGCTCTAAAAGTTCGAAACAATCAAAGAATAGATCACAAAAATACACTAAAACAGAGTATACTGAAATGAAAGACAATACACGGGAATCTAATGATACTATTAATTCCGACAGTGCTAATGGCACGGAAGTAGATAATAACAATGCCATACATAATGAAACAACTCTTTCAAGTGAAGATACGAATTGCGATTCCAGTCTAGACTCAAGTCAAGAAAATGTTTTAGGTAATTCAGAAATTGTCAGTACAAATGCTATCCCAAAAAATAATTGTAGTGTTGATGAAGAAGTATCATCTAAAACAGGAGAAAATAATGTGTTAGATGAACAACCTGAAATACCCGAATTAATTAAGAATTGTGAAGAAATAAATAAAATTAAAGTTATTGATAGTAGTAAAGAAAATACAAGTCTTAACTTAGAACCTGATAATGAGGAACCTACAAAAGTGTCAGACGAAGAATCTCAAGATATCAAAATATCTACAAATGCAAATGATGCTGTTTGTAATGAAAGTTTATCTTTGCAATCCCAAACTGCAACTAAACATAATGAACATGACGTTATAGAACATAATGTGCCTATAATAAGCGATGGAACTAAATATAACGAAAATAATGCTGAGAAGGGTACATCAATGGATTGCCAAAATAAGAAAGAAAACATGGTGAATACAAAAGAGATGGACGCAAGCGATATATCAGTTTACGAAGACAGTGATAGTGATATTGTACTTCCATACAGTCCATTAACTGATCATGAAGATCTAGATGATGTAGGAACGAAACATTTCGCTAAAAACACTAGTAAGAAAAAAGAATCAACCACTGAAGAATGTAGTCCAACCTTTACTGAACAAGAAAGTGACCTTGACAAAAGCAGCCCTGATAATAGTCATGTTGTGCAAGAAAAAGACAGCATCAAACAAACAGAATATTCACATAAAGAAGTCACGGAGAATAAAAAAGGTGAAGACCGTAAAGTTAATAATATAATAAATAATCGTTACAAAAAAGATAAATCTCAAGATGATTACGAAAGTTTATCGAGTCTGTCAATTGAAATAAATAAATGGGTAAGCAATCTTCCTTCTAAAATTAACAGTGAAATAAAAAGTAACTTTGACAACTTCGACAAAATCTCTAAACGCGATGTAACAGAAGTTGATATTAGTGACAAAGAAGTACATATCCTTAATTGCACATCAGAAAATATTAAAGAAAATGGTCTATTTCATACTGAAAACCATGTAAATGGTGGTATGACTTCAAAGTCTCAAAAGAAATTAATGATTTCTAAAGCACAAGAATGTGATGATGATTGGTCTAGAAATTCTGAAATGGATATCGATAGTACATCTATTGATTCAGAGGATAGTGTGTCGTCCACTTATTCTGATAAGAAAAATCGTTTGAAATTAAAAAGGAAGAAGCCCCGAAAAAAAGGAGAAGCGAAATCGAAATGTGATATAAAAAAAGAAAGTAAAATAGTTGCATCTGAAAATAAATATAAAATGCGAACAAAATCTGATAAAGGTCATAAACATCCTAAGGTTGATATTGACACAATTTCTATAAATTCCGAAGATGGTGTTAGTTCAACAAAATCTGATAACAAACGTAAATTAAGATCGAAACGAGATAGCATGCATGAAAATCCGCTAGAAAATCTTGAATTCGTCAAATATTTAGAAATGAGACAAGATGCATTGATGGATGAAAACCCTGAGCTTAGTCAAGACGAAGTAGTCGCATATCTTCATAAAACATGGCTTTACGAAGAAAACAAAAAATCTGATGAAATGAAGAGTAATGATTTGCGAGAATCGAATTTGGTTAAAGGACTTAACAAGTCGCCGATAAATAAGAAAAAATTGAGTTTAAATAAAAACAATTTACATAAATATCTCAACAAGAAAGAAATTAACAAAAAAGATATTGAGAAAGACAAAAATCGAGATATTAACAAAAATAAAATGGACGTAACTAGCACAGTAGAAAACCCTGAAAATAATAAAGACAAAAAAGAAGTTACAGTCAATCTGACTAACCTACCCATAAAAGAAGAAAATGAAACAACACTGCCCACTATAGATTCATTAGATTCAACTAAAGGAGATAACAAGGAGGTTGGTTCCTCCCTACTAACCACAGAGTTAAATACAGAAAAGAATAAAAATGATGTCAAAGATGATATTGATAGGGACTCCATAGATTCGGAAGACAGTGAAACACCTCTTATAAAATGTAAACTGCGTGCAAAGGCTAGGAAGCAAAAAGCAAAGGAACCATAGAAGAAGACACAATCTCTGTAAACTTTGAAGATAGTGAAATATCTTTAAATAAGCCCAAAATAGAGAAGAAGAAAAAGGAAATTAAGGAGATACAAAGTTCTATGGAAGATCCTGAATTCGTTAAATATTTAGAATTACGACAAGACGAGTTGATTGATGAACATCCTGAACTTACTCATGACGAAATAGTATCTTATTTGTACAAAACATGGTTGTATGAAGAGAGTAATAAATCAGAGTTGATGAAATCTGATGATAAAGCGCAATCTACTTTAGTTAAAGGTCTGACAGTATCTACAATAGAATCTAAGAAAGTTAGGCGTCCTAAAGTCAAAACAGAAAAAGACAATGAGGAAACAGTATCTCCTAAAGACAAACCTAAAAGACATGTTATTCAACCATACTATAATGAAGAAGAGTTTTCTGATATTGAAGAAGAGCTTGAAGTCTTTGAAATATTTAGAAAGAAATATAAACCTTCAAAAGAAGTAACTCCAAAGACTGAAAATGATCAAGACAGACAAATTGGTTCATTGGATAAAACATTGGACGAAGAAGAGATAATTGAAGTATATGATGAAGTAGAACTGTATTTCCAAGATTTAACAAAACCTAAAGCAAATATTTTCAAAGGTCTTTTAAGAGAGAGAGTTTGTGAGATTTGTGAGAAAACAGATAGATTAGTCAAATGCAAAGGCTGCAATGGTATGTTTCATGTTAGTTGTGTTAAAAATGAATTAGTTGAAAAAGAAGATGCTCCTGCTCCTAGTAGAGGTAGAAAAAAGAAGAAAAAGTTGGGCCGCAAACCAAAAAGTCTAGATGACAGTGATAACTTTGATGATAAATCTCATGATGTTTCTGAAGATAATGATGTATCATTTGAAGATACTGACTGCCATGTTGTGGATGCAGATACATTTGAAGCAGAACTGGCTATAAAGATGAAAGAAATTCTAGAAAAATCTGAAGTCGTCGAATATGAAGTGCCTACAAGTGAGGATGAATTAGTTTGGAATGATATAGCTCCAGGGAAGTGCGAGATAATTGACGCAAAACTCAAACCAGTTCAAGCATATAATATTGAATTGGACTTCAAATGTAACAATTGTAAGAAATACGATGTCCCAATATGTTTTGTATGCAAATCTGCTGTTTCTAAACAAGAGTCAAGTTTGAGACAAAAATGCCAAGTTGCACATTGCCATAAATTCTACCATTTGGAGTGTCTAGATCAATGGCCACAGACTCAGTTTAATAGTGGAGAACCTTCTAAGACTAATAAGAAAATAAGTAAGCATTTTGAAGCATTGTCATGTCCTAGACATGTGTGCCATACTTGTGTGTCTGATGACCCGAGGGGTTGTAAAACTAGGTTCAGTGGAGATAAATTAGCTAGGTGTGTCCGTTGCCCAGCTACTTATCATTCATTTACAAAATGTTTACCAGCGGGCTCTCAGATATTATCCGCATCTCAAATTGTATGTCCCAGACATACTGAGAATAGGTGAGTGAATTATCTCTTTTTCCTTATAGAATATAACCAAATAATCTGTTGATACGCTATTTTTAACTTGCTTTCGCTTGCAAATTCAACTGACATACTTAAAACATCCAGAGAACATGTTACCTAGGTAAAAATAACTAAGAAGGCTATTCCATACTATTTTTGGACTGTGTTGTACAAAAATGATCCAACCTACAATCTGTAAAAAAAATATAAGATTTCAAATTGATGATTCTATAGATTCTAAATTATCAAAAACTATAATTTATTATATTAACAAAAAGATTTCCACAACAATTACATACTTAGAACGAACGAGATTACATACGTAGGAACAAATCCGAAGATGTAAAATAGATTTGATTGAAAACTCCAATTGCAATATTTTGTTCTTGCGGCTTGGAACATTTCTGCACAACACGGTCCAATTTGTCTCTGCCAAATTTCATTCACATCCAATGGTCATTTGTCGTTATTAATCGCACACCGCACAATCGGGGACATGCTTGCACCACGAGTTGGACTTATTTGTCGATTATTAGACAAGGATAAATCGAGGATTAGGACAGTTAATTAATAAATTTAAAATAATTTTAAACGACATATCATAGACGCACATCTTAATTTAACACTATTAATTTAACATTATAATTAATATGACTAGAATGTGACGTGCAGGTTTAATATTATTAAGCATAACTCAATTTTATTGTTTTAAACTTAACTAATCTTGTAAGCGATTTGGATGTTATTATATCTGTTAACTAGTAAGATCAAATAAATAAAAGAACATAAATCTATCCAGATTTCTGTACTATGGTAGGAAGTATGATTTGCTATACCCAAAATGGTAGTGTGATAGAAACATAATAATATCTTCAGTATACCCTTCCTCATACCTACAGACTAGGTGGAGTGACTATTTCTGCAGGGCTGGCAAGAGCTAGATGCAAGCAGCCGCAGATCAAGATCAGTTTCGTGCTATATAAGAGGTCTAAGTCCAGCAGTGGACTGAGATAAAAACATGTAATTATTCTGAAATTACATGAAAACTAGCATAGTAACTCAGCTATTTCGTTAGCAAGTCCGCTATTATTATACTTTACTAGTCAGCACCTATTTAATAACTCTGCATACAGATTAAAAAAGGATTATTTATAAAAACACGACAAATTCGCTAGTGACTCTGCAAATCCGTTAGTTTTTTTTTTTTTTTTTTTTTTTTGTATCCTGCTCAGCATCGCAATCTGTCGATTGACATTTAGCCATTCCTTTGTCAGGACTTTGCCTTGATTTAGTATAGTATGAGGCAGTGAATGGTTGTCCATTGACAACTCTCACTACTATTTGGAGAATCGACTACTAAGATTAGGAATGCTGTTCCTTCTTAATCTCTTGTGCTTCACACTTCCATCACCCGATAGTTTGACAGCTAAAGCATTAGTATGTGTGGTCAGTTTTTGTTGATAGCGTTTGCTGCGAATAGCAATTTCTTGTTTCACGGTGTTAAGTTTTAGATCTTTCAGAATATATTTGTTGTGGATGCATTTTGGTATGTTGAGCATCGGCGTTAAATCCGTTAGTGACTCAGCAAATATGTTACCAACTCTGCAATGCCATTTAAACAACTCATATTTTAAATAATCATTAAAGCCTCCTTTATTCATAAATGTATTAGGTAGCTTAGAATAGCTAAATCCTTTGTCTTTGTCTGTTATCTTGTCATTTATACTAGTGAGAAGAGACCAAATCCATTTTAACTTAAGAGGCTAATTAATTAATATTCTTACCATTCATATTTGGAGTCAATATTGGTAGTATAATTTTAAACTATAGGTCACTGCAATAAAGTCCAATTTAATTTACAGGCCTGGCAAAGTGCCTTGTCACGTGAACACCGGCTGGTGTTTCATCTGCGCTTTAGGCGGATCGTTGATATGTTGTGAATATTGTCCAACGTCATTCCACGCCGAGTGCCTGAATATTAAACCTCCTGAAGGTAAGTGCCTCCATTATGCCACAATATCGAATCTCGCGCGGGTCCAAAAAGAGTGTTGACATTTAATTCTAAGCATGTTAAAGCTTTCGATTCTGCACCTGGATTCTGGGAGTGCTATTGCACTAAAATATCTTCCGCGTTCATAATAATTGTTGTTTAAAATTTTGTGTTTGTTACAGGTAATTACATGTGTGAAGACTGTGAAACAGGACGTCTGCCGTTGTATGGAGAGATGGTGTGGGTCAAATTGGGACATTACAGGTTAGTTCCAACCCCTAACAGCCTACCTACTACCTAATCTAACTGCTTTTGCCCCCAAGGCCTAGCATCACCTCTACATCTCGCAACACGAAAGAACATTATGTTACAATCACAGATCCTTCGTTGTAACTAACAAAAGATGAAATTCTAAATTAAAAGCCTCTATTGTTTGAGCTCTTTTAAAGAGTATACACTTAATTTCATATAATTTATATTCAAAATAATCTTTGACAGGTGGTGGCCGGGTATAATTCTGCATCCATCAGAGATCCCAGACAACATTCTAGCAGTGAAGCATAGTCCAGGGGAATTCGTCGTCCGCTTCTTTGGACAATACGATCATTACTGGGTCAATAGGGGACGAGTATTCCCCTTCCAAGAAGGTAACTATCATTTAATTAAAAATAAAATTTTAATAGTAACTCGGCAAACAAATTAGGTATCTATTTCCCTCTAAAAACTCAGCAATTCCATTTACCAACTCTCCTTTCAATCTTTTCTATCAGTTATTGTTTTAGCAATAGAAACTGCAAACAGATTTAATAACAGTTAACGTACCTTCAAAACTCAGCAAACCCATTTAAGACTCAGCAATTCCATTAAATGATCCAAGAATTAGACACGTGTATAAAGAAAGCTATTGTGATGGAATTTTTGAGTTATTCAAGGAAGTTAGCAATTATATTTACCGATTTCGTAATGTCGTCAAAACTTTAAAAACCTTATGCCTAATGACTCGACAAGTAAAATAATTTTACTTGTCGGGTCATTAGTGCAGCTCATTAGTACTTTGATACAGATTTTTTTTAAGTTGACGCGAACATCATACGTCGAAATAAAACTATGTAATTTATCATCGTTTATTTTTGACTTCATATCTTGACATTTATTTTCAATTAATAAAAAAAAACAATTTCAATCTGAAATAAACCGCTATGAAATCCTATTACTTTTAATAGGATTACATAGCGGTTTATTTCAGATTGAAATGGTTTTTAAACAATAACTACTTTTAGTCATTGTTTAAAACTTTGATTTTATGTAGTGAATTATAAATAAAATAACTTTGTTGCAGGTGATTCCGGAAGAATATCTAGTCAGAAATCTAAAATCGATGCCGCATTCACCACCGCTATGGAACATGCATATAAGGCTTGCGAAATATTGAAGAGTAAGTGTTGGCTGGCACTGATAATAATATTATTGTAACACACACAGCGCCATCTAGTCTTAAATTAAGTAATTGTATTTTCTTGTGTTATTCATACTTAAATACTTTTTTTGTAAATACATTTAAAGATAAATTACACCCAGACACAGAAACAGCCGGTGGCGTAGTCGTTATGATACTTGCTTCTCACTCTGCAGGTCGTGAGACACCTGAGACAGACATTTGTGTGATGGACATGTATTTTTGTCTCGGTGTAATTATTTATTATAAGTATATTTAAACAAAAATAATAGTGTATTCGGGATCAGATGACCGTGTGTGTTTATGTCCCAGTATATTATTATTATTTTATTAAATGCACATGTTGTTAAACACACTAGGATATGTCCTGGGTCACTACGACAGCAGGCCAGTCGATAGATACCAACCAACATTCTTCTAAATCTATCTGAAGAATTTAACAAAATTTTTCTTCCCCAGATGCCCAACCGAATGAGGAAGAGTCATTAGACATCGCATCGTCTCTTCTCCCGCCTCACTATGTCAAATTGAAGGTGAACAAGCCTTGCGGCTCGTTGTGTGGAAGGAGGTTGGAAGATCCCGAGAGTTCGTTGACACAGTGTGAATGTAACCCGCTAGATGAGGATCCTTGTGGACCGTATTCACACTGTCTTAACAGGTATTTATAGTGTAGCCTTATATTTTTACTATTAGTACATTTAGTTCACTGGTCTTAGAGAGCAGAAGTGGTCTCTGTTCACCGGTCACTACTTTATCAGTCGGACGTGATGTAATACATAATATTTGATTACGCTACATACTTCACAGACTGGATTATCATTTAGTAAATAAATGATTTACATAATTATCTAGATATTATTTGTTTTTATTTGATTATTTTATTTATTCAGATATAATTGAATTTCGTATTTTATAATACTTATAAAGCTGTAAATGACGTATTATCGACTTTTTAATAATTGTAACAGGATGATTGGCACAAGTCTAAATTCTCTTGACTTGCTCGTTTAGTCACTGATCGCACATTGTCCATCATGCTCGCCGCATAGTTGCTAGTCTTTCGGTCTAGCGTTGGAATTGCACAATCTTGCTCCTCCATCCCAGTTCTTCCATCGGACAAGTAGAGGTACGGCTATGCGCCACCGTTATATGGTGGGAATTCCACGGGCACGCTCAAAGCGCTCTGCTCCTACTTTTATTTTGCGAACTGCCAAGTTGTGGAATTCGTTGCCGGCATCTCTGTTTCCCGATAGCTATAATATACCTGTCTTCAAGTCACGAGTGAATCGGTATTTATTAGGTAAGCGCGTTCCATCGTAGACATTGCTTCACATCAGGGAAGTTGTGGTCAAGCGCAAACCTTATTATAGGATAAAAAAACGTACGAGTCTCTTATCTTTCAAATCGCTCAACCATTCGATTGTACTTCTGTGGTTCTAACACTCGTGGAGACTGTCCCTTACAGGCATGTATAAGAATGATAATTGTTTTTGATAAATGAATGTAAACAAAGTGCATGACACTTAGTTTAGTTGTAGTTTGAATATGCCGCGTAATATTCTGGTCTATAATTTATCTGTAATCTTCCTTGATTCTATGGAGCGGTCTGTCATAATATTGAAGGATGGATTGACACGGCGTGGGAATAAAAGAGGTTATATCAAGTGATGGTTACATTGTAATTTGAATATTTAATATTAATAATTAGTTTGTAAGAACTGGTGAAGCAATAGCTTTAAATGTTGTTTCTCTTTTCAGGTAAAAATTGTTATTAATTATTGTTTTAGGAATGTTTTTGTTAAAGTTAAAAACTAGTTTGTTACTTAATAAATCTCCACTCTTTTCAGAGCAACACAATTTTGGCTTACTTTACTATCGAACCTCGTAATTATAAAATTAACACATTATATGAATAATTTCTATTTGTTCTCAGGATGTTACTAACAGAATGCGGTCCGACATGTCGTGCGGGTGATCGTTGCAACAACCGCGCGTTTGAGAAACGTTTGTACCCCAAATTGGTGCCATACAGAACACCCAGCAGAGGCTGGGGACTCAAAACTTTAGTGGATATTAAAGCTGGTATGTTATTTATTTCTAGATTGTTCTAGAATATGTTATAGGCAGCGGCGGCGCAGCGTTACGAGCCTCGCCTTTGAAATATAAGGTCGCGGGTTTGAATCCCAGTAGCGCCCACACATCTTGGTGTGAATTTTTTCATCACCGCTGCTCAATATCGGTGAAGAAAAACATCGTGAGGAAACCGGGGCATGACTTAGAACTAATCATTCGAGGACATGTGACATCCACCAACCCGCACTTGGCCAGCGTGTGTGGATTAAGGCCTAAACTCTCTCAACTCATAAGATAGTTGAGAGAAGACCCATGCCCAGCAGTTATAGGCATCAGGCACTGGAATGGAACATGGTAATGGAATCAAAATTCTGATTAGGTTTTCACAGCCTATATTTATTCACTAACTTCCGCCCGCGGCTTCGCCCACGAAATTGATCTCACTAATCTTGTATCTCCATACAAAATTTGGAACCCTGTTTCACCCCCTTAAAGGGTGAGTTTTGAAAAATCCTTTCTTAGTCCACGCCTAGACCCCTTAAGGAACCTATGTGCCAAATTTGGAGTCTCCAGACCCAGCGGTTTGGGCTCTGCGTTGATATGTAAGTCAGTCAGTCAGTCAGTCAGTTTCTTCTTTTATATATTTATTTAAGATAAGATAAGATAAGATTTGTGTTTGGGAGAAAGTCCAAACACACACTTTGATTTTGGCACATCTGCTGTCAATAGATAAAAGCTTTTTTTTTTAATTTTATTTGAGGAAGGTCTCCAGATGTTGACTGGGAACTCGCACTACAAATGATTTGAAAGATTCTCTAAGTACATATATTAGAAGTCTGTTTACTCGACCTGGGAATCGAACCTCGCGGTTATTAAGCGAACGCGCTTACCAATGCCAACCATGCAACCACCGAGGCAGATACTTGCTGTTGTTTGTTTAGACTGTCTTTTTGATTAAAGGTGACGTTCAAAAAATGTATAGAGCCTGGGATTAAAATAATTGTAAATTTGAACAACAATCTGAGTTACATAGGTTAATAGAGCATAATTAATTTAATTTTTTGGTGTATTTAAAATAATTTTACACCCCCCGTTTTTTAAAAAATTGAAATTGAAAATAAGAATCCTTAATGCAATATTATGATTATTGCAATTGGCAACCCCATGGTCAAATGTCAATTGAGCAACCAAAAAAATCAAAATTATTTCGACGCTGTCAATCAAACTGATCAATGACAATGACATCATGACGTTTCCCGTAATTATATTTTTTTCCACGCGTTTTGTTATTACACTAATAAGATAACAAATATTTTTCGTCATAATTACATTAAGCTGCAGCTAGAATAATATTACAAGAGAAAAGTACTGTAACAGAATGCAATTATTGACGTGATTGCAATATTTATACTGCTTAGGAAACGGATAATTAAAGGTAATGTGCGTTTTGTTTTTCTATTACATTTTTTGATTTTTACAAAAATGGTTGCTCCTAAAATTCGTGTTTAGTTAAATTCTAACAGCTTATTAAATAAGCTTTCCAATGAGGTATATCACATTGGTGTTCAAAATTCTAGCCCACTTTTGACCTCTCCTTTATAATTTTAAATTTATAATTAAGTAATTATATAATTTCTTGTTCCCAGGTCAATTTGTGATAGAATATGTTGGAGAGTTAATAGATGAAGAGGAATTCCGACGTCGCATGAGAAGGAAGCATGAAATACGCGATGAGAACTACTACTTCTTGACGTTGGATAAGGATAGGATGATTGATGCTGGACCTAAAGGGAATTTAGCTAGGTAAGACTTCGTCAACCATTTTTAGTGTCTCACTGCTAGGCACGGGTCTTCTCTCAAATATCTTACGAGTTAAGAGAGTTTAGGACTTAATCCACACATGCTGGCCAAGTGCAGGTTGGTGGATGTCACATGTCCTCGAATTATTAATTCTTAGACATGCCAGTTCTCTGATGACGCTGTCCTTTACCGATATTGACCAGCGGAAAACAATTCATACAAAGATGTGTGAGCAGATCAGAGCCCTACGTAATTTCTTGACGCGCCGATCAAGTCGCGGTGCAGTTGCAATTTAGTTTTCGTCTTGGTGCGAAATGGTATTCTTGTAATTGTCATATTTATATCATGAACGTCAAAGCGCTCGCGTGACGCGAACTTGATGCGAGCGTATCTGACAGCGGTTGTCAAAATTACGAGAGTACGAAAAGGGCTGTTTTGATCGAAACTTAACTGCAACTGCACTGCAACTGAACTTCTTTCATTACGTGACTTGGCCTACAGGGCTCGATACCGCGACTTTATATTGCGAAGGTAAGGCCGATAACGCTGAGCTATAAAATAAATGTGTTTGTTTCAGATTTATGAATCACTGCTGTGAGCCAAATTGTGAGACACAGAAATGGACTGTTCTCGGTGACGTCAGAGTTGGGCTGTTCGCTATCAATGATATACCAGCTGTAAGTAGTTTTTAACCGATGACAAAATCAGGGAGTGGTCCTCGGTGGGTCAGTGCAAGGGTGGTCACTTAAAAACTAACCTCCGTTTTCATAATCGTCTTATAAGCTCAGTATAGCTGAAATAGGTTTATATTTTGTTCGTCTGCGTCTTTCATCTTGACATTTATACTAGTAAGAAAGAGACAAAGTCCATTTTAACTAAAAAGTCTTATAAGATTTTTATGAATAAGACTGTTAATCTTGGGTTGAGGAAAAAGACTTCTAATATGCTTAGAAAACAGTAGCTTGAAGTTTGGAACTGTGACCGATAGACGACAATAAGTTTGCCCCTCTTACCTTGTGTACACATAGGCGGCGAAATGTAGGTGATATGCACCTCTGCCTACACTTCAACCCTTTTTAGTGTCCCACTGCTGGGCCCAAGACTCTTTCAACTCGTAAGATAGTTGAGAGAGTTTTGGGCCTTAATCTTTACAAGCTGGTCAAGTGCGGGTTAGTAGATGTCACACGTCCTCGAATGATTAGATTTTTAGGTATGACGGTTTCTATAATATATGAATATTAAAAGTCTTTTTGTACGACTTGGGAATTGAACCCGGTACCTCGCGCTTTCTATGTATTAATTACGATAATTCTTGTACTATTTACAGAACAGCGAAGTAACATTCAATTATAACTTTGAATGCGCCGGCATTGAAAAGAAACGGTGCATGTGCGGCGCTAAGAGGTGTTCGGGATATATCGGTGCGAAGCCTAAACAGGTATATATCTGGAAATAAAACTACTCTATAACGGATTTTATCGCCAAATAGAAAATTGGATCTAAAATCTAAAATATACCGCGATAAAATCCGTTAAAGTTTTATTTCAATGTGTGATATTCGCGTAAATCTGAGATATTACTAGGTATATATATGTACTAGATTTCCGCTTGCGGCTTTGCTCGCGTTCTACAGATGGATGACAGATGGCTTGGTTAGACATATGACATATTATTATGACATTATTCTAAATCTAACACATTTTTGGTCAGTGACCACCCACTAGACAAAGTCACACCGCCAAGCGGTCTTGCCGTGTTCCAGCGCGATGTCTGGTGACACCATTTAAGAGGGTGGGTCGTAATTTTTGCTTCCCACAAAAGGAGACTTAAGAAGGCTCTCAATAAACCTATATAGTGCTAGTACAAGCACGAAAGAAGAGGATTCTCAATGGAAAAAGCACTCTGCAAAGACTATCATCATATCTACTTATAGTTGAAGTACTGATAGCAGATTACATAACCATAAAAAGAAGTTAATCATATCCTTTATTTCAGGATGAACCTCAGTCAAAGAAGAACAAACTCCAAACCAAACGTACATACAAGAAACGAAAGCCAGCTGAACAGACAACACCGTCTACCGGCAAGAAACTTGGACGACCAAGGAAACCAAGAGAACTCACTGAAATTGAAAAGGACTTATTAATAATTAAAAACGCTACTAATGGCATCTCTAGTGATGAGTCTTCAAAGAGTATGACATCTGAATTCGAACAAAAGCCTTTGAAAAGGAAGCGAGTGAGTTTTTCAACGGACGAAGGGAGCTTAGTTGATAGTGATTTGAGTACAAAACGGTGTAAAGTGGATGACAAGTGTAGTGTTGCCGATTGATCAAAAAGGTGGACTTATTGTTATGTGGACTTGTTCAGTGTATAGTGTAACACAATTAATAAAGTACAGCGAATATAATGTAATATTTGTTATTGTAATATAGTTATTTTAGATTTAAGTTCAATGTCGGTGAAGGAAAAACATCGTGAGACTAACTATCCAAGAACTAATTATTCGAGGACATGTGACATCCACCAGGCCACTTTGCCAGGGTGTGTGGATTAAGGCCTAATCTCTCAACTTCTGAGATAGTTGAGGGAAGACCCATGCCCAGCAGTGGGATGCTAAAAGAGTTGAAGTGAAGTGAAGTGAAGATTTAAGTTCCTTTTTTTATTTATCAGTTTGGCCTTTACTATTGTACGTTAACGTTTGATTTGGTTAATTTGAGATTGAAAACGAACAAAAATATTATTAACATAACTATTATTTAAGCATGTTTGTATGTAGATCAAAAATCCATTTAGTCTCAGATAACAAATAAAAGATATGTATTTTTCTTTTTTAATTAAAAAAAACCACTGGGAATTACATTAATGTTTAAAAGGATTTCTTACAACATAATTATGTGAAACCTGTACATAAGTGTAATAGTTTTGCTTGCGACATTTTGTCTCAATGGGCCAATCATTTGTCTCAGTGGTCCAGTGGTAAGCGTGTGCCTGGGTCGAGCAAAAAGACTTCTAATATACTTAGAGAATGTTAGTTGCAGCTCAAACTTTGGAATTGTGCCCGATGAATGGCAATAGACTCGTTATCGTGGGTCCTAAACATATCCCGCGAAAACTGGGTGATTTCACCTCTGCCTATAGCTTCTGAATTAGGAACGATTAGAAGCGAGTCACCAGTCGACATAAGACTGATTAACTTTAAAATTATGTTAATTTGTTGGAGCACATGGCCCCGATTCTTGCGTTTTAGACATTTAACTCTAATAGACATGTCGAAAAAATATGGCAATTTCATTAGTTTTCAATGACATCCGCCTGTTTTTTCGTGTCTATTGATATAGAGATAAATGTCATAGAGTCAGAGATAAATGTAAAGCGCGAATTACTCGATCTTATTCCCCCATACCCGTTCTTTCATCGGACAAGTAGAGGTACGCGCTATGCGCCACCGTTAGATGGTGAAAATTCTACGAGTACGCACAAAACGCTCTGCTTCCACTTTTATTGTGCAAAGGGAATTCGCTGCCGGCATCTGTTTCCCGATAGCTATAATAGCCTGTCTTCATGTCATGAGTGAATCTGTATTTACTGGGTAAGCGCGTTCCATCGTAGACTACATTGCTTCACATCAGGCGTTGTGGGCAAGCGCAAGCCTATTAAAAGATAAAAAAATCGGGGCCCAGACATACAAGCTGCTTAATCAAGCACGGCAAAGGTAAAGCGACACGCTATAATAGTTTTAGCTGATTCATCATCATCATCATCATCATCATCATCATCATCATAATTATCTATTAACCTGAAGAATCATGTTTAGTTTACCAATAGTAAGGCCTATCAAGACTTAGGTTAGCTGATAAAACTTATTTTTCTGTATTTCTTTAACATCTCAGTAATAAAAAGGCTTTGAAAATTATAATTAATCGGCAATTAACGTGCTCACCTTTTGTTTGGCTTGACGTTTCAGTCATGTTACACCGACCTTGGTCATAAGCAGATTTCAAATAACCACAATCTCAAAATTGCAATCTCAAATTTTTAGAAAAAAAAGGTGGTCACTTTATTTGTCCGTTTAATATGATCTTTAATAATGCAATGCTTTTGTACATAGGCTTCAGTTAGTTTTGTAAGACATGTATTGGAGTCTGAAAAACGCCTTTATAATTAGTGTAAGAAGGTTCAGAATACTTTTATCAAGTTGTGAACAATGAATGCCAAAATTTCGGTGATACTAGTAATTTTTGTAATTGGATACTGTGTGAATGTTGATGTAACAAATTATAAGTGTAGAAATAAAACTGAAATCATGTAAGTACAATGTTTGAAGAGTTGAAGTCATATCTGGTTTATAACTGTTACAAAGGTGGAATATGCTTTGACCAAACGGAGTTTAGCGGGAATATTGGGCATTTATATTATGAAAATAGGGCGATGTCAATGTATGAAAAATCGTATTTTAATTATAGATAGACCGTTTAACTCGCGTATCGCCTATCGCCAAGTTTCTGACTCCTCAAGCTGCACAGACAGTGATGATGATCAAGCGATATGGATATTAGTGACGAATAGTCTTACATTACTTTTATCTGTGGTTTAATAGTTCTTTATGAGATTTAATTAATGTTTTATGACTTTGTACCTCAGATGGCGATACGCGAGTTAGACGGTCGGCCTATAGGTACTCCGTCAGTAAGATTATAAAAAAATGTTAGACGTATTTTTTGTTTTATCATTAAAATGAATCTATTAAACTATAACGCATTAAACTTGTGGAGTTAAAGAAAACTTAGGTAAATTGACTACCTACAGTGAATTAGGTTAAAAGCGTATAGCTAAATCAAATGCTGCTTTTTGAGCAGGCACAATTGTTCAGCTTCCATAATTTGACATATGACACATGGCAAATTGAATGATGCTAAAAAGCACATTGCTCTGAAAAATGTAGATCTTCAATGTATATTTTAGTTAAGAATTACATTACATAACAATTTGGGATCAATAGGATTGCCATATTAAAAAAATACCATTAGATTTAGTAGGAAAATGTAAATTACCATATTGTTAATTGGTCTGTGCAGGTCATATTGTAAGATACAGTACTCATAGGATGGTCCTATTGACCTTTCACTGATATGTTGTTTGCAGGAAATAAAAAATAACAATTGTATATTACTAAAATGGATTTTTATTTTCCTCGACTTTCGACGTGCTGGACAAACTTCCAGCTAATCGCCCAAGACCCAAAAAAAGGTCTCGATCGAGTCGAGCTCGCTTCAATCAGACTCGATCAACCTTTTTAATTTTTCCTGCGTCGATAACAAAGGATGGGCTCCTATTCTCGCGCCATAGACGTTTAACTTTATTAGACAAATAAATGTCAAAAATTTCAGAAAACGAATGAAATATTTATTCTATCTTCGACATATGTCTATTAGAGATTAATTTCTAAAGCGCGAGAATCGGGGTCCAGGGGTCCTTCCGATCCCGAATTTGATACCCGGAAGCAACTTTTGTTCTGTTACTGTTTCTCGGATCCGGGTATTCCGGAAGCTTAGTCACCTTACTGATTGAATTTGTGCGGGAGACGAGACAGTTCAATAGCCCTTCTGGAGTAGTTAGTATATTTTGTCACAAAGAAAATTCTCGTCTCTGCAAAATCTTTTGCCCAAAGGTATCACAATCCTACGAAAAAATGCGTTTTATACTAAATTAACAATCGTTAACTGATATAGGAGTTCTTGAGTGGAGACCGCGGATTTTTAAACGTAGCGCAAGACGCGCAAGGACTATGTGTAGTGACAATCTGTAAGGTAGCTGGTATGGTAAGTAAGAGCTGGATGAAAGTCACAGGAGCGTACTTTGAGGCGTGCGTACTTAGTAGGGCATATCGATCGATATTACCTATATTAATAGTGCGGGAAGTAGCAATGGACAGCAAGGTAAGGGACATCGGTCAATCAACTGACTATTTGGTTTTGAAGCACGAAAACTAAATTAAATTAAAGCATGTATAATAAATACTAAAATATGAATGATATATATACAAAACACTAATTTGAGTATAATTTTATAGCGTCTCCTTGTAAGCATTCCGATAATCTTGTATTTTTCGTCCAATAGATAGTCTGTGGACCAAAGTAACTGGAATTGCAGAATAATTTTATTTACAGAATGTTTTCTTAAAAAGATGAAGGTCGCACACATGGAGTCAGTTCATGGGAAGGGCGTTAAACTGGAAAGGTTGCGGTTCATTACTAAATAGCTAGGTAGGAAGGTACTTACGATTCCAATAATCACGAGAAACACACATCCATTCTGTAAACTAAACTTGATTCCTTGTTTTTGTGGGTCATGAACATCCAAGAGATTTATGATCATCGTTTTTGTTGGCTAGATTGGTTTTATTTGTACCTACTTAGTCCGGTATCTTTCAAAATTCTGACACAAAATCCGCGAAGTTTGAAAGAAATAGAAATAGAAATAATCTTATAGCACAGACTACTAAGAGAACCTAGAGTCTAGGTACTAAAATACACAGACTACCTAGAAAACATGTAGAAAACCCGTAAGCGTTTATATGCTCTTTGTCTATGAGTTAATCACTACGGCACAGACTACATAACGAAATACCTACGTCTGCCCTCTAGTAATCTGTGCGTTTGCCATAAAAATATATCTTAAATCTATGGCGTCTGCCCATGTCATAAATGCCCATCAAAGAGCATATAAACGCTTATGCCCATGTTCACGTCATGTCCACAGACTATCTAGTGAATACGTCACGTAAAAAAGACTGCCTACTTAGAGTCATGTAACCACATAGCCAAGCTAATGATATGTAGTGCAAACTTCTTTAGCCGCGTTGGCACATTTTGGTAGCGTAAAATCTTTTAGGTTCGCTTCACAGACATGCTCATCATTGGCGTAGCAACACAGCAGCCGTGTGCTGTGCGCATAGACGTTTTTTGGATGTGTGAAATGTCGTGAGTTCACAGTTTTCATCGGTAGTCCCTCTAACTGCAAATATATTTCTCATAAATATAGACAAAGGTAGACTACGCGAGATGTTTAACCCCAAACTATGGACAAGAGTAGCAGATACCGAGATCTCAGACACTCTCAGAGTGGTTAAGACTGTGGAGGTGACTGGAGGATCGGGTGGTAGTGACCCTCCAGTGTAGAGGGAAGATCTTCCAGCCGGGCGAGTTGTAATGCCCGGCGACCGCGGTACTCCCGGTCTTCGGTGAAACTTTGCGTGTGGGACTTAGGATTGCTATGACGTCATGACTCTTGACGTTAGGTATGTGACGCCACAAGACCTAAGCTCTGTATGGTGAGCATGACCATTTTTTACTCCCGGCTTTCGATATCGTCGTAATTAGGTATCAAAGCGTACTCATGTACGGAAAAATAAAACGCTATCTGTTCATTTTCCATACAAAAATAAGCGTAAACATTACGACACGGTATCGAAAGACGAGAGTAAAAAAAGTTCGTGCTCCTGTACCGAAAAAACAATTTACATGCTAAGCATGAAAAAAAAAAGCAAAAATAATTTTACATGCAAAAAATAATTAGTCAACCAACTTTTAATACCTACAGAATGTTCCATATTTTATTGGACATCATAATAAAGACGGATGATTGTTGGAATTTCTGGAATATTCTGAAGGTATTCCTAAGGGTGTGTTCAGGATAATCGAATTATTTGGCGGGCTCTCCGTTACGTTTTAAGCGTTTTGTCACACAGTATAGAAAAAGTTAGTATGACAATAACAATAACTTATCTTTTACAAAAACGATGACGCGGAAAAATCACTTTTCTTACCCATTGACCCCGTCGTATGTTCTAATAAATAATGGGATTACATAACTGCGATAAGAATAATCATAAATACGAAAAATAGAATTCTATTTAGTCAAATTCGATAAATATGTTTTTATTTTTTCTGGGTCATTTTAAATAGGTATAATAAATGTCCCTACCCGATTTTAAATTTCGCCCTTTGTTTAGTCTTGCCTGATGTTAAGCAATGATGAAGTCTACGATGGGATGCGCCTGTCTACCATACCGATTCATTCGTGGTTACGAATGAATTTCGATGAGAAGGTGGCACTGGAATGATGCTCCTTATGGTCCTGCTTTTTTCTTAGTTTTCTATTCACAAACTTTGTCCTAATCATAATAAAACAAAATAAATATTTTTAGTGGAAGTTAAATAAGGAAGATCAATTGACTAAAGTGGGCCTAGGATGGGCCATTAAAGATTTTACACTGTGTCTCCTTACTAATAGCATAATATGTCGGAGGAAAACAGCGGAGGCAAGTGAAATCAAGTTAAAGAAGGTAGTGGGCGAGCAATATTATGATTTACTGAACAATTTACTTGAAATATTAAATAAATAATAGATGCAATTTCAAATAACACCAAAACAGATGGTCCTGAGAGGCTTCTAACTAAGTAAGTACATTAGTTTAAACTTACGGAGGCTTTTGTGTACTTTATGAGTAAAAATTAAACTAATAAGACGAAATGATTAGTGCCGCCGCGCCATTTTGGATTCGTTTCTCTATTGACGCGAGTTTCTCTATTGACCTTATTAGGCAATTATTAAATAAATAAATATTCTGGGACATTAACACACACGGTCATCTGGTCCCAAGCTAAGCAGAGCTTGTGTTATGGATACCTGATAACTGGTATATACTATACATTAATACTTTTCTTTTGTAAATATATATATAATAGATATTTACACCCAGACTCGATACAAACAGATATGTTCAGTTCATCACACAAATGTTTGTCTCGGGTGGGAATCGAACCAACGACCAGCGGGGTGAAAAGCAAGTATCTTACCAACCACGCCACCGGCCTGTCAAAACTGATTATCATTATCATTATTATATTATCCTCTTTGATCACTAGATCATCTATACCTATATATAAAAATGAAACCCGTTTTCCGTTTTCACGACATCACGCGTGAACGGCTGGACCGATTTCGCTAATTCTTTTTTAAAAATATTCCTTTAAGTACGAGGATGGTTCTTACGCAGAGAAAAATTAAAAAAAAAGAAAATTTAGAAAGCGAAGAAGTGCCGAAAACCGGGTTAGATACCTATTATTTATTAGTTATATTCGGTAGGTCTGAGACCCGGTAGATGGCACTGCTTTACCGGGCAGAACGACGTCTGCCGGGTCCGCTAGTAACTAATATTTGTTTATCCATCAAATCTCACTTCAACCCTTTTTAGTATCCCACAGCTGGGCGCCGGTCTTCTCTAAACTATATAACGATTTGAGAGAGTTTAGGCCTTAATCCATACATGTTGGCCAAGTGCGGGTCGATGGATGATCACATGTCCTCGAATGATTCTTAGACATACCGGTTTCCTCACGATGTTTGCTTACATCGATATTGAGCAGCGGCGATGAAATAATTCACACAAAAATGGGTAGGCACGACCAGGAATCGAACCTGCGATCTTATACTTTTAAGGAGAGGCCCGTACCGCTGCGCCTTCACTGCATCCAACGAATAATAGTTATTAATCTGTTCTTCTTCTTTTAATTATGGCCTCTGCAGAAATTATTCCGCAATTTTGCCAGTGTCAAGTTTAAATAAGTATATAAGTTTTTAAAGATTAGTAGTAAAAAACTAAAAAACTGCGACGTTCTAAGACGCCATTTCTTTATCTATTAGTAACGATTGCTTAACGTCAGTGTCAAACTAGGACGTTGACAACGTCTGTAATAAATGTCAAATGAAATCGGTTCCAAAGGATTCATTCGGTCATCGCCCGGCGAGTAGTTATGAAGTATTAATGACTACTTATTAATTAAGTAACATTACAATAAATATAATATTGAAATAAAAACTATGTTATAAGAGATTTTATTGCTGTCTTTAATAAAATCGTTTCATTTCAATGTGTGATTCGCGTAAATTTAAGAAAATGATACGATGCTGAATACCTACATAAGTTTAATTTAGTTTTTACATGTAATCAACATTTTCGGCAATCAAAACTTTAACAACCTCCTTAGCAAAGACTTCAAGTCTAATCACTTGTTTGAAGCAACATCTCACAACTAAGTTGAATGAGTTTCTATTGATTTGCTTTAGCACACAGGAAGTCGATGTTACAACCGTGTTACAACACACAGATATGCTATAAACTTAAAGCGAACAGTGGAGTAAAGAAAACAGCGGTGAAATGGCATAATTATTTAGGTCCTGTTACTCACCTTAAATAATTTACCAAATTTTTTGTTTATTGTATATTAAAATAAGATAAATTCTTTATGTATTTATGAAATCTTTTATCTGTATTCAGTAGGTCTGAGCATCGGTCGTATATTTTCGGACCCGGTAGATGGCATTGCTTTACAGGACAGGACGACGTCTGTGAATAAAAAAAGCAATTTCGCAGTCGGACACTGAAAATTATTACAATCAATAATTTTCGTGGCTCAACTCAAACAGCAATGTGTTTCTTGTTCGTTCGTGTCGATGTCAAAGTCAAACTAAATTGTAATTTAATACATACGTAACATGCTATCACAGCTTTTTTTCATTGGTGTAGGCAGAGCCTTAATTCTGGTCTAGACCAGCACCTTTTTATTCCGGCATTATGCTCTATAAGGATGATTTATCAATCTCGGAGATCTAGTGGAAAGCGTGTTCGTCTAATAACTGCGAAGTCGGGTTCCAATCCCGGGCCGAGTAAAAAGACTTGTCTGATATACTTAGAGAATCTTAGTTGCAACTCGAAGTTTGGAATTGTGCCCAATGAACGGCAATATCACAGACGAAAACTGGCCACTTCAACCCTTTTTAGTGTCCCACAGATGGGCACGGGTCTTCTCTCAACTATCTTACGAGTTGAGAGAGTTTTGCCACACACGCTGGCCAAGTGCGGCTTAATGGATGTCACCTGTCCTCGAATGATTAGTTCTTCGACATGCCAGTTGCCTGACGATGTTGTCCTTCACTAATATTGAACAGCGGCGATGTAATAATTCACACAAAGATGTGTGGGTGCGACTGGGAATCGAGCCCGCGACCTTATATTTCTAATGCAAAGCCCGTACCGTTGCGTCACCGCTGCTCAAACCTGCATTGCTATTGTGAATTAAGCAGCGACGGTATCCACTTTGGCTTTAGAATATAAGGTCGCAGGTTTGATCCCCGATCGTGCTCACATCTCGTGTAAATTATTTCATCATAGTACGACTACGGGTACGACTGGGAGTCGAACCCACGACCTTACCGCAGCGTCATCGCTGGGACTAAAACATAGCCGGGGAAAACTAGGTGATTTTCACCTCTGCTTACACCTTCGGGTGTACAGGTCACGTGGGCAATATCACAGGCGAAAACTAGGAAAACTTTTTAATCTGAAGTACTGCATAGCAATTAGTGAATGCAAGGAAATGCTCTAATAAGCAACATGGCGGCTGAAAGACAAGAGCGGGTGATCAATATCAGAGCTTGTTTGTGTAAACTACGGCTTTATAATTAAGGCACCGACTATATAACCACTAGACGCCACTATTTTCAAATTTTGTATGAATAACTCTAAATTAAAAATTAATTAACCCACGACTTTAATTTTTTTTAGCTAAAGATACTCCCGACTAAACAAAGAAGTAAATTGAAATCGGTTCATCCGTTTGGGAGCTACGATGCCATAGACAGACACACACACAGACACGCTTGCGCGTACTTGCAAATTGTACACACGGCTACACATCAAGCTACACTAAACCAATAATTAAATTAAACCAAATTATATAACTGTCATAACGTGTAACCTATAAACGTAGCAAGCTGTTACCTAAACAGACGGTTAGGTGTCACTTCAGTCACTTGTCAGTTGTCAAACTTCCAAAACGTCAACGTCACTCAGGTTGCTGGTCTATGGTTATCATTGTTACATTAGGGGACAATATCTTATGGTCGGTTGGGTGAGCACGTGGTGTGTCCAAATCAAATTAGTCCGCACAAACAAAGAAATCTCTTTCTATCCAAAAATTTTGTGAATATTTATGATTAGGGAGGTGCTGTAATCATTGGCGGAAATATTGATTAGCTTTCTGTGGTGTTATTTTGTGTACCATCGAGATGTATAGGTATTGAGGTGTATCTCGTGTTCGCGGCTCTATGAACTCGCTGATATAATTATTAGTATAAATTATTAGATTAAGAAAATGAAAGAAATTCTATGATATTAGTTATATTTGAAAAGAAAAATAAAGTTTTCTTTCTTAAGGTTTCTAAATCTACTTACTAAGTCTTAAATAAATAAACTTACAAGTTAAATATCGAGGTTTATTGACTGGAAATTAGTTTTTCAATAGTTCTGATTTACATTGAAACTGCTATTTCTACCAAAAATATGGTTGTTTGAAAAACATCTTAGTTCGATGACTTCACTTTTAAGTTTTATACAAAAAAATACTTTTTCGTGTATCTTCTGAGTGGGATAAGTATTTATTAGAGTTTTATTGCCTTCGCAATAGAAAATAACAACACTTATATGTCCCACAGCTTGCTATGTGCATTGAGTGGCCAGCGTGTGTGGATTAAGGCCAAACCATGGAAGAAAGAAGCTACTGGCCTAACCTAAATCACACGCTGGCCAAATGCGGGTTGGCGGATGTCGGAGATACATGCTTTTCACGCCCCAGGTCGTGAGTTCGATTCCCACCCAAGACATTTATGCAAACCCTTCATAAAGATTAGGGCTTCGATTCTCGCGATTTAGACATTCATCTCTAATAGACATATGTCAAAGATAAAATAAGGATGTTATTAGTTTTCTGTCATTTTTTCGACATTTAATTTTATCTATTAGAGTTGAATGTCTAAAGATCGGGGCTCAGGGCCTCTAGAGAAATTACCTACTCAGCGAAGCGATATACAACGAAAGATCGAAAGGACAATATCGTAAATTATGTTGTTTTAGATCTTTCGCGATATTTTCGCTATGTAACTTGTCTAGGCCCTGATATTCTATGTTTACGATATTCGTTTCATTTGATAGGTCACAGTGTCAACAGATAAAAGACAGACTTAGGATTGAACGTAGGCAAATTGATTTAAAAACTTTTTACCAATTATGTGCTCCAAAGACACCTTAAGGTGCTTCGACATAAGGAGCATTCGCCTGTAATGTACCGTTACAGGTTTGAGCATTACATTAGTGAGGGAGGGAGGAGAACCATATATTACAGTGCGGAGGTGATTCTTTATAGGCTCTTCAACCCTTTTTAGTATCTTCTCTTAACTATCTGACCAGTTGAGAGAGTTACAGACTAATCCCCGATCTCATAAACGTCTCATAAGCTCATTATAGCTAAAATAGGTTTATAATTCGTTTGTCTTTGTCTGTTATCTTGACTTAACTAGTAAGAACGAGATAAAGTCTATTTTAACTAAAGAGTCTTATAAGATTTTTACGAATAAAACCGTTACATAATACAGCCTCTAATAAAACTGAATGCACGTCAGTCAGGAAGGCAGAATTGTAACGCAAAATGATCAAAATTTTAACGTAACATTACATTAGGTACAGGCAAATGCTCCCCATGAGAGCACCTTTAGTCCTTTACGGATTTAGGTATAGGTATTATTGTACTTCTATTCACGTTAAACATGGACTTAAACGTAAGCTCTTTGTATAAGCCACGCCCCTACATTAAGCCCTTAACAACTTAAGAACCACAATATTACAGTAGCTATTGTAGCGAGAGACTGAAAGATTTCCCTTGTAATGTAATATAATATAAAAAGTTACTAAGAAAAGGTTTTGTTACTTGCTAGTGTACATTAAGTAAGATTATATAAATAAATAAATAATATAGTGGGACATTAACACACTCTGTCATCAGGATCCCATAATATATAAGCAGAGCTTGTACTATGGAAACCAGATAACTGGTAATGTACTACTTAAAATACTTTTCTTTTGTAAATACATACTTAAATATAGATAATTACACCCAGACTCAAGACATACGTAATAGTCTACGTATGTCTTGAGTCTGGGTGTAATTATCTATATACATGTTTATCACACAAATGGCTGACTTGTGTGACAATCGAACCCACGACCTGCGGCGTGAAAAGCAAGTATCTTACCGACCACGCTACTGGCCCGTTAAATACTTGTATTTTCCTTCCTTTATTTACGTGATAAACAAAACGAAAGTAACAAAACTGACGATTCTTAGTGTATTAATAAAACAAGTCCTTCAAATTAAAAAATTAAACACTTGGTACATTTTTATTTTTTCTTTTTCTTTTTAACTTCTATTTCGTTCAACTTCAATAATAAATATACGGTCTCATAGTACGGCTGGATTATGTTAATAAACAGATTTCCGACGCGCGAGAGATGCGATATACAAATGCACACCCGACCAACCTCTTCGCATATAAATCAGTATTTACTACAAGTACCTACAGTATTAACTGCACTGTCACAGACCGATGCCACGAGCGATAGAATCAAAGCTATACTGCCGTGCTGTCGTGCCATATACTCTCTGAATCGTGTAAAACCAGCATGTCTAAGAACTAATCGTTCGAGGACATATGACATACACCAACCCACACTTTTCCAGTATAAGGATTAAGGCCTAAACTCTCTCAACTCTTAAAATAGTTAAGAGAAGGCCCGTGCCTAGCCTTGGAACACTAAAAAGGGTTGAAGTAAGTGTATCAGGATTGTGGTCAGTGGCGTGCTGTAGGTAGTATGAATTAGTACTGGATTAATTATTTTTAACATGCGACTGCTTCATTAGCATTTTACAAATATAGTTGCGAAATTCTATGTAAAATGAAGTGAATTCACCACTCACTTCGCAATTTCTTTAGCATGTACACACATTCAACATTACACCGTACTATATCTCCGTTTTACGTGACCTTGATTGACAGATCGCGAAATTCCCCCCGATCCCCTAAAACTAGTGTCCGGCAACGTCTTGAGCCGAGGGTCGTCCCAATATGGGGAGCCCTCATGGCAGTTGCCACAGTACTTGATCGGTTCGACAGTCCTCGGATGGCTCACCGAAAAAGTCCGGTGTAATAATAAAGGCCCTTCCGGCTAATTGGGTTAGGTCATCGCAAGAAAAAAACTTAATTGATTCGCTCGCGAAATAATGAGTTTTTTAATTCGAATATTAACAAAAATCGTATAACTGCTTTATGATTGTGAATTATCGTCATATGTATTAGCTAATATCTATTAGCTTAGCAATAGTAAATAGCGTGCTAATAAGACACATGACAATTCATGAATACATGCTTATGAAATTTATACTAATTCGCATTAACTTCCATCACTAAGTAGTACCACAGATAATAGGGTAGTACTGTAATATGTAGTACAAATACTGTAAAGTATGTGTTTTGAAGAAGTTTTTCCCCTAAGTTACTTGATTGTAGACATTTGTCACGATTGTTGATTGTTATAAGAGATTATCTGAATACATTTGGTTACAATTAATTAGAATATACCTACCTACCAACAGATTATGCCATGTCACATGATTATTCATAGATGGATTTAATACATACATACATATCTAGTATAGTATTATATTATCTGTGATACATATCAACTCACGGCTGTAATCCCTATGGATGAATACAGGCACAAAATCCAGATAAAGGTTTAAAGAATTTATTTACTCATTAAAGACAAAAGTCCTCTTACAATGAGTATGAGTAAGTAGTTATTAGGTTATTCCGAATTTCCGATGTCATCGTAATTTCAAAGCGGATTTTTGTATGGAAAATGAACAGTTGTTCATTTTCCATACGGATACGACGTATTTTCCATATACAAACACGCTTTGACGTTATGACGATAACGAAATACGGAAGTAGTAAAAGTTCGTGCTCATATAGGTGGGGAATTGGATGGTCTCGAAAACAGAAGACCACGGTTCGAATCCAGATGATTGTTTATTTTTTCAATTCCTTCCCTTTGATATAATTTCTAAAAAAGAAAACGAGCGAATTTCGATCATCCAGGTGCTTATTATATTGGTAAAATAGTACGCCTGTGAAAGTAAGAAAGTAAAACATTTATTCACAAAAACAGGATACACATAATCAAATAAAAAAAGACATAAAACAGAAAAAAATAACAAATGAAACAGAATAAAAAAGAAATGAAAAACAAAGAGTGTCAGTGTGTGTGACCCATCAGTGTCAAACGTGGACATTGCTCAGTAAACGCTGTGAGTACCACCGAGGAGGCGACCCATAGCACTGATTTTCAGCAATGCCCACATTCCCACAGGGCAGTGCAGTCGTATAATAGTATAAGCAACTGTAGGTCTACCTAAGTGCCGTCACTTGACCCGTATCTCTGTGACACTGTAGGGTTGGCAATTGCTAAATAATATTCTTTGGGGTTAGATTTTACTGTAAACCTCTTCTTTCCCTTTGCCGTTCCGCTCTCGTCAGAGTGGTCATGGTCACATTGAGTCCTCCACATTGGTTATGGAGCGGATTTTATCTGGTCAGTCCAGCACTTAAGTGACCTGCCACGTGATCTGATGCCGTCCACCTTTTCCTGTAGAATCAGCCGCTCAATGTAGTCGTTATGTCATGTCTCAAGGGAAGCATGTCCAAAATACTGTTGTATGCGCAAGAAAGTAGCTCTTAGAGTTGGTACATAAATTTGTCTACGATATGCTAATCACTACATTTCTAGGACTTTAGACATACTCTCTTACTAACCCTCTAACACTATAAGTATAAAAAAAAAATTACTATCCGACTGGCACTTGTCAGTTTTTATTTTATTTTAGTGTTATTTAAGTTAGTATTTGTTATTTATTTATTAATTATAGTTTCTTTAGTCGTGTTGGACTCTTTTTGGTAGACGAAAACCTTATGATTTCGCGTTACCGACATGCTCAAGACTGGCATGCGCAGCGGCTGTGTGTTGTGCGAGTTAGACGCTCTTTGGATTGGTGTAATCTCGTGATTTCTCAGTTTTCACTTCCATCGACAATAATTTCTGCAAATAATTTTTCATTGTTTCAATTTAATTTAGCTGTGGCAACCCTACCTGTCTCACAAGTTGGACGTGTAGAGAGCTATGGTTGCCACTTCTTTGTGTTCTTTCTGTTTGTGTCTTCATAAACTTTATAAATAGAAACTGGTTTATTTCCTACAGTTTTTCACGCGTTTGAGTTTTACTGAGGCAAAGACATACTATATTGTTGTTTACGAGTCATATAATTTATTTGTACATAGCAATAACTTATATTGTTTTACATTCTTAGAAACTTTGTAACTGAAGTATTTGTATTTCAATAATATGCTCAAATCTCCTTGGCTCCGCTGATTTTTCACCGAGCCTTAGTTATCTAGATTTTTAATACAAGCTTCAGTCTTAAACCAATGTTATGTATCCATTATGGTTTCCATTTACTTATAACACTACCATCTTCCGACCGAAAATCATTCGTAATCTCGAGTGAATCGGTATATTAGGCGGGCGCCTTAAATCACGGACTACATCATCGCTTAACATCAGGCAAGTTGTAGTCAAGCACAAGCCTATTTCAGAATAAAAAAGAAGAAATATAAGACTTTTCATTATTTTTAATTAAGATTTTATATATTTTTTTCATCAACAGGTCACGTAAACTTTTCAAAGTACATTAAAATTTATTTACTTATTTACATTTTGAAACATTAAAAAAGCGTATTCACAAGAACTACGTAAACGTATAACCCACACCAATGTCCGCAGAGTAATATTATTAGTTGGTATATTTAATATTAATCTCATGCGCGTAAAAAGAAAAGAACCGGCCACAAAAATGAAAACAAATACATAAATGCAGTTTGTTATCTTTTAAAAATAGAAGCACATTTAAAAAAAATGTTTTGCTTTTTTTTGTTTAGGTTTATGTTAAGATTGTTTCCTGTCGATTGTCTTAAGTAAATTTATGTTGATAAAAAAAATATTTTATTTAAACATAACTATTAATCTATTATGACGACCTCGGTAGTCGAGCGGTGTAAGCCGTCCGATTGGGTTATACTGTGCCCGGGAGGTCGCGGGTTCGATTCCCGCCCCGGGCAATATTTGTGTAACAGCAAAAATTTGTTTCGGTGTCTGGTTGGTTGAGGGACTACCCTCCGTGCCTCGGAGAGCACGTTAAGCCGTCGGTCCCGGTTGTCATTTAACACATCTATGACAATCGTTACATGTAGTCAATAAAAATAAGCCAATATAATCTGATACCTGGTCTAACCATCTCGGCTACTTGTTCCCTACGGGTTTTGAGGTCTGATGGCAGTCGCTCGTATAATTCTGGTAGCTAACCGCATCAGGTTAGACTGGGAGCCGACCCCAATAGAAATGGGAAAAAGGCAATGCGAATGATGATGATAACTATTAATCGATATAAAGAGCACTCGTGATCTATATAATCGTTGAACTAGTAGAGTAGTAGTAGATAGTTTAACAGTACCTACCTACAGAAAATAGTTTACTGTCTAAAATGGGCTAAAAAGGTCAAACCTCTGAAAAACAAAGAAAAATTAAGCTGAACGCGCGGAGTAATAAATCTTCATCCAGCATAGATAACGCTACAGATTATAAAAACACAAAGGTCACGTAGTGAGCAGATTTCAAAATGGCGTTTAATTTACTTTTAATACAGTCACCATATTTTTTACGTTTATATTTCATGAAAATAAGCATTTAAGTATTTAGTTATTTTATCTCAAGAGACCAAGAGCCAGTGCCGGATCATCAACTATTGCTTAGGGCATCATATCTTTCGACCAGAAATAGCACAAATTAAATATTATTGTTTAAAATTAACTATGACCATCTAATTCACATTTCATAATTCTTAATTATTAACTTAATATTATAAATGCGAAAGAAACACTTTCTGTCTGTTTGTCGCGCTTTCACGCCAAAACTGAACCGATTTGAATGAAATTTGTTGCGGATATCTTCATACCAAATTTCATTTAAATTAGTTTTAAACTATCTTTAGAAAGGAAGGAAGGACATAGGATATTTTTTATCGGTTTAGCGCGATAAACAGCATACATGCGGGCGTAGCCGAGAAAAGCCAGTTATATTAAAAGAACTTGTATCCAAAAACGTTTAAGCTTGTAAACGAGTGACCTTGTTCCACAGACAACACGACTATTACATTACCAAGCATTACCATTTCATAGACAAATAAGACTTTATTAATTTTAGCTAAAATTAGCTCTGTTGTCAAAAAAACATTTTGTATTGAAATAAAACTATTTTTTAACGGATTTTATCGTGGTTTATTTTAGGTTTTAGATCCCGACGTTTCAAAGTCTTTTCAGACTTCATGTTCACGGGTGGACTGAGGTATTTGACGTCCAAAAATATTAATCGCAATTTTCACTGACTATCTACAAACATTATTTTATAAGTTGCGTTCCGATTTAAGCAAACTGAGCTCACAGTGTCTTGAATTCTGAGTTGATTTTGCTTGGATTGTACGAAACATAATAATTCATATTTCAGGAAACGTTTTATTTTATCGTGTAACGGAGAGCAATAATAATAAGCGTGGGTCCGGAACGTAGGACGTTGGTTGTTAAGGCCACGGTTAGTGGGTCACTTCCTGAGTAAATGAAGGCCGGGGCTGGCGATCCTTGTTTAGTATAGCTAAACACTAACCGCCTTAAAATAAAACTTATACAATTCGCATCTAAAACCTCGCTGATTCGTTTAGTAAGATTTCATTTGTCATTTTTTTTATTCTTTAATAGACTTGCGCTTGACTAAAAATTGTCGGATGTTAAGAAATGATATAATCTACGATGGGAGGCGCCCGCCCAATATACGCATTCACTCGTGATTACAAATGATATTTTGGTGAGGTTCCAGTGGAATGAGGCTCCATCAAAGAGCAACAATTTCGGCTCACCCTTTTAAATGATGTGTAATCGAACCTAAACAAAAAGAGTTCGCATCTTTAAAGTAACTTTTATGACCTTCTTCATAAAACTTATAATAACGCGCCAAAAGATCGCTTAAATACTACCCGTACGCAATAAGTTGAGACTTGGGGGCGGTGAGTGTGATTTGTAACACTGATGCGATGATGATAATATGACGTAGATTAGTTGTTTGGATCAGGAAGTTAATTAGTTGATAGTACCATAGATGTAAAAAAGTTACTTCTGTAGGCAAGTGGTAAGCGTGTTTGCTTCATAGCCGAGTCTCAACTTATCGCTCGGATAGTATTTAAAAGCGATCTTTTGGTGCGTTATTATACCTAAGTTTTATGAATAAGGTCATAAAAGTTACTTTAAAAATGCGAAACCTTTTTACTTTGGTTCCTATTGTAGAAAGGTAAAGAAAAAAAATTGATGGTCAGATTACAAATGAAATTGGTTTCTTTATTCTTTTAATTTAAGGTTAACCCTAAGTCGGTGCATCTGATGAAGTTCTCTCCATCTAGTTCGATCTAGAGCAGCTTCTTTCACTTCCCTATATGACAGGACACCAACCTTTTCTTTATTTGGTTCCTATATCTTATGCTTCTTTCATAAACAATATTTTTAAATACGAAAAATCCGTTCGACGATTCGATAAAATTTAAATGAGACCACCTAGAAAGTGTATCCTTTGAAACCAAAAAGAACTTTCCAATCTATGTGAATATTGAATATACCTACATAAAAAAGATTCGAAGAATTGGAAAACTCCTCCTGAAGTTGGTTAGTAAAGATGCCTCTTTAAGCTAAGCTGTGAAGAGTTCATTCTGTTTTTGCAGGGATAGGTCGAAAACATAGACAATCAAGGTAGACAAACAAGCCAACGATAGTCTACACCATACATGACAATATAATTCATTAAGTACTTTAATAGCAGCAAAAGGTCACTTTAAGGCCTACAGCGCATTTACAAAACCGGCTTTAGTATACATTATTGTCAGATACATATTGTCAGATTATCTAAAATAGCTAAATTATGCAGATATGGAAAAGTTACTCGAAATTGTAAAAAAAAATATTATCAAATAAAAAATCTAATTTTAAATTATTGAGTAGTTATTAAATTAGAATTATATTTTTATTAAGTTATATTTGTGTGTAATCATTATTATTCTTAATTTATTACCTTTATCAGTAGTAGTAACAATCCGAAACACAGGTTCCACCTAATTCCAAAGACTAAAGAGCCTTCTCAGCTACATGAAAATTATGAAAAAAAAATATGATTAAGATTTTTCGCGCCAAATCAGTTTTCTATTTGATTAAGTCGGCGGAAGTTGACGCTGTCGTGTTATTGATTATAATAATTTTAACACGTCCTTATTTATAAAACTTGCTAAAGTACTTTCTAAACAAAATCATATGGGTCATGTACACGATGATATTGTCCGGGATGGAAAGTAAAACAGGACGGTGAAACAGGATATCGGAAAATGCCATGGCATTAGAATACTATTTTTATCATTGACTAGCTGACCCGGCAGACTTCGTACTGTCTCACTCGATAAATAAAAGACCTAAACTTTTGTATAAAATATTCTTTTTCTCACCTTTTAAACCTTCCCTAGACCTCCACGAACATTTCATGACCAAGAGAAATAAATAAATCCCTTCAACCGTTCTCGAGTTTTAGCGAGACTAACGAACAGCAATTGATTTTTATATGTATAAGATTATTATTGTATGTTTAATTATTGAATGTTGTGCATGTCTGTAATTGATGTAAACACTAGTAATGTTTCAACCTATCTATATCTATAAATGTCTGTGTTTATGTTGTTTATGTGCCTTGCCTAAATAAATAAATAAATACTATGTGTTACCTCCCTCAAAACTCCGTATTTTTGGGAACATATACAGGTCGCTATTAAAAGTAAGGACGATCTTCAGACTTTAAAAATCCATTATTTAAACCTAATAATGCATTACTGAGTTTATTACAAAGCTAACGGAGTTACGACTTATTATTAAATGTAAACATTAATCACGTTTGTAATTACAGACGACAGTTCAAATGTTATTCTAATTAATTCCTTTTAGACATAGAATTCAAGTAAGTATTCATTCTTCAAATTGTATTTATTTTATTTGAATTTTGTACGCCATATAACCAAGGCTAAAAATGAACTTTAGTTTTTACACCTATGTTTACTAAATACACTATTGATTGATTGATTGATTGTTTGATTTATTGATAATGTGTTATAAGTTTTATGAATAAGAGGGTAAGTATTTATCTACTTATTATTTCAGGTGGCTTTACATTTCAAGCACGAAAGACTGCATCGGTGATTTTCCCTGTAACTGCACTTAACGGCATGCACACGTTAGTTTATACTTCAGACAGAACCTGCGCCAAGCAATAATTCACTGCAGCAGTGGTTTACTAGTCAGTCAGTCCCGGTTCTCTCCGTGCGGCGATCGGGTGTCTGTCTACGCCTTAATAACGTAACAATTTCAGAATTTGTTTCAATGTGTGAACACGTGTGTTATATTAGTTCAAATGTGTGAGTGGATTTAGTGAGTGTTTTATTTTTGTTTTGGCGGTAAGTTCGATTTTTAAAAAGTTTTAATGTAATATATCTTTTTTTGTTAAAAAATTGATTGTTTGTGGTTGATTATGCTAAATTAAAAAAAAAATAGTATTGGTGGCAAGAAGTTCGATTTTTAAAAAGTTTAATTAATGAGGACAGGTAGGTTATCTAAAAAGGTGTTTGAATAAAATTGAATCATTCTTTTTTTAAAGTTCTTTGTGGATTATGCCTTTTTTTCAGTATCCTACTTACTAAAAAAAAAACTACACTAGTTTAAAATTACTAACAAAATATTTAGTTCATATTGTAAAGAATTATGTGTGTATCAAATATTTATGTTAAAAATCTGGTGTTTGTAGTTAATTAAACTGATTAATTATATTTTTTGTACATAAGTTGTTTATTATAAGTGAAATAGGTATCTAGTTTAATCTTGTTTGTTTAGTGGATTACCTAACACAAACTCGTGTCTTTGTACTCGTAAGATAAGATAGGCGTATTAACAGTTGTATCTGGGCTTATAAATCAGATATTTACATTCTTTGATATTTTAATGTCTTTTCTAATTTTTTATAAGTATTTTAATGAATTTATCTAACTTGTTGATATTGCCTATATAATTTGATACAACTCTACCGTCAGATTTGATGCGTAAAACACTACTGAATTATTTAGTAGGCCGATTGTTCAATTAGCTAAATAACCTTTGTCTGTGGAATTTTAGAGGTCTCGACTGTTAAATGTATTGATTATATAAAAAAAAAATCGCACCAGCTTCAGTCTGCGTCTGCGGCTTCGCTCGCGTGGTATTAAAAGAAAAAGTAGCCTATGCTCTATTCTAGACTATAATAATAATAATATAATATAGTGGGACATTAACACACACGGTCATCTGATCCCAAACTAAACAGAGCTTGTACTATGGAAGCCAGATAACTGGTTATATACTACTTACATATAATACTTTTCTTTTGTAAATATATACTTAAATATAGATAATTACAACCAGACACAAGACAAACAGACATATTTAAACAAATGTTTGTCTCGGGTGGGAATCGAACCCACGACCTGCGGCGTGAAAAGCAAGTATCTTACCGACCACGCCACCGGCCCGTCAACTATAATCTAAATTTCATTCAAATCCATCTAACAGTTATAGAGCGAAAGTTTAACAAACATCCATGCCACACATCCATTCAAACTTTACACCCGTATTCATAAACGTCTTTTAAGCTCATTATAGCTAAAATTTTTATAATTCGTTTGTATTTGTCTGTCATCTTGAGATTTATACAAGTAAGAAAGAGACAAAGTCCATTTTAACTAAAGAGTCTTATAAGATTTATAGAAGACCGTTAGTATTTAAAATACTTCATTCTTTATTATATTAGGTACACAAAAAAAAAATATAACGACATTTTATAAATAGGATACAACACAAATGCAGGTACACCGGCGAACTTAGCTCAAATGTGAATTTTATTTTTTATCCTAAAATAGGCTTGCGCTTGACCACAACTTGCCTGATGTGAAGCAATTATGCAGTCTACGATGGAACGCGCTTACCCAGTAAATACAAATTCACTCGTGACTTGAAGATCGGCAGATTATAGCTATCGGGAAACATAGATGCCGGCAGCGAATTCCACAACTTGGCAGTTCGCACAATGAAAGTGGAGGCAAAGCGCTTTGTGCGTAAGCACCCGTGTAATTTCCACAGTATAATAGTGGCGCATAGCCGTACCTCTACTTGTCAGATAGAAGAACTGGGATGGGGGAACCAACCCTAAGTAGTGATATATTGTGGAATAGGTAGAAGTGCACAACCAATAAATTTAAATACATACATACACCTACATACTTGTACTATGTACGTAATATAAGTACCTAGCAGTAGCGAAGGGTGGAACTTTGAAAAAGGGAAGATAGAGCAAATTAATAATAATAATAATTATATAGTGGGACAATAACACACATCAGATTCCAAACTGATTACTAACTTCATTCATTTTCATACATTTCATTCATTCATTCATTCACTTGTACTATGGAAACCAGACCCACCAGACAAAGCTGCACCGCCAAGCGGCCTTGCCGTGTTCCGGTACAATGTCTGGTGACACCATGCATAGAGGGTGGATCGTTATTGTTGCTCCTTTAGGGTTTCTAACCATAAGGAGACTCATTCAACTGCCACTTTCTCACCGATAATCATTCGTAATCACGAGTGAATCGGTATACTAGGCTGGTGCGTTCCATCGTAGACTAAGTCCATCATTGCTTAACATCAGGCAAGTTGTAGTCAAGTACCAGTCTATCGCAGGATAAAAAAATAGGTAACAAAGATGGCCTACGTAAGGAAAGCATCTCAGACAAAATAATTAAGACTTTATCCAAATAAATCGTGGTACTTTATCTACCGTATGATTGGACTAAGCAATTAATATAAGTATTCTCAGAACCGTCAAATTGTTGGCTTAATTTCGTCTAAAACAGTAATAACTGAAGAGCCAGCTATAACAAATATTTGGCCATAATAATTACTTTCTCGATTGCTTGTGTAAGTATTTCTAAATACCGACTCGTTATTTAAAGTAATCTCTTAAGACTTAACTTAGATGTTTAATAATGGCTTTAATATTGGTTATTATTACCACAAAGTTAAATGTTTCATCATAGACTGCATTTGGACCTTTTTGGGGGACTGAGTCACCTTCGTTCGTAGGTGTACATATTTAATTGAATCCCGATATGGTTCCTGAGTGGTGTAAATCAGGTGACAATAAACTGGTGGTAGGCTTCGGCCGTGGTTAGTGACGACCTGACGACCCACTAGACAAAGCCGCATTGCCAAGCGGTCTTGCCGTGTGACACCATGCAGAGAGGTTAGGTCTTTCTAACCATTTGGAAGCTCATTCCACTTCCACCTACTCACCGAAAATTATTCGTAATTACCAATGAACCGGTATACTGGGCTGGCGCCTTCCATCGTAGACTGCATTGCTTAACATCAGACAAGTTGTAGTCAGGCGCAAGCCTATTTCAGAATAAAAAAACTGTTTATTAAAACTTTGCTTTAAAATATTTTTGATCTACAAGTAGGGACTTTTTAATATTTTTCAACATACAACAATATTTAAAGTTTATGTAGGTAAGTATATTTAAGATGTATAGATACGTATTTGTAAATATTTATATTTTGTGTAGCATTCAAAGGTCTGTCAAAGTGTCTAGTTAAATCAAATCTTACCATTTTTCTTTTAGCCAAACTTTTCTTGTCTTGTTATAAATAAAACATCCCACATACACCTTCCTAAATTGCGTTCCTATTTTGCTCCAACTTCAATTTTATGTAGATTACTTGCTAAATCGAAATAAAAGCAAATAAACCTTCTTCGATGGTAAACTCAGAAAGTAACGTAGGAGGCGGTAACACAAATTGGAGTCCAAACTTTTTGATAAAGAAAGATGGCGGATGGATTTCGAAATGGCGGGAAAACATTATTTTTCTAAACATTTTTTTTTAAATATCGGTTTTCTTTATTGTTAGCCGAAAATGCCTATGATTATACCGAATTTATTATGTTCTTTCTTCGAATTTTACTAACCTATGATAAGTCACACATTGAAATGAAACGAATAAAGAATTTAGTTACAAACCTACCCACCTTTTAGTTACTATGAATGCGAAAATTCTGATAAATAAGTACGAAAAACAAAAACAAAAGTGTGGGACAGAATAAGTAATGGTAGGTACATAAATAGTCTAGGTTCCTAGCTGATTTGGGAATCTACCTTCCTCGTGTAAAAAAAACCAGTCAAGTGCGCGTTGGACTCGCGCAACGAGGGTTCGGTACGAAGCTGTAGGAATATAAGTAAAAGTTAAAAATTAACTATGTAAGTGAAGTTTACGCGATCGATGATACGCAACGCATTTTCCGTCAGATATGTACAAACCCTAAAAGAAAACCATTTACTTATATAAAATATTTTGTAAACGGACAACTTTATAGAAAAAATACCTTTCCTGCCGCGGCTCCGCCCGCGCGTACGTCCGTTATCGCGTGAAACCATTAACCTCTTTTGCGCAGAATAAAAACTATCCTGTATCCTTCCCCGGGTCTCAAACTATATCAATCCAAATTGGTTAAGTAGTTTTGGTGTGGCGAATTTATAATAAGACGGGCCGGTGCAGCGGTGGCGTGGTCGGTAAGATACTACTCTACTGGATAAAATTTAGCTCAGAGATAGATTATGGTCTGGATTACCACATAGGCTACTTTAATTCCCAATAAGTACCAGGCGAGCGAAGCCGTGGGCGGATGCTAGTATTAATATAAATCTCGTATAATATTTTAACAAATGGTATCATTTGCGTTCTCCTTCGTCTGAATAACCACTCTTAAAGTAACGATAAAATAGACCGTAATAACACAGCACTCTAAAAGTATTTCCTCGTTTTCAGAACACAACACATTTATATTTCATCTATTTAACAAATGGAGAGGCTACAAACTTTTTGTTCGCATAAACGAGACTCCATAGTTTCATAAAACATCCGGGTTTAAAACACTACCAGTGCAATGATATAAAAAAAAAACAGATAGGTACGTTGTGTCTAGCGTGCGCATTTCGAGGACTCAAAAATATCCTAATAGGATGTTTTCTCTTTAGCCTTTGTCTCAACACAACATTTGAAGCTAACTGTGCCCAAATCATTGAAATAAAACTATTTTACAAAGGATTATATCGCGGTTGGTTTTATATTTTAGATCCCAACGTTTCAAAGTCTTTTCAGACTTCATGGTCACGGGTGGACTGAGGTATTTAACGTCCAAAATTATTATTCAAAATAAAAATACTAAGAAAAAAAAGAAAAAACAGGTTGTATTCGTCTGTTGCTATAAACGTAATCTATGTGTCTCTGTATTATAATAACATTGCTGTAGAGACATTCAAAGGAATTTTATAGCTCAGAATACGCTCAGAATAATAAAATTTAAAAAAATAAACACGAAACATAAGATTTTAGTTGTTTGTTTAAATTTGGAATAATAGAACAAAAGCAGATTTCCACTCCGTGTGCGAGGTAGCGGAAGAATGAATGAGGAGAAATATTCATTCACGAGTGAAATGCTTTATGTCATGCATTGGATGCGTAACTCATTTCCATACGTATCGGAGTTCCAGAAATATGTTATCAATATTTTTATTGGGAAAAAATATTTATTATCTGATTTTTCCTGTATTTTTGTATATGGCTCTAACATCCTACTAGTTTTATTATACTAATTATCACAAACAAAATAAAAAGGCTTTCTCGTAACTTTAACAACATAACATAGCGGTCACTATCTGTTACCTGAAGGTGTAGGCAGAGGTAAATGTCACTCTCACTCAATACACCGGTTATGTTTAGGTCCTTATCTTTTAAACTTATATTAATATTATGATATAATGTAATAGGTTTTATTATAAGTATTACTTTGTAAATATCACCTGACAGCGATACGACACAGCACGATATTATTTCAATTATTATTATTGTATGAGTTTTTTAGTCCCATTGATAGAGGGCGAGTACTTTATACTCGTTCATTCATTTGACTAAACACACTACCTAACTTTGAGCTGTTACAACGGGATTTTAATATTAGAAACGTATTATTTCTCGATCCAGATATTGAACCCGGAACCTTACAATTACAAAAAAAACATTCAACTGAACCAACTTAAAAGATTTTTAATAATTTTTATCTTAGAATATTATTAACAATCTAACAAAATTGATAGTACAGGATTTGTATGTTAAGTATCTTTACCAAAACCTTGGAATCCTCGTAGTTAATGGAAAATGTTTAGCTAAATAAAGATTTATTCCAATTGTAAGTGAAACCACAAATCTTGTTTCAACTGAATACAACTACGAAATACAGTTCACGTTCAAAATAGTTTTTAATATAAATCACAACGGACGAATGAATGAAACGAATGAATCAGGCTTTACAAAACAATCTATAGTTCAGAAATCAATCAAAGAGTTCATTCGCTTGGGATCCGTGCCAAAAGTTGTAGATACACGCTGAGACGATAGATTTCATAGATTAAAGCTTCTGTAAAGATTTAAGTTGATTCGAGATAAATTATTAAGCTGATCCAGAGCCACATGCGACCAATGTTTTGTATGATAAATGAATTTTCTTATTGGTGAATTTTTGCTATTGGTATCAATTCAACACAAAGATAGTTTCTAAAGTAACTTCTAATTGAAGACTATCTTGCATCTCGGACAGGGTATCAGCATTGACATTACCATATTGCTGCTTGCGTTTTGGGAACGTTCCCGGTAGATAACGATACGGAAGGATTTTTCGACGAATGCGAAAACTAATAAGTTTAGATTAGATATTTGCCCCCGTATTCATAAACGTATTTTATAAAGTCGTAAATATAAGGTCGCGGTTTTGAATCCCAGTCGTGCCCACACATCTTTGAGTGAATTGTTTCATCGCCGCTGTTCAGTATCGGTGAAGGTAAACATCGTGAGGAAACCGGCATGACTAAGCACTAATCATTCGAGGACATGTGACTTCTAGCAAACCGCACTTGGCCAGTGTGTGTGGATTAAGGCCTAAACTCTAGTAAGATAGTTGAGAAAATCCGTGCCCAGCAGTGGGACATTAAAAAGGGTTGCAGTGATAGCTTATTAGTATTCATCTATAATTAAGTCTATGGTTTAAATCTTTGTCTGAAACGTCCCTAAATGCAATCTCGAAGTTCACAAGTTCGCAATTCAGAAACTTTTAAGCTTTAGAGCTTTTAAGCTCTAGGTGTTTTCAAAAAGGTATCTTTAATTAGTAATGAAACTAAAACGATAGTTCCGTTTAACTTGATTTCAAATGGAAAATTCTTTTGGTTTGTTTTGCTAAGTTAGAAATAAAATTCTTAATTGCCCTCGCCATAAGACACTATGATCCGGGTCCATGATGTATTGAGCCGAGCTAGATTCTACTGGTACTTATTGGTTTTTTAATACAGAAAATTCTTAGCAGTTTACCCTTAGAGTAACGATTGGTGGCTTATCAAAAGTCTTCTTTCAGCTATCTTCAGAGTTGAAATAAAAGTATTTTATAACTGATTTCATAGCGGTTTACTTTAGATTTTAGATCCCGACGCTTCAAAGTCCTTTCAGACTTGAAAACAAACAGACAGAACCATGAAGTCTGAAAAGACTTTGGAAATACTTTAGTTTTATTTCAATGTGTGATTAAATCCACACATGCTGGCAAAGTAAGGGTTAGTGGGTGTCACAATCATTTACATTTCAACCTTCTTCAGTGTCCCACAGCTGGGCACAGATCTTTTACGAGTTGAGAGAGTTAAAGCATTGATCCACACACGCTGGCCAAGTGCAGGTTAGTGGATATCACATGTCCTCGAATGATTAGTTCTTAGACATGACGATTCCATGGCGCGAGTTTGAGTCTCACGAGATTTTTCACGATATTGAGCAGCGGTGATGTGTGGGCACGATCAGGGATCGAACTTGTGCCCTTATATTTCAAAGGCGAGGCCGATACCGCTGCGACACCGCTGCTCGGTGTCACAAGTACTCGAATATTTAGTTTCCTTCATCGATATTTAGCAGTGTTTTGTTTTTGTTGTGTTTTGTTGTTGTGTTGTGTTTTGTTTTTGTTTAGTGTTTTATATTTTGTGCAATTTATTTTAAACTGGTGTCATCACCACAACAATTCACACAAAGATGCGAGCACGACTAGAGATCGACCCTACGACCTATATTTGAAAGAGTCTATTATAGAGTACTATTAAAAAACATACAATTCATAAAAAGGTACTATTAAAAAGCAATAAAATATTTCCATATCAACATCTACCTTACAAATTTGCCCCCTGATTACAGTAGCTATACAAAAATGATCCATCTGTATACCACAAAGAGCAAGTTTTCCTTTGTACATGTCGTACATTAATCAAACGTGTACATTTCATTGTTACAATTTTACAGGATGCGGCCATTAGTGTGCCGTTTGTGAGCTTACCTCAATATTGCCTTGATTGTTGACACGATTTAAATATGTTGGCGTCTCGTCGTATTTTATTAAGTACTATACCTAACTATAAAATCTACGTTATGTAAGAAAGCGTATTCTAAAATTTCAGACTATCTAACGGATAAAAACGCTTGGAATTAAGTAGATCTAATTCAACACAATAAACAAACAAAATGTAATAGATATAAGTACTTCATTTAAAAAAGATAAAAAGCCTACTGAGTTTTTTTGCAGTGTTTCTCAGTAGTTGCCAGTCATTCACTGCACGGTACGAAAATAAATTGGACTACTTTTAAGTAGACTCGCGTCTCAAAAAAAAAGACGGGTTGCACTCCGGGAGTGCAGGCAGAAGTGAAAACTTGATTATTAACATCTTAATCTGCCTAAACGAAACAGTAGGCCCAGGCATACATTTTCGCCGCGCCGCACAGTGGTCTGAAAATCGAGCTCCCCTTTCATAGAAAGTCAATGTGGGATATTCATAAAACTAAAATATGGAACGTCTCAGGTATACATTCCTTTAATGCATATTTTAGTATGAATGATTTTAGTTACTCCGCGCCTGAGAAAAAAAATATTTAGTATTTTTTTGTATGGGAGAAATTACATAAAGTACATTTTCTTGCGACTGAATGAAACTGAAAGGCTGGTACTCATACGAGCTATTGCCGCTCTTAAGGCGATTACGTTGACATACCACTCGTGTACCTTTAGGTGCCGCTTCACACGTAGGATTTTTTTGAAATTTCGAATTTTCGGCATTGAATATTTTAAGTATGTGACGCATTTAAATTAGGTTGGTAAGGAATTTGGAATTAAATATTTATAATAAATACGCACCTAATATTATAATAATTGTTATAATAGATTCAATTACTTTAACTCAAAATATAAGTTAACTTTAGAAATTCGTTTTTTGCGAATACTAATTAGGGCACTGCAACTAATATCTGCCTTATTTTAACAAATAACTTTTTACAATAGTAACCTCATTAGCTAAGAGGGTGTTAATGATTTTTACTATACCTAATGATAACAGAGGTTCGTTATCATTATCAATTACGGGAATCACTTATTACTTTACTAATAGTTCAGTTTTATTACGTGTTAATTTGTACCGACCCTTAATGAGGGTCGGTGAGAGAGTTATACATAAATAGAATGTTTGGCATGGACTCTGTCAGTAACGTTTAGCACTTGTGCGCGTAAACTTTAATTTTTCTGTTCTTTCAATTTTTCTATTGCAATGGAAGGTTTTGGTACCAATCTTGATATTTTCATGTTTGTGGCCAACAACACTTCTTTCTCAGATCCCAATGTGTTGTTTGATGTGTTTGTGAATAGTATTGATTTGTCAGAAAATGAAAAGAGAGACTTGAAACAATTCTGCCAAACTTATGTGTGTGCATTGAAAAGGAAATGGATCTCATGTAATCGTACACGACATACTTTCATTAAAAAGTACGAAGCATGGCTCCAAGAAGACATCAAATGGCCTGAAGTCATCAAGGAAAAGATGACTTCCTCAGTAACGATAGATCAGTCACAGTGTTCCAGTTCAGAATTTCCCGTAAACGAAGGTGCATCAACATCCGCACAACCACAGACTTGTAGTGTTGGAACCTCAACATCTCTTGGAAACCAAAGAAAGGAGTTTTCGGTGTTAAGCCCGTTACAGAAGAAAAGGAGAGTAGAAGAGCTTTTAAATCATCCATCGGAAAGTCTTGCTTATGCAACTGGCTTGAAGGCGCAAAATAAAGATGTAGCAGACATAATAAAATTAGTCACAGAGAATCCCGAAGAGGCTACAAAGATAAAAGATATACTTAAAACTAAAAAAAATGTGCCCATATATTCTGCTGATAAAGCTTTAGGTATTTTGACTTCGTTGAAGCTGTCGAAGTGGCAGTATACTACTTTGAGAGCTTGTGCAAAGGAAGAAGGAATCCCACTATATCCTTCATACACAACTGTCCTAGAAGCGAAAAAGGACTGTTACCCACCTAAGGATAGCATAGACATTTCTGAAAATGGGGCACGAGTTAAACTTCAAGCAATTTTGGATAAAACTGTGTCAAGACTTGGAAAATATCTACGTTTGCCCTCTACTTTAGATGGCAAGGAGTTAACACTTCTGTGTAAGTGGGGCTTTGATGGTTCTTCAGGGCAGAGTTTGTATAAGCAAAGCATGGTGGAGGAAGATGATTCCAGCGTCTTCATGTGTTCTTTTGTACCTATAAGATTAGATTGTGATGAAGAAAATGTATGGGAGAATCCAAAACCGTCTTCGACAATGTTTTGCAGGCCTCTTTTTTTCAAGTTTGCAAGTGAAAACAAATTAGACATCAAGAGAGAACAAGCCACGATTGAAGCTGAAATTGCTACACTGGTGCCTTCTATAATGGGAAATCATACAGTTAAAGTTAAAATGCTCATGACTATGATAGATGGTAAAATAGTTTCTAAATTATCAGAAACATCAACCCAAACTTGTGACATATGTAAAGCAACCCCATCTGAAATGAATAAATTACATGTGATCTCAGAGTAAGTTTTGAATACTTTTATAATTTTCTTGGCTGATAATCATGAATACCTATTTTTAAATATATTATTTATTTGTTTTCCAGAAAACCAGTGTCAACGGAAATATACCAATATGGTTTGTCTACTCTCCATGCTTGGATTAGGTGTATGGAATGTTTGCTTCACATTTCCTACAGACTTGATTTCAAAACATGGCAAGCTAGGGATGCAGACAGCAAAGAGTTATTGAAGGCAAGAAAGCAAATCATCCAGCAGAAGTTTCGTGATGAAATGGGCCTCTTAGTAGATATCGTCAAACAAGGTGAGTCTTGAAGTGCAACGAGTTGATTTGAATGATTTTGAGAACGTTACTTACCAAATACGTTGTTTCTGCTCAAAATGGTGAAGTTTTTGGTTTTTGTTTCAGGTGCAGGCACTACAAATGATGGCAATACAGCCCAAAAATTTTTTAGTGATCCTGTAAAAACGGCAGCCATCACTGGATTAGATTCCACTATAATCCATAGATTTGCCACAATTCTAGGAGTGATAGCATGTGGGGAGCCCGTTAATGTTGAAGCGTTTGCAAATTTTGCGCGCCTTACTGCAGAAAGATATGTGGAACACTATGGTTGGTATTATATGCCGTCAAGTGTTCACAAACTTTTACTGCATGGTGCTGAAATTATCAGGCATTTCAACATTACCCCCATTGGCAAATTATCAGAAGAGGCATCGGAAGCCAGGAATAAAGACTTCAAAAAAATCCGAGAACATCATTCGCGGAAGTTTTGTCGTAGAGCAACAAATGAAGATATTTTTAATGGACTCCTTGTATCGTCAGATCCGTACCTATCCAGCATAAGACCTGTACACAGAAAGTCAATCAGAACAGCTGTCTCTGATGACATGAAAACACTTCTCATTAATGAAGACAATACAAGTGTGGACAAAGAAAATATTGAGTTTGTTGATGTTAGTGTCGCAATGCTGGATTCAGAATTAGAAGATTTTGATGATAATTGTTAATGCGTATTTTATACATATCGACGTTATTATTATTTTTATTTATTTTAATGTTAAGACTAGATAAATAAGAATTTTTGGTATTAAACAAGCAAAGAGAATATAGACGTATTTTGAAGAATGTAAGTAAATACTAACCAAATGAAGCTTTTTGTATTCTTTGATTCAGTTTTTTTCTAGTTATAGATGTTATTATTATTTTATGTTCTAATACTAGAGAAATAACGATTTTCAGTACTAAACAAACAAAGGCTAGGGTTTAGACGTAAGTATTTTGAGGAATGTACATACTAGCCAAATGAAGTTTTCTAAATTATTCGATTAAATTTAAAAATAAATAAATTAGTTTTAGCTGTTTAACTGTTATAATATTTAAACACTTGTTTTACAATTGATTGTACAGTTTTTAATCGTATTAAATTTTCAAATATGAAAAAAATGTTAAATAAGTGTTTTATTCCTTCTTTAAATAGCGTGACTTTATGGTCGTTGCTTTCCTGTTATGAGGTGATTCTACTCATAAAAACAAACAACTTTTTTATGGAAACCACCTTGAAATGACGGAAAAGAAAACAACTGTTTCATACATTACGGCCAAGCAGGTATCGAACTTTAGTTTGAAACAGCAGACATTTTTACGCGATTTAGAGATTGTTTCCATAAAAAAAATTGTTGTTTTCATAAGGAATTCGCAGGAAAACAACAACCCCAAAGGCATAACAAAAAATATTCAATACCGAAAATTCGAAATTTCAAAAAAATCCTACGTGTGAAGCGGCACCTAAAGGTACACGAGTGGTATGTCAACGTAATCGCCTTAAGAGCGGCAATAGCTCGTATGAGTACCAGCCTTTCAGTTTCATTCAGTCGCAAGAAAATGTACTTTATGTAATTTCTCCCATACAAAAAAATACTAAATATTTTTTTTCTCAGGCGCGGAGTAACTAAAATCATTCATACTAAAATATGCATTAAAGGAATGTATACCTGAGACGTTCCATATTTTAGTTTTATGAATATCCCACATTGACTTTCTACGAAAGGGGAGCTCGATTTTCAGACCACTGTGCGCCGTAGAGAGGGGATAGCTGTCTACTCTCCATCCGTCTTACGCTTTTTCGATCAGGTCACGTGTCCTGACGCGAGTTTAAGATTTTATACCCATTACAGAAAAAGTGCTCAACGCCGCTAAAGAAGTTTTTACTTCAAAAAATAAAACATATTTTCATTTTCATTTCATTTCATTTCAAGTACGTAAAAGAATTTCATTTATTTATCTTTGAGTATTTAGGTAGTTTTAATTAGTTGACGCGTTTTAACACGTAATCTGAGTTGAGTACTAGATGCATCATAAATAAGCTTAATTCCGAAATAAAAACACTTAACATTTACCTAAGTATACGAAATTTGATTGGAACTAGTTCAGCAGTTTTCCCGTAAAAGAGTAGCTACAGGCGTGTGTTCCATGTTAAAAATGTTTTTAGAAGATAACAAGATACGAATAGGTACTTCGGAAAACGTCGTATCGAATTCGGCAGTTGTCGGATTTCTTTTCTTTTAATCAAGAGCATTAGAGTTACCCGAATTTGCTCTTTGAATTTCTGACATACTAAATTCAAATTCTATAAGACAAATTGACATTGCCTACGTTTGAATTTGGAATATTCCAACAAAATGTCACATGACATTTTATCATTCATTCGTTCATTCACTTTTGGGTATCACACACCAAAATATTTTTATAAATTAATGGCCTTACACATACTTTTGCGGAAAAACCTATTTGAAACATGCATTTAGCATATTTTTATAACAAAACCGTTCATTTATCAGTATGATTCATTACTTTGACACACAAAATGGGTACGTCATGTTTATATCTCTTTTAATTATTAATTTATTTACGCTATGACCTTAGGTAGGTACTTTGGTTTTTATTTGAAGCACTTTTATATTAACAAGCACTTAACCTACTAGCTTACTTACCGACTGCAATTACCAAAAATATAAATATTATTTTCCACTTTGTTGAAGGCGGTTCTTTTTTTGAATTTCTTTTTAAATTTTATATTTTAATTATGGCCTCCGCAGAAATAATTCCTCAATTCTGCCAAGAGCCATGTGGTGAATTTAGTAGAAGAGTCTTCTGACATTTATTATTGATAGATTGATGTTTAATCAAGATTAAAATATATTACTTAAAACATACATAATATTTATGTTTTTAGACGGGCCGGTGGCGTGGTCGGTAAGATACTTGCTTTTCACGCCGCAGGTCGTGGGTTCGATTCCCACCCGAGACAAACATTAGTGATGAACATTTGTGTTTGTGTCGAGTCTGGGTGTAAATATCTATTATAAGTATATATTTACAAAAGAAAAGTATTATAAGTATAGTATATGTATACCAGTTATCTGGTTTCCATAACACAAGCTCTGCTTAGTTGGGACCAGATGACCGTGTGTGTTAATGTCCCAAAATATTTATATTTATTTATTTATGTATTATATATAAAACAATATGGTGGTTACTTAAAACAATCGACAATTAAGCGGCGTTTAAAATATAGATAAGTAAAATAGACAATATAGTAAAGTATTTAGTCTTTGAATGAATCAATCGAAATTAGCTAGTAGTCGCATGATATGTAGTGGTACGACTTAATTTAGACGAGGACGAGGAAGCAGCTATCTCGTACTTTCTGAAAAAAATAAAATAAACGGCAACGAAAGATCCAAAAGAGCAAATCTTTTCCATTCATTTTCTATGGAATTGACATAACATTGTCACGTGATATTTCATAGGTGAATGTCAATCTCATACATTTTGTTCTTTTCAATCTTTCTTTATTGCTTCGATATGTGTCATTGTCTAAGAACCCTGAACATAAATGTGATTTATCTGAGAATGTTTTTACTAATTTAAAAAAATATAACTGCTACATAAATAACACCGCTGATAATTTTGTCTAATTGATGGACTAAATACTTAGTAGGTAGTTATTTTCATTTTCGTACTACAGAACCTATTATGTAATTTTGGGAGGGCACAGCAATATTATTCACTTTAAGGATAGTCCAGCTAAGTAACTCCAGCTTAAAGACTAGACTACACACAGTAAAATAACTTTTGGTTGTGTTCTTGGGTGTGACACAGGTAACCAGGGCCCGTAGATGTCTAAAAAAAAAGCCTATATTGCGCTCAATGTCTCTGGTTTTGCAAACGTCTGGCATGATGTTTTAAAAAAAAATACCACAGAATAATATAATTATTTCAAATTTGAATTCAAATATCAAATCAGCAAGGAGGTTCGTTAGATTTTGACCGGTTTTTAAATCGAATCATTTTCATAACTCGATTTGAACATAAAGCGACACAAATGAACCGTGAATCGGAAGGTGCACAAAAGCGATTAATTCACGAGTCCTTCGATTTTATTCGATGTTTAAAAATAGGCGGGAAGGTAATTTAAAACAATATATTACATGAATATTACTGGCCAAAAATGGCATATTAATTAAGAGAAAAACGGTGACGCGCTAAAAAAATAACATAATTTAAGGAAGCAACCCGCCTCGCCTAATTTGTACTTTCGCGCTGGTACAAATTAGACCTAAACCCTTCCTCATGGATCACTCTTACTGTTAGTGAATACCGCGAAAATGTAGACTAGGTACATCATTGTTTAACATCAGGCAAGTGGTAGTCAAGCGCAAGGTAAGAATAAAACAAAACTCATTGTTGTAAAAAAAAGCTTGATTCTTTTTACCCAAATGAATCCATAACTAAATAAATTAGGTATAAGATTTAAATAAACTAAATAAATCACAACGAATGTTTAAACAATCCACTCCCATCTGGCCAAGAATAGCCCATTATGGGTGCGAAATAGCGTACACACCTAAACCCTCCTCAATAAATTAACCCTATTCGTGTAGTATGTTTTTTTCGAAGCCGGTCGATTTATATTAGGGCCGGGTGATTTTTTTAGAAGAATTAGTACTATGTTCGGGTGTAAGTACCAAATATGGGATGAGTGTTAGAAATAGGCTTGAAAAAGTAGAGAGCACTTTATTTTTTATACAAAATGCGCACACCACAGACTTTTCATCCGTGATGTTTTTAAACATATATCTCTTATTGTCCTAATTTTATCTGTATACACAAAAATGAATCCATATTTCCCTTGGTCACGCCATGCGCCATCACGCGTGAACGGCCGGACCGATTTCGCTAATTCTTTTTTTAGAATGTCCCTTGAAGTACGAAGATGGTTAAAAAAAATCAATCTCCTCCGAAGGGTGACCGATTTTTATGGGATCTTATATCCATATTCGATAGATCAGAGAATCGGTCGTAACTTTGGACCCGGTAGGTGGCACTGCTTTACCGGGCAGGACGACGTCTGCGGGGTCCGTTTGTTATTAATAATTACTATGGTACCTAATGTTTTTGATAGCCTATAATAATATGTTTTTCAGTAATTTGGGCTGTTTGATGTTGTTGGTTATATTTAGTGCAACAGTTAGTTAGTTTTATTTGCTATAGTTAGTTGTTTGTGTAATTTTCCAATTAAGTGTTTTTTGTTTGTAGGTACTTTGTTATATGCATCTAATTTGAGTATTTTAGTGTCCCATCGCTGAGCATGAGCCACGCCTTCTCTCAGCTATAATTATAATAATACTAGCTGCCCCAGCAAACTTCGTACCGCGTATTACTAATAAAAAATTCGTCCAAAAATTAAAAAAAAATGTAAGTGTGAACAACCCTTATCACTTAGGGGTATGAAAAATAGATAGTACCCGATTCTCAGACCTACTCAATACGCATATAAATTTGGTAAAAATCGGTAAAGCCGTTTCGGAGGAGTACGGTAACAAACATTGTGACATGGAAATTTTATATAATAGATTTTACCTACACATATAACAGCGCCAATATCAGCAATTATATTTGCTTGTGTTTTATGTAGGTACTACGAACTGAACACTAGTATACATTTTTTTTTCGTAAATACGTACCTACCTTTTAAGTATTATAGATAAATTACACTCAGACGCAGAACAAACAATCATGTTCATCACACAGAGTTTGATCCTGGGTGGAATCCACAACGTCCATCTTAGCAGTCAACAAAAATTATCGGTCCAAACAGAATCGCTACTAGCATACATCACCTGACGCTACAAACAGTCTACACTCGTCGTCAACTAACACACACACACATACACACACATACACACACATACACACACATACATACATACACAGCCTTTCATACCAAACTTTAACTAGTTACACATATCGGCCCACTTTTCATACCACTAAGTGACACGGTCCACAACAACAACCATATGATAATATTATTATTATGTATATGTCTTTTCTTATCTCGGAGCTATGGAGCTCCGGACTTTTTTTAAAAGGCGTGCGTGGGGCCGAAGCCAACACGTAGAGGCCTGTTAGACAATTTTGCTCTAAATGTAATGTGGCACCAACCGACGATTAATTATCCCTGTTCGCACCATATAGGTACAACAAAGGACAATCCCCGGTTAGAGCAGGACTATTGCAGAATGTAGGAACTAAAATCTAGGTTATTATTATTATTATTATGTTTGTCTTTTTTTCATCTCGGAGCTATGGAGCTCCGGACTTTTGGAAGGCGTGCGTGGGGCCGAAGCCAACACGTAGAGGCCCGTTAGACAATTTTGCTCTAAATGTAATGTGGCACCAACCGACGATTATCCCTGTTCGCATCATATAGGTACACCCAAGGACAATCCCCGGTTAGAGCAGGACTATTGCAGAATATAGGAACTAAAATCTAGGTTATGGTGTTATTATTATTATTATTAAAAAAAATGTAACTTGCCGAATCGCAGTCTCTTAAAATACAGGCACAGCCTAGCTTAAGAGACTGGGACATAATATTGCGCAGTATTGTTTTCGTTACGCTATGTAATATTAGGTTAAGAACACTGTATAACTTGAGTCAATAAAACAATTTTTTTATTATTATTATTATGTAAACAGGCCAGTAATAATATAATCAACTACCCCAAGAGCAAGTAGAGTTTAGGTCTTAAACTACATACGCTTCCCAAGTAAGGGTTAGTGGATATCATATTATGTTGCTTTTATGGTCAGTCTTATTTTAGAATAATTAATTAATTAAAGTGTCCTATTTTTACGTTGGTATAAGTGAAAAAGTTTACGAAGCACGGATGGTACGTTTGTTCATGCAATTACTGCAAAATGTTACAAGCCCCAACTGTAAACATACATCTTAAAACTCTAGGTAACACTTAGACTAACTTATTCCATAAAATATACAAATTCTGAAAGCTTAGCCCAACCGCTGTGCTGTAAAGTTAAAATATCGCTAAAACGTGACCTCCCGTTTTTTCTTTAGGGCATTTCGAATCGTGTATAAAATATTTTTTCGTTTCACATTAGATAATTACGTTAGGTAATTAAGATTTTATCGGGATTTCTGTTAAGCGTTTCCCTAACGATTTTAAACACATTTAGTAGAACACATTTTAAAATCGTTAAGAAAGAAAAAGAAAACATTTATTTGACACAAACAGGACCAACACAATTAAATAAAAAAAATTAAAAAGTGATGAAAAGCAAAGAATAGGTATCAGTGTGACCCATCAGTGTCAAACGTGGACATTGCTCAGTAAACTCTGTGAGTACCTCCGGGGTAGCGACCCACAGCTCTGATTTTCAGCAATGTCCACATTCTCACTGTGTGACGCCAGGCACCAAGGTCGTGAAAAGACCAAATCTGCCCAAACCTATTAAAAATTAAACCTGTTTATAGGAAAGAAAGAAAAAAATATTATTTATGTAAGTATCTACAAACTTGAATAAAAACAGCGACGCCATTTTGAAAATATTATTGGATGATAATTCTACCATAGGTCTTTTATACTGAAGTTTATAAATGTCTATGGTCTTTTAGAGTTGCGTACTTTAAAAGCAACAACTTTAAAGTTTTAAAAAAAATAGATATATACTAGAATAAGAATACTTAAACTTCTTTCATACACATTTAAATAAACAATAATTTAGTAAATCAATATACCTAAATGACGGATATAATGTGCCTAAACAAACTTACCATCTTTTTTGTAAGTTTGTATTTTGTTGCCGTGCCAAATAAATAAATTAATTTAATAAGTTTTCTACCTTTGTCACTCAATTTACTACAAAGAAACTATTTGATAAGGATCAAAGCGAGTCCGTAGGTAAACTGGATAATACTTAGAAAATCGTTGCATAGTAAAGGTTATTGGAGAAGTTTTTACCTCTAAGAACTTTACATGACCTTTCTTTGTGAAACTAGTTGTAGCTAATAAGTACGATTGACATCATTTTTAGGCATCGACTCAATATCTATTGGACGCCACTTTTTCCAAATATTGTATGAAATTGTAATCCACAAAAGTTGGCAGTGTATCGGGGAAGATAGCTTCGGACAAGAATTTTAAAATTAGCTTTACGTCAACCCTTTTAGAGTCCCTTATTTATTGAGGTAGATTATTTTGTACCTTTGATTTTTAAATAAATTATTTATAATTTTTATTTACTTTTATTATATTAAAGTTTTGTTACAAATCTCCGGCTTAACCGGAGAATCTCCGGAGATTATGTGTAACCGGAGAAAAATATCCGGAGACTGAAATCGTGTCCGGTGCAAAGCCTTAACGCTGAAGCATTAATAATATAATCATCGAAATAGGCCAGGCAGAGGCCTCTTTCATTGCCTCCATTTATATTTGTTTCACGAATCGGAAAATAGTTTTGCTTTTCTGTGATTTATTTCTTATCTTAATTTAATCTTGTTAATAAACCAAATGAATGCAACGAAAGAACCTTTTTCCTCTAAATACGGAACAATATTGAGCTTCCTTCAGCCATTTCCTCAGAATACAAAACAATATTCTAAGCCGTTTCCCTTCCACTGCCAAATCTGACTAAGTCCCTAGACGTATCATTATCGGCCTTCGGAAGCTAAAATCGTTAACTTTATCGCTTTCATTCACAATAGGTAACAATACCAATGTTTGAATGGGTTGATTAATTCATAACAACTTCACATCCTTGATACATCGTAGAATCATTAGAGGTAAATGCAGAAACCCCGAATAGACAATGAAAACTATTAATTTGATGTTAAGGTCTTGTTTATTTCCTTTTTCAATGTTGAACTAATTTGTGTACGAATGTATGGATACCTACACTAAAGATTCCAATATATTCGTAGTCGGTAAGATGCTTGCTTTTCATGCCGCAGGTCGTGGATTCGATTCCCACCCAAGTGAAACATTTGTGTAATGACCATGTCTGTTTGTCTTGTGTCTGGGTGTATTATATTTAAGTATATATTTACAAAAAAAAAGCGATTTAAGTAGTATATTACCAGGTATCTGGTGTCCATAGTACAAGCTCTGCTTAGTTTGGGAAATTACAGCTCGTTAAGATTACGTTGGATTAAATCGTAACGTTCACCGAGCACGTTATTGCATCTGCACTTCCTGACGACACAACGCTCCAACACGCAGGGTCAGCCATTCTAAGATGGCCGCTTCACCCGTGCTCGGTGTTAATTTGTTAGTTCATAATGACATTTTCGAGTGACAGCTGACTTCAAAGACGGACGCGATGACAGTATAAAATGACAGCTGATGCATTGAGAAGTAGATGTGCCAACATATCTTTGTCTTTATTCAAATTAGTCTACATGTAATTGAATTTTAATATTTTATGGGTGACGAGGATGTATGACTATGTCCCTATGTTTATCCTTTTGACTATAACCATACTATATTATCTTGTTAGCAACCTTCAACAAGCGAAAATAGCACTATAAACAGAGACTTAGTGTACAAATTTGACAACTATTACTTATAAAAAATAACTATATTCACATCATATTACATCTTTCTTATTCAATGTACGGAATATTCTCTAAACTGGCTCAACATTGGATGAGGTAATAGCCTAACGTAAAATTCTTACATTGGCCATTTCCAATAGTCTCTCCGCCCGCTGTATATTTCTGAATATTTGCATTATGACAGGTGTATAAGTTGAGATTGTTCTATCATAAGATACACCTAACAACGATGTGACAACGTTGTTATTTGTTATTAGATTGCAGCAGTACTGGTATTACAGTATGATTGATTGTTAGTAGGCGTCGCTTAGAGAATATTATATTCAGTTGACCTAAGGTTGAATGGCCAATCGATATTACACTAAGCAACTGCTTAGACGTTATCTAAAAATACATTGAAATCGATACTAACATTATAATAAAAAACAACTGCACTTATCTGTCTGTTGATCACTTACGCTTCAAGCGCTGAACTGATTTAGATGAAATTGCGTTTGTATATACTTTGAACTCTGTAGATGGACGGAGATTTTTTACTCGACTCTACAAAAGTATGGTTCTGCGAGCAGCGGTATGGGCCTCGCCTTAGAAATATATAGTCGCGGGTTCGACTTTTTTGAAAACAAACGAAATTTGATATAGTCTTAAAAATAATCACTTCAACCCTTTTTTTGGGTCTCACTGCTGGCACGGGTCTTCTCTTAACCATCTTAAGAGTTGAGAGAGTTTGGGCTTTAAACCACACATGCTGGCGAAGTGCGAGTTGGTGGATGTCACATCTCCTCGAATGATTAGTTCTTAGAGATGCTGGTTTCGAAGTTTTCCTTTACCGATATTGAGCAGCGGCTCTAAATAGTTCACAAAAAGATGTGTGAGCGCTTTCAGAGCCGAGACCGTTTTAATCCTATGTGAAAAGCAAAATATTTTCGATTCACATGATAAGTCCGGGAAGTTGGGGAGTCCGTTTCTACGCAGTAGAACAGTGGTTAGGAGTGAGACTGTACTGAACTCATTCCTCTGTTGAAGCAATATGCTATGTGCGAGCTATTTTGGATTAATGCGCTTAGAGCGGTTATCGGTTATCGCGGCCCGAGTGCGCGTTTCGTGGAACCCTTCAGTTGGAAGTGGTATTGCGGCTATGTCCGTTAAGGCTTCGTACCAAGGTCGGGTCCCGTGTGACCAGTGTCGAGAATATAAGTTTTTGTTTGGGGGCTGAGTCACCCTCGTCCGTGGGTGTGGGTACACCTTTAATTGAATCCCCACACGTGGTCCCCAGGTGGTCCAAATCAGCTGACAATCAACTGGTGGTAGGCTTCGGCTGTGGTTAGTGACAACCCACCGGACAAAGCCACACCGCCAAGCGGCCTTGCCGTGTTCCGTTGCGATGTCTGGTGACACCATGCAGAGGGTGGGTCGGAATTGTTGCTCCTTTAAGGTTTCTATCTAACCATATGGAGGCTCATTCTACTGCCACCTTCTCACCGATAATCATTCCATCGTATACTACATCATTATTTAACATCAGGCAAGTTGTAGTCAAGCGCCAGCCTATCGAAGAAATAAAAAATAAAGTTCCCATGAAACCATCGCAACTTTGAAGATATTTCTTTTTAACCAAGTTAGTTCATATTTTCTTTGAGTCCCTTTTTTGATGAAAATTCACCAAAGTAATTTAAATCTACAAATCCGAGGAGAAAATATGTTAAAACCTGTTTACAAAGCTGTTGAATATCGATGACACGGTTTGAGGATGGATTATATTCCGATGGTACGAAGATAATCCTTCATAGGCTTTGTCAGACGCAATGGATTTAGAACTGATGAAATTGTGGAGAACCGAACATTGTGGGGTTTAAAATTTTGTAGGTATGTTCCTTTGTCGGGTTTAAAAGACAATGTATAGTAGTCGGGCTGTTCTATAAACTACTAGCTGCCCCAGCGAACTTCGTACCGCGTATTTCTAATGTAATACGTATGTATTTTTTAATGCCACATTATACAAAAATAACAACGTAAAATATCGTCAAAAAATTAAAAAAAAATTAAGGGTGAACAACCAATTATCACTTAGGGGTATGAAAAGTAGCCAATTTTCAGACCTACTGAATATGCTTATAAAATTTCATAAAAATCGGTCTAGCCGTTTCGGAAGAGTATGGTAACTAACACTGTGACACGAGAATTTTATATGTATATTACAGACGAGAATTTTATAAGAAGAAGAAGATTCTAGGGTCACCTACACACTCGTGATTACGAATGATTATTATTAAGAGGTCTTACTTAAAAAGAAAGAAAAGAAAGAAAAACATTAATTTGACAGAGACAGGACACACAGAATCAAATAAAAACAAAACACATGAAAAGAGAAAAAAATCAAATGAAAACAGTTTAAAAGAAGAACAAAAAACAATAATATATAAGTTAAAATATTAACAAAAAAAACCGACTTCATGGATGCCATTCTCAGAACTAAACCAAACTGAATTGGGACCACACGGGAAGCATCAGCTTTCAATTAAAAAAAAATATCAAAATCGGATCACCCATTCGAAAGTTCTGAGGTAACAAACATAAAAAAACATACAGTCGAATTGATAACCTCCTCTTTTTAGAAGTCGGTTAAAAAGTAAGTGTGACCCATCAGTGTCAAACATGGACATTGCTCAGTAAACGCTGAGTACCTACTAGAGGCGACCCACAACAAAATAATATCTCTTCAAAACCGTCACCAATGTTTCTCGACCACCACCTTCTTAATATATTACTTATCTTTGAAGCTATTTAATAGATTTAAGCGATACATCATTTTAATGAAGTAAACGATATTAATCAATTCCTAAAGGAAAGCCGATTGGAATTCAATATATACTCTTTGTCACTGATATGTTATAAATATGTTTTATTCAGTAAAACCGTATGTAGTTTTCCTGGAAATCAGAATCGAGTACCTACTGGAGCTGCCTAAGTCGATATCATTCAAGCGGCAATTGTTTCAACAATGCGGCATAAAATGTTTTTCGCTCCACTCAACTTCACTACAAACCTTTTTAGTGTCCCACAACTGGGCACAGGTCTTCTCTCAACTATCTTATGACTTGATACTTGGCCAAGTGCGAGTTGGTGGATAAGTTCTTAGATATACCGGTTTCCTCACGAGGTTTTCCGTCACCGATATTGAGCAGCGGAGATGAAACAATTCACACAAAGATTTGTACGTTTTGATTCCCTTGTGATTGTCGAAAACTTGCGGAAATTTGCGGCATAAACCGTAGTATCTTTTGATTGCGTTGGCTTAGAAGTTTGATTGATTTTTTCACGATTCCAAGGGACAGTAGATTTGATACAAATTCCAGCTTAATACCTCCTTGTTCCTGAGAAAAAAGGTCTTGACAGACAGACGGACGGACGAACAACAAAGTGACCCTATATCGGTTCCGTTTTTTTTTGCTTTCGATGTACGGAACCCTAAAAAACTAATCATGTACCAATTTGATGATTGGATAACGTTTTGAAAAAGAAACTCGTTTTACACCCCACGGGCTAATTGTCTTAATACCAAACGATTCTAATACGATTAATTTAGCCGACCCGGCAGACTTCGTACTGCCTCATTCTATAAATAAACACCTAAATATTTATATAAAATATTTTTTTTTCTCACCTTTTAAACCTTCCCTAGAACTCCACGAACATTTCAAGACCAGGATAAGATAATTATTGGAATTGTTATTATTTATTCATTTTGGTTTTTACTTTAATTTGTTAACTCGATCTAAATGTGTAAGCTGTGGTTTCCTATAATTGAAGATGCGTATACGATTTTTTTTTGTTATTTATTATGTTCTTAACTACTATAATAATAATGTATCTTTGTTGGCGATCCTTAAATTAATAAAATAAAATAAAATAAAATAAGATAAATCCGTTCAGCCGTTCTCGAGTTTTAGCGAGACTAACGAACAGCAATTGATTTTTATATAGATTAATTTAACCTTCATGTAACTTGCAAGTATGTATGTACGTACAAAATCCGAATAATCTTGCAAAGTAAGCTAGCGATGGAATGCGTTTTAGATGACCACTAAACTAGGACAATCCGGGATAAGTTCTCCCGGATAACCCGGTCTGATGGCTGCCAGTTTTGATTATGGTTGAAGTTATATCAGGTAGCGGTAAATTAAAACATGCTTCATATATGGGACATTAACACACACGGTTATCTGATCCCAAACTAAGCAGAGGGCGTACTAAGGAAACTAGATAACTATTAATATACTACATATAATACTTTTCTTGTGTAAATAAATACTTAAATATTGATAATTACACCTAGACACAAGACAAACAAACATATTTAAACAAATGTTTGTCTCGGGTGGGAATCGAACCCACGACCTGCGGCGTGAAAAGCAAGTGTCTTAATGACCACGCCACCGGCCCGTCAATATTAAGTCCATCTAGCATACTCTTGATTCTCAATCCCAATCTCATCACACGAATTCAGTGATACTAGGAGAATTAACTTTTAATAAATTAAAATAAGTCTTCATTCACAAATAAATCCTTTAAAATTACCCGTTATTACTGTTGTTCTTGTTCTTCTTTCTAGATTGTAACTCTTAGGTGCTTCTCATTCAGCTTCTGTGCATAAAATATTTTGTAATATTTACATTAATGTAATATATGTATAATACCCACGTACGCATTACACATCTGCTCAGCTGCGAAATACTGAAACTAACGCCATAAAATACTGATATTTTCTATAGACAAAAGCGAAAAAAGTTGATTAAGAATGAGCAAACAGCACCCTAGTGACACAAGATCGACAAATTCTCGAATCCAATCCTTTATTTTAATTAGGATCGAGAGTCAATAGTAAGCTAGGATTTGTAATAAGTAAATTAGTTGCAAGCCGGGATCATGCATAAGCCCTAATTTGGTATGAGGCCGTAAATAGATTTTACGAGTATCATCATCATGGCCATTGTTGAAGCATGTGTTAAGGGCGCTATACCATCGGTTAGTGCCGATTGGGTAATCTCTCTGGGCTGCGGGTCGAGAACTATATTCGGAGTTCGATTTGGTAACAAGTCTGTACATGTTTTAATATCGGGTAGGATTTTCAGAACATTTAATTCCATATTTCGATTTTGCCGACCTCCGCCCGCAAACATGTAGCGACGGCGCAGCGTGTGGCCTTGTTCCCGAATATTCATCTACGGTATATGTGAGAAGTGACTTTTAACTCCGGACAAAAAGGGGCACGTTATGAGTTTAATGCGTGTATCTAAAAGTTTGTTACACTTACAGAAACTACACAAATTTCGGCACAGAGATGTAGATAGTATAGTCTAGTATAGTTTAAAGGCTACATTTTATCCTAATACCACGAGGGCCAATACTGTATTATGAGGTAAACTCAAGATTCCAGATTCACTGTTTATCAGAATTCCAATAATAATGAACATACTCCAAATTTAGTTTAGCTTTCAATACACAAATAGTTGTGGTTTTCACCAACTATGTTATAATAATAATTTAACTAAGTTTTGTTGTTTAATCAAATGGAATTTAAATTTGTTTAAATTCAAAGTTGTGCATTATTTTGAGTGGGTTGTTATTATGTACTAGCTTTCCGACAGCGGCTTCGCCCGCGTGTATGTCGGTTATCGCGCCAAAACGTTACCTTCTTTTTGCGCAGTCGGATAAAAACTATCCTATGTCCTTTCTCGGGTCTCAAACTATCTCCATACCCAATTTCATCCAAATCGGTTCAGTAGTTTAGGCGTGAAAGCAACACAGTCAGACAGACAGAGTTACTTTCGCATTTATAATATTAGTAAGGATAATTAAATGTTAGGTTAACTTCGATAAACAAGTTGCATATAGATAAGTAAATTAGTTTAAGTAGGTTATAGCTTGGTTTGTATGACGATCTCGGTAGTCGAGCGGTGTAAGCCGTCCGATTGGGCTATACTGCGCCCGGGAGGTCGCAGGTTCGATTCCCGCTCCAGACAATATTTGTGTAACAACAAAGTTTTGTTTCGGTGTCTGGTTGGTTGAAGGACTACCCTCCGTGCTTCGGAGAGCACGTTAAGCCATCGGTCCCAGTTATCATTTAACACATCTATGACAATCGTTACATGTAGTCACAAGCCAATATTATCTGACACCTGGTCTAACCCTCTCAGCTAATGGTCCCCTACGGGTTTCGAGGTCTGATGGCAGTCGCTTATATAATTCTGGTAGCTAGCCGCATCAGGTTAAACTGGGAGCCGATCTCAATAGAAATGGGAAAAAGGCAAGGGTAATGAATGAATAGCTTGGTTTGTATCTCGGGCAAAGGATCAGTATTGTCATCCAACGCGCCAATGCTGCTAGTCTTGTGGGTACGTTCCCGGAAGATAACAATTATAATAATATAGTAGAACATTAAAACACACGGCCATCTGATCCCAAACTCAGCAGAGCTTGTACTATGGAAATTCAGATAACTGATGATATACTAGTAATACTTTTCCTATGTAAATAAAAAACAAACAGTTAACGATGCGGAAGAATTTTATAATGCATTAGTTTATCTTAGAATTTAACACATTGTATTGTCTTAGATTTACGCGAATATCACACATTGAAATAAAACTTATTTATAACGGATTTGACCGCGGTTTATTTTAGATTTTAGATCCCGACATTTTTTCAGTTTGCTTAAATCGGAACGCAATATAGATAATAATGTTTGTAGGTAGTCAGTAATAATTGTGATTAATATTTTTTCCAATACGTCAGTCCACCCGTGAACATGAAGTCTGAAAAGACTTTGAAACGTCGGGATCTATAATCGATCGATCGGATGTAAACCGCGATAAAATCCGTTAAAAAGTAGTTTTATTTCAATTAAACATGTTCCTAATTTATGTTACTGTTAAGATTGCTATTCAGATAAGTCCTTTTTCTGGTCTAATTGTGTTTTTGAGTTGTAAATAAGTGTATAAAAAGTAATTTTATGTATAATCGTCTGGGGGCTGAGTCACACACAATCGCTTCGATGTGAATCCAATGTGACTGACACGTTGTCCCGGGTGGTGCAAATTAGGTGACAATAAACTGGTGCAAGGCTTGGACGTGGTTAGTGTGGTTATGGTAGGAATAATTACTCCATTTAGGAGCCTCATTCCACAAAGCAGCAGTGAGATATATTATATATCGGCGAGCTCATAGGGCCGCGATCACCAGATTCACCTCATTACCCATACATCTCGATGGGTCACAAAATAACACCACAGAAAGCTAATTAATATCTCTGCCAATAATTACAGAACCTCTCTAATCACTAATATTCACAAAATGTTTGGATGGAAATGGATTTATTTTTGTGCGCGGAGAAATTCTGTTTGCAAACACCACGTTCTCACCCAACCGACCTCATAGAGATTGTTCCCTGATGTAACAATGACAGTCAGACAGACAAGCAACTACTATAACTTTTTTATGAATAATTTTTATATAAACTGGTACTTTAGTAGACTATTGTTTTCAACCCGCTTCAGCTCATTTATTCTACCAGAGACCTTCAAACCCGTAATGGTTATAAGCCTTACAATGTAGAACAGTCATTTACAACGGCAGCAACAGGTTGAATAATACAATACCATCTCGAGTTTTCTGCTTCAATAAACTATATTGCATTCTTTTTATTCTTGAATTGGCTGGCGCTTGACTGCAACTTACCTGATGTTAAGCAATGATGTAGTCTACGATGGTACGCGCCAGACCAATGTACCGATTCACTCGTTATTACGAATGACTTTTGGTGAGGAGGTGGCAGTGAAATGAGGCTCCATAAGGTTGAAACCTGAAGGACCAACAATTTCGACCCACCCTCTCTGCATGGTGTCACCATGTTGTGTTTCGATTCCCGGGTCGATCAAAAAGACCTAATAGAGTTGCAGCTCAAAGTATAAACGGCAGTAAGTTCGCCCCCTATTACATACAGGATCTAAACATAGCCGTCGAAATGTGGGTGATATTCGACTCTGCCTACACATTCGGGTAATACAAGCGTGAGCGCTATAATATGTTAAACTATTATCTAAATATATAAAAGAAGAAACTGACTGACTGACATATCAACGCAGAGCTCAAACCGCTGAGTCTGGAGACTCCAAATTTGGCACATAGGTTCCTTATGGGGTCTAGGAGTGCATTAAGAAAGGATTTTTCAAAACTCACCCTTTAAAGGGGTGAAACGGGGTTCCAAAGTTTGTATGGAGAAACAAGATTAGTGATATCAATTTCGCGGGCGAAGCCGCGGGTGCAAGCTAATTAATACATATAATCATTAAAATAATAATATAGTGGCACATTAACACACACGGTCTTCTGATCCCAAACTAAGCAGAGCTTGTACTATGGAAACCAGATAACTGGTAATATACCTACTATTTAAAATACTTTTCTTTTGTAAATACATAATTAAATATACTAGATAATTACACCCAGACTCAAGACGAACAGACGTGTTCATCACACAAATGTCTGATTTGAGTGGGAATCGAACCCACGACCTGTCACGTGCTTGCAAAACTTACTAAAACTGATCATTGATCGCTCGTGAGCCACAATATTGCTTAAATTTATGAAGCAGACTCGGGCCCCTGTTGTCTGGTTTTCATAACACAAGCTCGGGACCAAATAACTCGGGACCAAATAACTCGGGACCAAATAACTCGGGACCAAAAAATAACCGCGTGTGTTAACGTCCTGGGTAATTAAAATATCAAATTTTCTAGCAACAAGCATAGCTAATACTGCCACAATCGAAAATAGTTCGTACACACCTGAGTCACCTTCGTCCGTGGGTGTATACCTTTAATTGAATCCCCACACGTGGTCCCCGGGTGGTGCAAATCAGGTGACAATCAACCGGTGGTAGGCTTCGGCCGTGGTTAGTAGACAAAGAAAAAAATTGGTTGCCTGTAAATTCGGTATACGGGCGAAAGTTTTACGTGACAACGACTTTGAGTGGTAAAATAATTTTAATGTGAATATTCATTCGTATAGTAGGAAGAAGGATGAAACATAGTTGAGTGGGAGAGAGACGCAAGGCATTCGGCGGGCCTCTCTCTCGTTCGGTGACTCATCGTAACGTTACCGAGCGTTACACTTTTTCATAAGTGCCTCCCAGCCGCAACCTAATTTAAGACGTTGTCACGTCAAAAAAAAACCAGACAAAGCCGCCAAGCGGTCATGCCGTGTTCCGGTGCGATGTCTGGCGACACAATGCAGAGGGTGGGTGGGAATTGTTGCTCCTTAAAGGTTTCTAACCAGGAGGCTCATTACATTGCTACCTTCTCACCGATAATCATTCGTGGTCGCGAGTGAGTCGGTATACTGGGCTGGCGCATTTCATCGTAGACTGCATCATTGCTTAACATCAGGCAAGTTGTAGTCAAGCGCCAGCCTATCGAAGAAAAAAAATAAAGGGAATAGTTAAAAGAGAATAAAAAAAAGAGAAGGTTCGTATGTTACTGATAGTAGGTACTCACGTCAACTCTGTTTAGTGTCCCACTGCTGGGCATGGGTCTCCTCTCAACTATCATATATGTTGAGAGAGTTTAGGCCTTAATCCACACTCGCTGACCAAGTGCGATTTGGTGGATGTCACATGTCCTCGAATGATTAGTTCTTAGATATGCCGGTTTCCTCACAATGTTATCCTTCACCGATATTGAGCAGCGGAGATGAAACAATTCACACAAAAATGTATGGGCGTGACTGGGAATCGAACCAGCGACCTTATATTGTTAAGGCGAGGCCGGTACCGCTGCGCCACCGCTGCTACTGATAGTTAGTACATATGTAATAAACTTTACCGAAGAGAGACAGACGGCAATCAAAAGTTGTAGAGTAAATAATCAAAAGAACGTCTTCAGTAAGTAATGTACCAAATAATATTTCTTTCTTTCGTCTTTGAAACATTTATTACTAACTCATATTCCTATAGAAAAGTTTTCTTTAACGCATCAATCTAATACTTTATGTATAGGCCGACCGTTTAACTCGCGTATCGCCATAAGAAGTACATAGTCATAAAACATTAATTAAATCTCATAAAGAACTATTTAACCACAGATAAAAGTAATGTAAGACTATTCGTCACTAATATCCATATCGCTTGAATCATCATCACTGTCTGTGCAGCTTGAGGAGTCAGAATCTTGGCGATAGGCGATACGCGAGTTGAACGGGTCTATCTATAGTTCCTATTTCCGGTTCCGTTCCTCAAACGGAAAAAACGGAACCCTTAGAAGCCTAGCCGTTTTAGCCGCTTTGGCTTGCCGTGTTCCGATGTGATGTCTGGTGACACCATTTATGAGGTTTCTAACTATATGGAGCCTTATTCCATTGCCACCTTCTCACCGAAAATCATTCGTAATCACGAGTGAATCGGTATATTGGGCGGGCGCGTCCCATCGTAGACTGCATCATTGCTTAACATCAGGCAAGTTGTAGTCAAGCGCAAGCCTATTGCAGAATAAAAAAAAGGTTAAGCCCACTGACTTACGTTATACATTGACGCCCACATAAAAAGTATATTTAAGTATATATTTACAAAAGAAAAGTATTATATGTAGTATATTACCAGTTATCTGGTTTCCATAATACAAGCTCTGCTTAGTTTGGGATCAGATGACCGTGTGTGTTAATGTCCCACTATATTATATTATATTATTATATTATATAAACTACAGTAAGATTTTTCTGGGTAATCTAGAAAAGTCTACCCATAGAGGTAGACTATAACTATTTTTTTTGCGGCAACTGGGTCAAGTTCGACTATGGTTCGGTGTGACGCACAGTGGGTCGAAATGTGCGACGATAGTGCAGGTCGACCTTGTTGATTTACACTTTATGGTAAATGTGAAAACGAGACAAGGTTAGTAGACAATAATCACTTCAACCCTTCCACCCCCACATCAGCGAAGGGAAACATCGTGAGGAAACCGGCATGTCTAAGAAGTAATCATTCGAGGACATGTTACAAGTTTATGGGACTATATGGCAATAATTCCGCATCAAGCAAAAGAAGAATCACGTAAATCGCATCATTAATCTCAGCGTAATCGGTGTACATACATAAAAAAATTATACCGATGGAATTGAGAACCTCCTCCTGAAGTCGGTTAAAAGGGCCAGCCTCTTTTTAGTCAGTTACTATCCCCGAAATGGTGCTCCATCAATCCACTTGCTAGCTCATAGACATAACACGTCGGACTTATATATATTCTGGGACATTAACACACACGGTCATCTGGTCCCAAGCTAAGCAGAGCTTGTGTTATGGAAACCAGATAACTGGTATATACTATACATATAATACTTTTCTTTCTACTCTAATAAATATATACATATAATAGATATTTACACCCAGACTCTACACAAACACAAATGTTCATACAACATAACATCTCTCTTTTTCGTTGGGGGTTAATGAAGAATAATAGCTAAAAGTAAAATTTAAAATAAATTACTCACATAAACAAAATTTATTATATCATGTATGTTGGTAATTAAGTAATTATTACTCTTAATGATGCCCTATATTTTAATATATAACGTCCTTGTTAACACCTGCCTGCAATAAATTATAAATTGTGTTAATTACATGAACGGTAGAACTTACAGACAGTTTAAAAGTTCCAAGAACTTTTGATATACGGCGCGTTTTCTATCGCATTAAGTATTCGAGTTCTTGAAGTTTTTCAGCTCGTACATACATACTTATGCTTAGATTTCAACTAGAATAAATTGAAGCCGACAGATTGGAGCGATTTTTTAATAATCTTCATTACATACGTGACGGGCCGGTGGCGTGGTCGGTAAGATACTTGCTTTTCACGCCGCAGGTCGTGGGTTCGATTCCCACCCGAGACAAACATTTGTTTAAATATGTCTGTTTGTCTTGTGTCTGGGTGTAATTATCTATATTTAAGTATATATTTACAAAAGAAAAGTATTATATGTAGTATATTACCAGTTATCTGATTTCCATAGTACAAGCTCTGCTTAGTTTGGGATCAGATGACCGTGTGTGTTAATGTCCCACTATATATTATTATATATTATATTGGAGATTCTATGTGTAACAGCGCGTTACTTAAGATAGTACTTACATAAAATAGAAAATTACACCCACACTCGAGACAAACAGACATGTTCAACACACAAATGTCTGTCTCGGGTGGGAATCGAACCCACGACCTGCGGCGTGAAAAGCAAGTCTCTTACTGACCACGCCACCTCGGCCCGTCAAACATTGTGTTGGCCTAGAAGGTAAATTAGTAACTTATAATGAAGTAGGCCAAATCAATGTAAGTACTTCTAGACTAGTATATTTAAACATTAATCACCGCTCTAGACGCCACAATTAAGGCTATAATTTGGTCATGATACGTTTGAAATCACATTAACCTTAATAAGTATTGTAAGTAATTTAAAAACATTGAATTAACACAGCTTTTTAAAAAATATACGAACCGACTTCAATGTTTTCATAATAACTCAATACTTGTTTAATCGATTTTGATAAAATTTAAATAAGATCACCTAGAAATAAGTACCAGCAAAACGATTCACAAGAGACGGAGATCGCGTTTCATAATACGGGTACAGACTGCTGTAACGTAACATGCAATGTAACATGAAAGGAGCATTTCATAAATGTGGACGCAGCGCGCGCACGAATATGTGACATCCAACAACCCTCACTTGGCCAGCGTGTGAGGATTAAGGCCTTAACTTTCTCAACTAGTAAGATAGTTGAGAGAAGACCCGTGCCCAGTTGTGGGACAATAAAAAAGGGATAGCTTATTTAATTTCAATGTTAAAGCAAAAATACGTGTCTAACATTTTTTTTTTATAATCTTACTCATGGGCTAGTTAAAATTTATGATTTGTCATACCTTGTCGTCATCGCAATTGAGAAGATCCCTCCTTTTTTTTTGAAGTTGGTTAAAGAGAAATCTTCAATTTGAAATATTGTGAAAAACGTTAAAAATATTATCCACCTAATAACTCGAGTTAGTAGTGGTTTAGAAAACTCAGTCGAATGATTAATATCAACTATATTTCGTGTAAACGTTCTCGAAATTTCCATTGAAATTAGGTTTTCCCTCGAGCTTGTAAATCAGAGTTTTATTGCATTCTCAAAGTTAAAAGACTTAGAAAGGCTTTATTAAAACAGTCGATTTAATTTAATATCTTTTTAGAAACTCAAATTTTTTAAATTATCTTGTTATTTGAGATGAATGGTTAAATTATTATCTTTAAGAATATTTTTATCTAAGTATAAAATTAAGTTAATGAAGAAGAATTTTACTATATTTTTAAGTCTGTTTGTTAAATGTAATGTCTTAAATTGGTGTTTTAGAGTTTTAATTATAAAATTATTAATGTCGTTTGCAGTACTCATTTAAAAATAAATAGCGTTGCTTATATTATCAGAAGGTGAAGGAGAATATCACCCATATTTTGCTGAATTTGTTTAGAATCCATACGTAATAGGGGCGAGCCAATCCGTGCTTTGAGCAGCGATACCGGCCTCGCTTTATAAATATATGGCCGCTGGTTTGATTTTACACATCTTTTTGAGATTTGTTACATCACCTCTCCTCAATATTGTGAGGCAACCAGCATGTCTAAGAACTAATCATTCGAGGACATGTGACATCCACCAACCCGCACTTTGCCAGCGTGTGTGGATTAAGGCCTCTCTCTCTCAACTCCTATGAAAGCTGAGAGAAGACCTGTGCTCAGCTGTGGGACACTAAAAAAGGGTTGAAGTGACTGACGGAGTGTCGTTTATCAGTAAATACCTACCTACTAAGAAGATTAAAACGACAATGGAGCCACATTACTTATTGGTACCCATCGCTGTGGAAACTATGGGTTGTTGGGGAATTTGAGAAATCCCTGATTTTAAAACTTGCGACCATCCAATTACATGTGAATTTTGAGAATAGTTTTAGGATGCCGAAATACAAGTTTTCCTACCGTGCAGTGAATGACTGGCAACTACTGAGAAACACTGCCAAAAACTCAGTAGGCTTTTTTCTTTTTTTAAATGAAGTACAAACTTATATCTATTACATTACGTTTGTTTAGTGAGTTGTATTAGAGCGACTTAATTTCAAGCGTTTTCATCCGTTAGATAGTCTGAAATTTTATAATACGTTTCGTTACATAACGTAGATTTTACAATTATTTGAAATTTATTAATAGAAAACTACATGAGATTCGAACTCTCCTACAAATTGTGTCACTATCACTACCATCTAGACTAGACAGCGCTATCGACTTGTTTTTATATTCCGGTTCTTATTTATTTTCTTTCCTTCCTAAACCGCAGGGGACTTTAGGATTAGCCTAATGTTACATTAAATAACAACAAAAATTGCGACTCGGCTCGTTTTACAGCCAGATACTATACTTTTCTTTTATTTCCCACGAGGCTGGCCAGCGATCCATCTTCAGTACAAAATAAAAGTTAATCTTTTGAAGTACCTAATACTTATTCAAAGTAGATCGAGATAAGGAATTCAGGATAGATTTTCTAGAGTATATCCACTAACCTGCATTAATCTGCATTTGTTATGTGTGAATTAAGCAATGGCGATTTTAGCCTTGGCTTTAGAATATAAGGTCACAGGTTTGATCCCCGACCGTGCCCACATTTTTTTTTATTCTTTGATTGGCTGGCGCTTGACTACAACTTGCCTGATGTTAAGCAATGATGTAGTGTACAATGGAACGCGCCAGCCCAGTATACCGATTCACTCGTGGTTACGAATGATTATTGGTGAGAAGGTGGCAGTGGAATAAACCTCCATAAGGTTAGAAACCTAAAAGGAGCAACAATTCCGACCCACCCTCACTCGCACCGGAACACGGCAAGGCCGGTGGTGCGGCTTTGTCTGGCCATCTGGTCATTAACCACGGCCAAGCCTACCACCAGTTGATTGTCACCTTATTTGCACCACCCGGTGCCACGTGTGGAGATTCAATTAAAGGTGTACACCCACGGACGAAGGCGACTCAGCCCCCTAAAACATCACATCTCGTGTAAATTATTTCATCATAACTGCTTAATATCACAGAAGTGCTTTAGAAGAGGCCTATGCCCAGTATTGGACTAAAATAGGCCGCTGATGACGAAGACATTTTGTTATTACAAGGAAAATGTATTATAATCATCGAACTACAAATTTCGGCTTTGACAATAACTGCTGGCCTGTTGATGCTGCCCGACTAATGAAAGCCGAGCGGTCTTTTCTCGAACATTCATCCGCATTATTCGATTTTACCGCCCGGCTGTCCATATTAATCCCGATTATGTGGCGAGGGGTGGAAGTCTGAAAAAGGGAAGCCGGAGCAAAAAAGTTCTTACATAGGAAAATAATATCTCTTCACTACCGTCACTGATAGCTCTTACACTTGATGCTATACTTATTTTTGGTGCTATTTAAAACTTTTAGGCGTTACATAATATATTATTAAGTACTTGTGATATTGACCATTTCCTAAAGGGAAGCTGATGGGAATCGGCTTGTACGGACTCTTTGTCACTGGTAGCTACCCTAAAAAATATTATAGAAAGATGGTGACAAAACATAGCACCCATTATATGTTTAACTAACACCTGTAAGTACTCACATACCTATTGATGCGCCGGTGGCGCGGTCCGTCAGATACTTGCTTTTCACGCCGCAGGTCGTAGATTCGATTCCCAACCGAGACAAACATTTGTTTAAATGTGTCTGTTTGTTTTGTGTCTGGGTGTAATTATCTATATTTAAGTATTTATTTACAAAAAAAAGTATTGTATGAAGTATATTACCAGTTATAATTATCTGGTTTCCATAGTACAAGCTCTGCTTAGTTTGAGATCGGATGACTGTGTGTGTTAAAGTCCTACTATATTATTATTATAATTCTGTTTTACAAATAAATATTCTGATTCTGATTTTGATTCTGGTGTAGGGTGGTCTGGGCATAACCGATATTTAAAAAAAGAACAATACTGCCTACACTTCTAGCAAATATAGTTGTGAAGTTCCGGTATTACAACGTAATACTATCTACTGAAACGAAAAAAATAACCATTTCAATTTGGTGTTTCGACATTCAATATCTGATATCGACATTGGATTAGTTTGATGAAGTTATCAATAACTGGAATTAAAGCTGGACTAACTGTAGTACTTATACTGTTAGTAGTTTATTTAACCGACTTCAGAAAAGACTAAGTTCTCAATTTGGAAATTTTGTATTTGTGTGCGCGTGACCTATTAAACGTACCAAGCTAATGCCGAAACAGACAGTTAGATGTCACTTCAGTCACATGAGATTGCATTCAGCCGGTCAGTTGTCAAACTGACAAGACGTCAATGTCACTCAGATTGCTTGTCATCAGGGTACAATGTCTTTAAGGTCGGTTGGGTGAGCACGCGGCTCGTGCAAACCAAATATGATCTCACAAAAAGGAATCTATTTCCATCAAAATATTTGTGATTAGGGAGGTGTTGTAATCATGGGCAGAGATATTGATTAGCTTTCTGTGGTGTTATTTAGTGTCCTATGCTTAGGGCTGTAGGTATCAGGTGATCGCAGCTCAATGGGTTAGCCGACATATTATAAACCTAATATTGCCGTCCTAATTGAAAGTGTGACACGACTTTGAGAAAAACGCTGTTAAAGTTTTAATTTCTTTTGTTGTAGTGAATAGTCTAGGCTATTATACTACCTACTGGTTCCCTATTGGTTTCGAGGTCTGATGGCAGTCGCTCGTATAATTCTGGTGGCTAACCGCATTAGGTTAGACTGGGAGCCGACACCAATAGAAATGGAAAAAGACAAGGGAAATGATGGGTGAATAGTCTAGGCGTACAATGTGTTTCAAATAAGAATATGACTGGACTCACGGCTAATTTCATATCAAAAACCAAGCAAAAGTAGCGTCAGTACAAAATATCAAACCACACATAATATTTTTAAGTTAAAATGTATGAAACAATTATGTAGAAAAGTATGTAGCTACCTACCAAGGTAAAGTTACGGGCTAGGATTCCATAAATTTGTACATACACAAATACACAGAAACAAATACACAAACATACCTAAACACACGTTATATTTTCTAACAGCGCTTTTTTCTTCCCAAGTTAACAAAATATGTTTGTACCTAAATATTCGTGTCTAAATACCCAGTCTTACTAATACCACAATAAGATACTGTCTTCGGTCATCTAGTGAGTTTGGACCAGATTAACAACAGCTGTCAAGTATGACATCGCAGAGCTGTTCGACTGAATGAATGAAGTGTTGTCTATAGTTTTATGATTATGTATGTTTTTTGTCTGTATTAACTGTTACCATTTAAATTAATATCACAGACTACTAAGAGAACCTAATTAATATATCGCTGGACCCCGTGCGAGTTAGACGTCCGCTGGCGAATCAGTAGATCAAATTACGAGACGCAAGTAGATGCACTATTAGATAGCCCATTAGTTGAGGAAGGCTATAGATTTTTTATCCCACTGCTGGGTATGATATGTAGTTCACGCGGGCGTAACCGCGGCGGAAAGCTCGTTTTTAAATATGTTCGTTCTATTTTTTTGTCGGTTAAACATGGAGCATAGTGACAGTTAAGAATAAAAAGCAATTTAATTCACAGATAACAAAGAAACACACTCATTGAAATTAAAACCTTAATGCCAGTGTATTATAATTTAATCTCCTACGTCCCACAGCTTATAACAATAATATGACAGCTTTTAATATACTTTATGAGATGCTGAAGTAAATTCAAGAATTTTCTGCTTTAATAAACTGTCTAAATCCTTTCATGATTACGTATAAAACTCGGGAATATTACCAGGCACTACCTGCCTCGTAGACAGAAATGAAACGGATATTTACAGAGTAACAACTCCAGAACAAACAAAATGTAATAGATATAAGTACTTCATTTAAAAAAGAAAAAAAGCCTACTGAGTTTTTTGGCAGTGTTTCTCAGTAGTTGCCAGTTATTCACTGCACGGTAGGAAAAGAAATTGGACTATTTTTAAGTAGACTCGCGTCTCAAAAAAAATAAAGCATATTTTGATTTTGTTTTGATTTTGATTGATTTAAATAATAATAATAATATTTTAGGATATTAACCGGTGAAGGAAAACATCGTGAGGAAACCGGTATGTCTTCTTAGACATACCGGTTTCCTCACGATGTTTTCCTTCACCACTAATCATTACTAATCATTCGAGGACATGTGACATCCACCAGCCCGCACTTGGCCAGCGTGTTTAGGCCTAAACTCTTTCAACTTATAAGATAGTTGAGAGAATACCCGTGCCCAGCAGTGGGATACTAAAAAGGGTTGAAGTGAGGACGTGAACAGATACGGTCATCTGATCCCAAGCTAAGTAGGGCTTGTGGTATCCAGATAATTGATAATTTACTAACGGTTTTATTCATAAAAATCATATAAGACTCTACAGTTAAAATGGACTTTATCTCTTTCTTACTTATTAATGTCAATATGACAGACAAAGGCAAACGAATTATAAACCTATTTTAGCTATAATGAGCTTTTAAGACCTTTTTGAATACGGGGGTAAGTATAATTACTATTTTTCTTTTGTAAATACATAAAATAGATAAATATATCCAGACCACTGACGGACATGTTCATCACACAAATGCCTGCCTTGGGTAGGAATCGAACCCACTACTCTTAAAGGTCATAACAATACTATTATCATAACCCTCTTTATAGATGAAGAATAGAGTGGTCCAGTGGCGAGGTCCCGGGTTCGATTCCCGATAAGATTTCTATTATACTTAGAGAATCTTAGTTGCAGCTCAAAGTATAGAACTGTCCCCGATAAACGGCAATAGGCACACTTCAACCCTGTTTAGTGTCCCACCGCTGGGCACAGGTCTTCTCTCAACTACTTTATTATTTGAGAGAGCTTAGGCCTTAATCCACACACGCTAGCCAAGTGCGGGTTGGTGGATGTCACATGTCCTCGAATGATTAGTTCTTAGACATGCCGGTTTCCTCACAATGTTTTCCTTCACCGATATTGAGCAGCGGCGATGAAACAATTCACACATAAATGCGACCTTAAATTTACGGCAATAGGCACGGATTGGTATATTGGGCAATCGTGTTCTATTGTAGATCACATCATTACTTAGCTTCAGGCAAATTCTGGTCAAGCGCAAGACTATTTAAGAAAAAAAAACCTCTTGCTAACCACTTACCTAGGTACATGTAAAGATCAAAACATTTCACTATTAAAGGTCTAAAAAACTTTCCTAATAAAATAAAGAACCTTTCAAACCTTCAGCAAACTCACGAAAGTCGTACAAAAATACTGTTAACACCTCTGTAACGAGTTCTTAAACAATACTTAGGGTAGCCTTTGTAACTTTCAAATTCTCCTCTGTCACGTTACCGAAAAAAATATAATGCGTGTAACTTTGATGTCTATGTCTAAACGTCCTACTTAATACCCTTAAGCCTGTGGTTCCTTTGACCTTTAGACACATTGTAATAAATGGCTTCTTTCTTCCATGGTCACAACCATTCTGTACAATAAAAGTAAAAGTAAAAAAAAAAACGCAAAAATTGTGCTAATTCTTTATTCGATTTCCTACTGCAACTAAGTTATACAGACATAAAGAAGTTACTAGAAATAATTAGGTACCTTGTTGTAGAAACTAGCAATTAAGTTGTGTTTAGTATAATTATGGCTTAATTTAAATTAGTCAGAGAGCTGGCCTGAAACATAGTTTATTTAATAATCTAGTTCAGGCTAGCCGACACCTCTTCCGTAGAAGTAAGTAGCTATTAGTCTTATATACATTGAACATAGTCATATTCGTAGATAATAGATAGATTTTAAAGATAATAATTAGCAATAAGTAATTACATTTAGCTTAATATTGTATCTAGCTCATGTATATGCCATGAAGTTCAATAAACTTTTTTTTTATTCAATGGTTACTGGACGTTCGCACTACCACAGATAATATAACACTAGTAAAACATGATACAAACACAGTTAAAAGAAATAAAATATATTTATTTGACAAAAACAGGATGCACAAATAAAAAACAAATTTTAATGTAAATAATCTTTAAATATAAAAATGAATCCCTATTTCCCTTGGTCACGCCATCACGCGTGTACAGCTGGACCGATTACGCTAATTCCTTTTTTAGAATATTCCTTGAAGTATGGTTCTTACGCAGAGAAAAGTTTAAAAATAAAACTCCTCCGAAACGGCTTGACTGATTTTCATGGAATCTTATAAGTATCTATATTCGATAGGTCTGAGAATCGGTCGTAATTTATTATAGTACCCGATAGGTGGTACTGTTTTACCGGGCAGGGTGACGTCTGCGGGGCCCGCTATTGAAAAATAAAACACACAACTACAAAGTATATAGGAAAACCAAAGGTAAAAAATGCTAGAACTATTTTTAAAAGTATCAGGAACTATAGAACACGACCGCATGCGATAGGAACTCATTTTTTTGTGATCTGCTGAGTAATGATTTTTTTGTTCTGATGGCCTCTATTGGGTCACCGGACTTTTTCGGTGAGCCGTCTGAGGACGGTCGAACCGATCAAGTACCTCGACGACCTCAGCTCAGGTTGTTGCCGGACACTCTAGTTTTAGGGGATCGGAGGGCTGCTGAGTAATGATTTACTAAGTTCACTTATATTCAGTGGGACTCATCGGTGCCAAATGTAGACATTACTCAGTAAACGCTGTGAGTGCCTATCTATCTATGATCTCTTTCTCCTCATACGTAAGCGACAGAGATAGATAGTGCATTGAAATAAAACATGCACCGTAATGACTCATTACGATGCACGTGAGGTCATGTCCCATGTTATTACTAATGACATGAGACCAAATTCGATTTGTCTTTGAGTATTTTCAACTCGTTTGCAAACAATTTTGATGAACGTGCTCACTTGTAACCTGTCATTCAACAACAGATTGCATTGGCGTAATATTTGATATTCTTTTCTGTTTAGTTTTTTTTTAATCTTCCTTTAGAGGCTTTTATTACAAAGTAATATGGCAGCCCAATCGTAACTTAACCTATTACAAACAAAATTACTAAGTAATAGAGGTATGTGGTTGTTGATGAACAAACATATTAAATAAGTCTAAAGCCTTATGTGACGTAGGGCTAATTAAGATATTAATAAATACCTCAACATTATTTCTGTTTAGTTGAATTGGCATATAAGAACTTTACCACTCGCACTTTTTGGTTGTCTTTTCTTATTCCATGCGACAGACACGCATTTGCACTGGACGATGTTGAAAAGAAGAGTTTAAAGTTCACGCACAAACTGTCGACTTGGTGGGTTTACGGAAACTTTTTCGCAGCACAATTAATACATCACGTATGAAATAAATTTATTTATTTAGCGAGATTACACATAAAGTTAATTGCTGACTTTTCTGAACAAACATTTAATTTCGAATGTCGAATGTCGCTTTCGAATGATATTTAAAAAAAAAAAAAAAAAAAAAATGAATAATTTTTCAGCAAATTTTTGAATTCCGAACTTTATTTCGTTATTATTTTGTCTTGCTTTTTTTTGAGAAATAAAATAAATCAGACATTTTACGCTTATAAGCTAAAAATACTAAACTTTTTGTTTTCAGGTAACAATGGAAATCACATCAACGGAACCACGGCTCGACACTCCCATAGACACGACTTGAGAAATATGAAACATGAAAGTTGAAATAATATTGGAAACAGACAACTTCACTCTAGACTTCGCAATCCTATCGACATCAATGTATTTGACGGATATCTACGTCAACAAGACATTTGAAGTAAATGAAACTACAAATGACTTAGTATACTCAAATCAATTCAAAGATGATCCGTTTATAGTGTTTTTAATAGTGCTAAAATGTCTTATAATGCTGTTTATAATCCTAGCTGCGATATTTGGGAACTTATTAGTAATAGTTTCAGTGATGAGACACAGAAAACTGCGTGTTATAACAAATTATTTTGTCGTGTCTTTAGCGTTTGCGGATATGTTAGTAGCTATATGGGCGATGTGTTTTAACTTCAGTGTAGAAATAACAAATGGAGAATGGCTGTTTGGATATTTCATGTGTGACGTTTGGAACTCATTAGACGTGTATTTCTCATCGGCATCTATTTTGCATCTGTGTTGTATTAGTGTGGATCGGTATTATGCGATTGTGCAGCCATTGGATTACCCATTAATAATGACGACTGGTAAATTAGGGATAATGTTGGCAGTAGTTTGGTGCAGTCCAGCGTTAGTCTCCTTTTTACCAATATTTATGGGTTGGTACACTACTGAGGAACATTTACAATTTAGAAGGAGGTTTCCTAAAGTGTGTAGTTTTACTGTGAACAAAGTGTATGCGGTGATCTCGAGTAGTGTCAGTTTCTGGATTCCTGGTGTCATCATGCTGTACATGTACTACAGGATATATAAAGAAGCTGATAGACAAGAAAGGATGTTATACAGGTTGGTACCTATGTTTAAAATTATATTTGTAATGCTCTTTGTCGCTTAATCCGCGCCACCATTGAAGTCTTTTAATCCCAACGCTCTTCATTCTCAAAAAACATATGTTTACTTCTTATTAAAATCTTTACTTAACATTTACTTGTTCACCTTTAATGGTTCACCGAACTTTTTTGGTGAGCCGTCCGAGGACAGTCGAACCGATCAAGTACTATGAAAACTGCCATGAGGGCTCCCCATGTGGGGACGAACCTCGGCTCAGGACGTTGCCGGACACTCTAGTTTTTGGGGATCAGGCTGTAACTTAACAGAAAACACTGGATAACCTTTATAGTTGAGCGGTGCAAGCAATCCGATTGGGCTATACTGTGCCCGGGAAGTCGCGGATTGATTGACCGATGAACGGCAATAGGGTCGCTTCCTATTACGTAGTGAGTTAAATATAGCCGGTGAAAAGTGGGTAATATTCACCTCTGCTTACACCTTCAGGTAATAAAGGTGTGATGCAATACACGTAATCATTTTAACAACTCCCCGACGCTTATTTTTAGCTAGGAACTTTATCTAACACTTCAGCTATGGAATAAAAAAACGCATCAAAATTAGACCAACCATTTAGATGACACGTGGTTATAAAGTTTATACACAGTTACATAGATACACTCTTTGAACTTCTAAACACACCTTTTTTGTCAAGAGTCAACGCACAAAGTGTTCCCCTAGATATGTAGAGAGGTAATAGATGTATTACGGTTGTAACAGCCCGCTGACACACTGATGTAGGGACAGAAGAGGCTAAGTAATAGAATCACGTTGACATCCTTCAGGTAGGGACCCCTGTAACTGTTTTAAAAGGTACATAACCAGCTATCTATAGATTAGTCGTTTCGTGGTTAAGCCCCTTTCCCACAGTACCGCAGAAAGAGTTTACGCACAGAACTGTGCGTCCACTGTAACCGAACACGTTACGTAACTACTGACGAAACTGATCTACTATATCGAAACAAAATACTGCAATTATAAATTTAATTCCGGGTATTCAATGTGTACATAATCTCAGGCTATACTAACAATTTACACCCACATGTTGCTAAGCAAAAGAAACGCATGCGGCTGAAATATATGCGTAGGGATACATACGTATGTATGTTTCTTTTTCAGATTACAACACAATATAATTAACTATCTCTTTTATATGTCGAATTAAATTTTCAAATAAATAAAAACACTTGACTTTGATACAATCCAATTAGCCTTAAGGAATTTTATTTGTGTACCGTATATCGGATTTTTGGCGAGCCATTGGAAAAAAAATGATTGATACTGATTCATGCGTAGCTTGCGCTTCTGTGGAACCGAGCCTTTATTCGTCCAAGCGCCAAAAGAAAATAACTTTGATGAATTGTTAATTAGCAATCGAGAATTCATTAAAGAATCCAGGAACAATTTAATTATTCCTATAACTTAATTGAACGAAATTGGCCGTCCGCGTTGTCACATCGTTTGAATTTAAAATTTTGTTTGTATTATTTTGCTTGTAATTTATGAAACAATAAATATACTTAGATTTACTAATAACATAAATGAATTGACAAGAGAATTTAATGAATAACAATTTGAATTAATATTCAGATCGTTATTCAGCTAGGTAATATTTACCTCTATAAAGAACTAAACTAATCCATGCCTAACTTAAGTTAAAGTGTCAAAAAATCGTTTCTTCATAGAATGTGCCCAGAAGGCTAGCAGCATTTATGCTTTGGATACTAATGCTGATCCTTTGCCCAAACACACCAGACTTCTGATCACGTGTGTTAGAAATTAAAAGTAAAACAAAAACCGTATTAAACCGCTTCGTAGATACAACACGCGACCAGAATGCTGGCCTACACTTAGCCCAAAGATTAAGCAGTGCTATTCAATGTGGCAACGCTGTCAACCTCCTTGGTACGCTACCAACTGTCATCGCTGCGGAGGAGTATTTTGATGCAGAGCTATTGGAATAGATATCTTTATAAAGTTCTACTAGCGGCCCGCCCCAGCTTCGCCCGGGTAGCTTCAGCCCACTCAACAATTTACAAAAAATGTGATAAATAAAGAACCGCTCAACCGATTTTGTGCAAACTTCACCATAAACCATCTACTAAATAGTCGGAACAATGCCTAAACATTTGCTTTGAATAGGTAAGCCCGTATTTGAGTTATAAAATTACAACGAAAAGTGGCATTGATTTTTATATATATACTAGCTGCCCCAGCGAACTTCGTACCGCGCAAAATTGTGAATCTAAACCATTCCCAGATCCCCTTGAACACACACAAAAAATTTCATCAAAATCGGTCCAGTCGTTTGAGAGAAGTTCAGTGACATACACACTCACAGAAGAATTATATATATATATATGTATATATATATATATAAATAAAGATTTAAGAAGATTTAATATTTATTCATCCTAGGTCAAGTTTACAACATATAGATTTTATATGATAATTAGACAAGAAAAAGGTCCTAACTGAATGACAATCTCAACACCAACCTAAATAAAAACTAAACTAAATGCCTTACCTACAAAAAACAAAAAGTACGGGTCTTCTTTCAACAGTTTTACGAGTTGAGAGAGTTTAGGCCTCAATTCACACACATTAATCAAGTGCGGGATGATGGATGTCACATGTCCTCGAATGCTTAGTTCTTAGACATGCCGGTTTCCTTTCGATGTTTTCCTTCACCTTTTCATTCAATTGTTTCATCTCCGCTGCTCAATATCAGCGGAGATGAAACAATTCACACAAAGGTGTGTGAGCTCGACCGGAAATCGAACCCACAACTTTTTATTTCGAGGCCCGTGCCGCTGCGCCACCGCTGCTATTTTATAATGTTATGGATTTTTCGCGGTATATTTTAGATTTTATATTCCGACGTTTCAGTCTTTTCAGATTTTATGGTCAAAAAAAATGGAAATAAAAAAAAACTAAATAGTGTACCCTTCAACCCTTTTTAGTGTTCCACAGCTGGGCACGGGTCTTCTCTCAACTATCCTAAGAGTTGAGAAAATTTAGGCCTCAATCTACACACGTTGGCCAAATGCGGGTTGGTGGTGCCTAAAAGTAGCGTACAATTTATACTTTTATTTTTTAATTTTTCTTTTCAGTTGTTAGTTATTTTTCCTTTGAAATTATTTGTTGGCACATCTACTTCTCAATGCATTAGCTGTCATTAAATACTGTCATCGCGTACGTCTTTGAAGTCAGCTGTCACTCGAAAATAACAATATAAACAAACGAATGAACACCGAGCACGGGTGAAGCGGCCATCTTAGAATGGCCGACACTGTGTGTCGCCGGGAAGTGAGAATGCAATAACGTGCTCGGTGGACGTTACCGTCTTCTTACCCGATAATTCACGCCTACCTAAAGTTGTCTGCTAATCCTGATCTTTTTAGTCTAAAGCCTAAAAATAAAATAAAAAATATGAAGGCTTTTGAAGCCTTCATATTTTTTAATTGTTTTATTAAATTGTGTGCGTTCTGTTCGTGGCAAATAAATGATTTTTTTCTTTATTTTCTTTTCTTCCTTCACCTGTTTAAACTAGAATGGATAGGTTGTCTTAATGAAATGGTCTATGCAAATGTCCAAATGGCGTTCACAGAGCACGTTTTCCAGCTGCCTTTTCTTTTTTAATTTAACAGGAACTGAGGCGGTTAAGTGCAGTTCATTATTGCTCCAAGTTGTTCAAACAGACAGTTCTCTGTATTTATATTATGAAAGAGAAAAAGATTTTCGTTTTGTTATTCTAGAATACAATAATCTTGGTTTTATTTCCTTCTGTTTTTAAATTAACTATTCTGTTAGTCTCGAGGGTGTTTGAATTTGAAAAATTCATGCACTTTTAGATAGCCCATTTATTGAGGCTATAGGCTACTTTATATCCTACTACTGGGTATAATATAAAGTGTAGGTCACGCGGGCTTAACCGCTTAAAGCTAATAAATAAATAAAACCCCTCTTTTTTACGCAGGTAATAAAATATTCACTTAGAGCTTGGAATATTTAACACCGGAACTGTTTTGCGAACGCGTTCCCTTCTCCCGAGGTACATGAACAGTCTGGTTCATGTTTTGTGTTCGTGCAGCTATTATTAACTTGTGCATTTGCAAAGACGCTTTAACTTTTTGTAAGTGTGCTTGAGCATTTAAAAGTGTGCTGTACGTGGTAAAGTACTACAAGTAGCATGTAACACCTCCCAAGTTAAATGTTCTAAGACTTAGAGTAAAAATTTATATACTAAAACGAGTCTGAAAAAGGGAAGCCGAAGTAACAAACTTCTTACTTATGAAAATAACATCTCTTCACTACCGTCACCGATAGTTCGTACACTTGATGCTATACTTATTTTTGTTGCTATTTAAAACTTTTAGGCGTTATGTAATATATTATTAAGTACGTGATATAGGCAATTTTCTAAAGGGAAGCCTAAGGGAATAGGCTTGTATGAACTCTTCGCCATTTATAGGTATACAAATACACTGCTCTAAACAAGCTCAATGTTCACAAAACTGAATGGCCGAGACTCGTCGTTACCTGGAATTGAATCTCCAAAATAGACGTGTTAAAAATAAATAACCTGGTTCGCGAAAAGCCTCGGCGACCCAGTTTAGATTATCAACGACTTGAAACACGGAAATACCTATAGATACCTATATTAATATGATTTATCGACCAAATACGTATAGACGCCGCATAACACACACACGTACCAAGTTGGTACGTGTGTGTATTATGCGGTGTCTATTGGTAGTTGGTACTACTAACACTACTTCACACTTCACTTGACTTCACTTAAACCCTTTTTTTAGTGTCCACTGCTGAGCACTAGTCTTTTCTCAACTATCGTACGATTGAGAGAGTTTAGGCCTTAATCCACACACGCTGGCTAAGTGCGGGTTGGTGGATGTCACATGTCCTCGAATGATTAGTTCTTAGACATGCCGGTTTCCTCACGATATACTGAGCAGCGGCGATGAAACAATTCATACAAATATGTGTGGGCAGGACTGGGAGTCGAACCCGCGACCAATTTCTAAGGTGACGTACGGATGTCGAAACGCTGTACTACCGCTGCCCATAGGTTGCAATTAACAGAACATCAAAGCTGGTTCTTAAACCTCAGAAACATCTAGTTTAAGAGACAAGGTTTATTATTGTGTAATAGATAACGTACTACCACAATTATTGTTAACTCTCATTAGTTATATTATGTTCATCTATGCTTTATCCTTTTTTTTTATAGCTGGGTTACCGCTTCCCTAATTAATGTTTTCCCATTACTTATTATTGTCCGACCAAGAACTTAAACGAACCAATCAAAACTTGATGTTTGTATGTATGGTATAAAATTGTTATCAACTAAAAAATCGGTGGGTCTAACTTTTGAAAATCACGATTTCCTACAATATTTGAAGAAAATGGTGTCTAGAAGGTATTTAGTCAGTGATGCGAGTATACTGCCTAGTTCTCTCTTCCCAGATATATACTGTTAAGCTGCTCATTCCACTGCCACCTTCTCACCAAATCATTCGTAATCACGAGTGAATCGGTAAACTGGGCTGGCGCGTTCTATCGTAGACTACATTATTACTTAACATCAGGTAAATTGTAGTCAAGCGCCAGCCTATCGAAGAATTTATTCTTCGTTAGGCTGGCGCACAACAGGCTATTTCACTAGTAGGTACCTACCTTAAAAAAGCGAATATTGACGGGTCGGTGGCGTGGTCCGTAAGATACTTGCTTTTCTTGCTTGCAGCAGGTCGTGGATTCGATTCCCACACAAGTCAGACATTTGTGTAATGAACACGTCTGTTTGTCTTGAGTCTGGGTGTAATTATTTATATTTAAGTATGTGTTAACAAAAGAAAAGTTATATATATATTACCAGTTATCTGGTTTCCATAGTACAAGCTCGGCTTAGTTTGGGATCAGATGGCTATGTGTGTTAATGTCCCACTATATCATTAGTTTTATATCACCCGCAGATGTCAGTTTAAAGCTACTACACAAAATACATACTGTGACTGAAACTACAAATTAGATCCACTACCTTTGAATTTATAGAATCGTGTGTTCCGAATTAATTCCTAACGGCACGTAATAGTTATAATAACCCACGGTAGGGCCCTGAAACTTTAGATGGTCTGATTGTTTCAGATTCCATTTCATCCAAATGAATGGGGATGGAATATTAAATAGGGGCCTCTGCGACCCTATTTCATCTGAATAAAGATTTGTGTTCGCAGGTAACATAATGCAGGTGGATTTAGAAGCTACATATTTACTATAGTACGTGTAGCATCATATTTTGCGGTAACATTAAGATCGTCAACTTGCAAGCAATGTCTGGAACGAAATATTTTAAGGAGGCGTCCATCAATTTTTTTACGTGAGGTGTTCTAGGAGGGGAGGAGAGCTAAATCTTAACTCTTAATCTCACTTAAGAGGGGGGGTGTGGGCAAATATCACGCAATAATTTTTCTCGCAGAGCACGGTGTGAAATTGCGTGAAATTATTTCTAGAATAACTTATGGCCAAATCGGAGACAATAGTATTTGTCGAATTCGTCCGAACTTCGCAGAGCAGCAAAGTAGCGCTCTATTGTTTAGCTGTATCGACAACAGCGTGAACAGATCTAGATTGACCGTCTACTGCCCAAATAGAAGTTTTGAAGAATCTCGCGTGAGATTAGGGGAGGGGAGAGGGAGTTGAGGAAAATCTTACGATATCTCACCAAGGAGGGTGGGCCAAACAATTCTCAAAAATGCCTCACGTAATGGATTCCCCCTAAGTAGACACCGATCTTGTTGCAACAGGTGGTAATTTCTTTTCGTTCAAACAATTTCGCAATCATTATTAATATTAGGCTGAGTGGGTCCCATTAGATTGCAGTATGCTTGGTTCGCATAGAGAAAAAGGAGAAGTTTCAATGGCGAATATAAGTTGCAAACACCACTTGTTATCTTTCTGATTACATTACAAAACTGCACTGATGGTTTCCACGCCATCTTGCGCAAAAAAGTTGCGTCAGTGATGAAAAGGATGCGAGGGACTCCCGTCACAAAAGTATCCTGCAAGTTGTTGCTGCAGACCTGCGTTTGCCTGTGTTGAGACACTTTGTAGAGGTGATGGCCAAATAGGACATATAAAAATGTGCCTTATCTTCTGTGTGTCTATCCCTGACAGAGTGTCTCTGCACGCATGTCTTTAAATTTAATTTTTCTAATCACACCTTTTGTTTGTCGTTATAATTACTAACAATGGTTTTGTAAGTTAATGTTACTAACCCATTGGATCATTGTTATCTGAATAAATAAAATTTTGAATTTGAATTTGAATTAGTGCGGGAGCTCAGTCAGTTTAGGTGTACTGAAACTGCAGCATGAAAAGCAAATGACTTACATACAAACTGTGACAATGGACGCATCTCTATATATATAAAAATCAATTGCTGTTCGTTAGTCTCGCTAAAACTCGAGAACGGCTGAACGGATTTATCTTATCGTGGTCTTGAAATGTTCGTGGAGGTCTAGGGAAGATTTAAAAGGCGAGAACAATCTATATATATAAAAATGAAAACCGTTTTCCGTTGTCACGACATCACGCGTGAACGGCTGGACCGATTTCCCTAATTCTTTTTTTTAAATATTCCTTTAAGTACGAGGATGGTTTTTACGCAGAGAAAAATTAAAAAAATAAGAAAATTTAGAAAGCGAAGAAGTGCCGAAAGCCGGGTTAGATACCTATTATTTATTATTGGTTATATTGTGTAGATCTGAGACCCGGTAAATGGCACTGCTTTACCGGGCAGAACGACGTCTGCCGGGTCCGCTAGTCATAAATATAAAAATCAATTGCTGTTTGTTACTCTCGCAATAACTTAAGAACGGCTGGACTGATTTGACTAATTTTGGTCTTAGAGTATTCAAACAAGTCTAAGCACAGTTTAAATAGTGAAAAATACGCGGTCTGGATGGTTGAGGGATTACCCTCCGTGCCTCGGAGAGCACGTTAAGCCGTCGATCCCGGTTGCCATTTAAAACATCTATGACAATCGTTACATGTAGTCAGAAGCCAATATAATCTGACACCTGGTCTAACCATCTCGGTTACAGGTTCCCTATGGGTTTCGAGGTTTGATGGCAGTCGCTCGTATAATTCTGGTAGCTAGCCGCATCAGGTTAAACTGGGAGCCGACCACAATAGAAATAGGAAAAAGGCAAGGGAATGATGATGATGATGCACTAATCTACTAGTCCAGGGATGGCGAACCAACGGCGCAATATTTTGGGCACGCCACAGATCACAAATTTGGACAGTTAAATCTAGTATACTTGTTCTGCTGTGCGTTCGCTCCGCATACCAACATATGTTACGCACTGTCTACTTTTACTCATCCTAGAGCGATAGAGTTGGAAAGGTTTTACAGCATATTGTTTCCTTGTCCATGTTTCGTCGGTGCAAAGCAGGGTTCAAATTACCAATGTTTATAAGGCCTCTGCCTCGAATCTTGCGGGCAGCGGGGCGGTGGCGACGCTGGAGCGGCAGGATCAAATGCGTAAAATTAAATGGACCGACCCTCGAAAACAGCGGCGCGGGAGCGGGCAACGAGCGGTGCACTCCAGTCAAGCGGTGACTGCCCGCGCGTCTGCATTGTAGTGTTTTGTGTGCAATTAATTATTGTGACGTGTCGAAATGTCCTCGGACATGCTAGAGGAAATTAGTTCAGACATTTTGTTCGCGAATAAAAACAAATATCTCGACGATACAAACACGAACACAACACTACGCCGCTATAATGCCGCGCGACCTGCCCGCTGCTTTCGAAAACGGGTCTGCGTTGCCCGCCCCGCTCCCGCGCCGCCGCCGCTGCCGCCCCGCTGCACGCAAGATTCTAGGCAGAAGCCTAATTGTAATCTTGAGAGTGACTTTTGAGAAAAAGTCACTCTAGTATTGTGTTGATTTGAAACACATATATTTGAAACATTTATAGGTAATATTAATAGTAAATAGAGGGTTTGAGTTTGATAGTAGTAGTAGATGTGTATGTTTAGATGTATTATATATTTTACGCAGTCAATTTAATTTGACGGCACCTCTATGGCTTGATTTTTTTATATAAATGGCACGTCGGCACAAAAAGGTTCACCTTCCCTGTACTAGTCTAACTGCTAAACTGATTACATTAGTTACACAAACCATTTCAGTCGGATCGTGGGTGCCATATTTCTGTTGCTACTATTGAAAATGTCCACAACTTCGAGTTTCCATCCGCCACATTTTATAAAACAAAAGTTTGTTTTAACGCCTGTGTTATGTCGGAGTAAGTTGACCAAGTTTATAGGGTTGTACTAACATTATTTAATTTAACTTCGTCTAGGTTTAAGCAGTGGCGCAGCGGTACGGGCCTTGCCTTAATAATAAGGTCGCGGGTTCGAATCCTGGTCGTGCTCACACATCTTTGTGTAAATTGTTTCATCTCCGCTGCTCAATATCGGTGAAGGAAAACATCGTGAGGAATCCGGCATGTCTAAGAACTAATCATTCAAGGACATGTGATATCTACCAAACCGCACTTGGCCAGCATGTGTGGATTAAGGCCTAAACTCTCTCAACTCACAAGATAGTTGCCCAGAAGTGGGACACTAAAAAGTGGGACACACTGGGTTGAAGTGTTCGTAGTTTAGTTGCATCATTTCTTAACAATAGTTCTTTATCTAATATATAAAATTCTCGTGTCACAGTGTTGTCCTCCGAAACGGCTTGACCAATTTTTATGAAATTTTATATGCATATTTGGTAGGTCTTAGAATCGGCTACTTTCTATTTTTCATACCCCTAAGTAACTAGGGTTATTTTTTTAATATTTTTGATCAATATTTTTTATTTTTTTTAAATGGGGCATTAAAAAATACATACCTAGAACCCAAAATTTTCACCCATCTATCACCAAACCCTATTTTTTATTGGCGATATTAGTAATTTAAATGTGAGAAATACGCGGTACGAATTTCGCTGGGGCACGAATTAAATCAGGAAGACGACTGGCCTGGTAGAATACTGGTGAACTCTGACTGCTAAGCCGAAGGACGTGGGTTCGATTCCCACCCAGGACAAAATCTTTGTATGATGAGCACAAAGTTGGTGTATTTTATCTATAATATGTAGGTATATATTCACAGAAAGTGTATTAAGTTGTGTACCCGCTGCTAGTACCCGTAACACAAGCAAATTTATTTGATTACTTTGAATTGTATTCGTATTGTAGATTTTTGAAGTTATACTTCTTTAGGCGCGTTATGAAAAAATGATGAGAGTGAAATTTTAAGATGCGCGCGCATCTGTGACACAAAATCAACAGTATGAAGCTGTCTGCTTATATAATGATGCTAAAGAAGTATAACTTCTCACGCGCGTACGTAAGTACACGCACATTTTTTTTTTGGGGCACTTACAGACTTTTCAAAAATTTTGAAAAAAAAAAAATATGACTTTGTAACTGTTGTTCTGGCTTGCCTTCCTTATTTTCCCTCCCTTTCCTTAAAATTCCTTCATTGAACTCATGGCGCCAAGCAACGGCCAATCAGAGAAGGTTTCAAGCGTCGATCATAGAAAAATCGACCAATGGCGTTGAAGACGACTTCTTAATAAACCTCGGCCGTGACAACAACGCTCGCGTGGCGTTCCATGATTTTTAAACTAAAACTAATGTAAAGTACTAGTTTTTCTATATATTAACTGTGTGTGGACTGGTCGACCCTCAAGTGTTTCACCATTCATGTGAATTAGTGCTATTTAACAAACAAGAAACCAAGCACGTGGACGGTGCACCGAAGACATACAACATCGGCGGGTCGCGCCTTCGAAGCCGAGCAAATACGTGAGTTCTTCACATTATCTACCTATCTACCCTTTCCCGGTGAGCCAGGCATATATTCTCTGAGCTTCCACCTTCTAATTCTCAAAGCAAAATCATCCCGGCGGTTCGCCGCCAACCGTCAATTTCCAGACCCCAAGAAAGAGAGTCAAATCGATCAGAAATACCGACACCTATCCCCCTTTTAATCCATCATTTTCAGGCCCCCGTGTATATTCAGTAATAGGAATATAAATATCACCCTAACATAACATCACTAGATTTGATATTAATGCAGTTGGTAACCCTAAGAATAATAGCTAGTAACAAAGTTGTTTATCTCTTAATACTGTTACAATGTTCCTGGGTTAAGCTTGGACTTGTTTGAAGCATTTTAATCAAGCCCTGGCTCTTCTTGTGCGACATTATTGTAGACGGTTTTGTATTTGTTAATTGGTTCATTTACATAAGTAATTCTTTTATCCTGCGCCTTTATGGATTGTTAAGCCTCTGCCCACGTGGTGCCGAAATGCTGAAAGTATTTGATATTACCCTAATTATATTAGATCCCATTGGAACGAAGTTCCTTATCGCGCGTTGTGAAAGGGGGCTAGACGGAAAAAATTCTTACGAAAAGTTGTCACGACACTTTTTGCTATAGTAAGCTATTGTAAACTGTGCGGCATACGCATGTTTCTCTGTCTGTCTGTCTCTCTCTCTCTCTCTCTCTCTCGTGATTAAGTTTATATTACATTATATTTGTTAATAATAAAAAAAATATTTTTATAATATTGAATTATTTATTCTTAATATTGAATTATTGTCATATTTACCATATATCTTTCCTTACCTTCACTTACACTCTCAAACTGTATAAATATTGGAAGCTGTGTACAGCTGTAATTGGAGTGCAGATTTAGAAATGTTACTATGTAAAAAGCTTTTTTTATAATGACTAATTGATCTGTGTTCTGTAACTGTACCATTTGATAAATAAATAAATAAATAAATAACTTAAAAATAATAATTATTACAATTCCTTCACTAATTAATCGAAAGGAACTTCGTTCCATCAGGGTGTCCCTTGACACCTCTCAAGTTTTTTATTTTGGAACCACACTACTAACACAATGGTCAATAAAATTGTAGTCCCCAATTGGCTCCCCAACAAACTTCAGTTCATTATAAAAAGGGCAACCCGGGTACGCATAAAAATCGCCGCCTATGAGATCTGTTTCAAGAACACTGCTGTCAATTATAGGATAAAAAAAAGTATACTTGAGCTAATTAATCTCTACTAGCTTCCGCCCGCGGCTTTAGGATTAGGTATTAGGATACAAATTTGACTGTAATCTACCTCTGTGTCCAAATTAATCTAAATCCGTTTGGTAGTTTTTGCGTGAAACAGTAACAAACATCCACACATTCATACGAACTATCGCATTTATATATAGTTACGTCAAGTTACGTCAACCGTTTTAGTGTCACACTGCGGAGCACGGGTATCCTCTCAACTATCTTACAAGTTGAGAGACTCTAGGCCTTAATCCACACACGCTGGCCTAGTGCGGGTAGGTGGATGTCACATATCCTCAAATGATTTGTTCTTTGACATGCCGTTTTCCTCACGATGTTTTCCTTCACCGTTACTAAGCAGCGGTGATGAAACAATTAACACAAAGATGTGTAGGTACGACTGGGAATCGAATCCGCGAACTTATATTTCTAAGGCGAGGACCGCACCGCTGCACCACCTTTGCTCTAGTAGGTGTTGCGTATAACAACTCCCGTGTTAAAAGCTCTGAGGTACTTCTGAAATTAGGCGGATATTAATTATCTCTTGTTGGTGATTAATGAAACAATAATGAACTCTGAGAAACAAACAAAAGTAGATGTAGATCAATTACTGCTTTCTAAGGTATGAGAATTAACCAAGTTTTGGAAGTAGGGTTATAATAAAATTGTATGAACTATAGGCCGACCGTTTAGCTCGCGTATCGCCTATCGCCAAGGTTCTGAGTCCACAAGCTGCACAGACAGTGATGATGATTCAAACGATATGGATATTAGTGACGAATAGTCTTACATTACTTTTATCTGTAGTTAAATAGTTCTTTATGAGAGTTAATTAATGTTCTATGACTGTGTACGTCAGATGGCGACACGCGAGTTAAACGGTCTATCTATTATTGAAATTTAAAAAAAATTAAACGAGGTAGTTTGGTTTACATTTCTTTATTTATTTATTTATTGCCATTCACTAACAATTCTTTACATTTACTCCCATTATTCATAAAATCTTACCCCTCTATTAATAAACGTATTTTAAGCTCATTATAGCTAAAATAGGTTTACAATTCGTTTGTCTTTGTCTGTTATCTTGACATTTATACTAGTAAGAAAGAGACCGGGAGATTAGTAAGTACGTTCTACCAAACAAACAAAATCTTCAGCTTTATAATATTAGTATAGATATGACGGAGCTGTGTTCTAACGGTACATAAAAAAAATGTAAAACACCGAACCAATAACAAGTTGGAGCTGAGTCACCTTCATCCGTGGGAGAGCACCTTTGATCTAAATCCACGTGGTCCCGGGTGGTGCACATCAGGTGACAATAAACTGGTAACCACTGGTAGTAGGATTCGGCCGTAGTTAGCGACCCACCAGATAAAGCCGCAACCGCCAAGCGATGTCTGGAGACACCATTTCAGAGGGTGAATTGGAATTGTTGCTCCTTTACGGTTAATAACCTTATGGAACCTCATTCTACAGCCTTCTCTTCCACCTTCTTTCTCACCCAAAATAATCGTAATCACGAGTGAATCGATATATTGGGCGACCGCGTTCCATTGTAGCCTACATCATTGTATAACATCAGGCAAGTTGTAGTCAACCGGAAGCCTATCGCAGAATAAAAAAAGGAACCCCTTCTTTTTAACATATTATTGTGTTACAATAAAAAGATGCACCCTGCATTATAATTTTGCATCCATGGAAAACCGGGTGTGGAGCTAGTATAGAATGTAAACAAACAAAAACTCTCCATTTATTAAAACAACATCCTGATTTAATAAACAAGATGTTCAGAATTTTCGATAACGAATTTAAATTTCGCTTAGTTTCGATAAAATGCAAATTGATATCCATTCTGATATCAAATTATAATTTGACGGCTAGCTGTAAACCATTGTTAAGTAGGATTTCAAATTGTCTCTAAGTAATATTACATTTAGTATTGTCTTTATTATTGTATTGATTTACGCGAATATCACACATTGAAATAAAACTACTATTTAACGGATTTTATCGCGGTTTATTTTAGATCCCGACGTTTCAGTCTTTTCAGACTTCATGTTCACGGGTGGACTGAGGTATTTTTCCAAAAATATTATCACAATTATTACTGACTACCTATAAATATTATTATTTAAGCTGCGTTCCGATTTAAGCTGGAGGAAGTCTGAAAAAAATAATCTTTTTTTATTTACTTCTTAGCCGCCTATATGTTAACGTAATAGTTTATTTGACCACAAAATTCAACAGGATTAAATCCCAGTTCAAGAAATATTCTATTCAGATTTCTAAACAAAACAATTTTTCGGTTATTATCTTAAATTTTTGGCTTCATTTTAACAAAAATCGGGTATTACTCTTTGATATCACATTTCCTGTATTTTGTTTCGAGTTTTGCTATAAAGACTAACGGTTTTATTCATAAACAATTTATGAGACTCTTTAGTGAAAATGGACTTTGTCTCATTTTTACTAGGATAAATGTCTAGATGAGTAAAACTAATTATAAACCTATATTAGTTAAAATGAGCTAAGACTTGAGAAATGAGCTTTTCTACGTTATGTAAGAAAGCGTATTATAAAATTTCAGACTATCTAACGGATAAAAACGCTTGGAATTAGGTCCCTCTAATTCAGCACACTAAACAAACAAAATGTAATAGATATAAGTACTTCATTTAAATAAAAATAGGTAAAAAAACTTTTTAAGTTAAACGGTTTTATGTTTAACATACATTGTAATGTTTAAGATAAATGTACTAAAAACAAAAAAATAATAAAATAGATACAGTCGTGGGATTTATAAACATATGCATAGACTAGACTAAAATAAAACCGTGGGGCACGTAGAAAATAGTAAGTAATTTCCTCACCGTCTGCGGGCCAACTGCCTAACGACGAATTAAACGATTCTTCTATCGCACATTAAGTCGATAATTTGTAGACAATTGACGTGCCCCACGGTTTTATTTTAGTCTAGTCTATGCATATGTTTATAAATCCCACGACTGTATCTATTTTATTATTTTTTTGTTTTTAGTACATTTATCTTAAACATTACAATGTATGTTAAACATAAAACCGTTTAACTTAAAAAGTTTTTTTACCTATTTTTATTTTCTAGTTTTTAGTTTTTATTTCGCATTCTATTTAATTCATTTAGTGCTTCATTATTGCAAGGTTTCTTGCCCGTTAGTTTATTGCAGTCCAACTCCTCTATACGTAGTCCCTGCAAAGATCTTACTCTACTAAGAGCCACGTAGGCTTGACCTTCTTCAAACAGTTTCGCACCTAAGTATACGACTGCGTGATCCACAGTGCTGCCTTGCATTTTATGTATTGTAGAAGCCCATGATAGTATTAAAGGCAGCATTCTTCTTTCAGCCGTCCCGTAATCGTACTTAGCTGAAAACTGTATGGCTTTCGGGTGTATAAGATGTACTCCGTCTCTTGCGAAATCAATTCGGACGGAAGGTACATCTGTTGCATACATCTGAGTTCGACGAAATCGAGGCCAAACGATTTCGTTCATGTAGCCTATAGCGCCATTTACTAATCCCTTTGAAACGTCAATATTGGACCGTAGCATGACTTTTGCCCCCACAAATATTTCCAGTTCCGCTGGTAAACCCCCAGTTTTGTTGATATCAGCTGGTATTATAGTAGCTATATCCACATTGTCTGCATTTCGTGTGGCGAGTACTAGCTGATCCTAACGACATATAATTTTTATCCACCCTAATGCCATACAGTTCTCGGCGCGTTTTAACCTTTCACCTTAACTTGGGTGGTGTACCGCTAACGACGTATCATTTTTAGCCACCCTAACGCCACACAGTCCTCAACACGATACAAAATCTTGACTTGGGTGGTGGATTCAGGCTGGATTAATCAGATACCTAAATTACAGATTAAATCTCTAAATTTAAATCTTATTATTATACGCCATTTAGTGGCTGCGCCCATCTTAAATATTGAGGTTGTATAGTGCACTGTATTCTTCTTGTCAAGCCCTTTTATTTGATACCCATATTGGTGGGATTGATAAAAAATTGTTATCAGCCATTTGGTAGCGGCGGCCATCTTAGATTTCAATTTTGCATAGTAAATTGTATTCTACTTGTTGAGACCTTTCATTTGATACCCATGTTGATGGGATTGATAAAACCTAAGTTATCCGCCATTTTGTACAGGCCGCCATCTTGGATTTTAATTTAATATAGTATATTGTATTCTGCTTGTTGAGCCCTTTCATTTGATACCCATGTTGATGGGATTGATAAAACCTAAGTTATCCGCCATTTTGTAGAGGGCGCCATCTTGGATTTTAATTTTATATAGTATATTGTATTCTGCTTGTTGAGCCCTTTCATTTGATACCCATGTTGATGGGATTGATAAAACCTACGTTATCCGCCATTTTGTAGCGGCCGCGATCTTGGATTTCAATTTTTTATAGTATATTGTATTCTGCTTGTTGAGCCCTTTCATTTGATACCCATGTTGATGGGATTGATAAAACCTAAGTTATCCGCCATTTTGTAGAGGCCGCCATCTTGGATTTTAATTTTATATAGTATATTGTATTCTGCTTGTTGAGCCCTTTCATTTGATACCCATGTTGATGGGATTGATAAAACCTACGTTGATAAGACCTACGTTATCCGCCATTTTGTAGCGGCCGCCATCTTGGATTTCAATTTTTTTTATAGTATATTGTATTCTGCTTGTTGAGCCCTTTCATTTGATACCCATGTTGATGGGATTGATAAAACCTACGTTATCCGCCATTTTGTAGCGGCCGCGATCTTGGATTTCAATTTTTTATATTATATTTTATTCTGCTTGTTGAGCCCTTTCATTTGATACCCATATTGATGGGATTAATAAAACATAAATTATCCGCCATTTTGTAGCGGCGGCCATCTTGAATTTATAATGATAATGAATAAACATAATTGTATTGTCACCAAAATCCAAAGTGTATACAAAATTTCAGATTAATCGGTTGACAGGAAGATGGTGAAATTTGAATTACTAAATTTGACCCAAGAATGAATAATAAATAAAACAAACGGGGTGAGCTAAATAAAACCGTTTAAAAAGAAAAAAGCCTACTGATTTTTTGGCAGTGTTTTTCAGTAGTTGCCAGTCATTCTCTGCACGGTAAGAAAAGAAATTGGACTATTTTTATGTAAACTCGCCTCTAAAAAAATAAAGCATATTTTGATTTTGATTATAATTAGATTTTTATGAATACAGGGGCTTATTTAGAAGTGTCAGAGACACTCATAGAAAGCAATGCTAATTAATAATTATGACAGCGATGGGCCAACGTTTGTTAATTCTTAGTAAAACGCAAATTTACCTAAATTACACAAATCAAACATTTTGGGAACTTTGACTAAAGTAAGCAGTAGGTACATACGAATCTGAATCTCGATACTGTACAAACTTTACCAATTCATCATTAGGTAGCTAAATAAACTGCGCCTTTATGGCTTACACAGAGAGCGGTCTAGCTCGGCGTTCCGAGTTGTTAGTTCACGTCAACCCCTGTGTTCCACTGCTAGGCACGGGTCTTATTTCAACTATCTTACGAGTTGAAAGAGTTAAGCCTTAATGTCACAAGTCCTTGAGTGATTAGTTCTTAAACATGCCGGTTTTCTCATGATGCATTCCTTCACCAATACTCAGCAGCGGCGATGTAACAAATCACACACAGATGTGTGGGTACGACTGGGAATCGAACCCGCAACCTAATATTTCTAAAGCGAGGCTCGTACCGCTGCACCACCGCTGCTCAACACTGTATTTAAAATAAATTTTACATATTTTTTTATTGGAATTCGCGTTCGCCCTAACTTTCTCAGGTCTAAACTTTCTAACTTTTTAAGTTGACAGAAGGTCAGTACCCAGCAATGGGACACTAAATTTGTAATTTTAAATACAGAGTTGTTTATTTCTTACAGTACTTATTCTAAAAGATTTTAAATATAATTATTACTAATAAACTTTTTGTTAACACTGCACTATACAATTCCACGCGCCATCGATCAGTGCTTGGTCTGCAGCTTATGTTAAGGCGCAAGTAGGCCCGCTTGCTTAACTCTGGTCAAAATAATTACCTGTAAAGTTTTGCATTCAGAGAACTCTAGACCGCTTGCTGTATGTTTGGAAATTAAATCCGTAATTTGGTGAATAAATAACCGTATTATTGATTTAAAACAGATGTGTGGGTGTTCGAGAAACAGAAGTTAAGGTCGAATATATAATGGCTTGTTCGAATCTAACTCCCACGTGAAAAGTTTTGGAGATTTAAAATATTACCTCTAATTACAAAATCCGTTTGTCTGTGCTTATAGCTCGGGTTTGGAGAGTCAAGCGGTGTAACTAGCGATTTGTTTTTGTAAATCACGAACTCACTTTTGAATGAATGAAAAAGAATGAATGAATGAAAATGAATGAATGAATAACTTTTACAGCTATTTTATATTTATTGATCGGATCATAGCTATACATCAACCACGTAATCACGCCATACACCTGTTACCTTAACAGTTTGTAAAATAAACGAACCTAATTGTGAGTGCACATTAAGTATGTGAAAATTTAATCGGTTTAAAAAAAAATGATTTAAAGCGATTTTTATAAAGAAACAATTTTCATTAAACTATTATTTCCTAAAAAAGAAAAAAAATTTTTTTTTTTACTTGAATGTGATGACCCAGTAGGAAATGACTTATAAATTTTAAATTTGGAATTATAATATTATATTATCTGTGATTTGGAATAAATTCAGTTGTTGTAGTAATTATAGGTACCTAATCGATATTTCTTTTTTAGAAACTGAACCACCGAAACAGTTTCCAAAAATAAAAAGTTACATAACACAATTACACAATCTTATTCCCCCATCACCGTTCTTCCATCGGACAAGTTGAGGCTATGTACGGCTATACGCCACCGTTGTATGGTGGAAATTCACGGACACGCACGAAGCGCTTTGCCTCAACTTTTACTGTGCGAACTGCCTAGTTGTGGAATTCGTTGCCGGCATCTCTGTTTCCCGATAGCTTTATTCTACCTGTCTTCAAGTCACGAGTGAATCGGTATTTATTTGGTAAGCGCGTTCCATCGTAGACTGCAACATTGCTTCACATCAGGCAAGTTGTGGTCAAGCGCAAACCTATTATAGGATAAAAAAAACAAATATTTTCAAAAAATATTTTCCTCCCCTACTCAAAGTTTGTACAGCACAATGTTAACATCATGCTTAAATTAATTTGAAACGTATTTACAAAGTTACAACGTAACATACTCAACAAATAACGTAGGTAAGTAATCCCGAGATCACATTTGTAGCGAGTATTTGTTATCATTACTAAACATTACATGAATCTTTAATATTCCTACGGCCTTATTCATAAATCTTATGAAACTCTCATAAAATGGACTTTGTCTCTTTCTTACTAGTACAAATATCAAGATGAATTATAAACCTATTTTAGGTATAATGAGCTTATAAGACCTTTATGAATACCGGGATTAAATTTTGCCGAGTCTTAAGCATGAAAACTGTATACCTAAAGAAAAGAGCCTTTGTACAAAACGAACATTGACCTTTCGTTCGTGTTTTTTTAATTTATATCTCTGCGCATTCAACATTTTATTGGTATAAAATTAAAAAAATAAAATCATTTAATTCAGGTAACAATGAACCCATACAATTAGAAATAATTAGTGAAAAAATAAATAAAATGTAAAATAATATATAAATGACCGTCGCTCTACCCAGCACTGCATATGACATGTCTGTCACAGCAGTGCCGGATATAGCGGCAGTCCACACGATCTGCAATCATCGCCAGGACGGCATTGGAGCTGGCTCTCACTCTGCGTACCAGGGACGCGCACCTCTTACGCATAGTTGCGTGGAAGCAATCGGTGCGCGCCGCTGCAAACATTCCTGATGCGCTGCAGAATCGGGGCAGCCCCAACACCGCCCTGAAAGCGTTATTGTATTGCACGCGAAGGGCGCTGTAAAGAGTAGCATATGTGTTAATCCAGATCATCTATCTTTGTGCCAAATTTCATTCAATTCCGTCCAGTAGTTTATACGTGAAATAACAAAGATGCATCCATACATTATTACTTAATGTATAGTGGATGCCAATAGGCTCGTATGTACATATGAGACCTAAACATAGCCGGTGAATAGTGGGTTAAATTTACCTCTACCTACACATTCGGGTAATACAGGCATGACGCTTTGTATGTATGTCAAATAAGTAAATACTGGCCATTAAACATAGAGGCAATTTTCCCTCTGTCTCTAACTACTAAGTATCTCTCATAAGACTAGACACATTGTTTCTTTTTATAATTCATATTACTTTTATTTTGTATGTCGGACATCAAACACAATGCTAATTGTTATTAATAAATAAATAAATGAGACAATTTTTATGAAGATTCGCGTCTCAAAGAAAAAATAAAGCATATTTTCATTTCATTTTAAAAGATTGTTATCACAAAGAACTGACTATAAGTAGGCTCCCAACAATATCAGGGGGCCAAATGACTGAATAACATGTAGGCTACAGACAACGTCAGGGAACCCACCAGCATATTAATTATCTAACTGTAGTAAATAAGATATTTTTTTTTGTTTTTTTTTTGTTTATTATGTAGATTCGCCTAGATTAAGATATTTATAAACCGTTCACAGCGACCGAATCTTTGAATTTTAAAAACTGTTAATCGTACCCGGCACCCATAGTACAGGCCTAGTTTGGGGCATCGGAAAATTTATAATATGTAACATTTCTTTATTTCAATAAACATATTTCCATTTTTTTTTATAAAGTGAATATGATACTAATTTCATGTTGCATGAAAAACGGACCAAAAATCTAATAACAAAGAAAAGGTCAATCGTCAAAACTCGAAACGACTTTATCAATTAAGTTCGTCAAACTATTGTAGTATTGATTGGGGCGCAACTGGTAGTTCTATTTACTGTGTGTCACAGTTACGGGTGCTCAACAGCTTCACAAAGTGTCATTGTTAGTTACTTAGTTTAGTTTGTAAGTATTGCTTTGTCACAAACTTACACTTGTACACAGACACACAGTTGTTAATAGATACACGCACGGATCTGTCTTATAATTATCTTGTAATTATCTATATTTAAATATGTATTTACAAAATAAATTATTATATGTACTTACTATACCTATTATCAGTTATCTGCCTTCCATTGTATTATTCCTTAGTTATTTACATAGTTTAAGTTCTGCTTCGCTTGGGATCAGATGGCCGTGTGTGGTAATGTTCCACGATATTATATGTATATAGTATCCTAGCTTCCGCCCACGGCTTTGTCCGCGTGGTACTTATGGGGATAAAAAGTAAATCTGTGCTAAATTACATCCAATTTCGTCCAGTAGTTTTTGCGTGAAAGAGTAACAAACATCCATACATTCTTATAAACTTTCGGGTTTATAATGTTAGTAGGATTATACTAATAATACTTACTACTTTATGTCGGGGAAAAAAGGACATTCCCAAAAATTCGAAACGACTTTGTCAGTAGGTCGACCTACTCGTACTACGCGTGCGCAATAAGTTAAGACTCGCCTGGATTGCAACCCTCCGCCCGCTATCCCTGTAACTTCCTCTGAAGCTCCTGTGTTGAACTGTAGGCAACGCCATTTTTTTAACATCTTATTCTCGTACTGGCTTACGTCACGCAACGACGACGCGCTCCGATTTTATAATCTTATTTGATACTGTTTCTTTAATAGTTATTAGAGTTACTGTTGTATTTTAATATTTTTTTTTTGTGTTAAGTTTATTGTTATAATAAAGGGTAAAACTTTACATATTGGGGAGAGAAATCTCGTGTTAAAAGTGTTAGCCTTTTTTGAAAACGAAATACGGAACAAACAGTTGCGTTTAAATGTTGATCAGGCAGTAAAAAGAACCTGTATGGAATAAAAAAATTGCAGAGACAAAGTCGCGGGTGGCTTGTTGTGATATTTTATTGTGGACAGTACAACCATGCTTCTATGACGTCACCGCCCCCAGGTCTCAACTTATTGCGCACGGGTAGTAGTTCCCCAAACTTATAACACCTCTCTCTCTCTGTGCCTAAACGATTAGACCGATATTGATGTAGTTTTTTTTTACTCGAAAGCTGAAGTGAAAGGCAAGGTTACTAAGAAAATTCAGGTTGAGGGTAACAAAAAATTTAAATTTAATCTGAATTGTCCTCAGGAGTAAAGTAGCTGCTCTACTTCTGGACAAGCACCTACAAATCAACGGCATCTCCATGGGCGAGGTAATGAGAGAACGCCAGAGCATACAGATGCAGCCCATGGCCAGCAGCAAGATGAAGAGGGAGCGAAAAGCCGCGAGGACCCTTGGTATCATCATGTCCGCGTTCCTGGCGTGCTGGTTGCCTTTCTTTTTATGGTAAGCAGACTGTAAGAAACTTAGGTAATCAGACTGTAAGAAACTTAGGTAAGCAGACTGTAAGATACATAGGGAAGCAGACTGTAAGAAACTTAGGTGAGCAGACTATAAGGAACTTAGGTAAGCAGACTGCGAGATACTTAGGTAAGCAGACTGTAAGAAACTTAGGTAAGCAGACTGTAAGATACTTAGGTAAGCAGACTGTAAGAAACTTACGTAAGCAGACTGTAAGGAACTTAGGTAAGCAGACTGTAAGATACTAAGGTAAGCAGACTGTAAGATACTTAGGTAAGCATCAGACTGTAAGATACTAAGGTAAGCAGACTGTAAGAAACTTACGTAAACAGACTGTAAGATACGTAGGTAAGCAGACTGTAAGAAACTTAGATAAGCAGACTGTACGAAACTTAGGTAAGCAGACTGTAAGGCGATACGTGAGTTAAACGGTCGGCCTATAATTCCTGAAACTTTTTAAAAATTGTTCCGTTGTTTTTACTCCAAAAAACGTCAATTGAAAGAATGATCTGCTGACTTCCCGTAGGATATCATTTTACTTCAATATTTTATAACAGAAAGCGCTGCTTCACCCCAAGGTATAGACAAAGGTGAATATTACATTTTTCCGGCTATTTTTAGGTTCCATACGTAATATGGAGGCAGAGCTATAGACAGATCGTTTAACTCGCGTATCGCCATCTGAGGTACAAAGTCATAAAACATTAATTAAATCTCTAGAACTATTTAACCACAGATAAAAGTAACGTAAGACTATTCCTCACTAATATCCATATCGCTTGAATCATCATCACTGTCTGTGCGGCTTGAGGAGTCAGAATCTTGGCGATAGGCGACACGCGAGTTAAACGATCTATCTATAGCTACCTTATGTTCACTGCTTTGCTCGACCCGGGATTCGAACCCACGTCGAGGCAACTAGGTAACGTTGTCTAGACTATGCAACCTGTGCCGGAAAGGCTATACTAAATTGAAACCATACATCTTTCAGGTCGTTACTAATGACTATGTGAAGTCGAAAATTTTGATATGATTTTTGATGGGCAAAATTTTTGCAAAAATACCTCGCGCACCCCTATCTATTTTGCTAAACTCTCTTTGACCTAATAAAAGATGTGACAAATGAATGACAATTAGTGGTCACTTCAAAAAAGAGGGTTGTCTAAAAGAATAAATAAAAAAATATATTTTGTAGACTTTTTTTTTAATTGATTGATTAAAATTTGAATGTCACAATACTATTGAATAAGACTCAATTATCGTAGAATTTAAAGCATTTTTTTCACCTCTCCGGGACACCCTATAAAGAATCCAATTCGAAATCATTGTTTATGTCGACAGAAAACTGAAAAAAAAATTTTATTTGACCCTGAAATTTCCCGAAGATCAATTTCGACCCGTAATCCCATGTATATTTTGTGTATAGGTACATTATAACGGCTCTCTGCGGCGAGGCGTGCCCCTCTCCCCCTCCAGTGGTCGCCGCCGTGTTCTGGGTCGGTTACTTCAACTCCGCACTTAACCCACTTATCTACGCGTACTTCAACAGAGATTTCAGAGCTGCTTTTAGAAAAACATTGGGTTCTTGCTGCAGGTATGTCTATTGTTTAATTTTAAAATCGTACTACAATCCACGAATCCTTTGCTTTGCATTTGTGTGAATGATTAATACATCAGTCATCATTAATATGAGTTGCTCAGGCCGTTTGTCAAAAAGCAATATAAATAAACCAGATTTACACAGTTGCACCCTTGGCTACTTCACCGTACGTACCTACAGTATCTATACGCACTCACATATATGCAAAGATCAGCTTAGGTCTAAGACTGCAACTAGTTTTTAAAACTAAACAAAAAAAGACGGGTGTTCGTTCCGTTGTTTTTCTTTCGAAATCTAAAATGGTGGATATGGTAAGGTTATTTAATTTTTAATTATTTTTTTTTGAGAATTAATATAATGATAATAATAATAATAATAGCCCGTGTTTCCGAACTGGTAATAGTCGATTTTGCCTGATATTTTATTTATAGGATGTCCCTCAGTTCGGTGTGTTTTTTGACAAAGGCCTCCTCCAACTGCTTCTACTGCACTCTATCGGTTGCAACTCTGGTCCAGTAAGGTCCCAATGTTAGGCGGAAATCGTCTTCCCACCTTCTTAATGGGCGACCCCGCTTAATGGGCGACCCCGCGAGAATTTATATACACCTACTTAATTATTAATTGTTGAAAGAACATCAACGTAATGCTCCTCTCTACTTTCATTTAAATTTATTTTATCGAAATTCGAATGAATAGGTACTATTCCTTGATCATCAAACGATTCCATTCCAAATTCAAATTATTCTATTCATAAATTTAGTTCGGAATAAATAAATCAGATTTATGTAATGTTTAAATTCCGAATGTGAGTAAATCGAAGCGTAATAGAAAGTTTTTGGTTTGTGATAAAACCCGCTGATGACACATAAATAGCGAAGATTATTGAAGTACCAACTTTAAGAAAATATATATTTGTTTAACCCCTCGTAAAAAAGGTATTAAAAATTTCACATGTGTATCTGTGAGTCAGTGCATTATTGGCATCGTTAGCTTCATGTTTTGACATTAGTTACACCGGTAGTGGTCGCAAGCAGACTGATCCAGCGAAAGACAAAAAAATATATGTTACCAAAAGATTTTCTACTGCCACCGTCATCAACGGGACTAAAGCTGGATCAGTCTGCTTGCGTCCACGTCCGGTGCAACCCGTGTCGAAACGTAAAGTCAAATTAAGGTGAGCGCGTAGATTGCCCGATATGATAAATAATGCAACGCGAATGTTTAACTTACTGAGTATTCGGCAGAAAGCACTGTCTAGCCTTTTTCTATTGTACGTATGATCAAGGTATTAGGCACCAATTACATATTTCTTTTCAATCCGAAGGTCAATTTGCGGCGACTTCAGCCGTCGTTTCTGCTGTCAACGTTTACGCCGGGAACAGCACCACTCAAACGCTTCATCTGACATCCACCTGAACAACTGCATCAGGTCTACCTCAGCTGATGTGCTGCGGGCTCACCACACCTGCTCCAGGCCTGAAGACATCGTGTTTGAAACGTAAAAGAAAATAATGTAAATTGTGTACATAAAAGTAGGAAATTTCTTTCTAGAAATATTTTTTTATGTAAGAGAAAGTTAAACCCTTTATGGATCTTCTATGCTGAACCGGCAGAGGTATGTAACATCTAGGCGTGGTTGACAGACTTATATACCGAGTTAGCTAGCCTCAGGTGCTTGAAAGGTCCTGGGACCTCATAGATCTAGAACCAGGAACACCATCTCACTTTTTGTAGGCAAATCTATACACTTCAACCGTTTTCAGTGTCCTACAGCTGGACACGGGTCTTTTCTCAACTATCCTTACGAGGCCTTAATCACAAATCAGTACCTGCTCAAATTTCCCCGTCTTAAAATTTACCCCTAGTCGTTTGGCAATGAACGAGCCCTTTACAATTGAGAAATGTCTAAGGGATAATAAAAACTCTGGAGCACAAATTGATTTGCCACAAATCATTACTTTAATAACTTTGCTTTCATTTGTTTTTATATTGCTTTTAAAAGAAAATAAAAGTAGCTTTTACTTTTATTTTCTTTTAAAATCATTAACAAGTTATGGTTGTGACAACTTATTAGTAAGGTTGTGATTATTATTTTTTTGAATTAGGAATTTAAATTATGAAAAAAGAAATTTATAGAAAATTTTGTTGTTGTGATATTGAAAGATTATATTTAGAAACTTTATTATTAAGTTAACTAATACGTGATATTGTTTTGTGTGTTGTACCCATTGTACCTGATTTATTATTATTTTTAGCCTTATTAAGCCTTTTTAACTACTAAGTTTAAAAAAAATTGGAATTCGGCTGAGATTAGTACACTTATTAGGAGTTTGAAGGAGACTGCTTGTGTGGTCTGAAATCCTTAATTCTCGGAGATGTAGCGGACTGTATTGTTAGTGGTTTTGAAGTTCAAATAAACACAAAATACAAGCACTGCACATAAGTTTATTGGCACGGAGCACGAGAGAGATTGCAACAGAACTGTATTGCCAATACAATTAATTAATTTATTAATTAAAATATATTTTTATGTTAGTAACAGAGTTAACTTTACATACTATCGAGTATCTATTATTTTTTATGTAATCAAGTACAACGCCACAAGCAGCAGCTATACATATAGGACAGGGATGGCGAACCTGTGGCACGCGGCACAATATTTAGGGCGCCGATCGCCGATCATACCGATCGTTTTTGACAGTTGGATCCAGTTTAATATACATTCCGCTGTGCGTTGGCTCTGCGCGATGCGAGTCCTGTCAAAATCAAAATCAAAATAATTTATTCACATGGAATACAGATAAAATAAAGATGACAAATGTATATAGTACAGCCATATTCCGCCATTAATAGGCATGCAAATATAAAGCAAACAAACATACTATTTTACTTTAGCGCATACGTACTATATCTTTCACGCATTGCTTTCATCACGTCACCAACAGCCAATAGAAGGACAGCAAAATGACGCGATACTTGTTACTTATTGGTCAATGTACCAAATTCGATTTCGTTTCTAAATTGTTTACTAGACGCACTTTGAGTTCAATAAAAATGGCTTCCAACTAAAATCGTGTATGAAAATTATTAAATCTAAAAACCTACCACAAACCAAAAAAGTAGCTAAAATCACGCGGCTACATTTATTCATTTAATTTATAAAAACAGCTGTGTGTCTGTCTCTTTCTACTCATTCTTAAACGATAGAGATGGATAATGTTTGAACAACATTATTGTTTCCTTGTGCATGTTTCGCCGGTGAGAACCAGGCAGAGAATTTTGAGTTTGATAGTATCTGTAGCACATTTTAGGTAGGTATCGTACGTATTTCGCGCAGGCAAAATTATCTGACTGCACCTCTATGGGCTCGCTGTTATTTTTTAGAAATGAATACCACGTCAATAGAAAAAGGTTTGCCATCCCTGATATAAGGTGACTGGTAATTAGTGTGAAACAAAAATACTTTAGTACGGAGTACTCATGATTATAAACAACTTTCCCAAAAAAACTGTTTTAGAGTAATTTTTTAATTAAATTGGCAATTTTTTAACGAGCTTCACAGTATAGACAACAATAATGAAGTCTCTCTACTGCGTAGTTCAATATAAATTAGCTAATTCTTTAAAGAAATGCTCAACTTTTCTTTCTTTAAGGAAGATGCTTGTAATTATAAAAAAAGTCAGTTTTTGATAAAATTTGTGCGGGGTTAAGACAGTTTACGAGTCCCGGAACTTGGTCAAAAACCCAAACCTCTTCACAATTGTTGCTGGTGACCCTGACATACAGGAGTGGCAGTGGTTAGATTGTGTTGGTGAAACTTAGCCTAATAATACCTAACTTGTCTGTGTTCGCAGAAACTTTCCAAATTTAACACTCACAACTTTGCTGAGATTGCTGAGAAACCTTAACAATTCGCTACCGGCATCTCTGTTTCCCGATAGCTATAATCTGCCTGTCTTCAAATCACGAGTGAATCGGTATTTAGTGGGTAAGCGTGTTTCATCGTAAACTACATCATTGCTTAATAACAGGCAAGTTGTGGTCAAGTGCAGGCCTATAAAAACAGAATAAAAATAAAACTAAAAAGAACTTAAAAAACTTTAGTATTGTCTTAGATTTACGCGAATATCACACATTCATTTATCATTCATTTTTGGACGTCAAATACCTCAGTCCACCCGTGAACATGAAGTCTGAAAACACTTTGAAACGTCGGTATCTAAAATCTAAAGTAAACCGCGATAAAATCCGTTAAAAAATAGTTTTATTTAAAAAAAATCTTTTTAAAATAGGTATATGTTTTCTGTATACAATTTTATCGCCGTTATAAATAAGATACGCGTTATTGAGCTGCTGTGATATATGTAATTACCATACCAGTACCAGTTACTTGATATTTGGAGATTGGGTTGAATAAGGAAAATGCTATTTGTCGCATAGCAACCAATGTAAAAGCCTATTATGGGCGACGCGAATTGGTTTTATTTTTATTTAGATTTTTATTTAAGTACAAATAATAAGGAAAATAAGTACGCTCTGTAATTTAAATTATCAAATGCTAATAATTTCAGTTCAACCCTTTTTTAGTGTCCCACAGCTGGGCACTGGGCTCGTCCTGCCCGTTAAAGCAGTACCACCTACCGGGTCCAAAAATAAATTAGGACCGATTCTCAGACCTATCGAATATAGACACTTTTAAGATTCCATCAAAATCGGTCAAACCGTTTTGGAGGCGATTGTTTTTTTTTTATTTTTCTCTGCGTAAGAACCATTCTCGTACTTCAAGGTATATTATAAAAAAAAGAAATAGCGAAATCGGACCAGCTGTTCACTCGTGATGGCGTTACCAAGGGAGATAGAAATTCATTTTTTTAAATAAATTGTTAAATAAAAATAATAATATAATAATAATATTTTTGGGACATTAACACACACGGTCATCCGGTCTCTAGTTAAGCAGAGCTTGTGTTATGGAAACCAGATAACTGGTATATACTATAAATATAATACTTTTCTTTTGTAAATATATACTTATAATAGATATTTACACCCAGACTCGACACAAACACAAATGTTCATCATTAATGTTTGTCTAGGGTGGGAATCGAACCCACGACCTGCGGCGTGAAAAGCAAGCATCTTACCGACCACGCCACTGGGGCCCGTCAAAATAATTTACTTAGTGTAAGTTTGTATCTTGTTACAGTGCCAAATAAACAACTAAAATCAAAATCTTAAGTTCCCATTATAAGCAAATAGAATCTCATCTAACTTAACAAGACCATTATGAAATTAATTATTAATGCTAAGGTGATATTTTCCGTGGCAAGGATAAAATTAATAGCCTTTAGGCTTGTAATGAAAATTCCCAACGAGCCGCATCACTGAGTTCCTATCTATAGCAAGCTATAGAAGGTCCTAATAATAGAATGTTTGCGTAAGCGTAGAGCATTTAACATGGGAGGTGTTATACGTAACTTCTGGACCCCAATTCTCACGCTTTCGACATTTATCTACTATAATAGACAGTTGTCGAAAAAAAAATTTCAATAGATATTCGCCAGTTTTTTCACATCTAACAATCTCGCTAACCACACAAAGATTGGTCCTGGGTAGGAAACGAATCCTACCTCCGGCTTAGCAGTCAGGGTCACAAACCACTCCGCCAGCAAGCCAGTCAGTGAGATCTGTGAAGACTGGTGAATCGGGTGGTAGCAAGTAACCCTCCAGTGAAAATGGAAGATCCTCCGACCGGACGAAGTGTGATGCCCGGCAACCGCGGGTTCTCCCTCAATTGTTTTTATCAGTTTTTTTTTGCGGATGACTTAACCCAATTGGCCGGAAGGGCTTTTATTGGTTCACCGGACTTTTTCGGTGAGCCGTCCGGGGAGGGTCGAACCGATCAACTACTATGACAACTGCCTTGAGGGCTGCCCATGTGGAGACGAACCTCGGATCGGCTCGATTTAGGGGATCAGCTGTTGACTGGGGCTGTCAACTGATCTTATCGGGAAGTTATATAGCATAAACCACATATCGTCGAAGAAACTTTGCTTGTGCGATTCAGGATTGCTACTTCAGTCTCGTGACTGGAGTTAGGTTTGTGACGCCACATTACTAACGTATGTGGCTTTTGAGGTCCCATACATCGACGTCTGACACTCAACTCTTATGATAGTTGAGAGAAGCAGTTACGCTCAGTTAAGCTGGATGCAGACTTCTTCTAAATATAGGCCTCTTCTAGAACACACGACTGACCACTTCTACTATTCTTTTCCAGCTCTTACCAGTCACCTTATTACAATTGTTACGGCACCTAGCTTGAGGGTCCTACGCTATGTTTGCCAATCTGTGGTATTTATTCCAGAAAACGATAAGTGTAAAGGTTGTCAGTACTGTATATATGACCAGCCCATTGCTAATAGTAAGCTATGCAATGTCTATTAAAGACTACGTACTCTAGTTCTTTGTCCAATTACTTAACGTATTTAGATTTCAAGAGTAATAAAAGTACAAGCGTAGACAATATAAATCTGAATTATGAATTGTTTTATTATTTCATTTCTAAATTCAGGCCGACTTTTCAAAGGGATTTTGTTACGAAGCCATGCCTTTTCACATTTCTATAGAATCCAATTAAAATGAATGAATACAGAGCAGAAAATCTCTTAAAAAGCTAATAAAAGTGTATAAACCTTCAAAAGAATAAATAAATGTGACGTATGAATGAATGACTCGAATGAAACGAACGAATGGATGAAAATTTGAATTTTAAATGTTACATATCTGTTATATGGCAGAATGGTGCCAAAATTAGGAGAAGTTCCTTTGTATATAATCCTGTGTGTTTATTAGGTGAAGCTCACACAGCAGGAGGTCTAGTCTAAAAATAGGATTCAAAGTGGAGAAGTTTGTATCTGCAGTCTGTACATGATAATGTAATAGTGGCCGTAGAGCCAACACGGGTTACATGGACGCTTAGGATCCAAGCAAAAATAAAAGTGCTCAATTTTTTATTGTTTGATTAGAATTTGCAACGCAGAATACACAATTAAGCTGACCACCCATTTGCGTCAAGTAGTCTTAAGATAGATTACTACTACACGCTCAATGCGAACAAGACTTTTAATAGACAAAATTGTATTGATTTATATAGCTTGCTTAATTTTTTTGACGTTAAACTTTATTTTTAAGACTATTATGTGGCAAGCCTTGTTATTAAACAATCTGTGAAAAAATCTATTTACATTTTTCTCTTTTGAATGCAAAAATGCTTTCTCATTACACTGCGTCCACGCAACGCAGCGTTTGCCCGACTGATTGTCGGTAAACTCGAATGTCAAAACTTTGACGTCAGATCAGGGCAACAATTCTCGCGCTTTAGACATTTCTCTTTAATAGACATATGTCAAAGATAAGATAAGGATTGAATTAACTATCTGATTTTTTTTCGACGTTTGTCTATTAAAGTCAAATGTCTAAAACGCGAGAATCGGGGCACAGAACGCGAAACGCTAGACCGCTCCCTGTGTGTTATCGCCTTAGCATAGTAACCTATTTTGTGATGTTTGTACAGAAGATAAATGTATGTAGTAGGTACCTACCTATCGTAGAAATAGTATCTAACAAAGAAAATTGATAGTTTTGACTTTATCGAACTTTTATCGCCGTGTTTTTCTAGGCTTTGACAATTCAGAGGCCAGAGCCCTTAAGATGAGATCCAAACATCTACTGAAATGTTTATTATAGCTGTCGCGCAAGTACTAGTTAAAACATGTGATCAGTGAAGTGGAGACGAAAATGAGATATTTCTGGGCAAATCTAATCTCAGGACAACAATTTGTAGTCTGGTCAACAAGAAAAATTAAAAATATAAACAATAAATATAATGACCAATAGTTCATTAAATTAGAGATGATCCCATATTATTTTAATGCTTAAATTTCTCCAATTGCAAAATTAAATACATTTTGTGTGTACATATTTGTAAAGTGTATTTAAAATTGCATTTGCAAATAACAAAATAACTTGAAAGTTGAAATATGAAATATTAAGATTTAATCATTAAATTAAGGTATAACACACCTCCAATTCACCGTTCACGTGAGGTGTCTAACACTTGCGCGCAGACAACAGTACTTTTTTATTAAATGTTGTAAATATTGAAATTTTAATACTAATTGTAAAGTCACGGGTATTAGTTGTAATTCAGAGTAATAATTATTATTATAATAAGAAAAAAGTAATAATTAGTAATAAACCATTGTAAATAAACCCCTTTATTCATGAAACTTATAACACATTTAAAGTCTTGCAATAGTAATATTATATTTGTCAAATCATACCTACTCTAGGAAGGTTTTCGATGTGTAAGAACTCTTACACACGAGCGGCATGTTGCCAACGGCGGAACTGCAGCCGTTGACCTATAGCGACACTTGAAGTTGCAGCGTGCCACGTCCGCCATTTTGTCAGTCAAGGCAAACAGTTCAAGAGTGCGCACGCGACATGTATTTGTAAAATTACTTGCAGTGACGAAATAGATGTTGATTTGCTAACTGTGACAATAAAGCTTATACTTCTATTTATGATTTTTAAGGAAACAAAGGACATTCGAAAATAATTGAAATTTTTTGCTCGTTTCTTAATAAAAGTGGATAGACTGTAAAAAAGCCCATCTTGATATTTCTTATGACAAATATTTCTTGAACCCACGACGAACGTGTTTTTATTTTTCGTTTTTGTCGGCGTCCGAAGCAAAAACAATAACAGTGTTTCTTTTTCGGAATTCATTTCGTAACTGGCTCCTATACTAAGAGAGTTGCCGCTGATCTCCGAAATTGGAAAGTCAACAGCCGCTGTCGACGTCGCGTCGACCGCTGCCGCCGACGCGCGTCGATTGGTACAGTTACCTCTGTCGCATGACGTTGGCAATATGCAGTTCGTGTGTAAGAGCTCTAAGTTTTATGAATAAGGCCAAAAGTGTATAGAAATGGATGTTGTTTTGTAATTACATTTTGAAAGATCTATCTATCAACAAATGAATAACTTGGATCTTCGTCTTGATTTGATCTATTTGGACTACAAAGCGGTCAATGTGATTTCATAATTGTTTTTTATTGATTTATGATTGTAAAATAATTACTTGATTTGAATAAAATTTGTTATTATTATTTATTATTGTTATAAACAGTTTGTACGTCAGTCGATTGCAAAGGTGTTGAATTATTTCGGATATTGGTGGATATTTTTATTTTTTTAATTATTAACGTATGTAAATAATATAATAAATATAATATATGTATATTTATAAGCTCTATGTATGCAGTAGTTTTCAAATTTAAACGTAAACTTTCCACCAAAATTGTGAAAACTTTAAAGCTGTAAAATTCAGTTGCTAGTTTTAAACTTCAACACTGGTTGACCATGTACCTAATGGGCCATTTACACAAGGACAATAGCTGGGACAGGACAGTGAGACAGAACAGCAAGCATTCCTCAAGATATTTGTCCCCATTTAACTACACGACGCTTTTTAGTGGATTGCTCTCCTGTCTTATTGCACTGTCCCGGTTATTGTCCTCGTGTGAATGGCTCGTAAATTAAAGCAAGTCTTTATTTTTAAATGTATTTATTTATCAAAGTCTTTAAATAAAAATACAAAACTACATGTGTGTACTGTTTAGTAAAATAAATTCGTTATTATGAGTGTTTCAACTATTTGTTTCAATTCTCCTCAACAGTAACCAAAATCTAATGTTTCATTACCGATTAGATACACACTAGACACAACTTTCTTCACCATATTTTTCAACAAACAAGAAGGAGATTCTCTATTCGACTGTGTTTTTTAATTTAAATAACACGCACAATCATCAAAAGACAGTTACCGAAAAAATCAACAAATACGCCGAATTTAAGGAATAAGAGAGTCTGGATTCAAAAGAAGGTCTATGTTGTGCCAATAGTTCTTTCTACGACAGGTGTTATCCCAAAATGTTTCATGCATAGTTTAAAATTGATAGCCCTCAAAGAGTCCCTCTACATAACCTTGCAAAAAGCAGCTATTTTGAACACATGTAGAATCATCCGAAAATTCATACAGGCAGATGACATAGCCTAGCTTCCAACCCAAATACTACAACTAATTACATTTACTTGGTGTAAGCCTATAAATGTGCTTCAAACTGGCCAAAAGCCAAGAAAAATAAAGCAAAGTCCAGAATAATAATAATAATATAGTCGGAAAATGAAAATTAGAATTTTTTTTTTTAAATTAGCCCGCTCCAAACTATAACTATAACTATAATATAGTCGGACATAAGATTGTCATGTGATATTTTGAAGGTGACTGTCAAATGCTAGTTTATCTATTTAAATAGAAATGAATCCCTATTTCCCTTGGTCACCCCATCACGCGTGAACGTCTAAACCGATTTCACTAATTCTTTTTTTAAATATTCCTTGAAGTACGAGGAGGGTTCTTACGCAGAGAGAAATAAAAAAAACAATCTCCATCGAAACGGTTTGACTGATTTTATGGAATCTTATATCTATATTCGATAGGTTTGAGAATGGGTCTTAATTTATTTTTGGACCCGGTAGGTGGTACTGTTTTACCGGGCAGGACGACGTCTGCGGGGTAGTGCTATAAATCTATCAAAACAATATAGTATGCATTAAATGAAATAAGGCCAAGGAAACATATCATTAGAGAAGCGATATTATATTTAGAGACCTATTTTATAACCAATTTTAAATAATACAATATAGAAAGAATATATTATATTTGCTATACCCTAACAGGGCCATGTACTACTGTAATACGTGTTTAAGTGCATTAAATAAATAAATAAATAAATGCAATCTGAACCGGAAAGGCTATTCTACATTTGAAACCAGACATTCTTCACGTCATTACTAATGACTATGCGAAGTCAGAAATTAATTTGCATTATACGATTTTTGATGTGCAAAATTTTTGCAAAAATTTGCGACGCGCATCCCTAATAGCTGTTTTTTATTTTATTTTATTTGACTTCGAATAAAACTGAATTTTAATTGATCTAGTAAACGATTTGACAAATCAGTGACAATTGGCGGTCTCTTCAAAAGTTAGGGTTGTATAAGAAAAATAAATTGAAATAATATACGGGCCGGTGGCGTGGTCGGTAAGATACTTGCTTATCACGCTGCATGTCGTGGGTTCGATTCCCACCCGAGACAAACATTTGTTTAAATATGTCTGTTTGTCTGGGTGTAATTATCTGTATTTAAGTATACATTTACAAAAGAAAAGTATAATATGTATAGTATATACCAGTTATCTGGTTTTCATAACACAAGCTCTGCTTAGTTTGGGACCAGGCGACCGTGTGTGTTAATGTCCCAGAATATTTATTTATTTATTTATTTTGTAGGGCTATTTTTTTCTAATTGATTTATTAAAATTTAAACGTCGCAATACAATTGCATATAACTCAAAGAACGTAGAATTAAAGGCATGATTATACCCTTTCCACTTTACCTTGTACAGCTAGATTTAACTAAAACATTCACAGACAGCCGTTTCGCATTGCATTCGATATAAATTCCACTGGATAAGTAATATAACGAGTGCGATTTCCGACTGGGTGGATGTGGAATGGAATTTTTATATTAACACGTTCACTGAGGCTTCTGAAAATACTCTGAAACACAATAAATTATACCTTAACGTATAATAAGTACTTAAATAATTAGATAAACATTTCGTAACCCATAGAAATGCGATTATCAGATATCTACACCCCCTTAAGCATATCGATGGGATACCAAATAACAACACAGACAGCTCATCAAAGTCTTTGTTAACAATTCTAGCACATCTATTATCACAATTATTCACAAAATCATTGGATGGAAATTAATGCCCTTTTGTGAGATGAAACGTGTTCTCCCAACTGACTTTATAGATATTGTCCCTCGACGTAAGAATGACAATTACAGACCATCAGACAAGCAACCTGCAGTGACATTGATGTCTTGTGAGTTTAGCAACTGACAAGCTGAATGAAATGACATCTGACTATTTTTAGTTACAGTTAACAGTTTACCTTACCTTAGGTTACCTACTCGCTGCGATATAGATATACATACAAACATGTTTTATAACACCCTTCTTTCTTTTACGTTCACAACGACCAGTCTAAGCTGACTAGATAGGTACACAAACGATGTTAATAGCGCTCTCAAAGTCCGGTGGAATGGACTCAACCCATATGACCGGTGAAAGAGCGGGCGCAGGATCGACGATTTTACGTGTTCTTGGTTCAATCTTGCATCCATGAAAAGTCGCTACACTTACCTCTGTGTTTCGTGAAGTTACTAAAATATTTGCTACTAATAGAATACCTATTGTGATTGCGTAGATACTTACAAAATCGATTATCGAACTATTTTACTATCGAGTTATTAATCGAATTTTAAACTAGCAATAACGCTGAAAGGAATTTGGAATGAATCGTTTCCGTAAGTATGTTTACTGCATTCGATACTACTCGATTTCAAAGTGAATAGTTTAAAACGATTCAAATCGATTTTCATAATGAGGTTGTTATTTAGTTTGTGTAAAGCTTTGTAATATGTTCCATAATTTAATATTTCGTGCATTTATACGAACAAGACTTAATTTATACAAGGATAGAGCAGCGGTGGCAGTTTAGTTCAGAGCCGAGTTGCAGAGGTGGTGCATTGAGCAGAGTTATCAGACTCACCTTTGAAATATAAGGTGGCGGGTTCGTTCTCCGATCGTGCCTGCATATATTTGTGTGAATTGTTTTATCGCCGCTGCTTAATGAAAACTGCTGAAGGAAAACATTGTGATGAAACCGGCATGTCTTAGAACCAAATAGTCGAGGTGATATCCACCAACCCGCACTTGGACTGTGTTGGAACACCACCCGCAATGTGAATTAAGGATTAAACTCTCTACGCCTAAGATAGTAAAGAAAATACCGAAGTGATAAAAGGCGGATATTGTACAGCGACTTACAGGAAGGTCTTAGGCAACCTTTTGAAGCCATTACTAACACCCACACAGACAATGACGTGGGTGGAAGCCTGTATTCCTTTGTGTATACTAATCCTACATAAATATGTAAATGTGAAGTAAATTGCGTTTTTCGGGAAGAGTGTCCTGGGCATGGCATCCAGAATCTACAATAAAATACCAGTAGCAATTAAATATAAAGAAGATCTGCAGACTTTCAAAAAGTCATTGGTTAAATTTTTACGGTCTACTTTATAAAAAAATATAAAACTCTTTTGTTAAAATGGACTTTGTCTCTTTCTTACTAGTATAAATGTCTCGCTGTACGAGTTCTGTGTATAAGCCATCCATAGGACACACGTGTACAGGGACTGGCAGTAAGCCCTGAATAACGTTACTTTAACGTCCCTTGTAGGTACAACGTGCTAACCTACTGGCTAGCATGTTACACCTAACCGACATCGCTCTAAATAAATAAATAGGTGGTTAGGTATCTTGATTTTACTATAAACAGTAAAATTAATTAAATTTTTGCCTTTATCACTTGTCTTCGTAAGATGATTGCACTTGAAAACTAGAATGTGCTAGCTGAAATTCCCTAAGTATTTACTAGACAGATTGCGATTCTTGCGCTCGAAAGTTAACCTTATTTTATATGAGATAAATACGGTTTTCCAATGAATAAAAGGTTGTTTGTTATTTTAGTTGGTGAAAATTGTTTGTCCGATGGTCAAGGGTGCTTGTAATTACTCTGTTTGTTGTTTATTAAATTCTAGCATCAGCCTGTGACGTGGTTCAAGTGGAATATCGAAAATATTTCATGCAAGCATTATTCATTATTTAAAGAAGAGGCAGAATGACTTTGAAGAACCCTCCTAGTCAGAACCAGTCAGTACGCGCTGGACCAAACATTCTGAGACGGCCAGCGATTCCCACGACACAGCTGTATGTCTCCAGACTGCATCACTATACGAAAGGTGAGGCTATTGTGGAGTATATAAAACTTAAGACCAGCTTTACTTTGAAGATCATACACTTGGAATATCGTCACAACACGAATTTCAAGTCATTCATAGTGCGAGTTCTGTGTCACCATCTCGAGACCTTCCTCATAGAAGAGTTTGGCTGAAGTTTGGCTGGCTACGTCTCATCGTGTCAAATAATTTATAATTATTTGTATAGTTTATGTTATTTAAGTTATAAATTGTTCTAATTGTTCTAAGTTAAAAATTTGCTATCTTCCCTGGCAACCCATCAACTTTTGACGATTAAAATTTCATACAGTATTTTGAACACGATTTTTCTACAGGAGGCCAGTGAAGCAGTCATAGTAGTTTCACTTCAAACCTTTTTTAGTGTCCCACAGATCTTCTCTCAACTATCTTACGAGTTAAGAAAGTTTGGGCCTTAATCCACACATACTGGCCAAGTGCGGGTCGATGTATGTAACATTTTCCTCGAATGATTAGTTCTGTGACTTGCCCAACCTCTCTCTCAACCAATATTGAGAAGCAACGGTGTAGCACCGCTGCTCTATTTGATATTTATTTATATTTTAAACGCACTGATTTGTATTTTACCTACTCAAAAATCATCAGCTGAAGTTGAAAAGCTTTTGTCCTGACCCGGAAATCAAAAAAGGCGCCACTGACACATGCTTTTCCATCCTCAACCTTATTTCCTTCGAAGTAGACATAATATTTACATGTTCTTTAAGTAATACCAGGATAGCAAAGAATATATAAGGGAACCAAATAGTACTCGTAAATTGAAAAAGCAACTGCTGTATTACAGTAAATCCCTGTAAATTTGCTGTAAGAGTAATATAATGATAATAATAATATAGTGTTACATTAACACACACGGTCGTCTGATCCCAAACTAAGCAGAGCTTGTACTATGGACACCAGATAACTGGTATATACTATACATATAATACTTTTCTTTTGTAAATATATACTTAAATATTGATAATTACACCCAGACTCAAGACAAACAGACATATTTAAACAAATGTTTGTCTCGGGTGGGAATCGAACCCACGACCTGCGGCGTGAAAAGCAAGTATCTTACCGACCACGCCACCGACCCGTCAAACAAATAAAAAAATAAGTAAACTCGAGGATTTCCGTTTTACTAGTTAAGTTACTAAGACAGAATGTTTTAATAGAACCATTACCAAGCCTCAGTTTTAATGAAATACGTAACTCCGATGTTATTATTTCATTTGCAAGACAACTTTCGACATTAAATGCAAATCCATCTTATCTTACGGAAGTACCGAGTACAAAGGTTGTTTTTGCAGATCTTAATGAAAACGAAACACTTTTGTATTTCTCTGTTCTATTAAGATAGTTTCGTTCAAGACTTAAAAGGATGGTGGAAGACGCAACTGCGGAACTCTGGAACTGCGGTTGAAGAACCCTTGTCACTTCTTGAGAAACGACGTATATTTTTTTAATAATAGGCAATATCGTGGGACATTTACACACACGGCCATCTGATCCCAAACTAAGTAGAGCTTGTATTATGGAAACCAGTTAACTGGTAATATACTACATATAATACTTATCTTTTGTAAATTAATACTTAAATATAGATAATTACACCGGACTCAAGACAATCAGTCTTGACAATTGTCTGATTTGGATGGGAGTCCCATGAGACCCACCTTAATATCGGCGAAGGAAAACATTTTGAGGAAACCGGCATGTCTAAGAACTTATCATTCGAAGGCATGTGATATTCTAAATTTTCGTTTCAGCCCATTTTAGTATTCGCTGGACATGGACCTCTTTTAAAACACACCACTGAGCATAATCCACTATGCTCATTCTGCTGCTACCAGCCCCCTTGCACCATTGTCACTCCACCTAGTCTAAGTTGTGTTTACAAACATGTCAAGCCACGCTTCGCTAGCAAGCAGCTCAGCAGGTGGCTTGGCAGGCAGCCCAACAGGTGACATGGCAAGCAGCAGAGCAAGCAATCCCACATCAAGTGTTTATGGTCATGCTCGTTGAACGACACTATAAACGCTAAAAAACGCTTGCCAAGGGTACCTACATAGTATGTAAGTAATATTAGTATGTACATACTATTAAATACATTACATTAAATGCACCTACATAGGTGTACATATGTATTTAAAATTATTCGTTGTGCACTTCTACCCAGGCAAAAATAAATATTCAGCTAAATTACGGGTAGGTAAAATGGGTGCTTCTTTAATGATCTAATGATTATCTAATTAAGATAATAACCAAATTTCCCTGGCCCTCATAATAACTGTAATAAGCGGAGTTCGAAATCTTTCTTAACTAATTATCGTTTGTAATGAAGCTGGGATGTTTGAGAACAAACTTAGTTCGTTTGATTTATAACTTTTTGAATTATTTTCTCTTAATTGCGTAGTTTGTTTTGGTTTTCGCTGCGAAATATCGATACTAAATTACCTCGTTTTAATTCAGAGGTAAAAAGTCACGAAACCTAGTTTGAGTAACTATATTTAGTACAATTTGAACGAATATACTCACTTTATTTTCCTAGAAGTTGGTAACAAATTTTTAATGCCTCCTTTCCGCAGTCGACTGTACTTGACTAGACAGGGTTCCCTAGGGAACTGTACTGAAACCACGCGTGAAAATTTACATGCAAACACTGTTGTAAACTTATTTGAGACTTTATTGCTTCTCTGTGAATTATATATAGTAAAAATAGCGGTTCGTACTTAAGTAGGTTTTCGAACTCGACTGTCCGTGACGTGCGTATGTGAGCGGTCTATATAAACGTTGTGAGAGACTTGAATTAACCAGAAATAGGACTTGATCAATTTTGTAAATTTAATTAAAACGACAGGCACATATTACGCAGGATATAATCTTTGGAAATTCAAGCCAGGTTTGAATATCAGGTTCAACAAAATGAAATGTTCTTTTGAAGTTTTAAATTAAGCTTCAGTTGAAGTTCGGAGATTAGATTTACGTCTGTTCATAGCCAATACACTTGCTCTTTACTACGAAACGCTACCGTACTACAAAAATTACGTAACTGTTACGACCACTACGCTACGACGGGACGCTAAATGTAGTAAAGTAGTACTTACTACGACCACTTCGCTATAATGCTACGGTTCTACGATGCTACGAAAACTGCGTAGCTATTGAGACCACAGTACTACGGTGCTACGAAAAGTAAGTAGTACTTACTACGACCACTTCGCTATGATGCTACGGTTCTACGATGCTACGAAAACTGCGTAGCTACTGAGAGTACCGTGCTACGGTGCTACGAAAAGTAATTAGCACTTACTACGACCACTTCGCTATGATGCTACGGTTCTACGATGCTACGAAAACTGCGTAGCTACTGAGAGTACCGTGCTACGGTGCTACGAAAAGTAATTAGCACTTACTACGACCACTTCGCTATGATGCTACGGTTCTACGATGCTACGAAAACTGCGTAGCTACTGACCCCCTTCATAAACGTATTTCAAGTTCCTTAAAGCGAAAATAGGTTTATAATATATTTGTCTTTTTCTGTCATCTTGATATTTATAGTGAGAAAGAGACAAAGTCCATTTTAACTAAAGAGTCTTATAACTTTTTTATGATTAAGGCCGTGAGTGTACAGTGCCGAAAAGTGAGTAGTACGTATTACGACCGCGCTATGATTCTAAGGAAACTACGTAAATGTGCTACAAATACATTCCTACGATGTTATGGAAATAAAATAGGATACGACTTATAAAAGCTACGTAGATGTTACAAGTATTCTACGATAGAAAGTTTTGTTAACGAAGTTTGTTACAAATCATTTTATTCAATCAAGACATTATGATTGACTCTCAATGCGTATGCCTTGACAAAACTCTTCTGAAACGGCTTGACAGATTCTAAAACCCCATATGCGCGGGTGCCATCGAATAGTCAAATGCAAACCATTTTTTTAATTAATTCAAGTTTCAGCGTTATTCCAAAAAAGTAGTTACTTTAAGTTATTAATCGTGGTTGCAAATAATCTATCATATGCTCAGCAGAAAAAATCAGGTTGCTTAGGACCGCGACTGGTGAAACCCATGTTGAAACGTAAAGACAAATTAAAGATGATGATAAATATTAAAAATATTAATATAATGATATTACAGTGTGACATTAATACACTGTCAAATGATCCCATACTAAGCAGAACTTGTGTTATGGAAACTTGATAACTGATGTATTGAAATAAAACTACTTATTAACGGATTTTATCGCGGTTTATTTTAGATTTTAGATCCCGATGTTTCAAAGTCTTTTCAGACTTCATGTTCACGGGTGGACTGAGATATTTGACGTCCAAAAATATTAATCACAATTATTACTGACTTCCTCCAAACATTAATATCTAAAATCGGGATCTAAAATCAAAAATGACATGTCCGTTACACACATAACTATTGCATGGGAATCGAATCCACGACCTGTGGCGTGAAAAGCAAGTATCTTACCGACCACGCCATCTGCCCATCAACATAAAAATGTAAAGGGAAATTGTAAAAGTTTATATCATAAATGTTACCACAATCTACGTAAGAGAGGTGTTAGGTAATCTGCTATTTTCCCCAAAATCCCATAACAGTAATCATAAAAATACCCAACACGGTATTACACTTTTTTCACACCCAAATTAAGTTTTAATTCAACCAAAATGAGAGTAAAATATTGTTAATATACAAAAGGTTGTTTAGTATATATTTTTGTGAGCCCACCTGTGATACCAATCCCTAGGGGATGCTACTTGTAACTCAATTACTGAAGCAACGGTAAAAGTCATGAGCTTATTTTTGTATTATACTAGCGGCCCGCCCCAGCTTCGCCCGGGTAGCTTCAGCCCACTCAACTATTTACAAAAAATGTGATAAATAAAGACCGCTCAACCGATTTTGTGCAAACCTCACATAAACCATCTACTAAATAGTTCATACAATGCCTAAACATTTGACAGAGATAAAACACACAGAAAAAACACATGAAAAGAGAAAAAAAAACATAAATGGAAACAGATAAAAAGTAAATATTATATATTTTGTAACTTTAAAAAAAATATGTAAGAGCTGTTGCCTTTACAATAATGTTAATGTTCAATAATAAAAAATGTTAAAGTTGTAAAAAATTAACATTTACGGGTGACGGGCCGGTGGAGTGGTCGGTAAGATACTTGCTTTTCACGCCGCAGGTCGTGGGTTCGATTCCCACCCGAGACAAACATTTGTATAAATATGTCTGTTAGTCTTGTGTCTGGGTGTAATTATCTATATTTAAGTATATATTTACAAAAGAAAAGTATTATATGTAGTATATTACCAGTTATCTGGTTTCCATAGTACAAGCTCTGCTTAGTTTGGGATCAGATGACCGTGTGTGTTAATGGCCCACTATATTATTATTATTTAGTACAAACGCCGTACTATCTCGTTATATTCTAAAATCAAATTTCATCTGGACGTTATTAAACGTTGTTACACCACACGCTCGCCATGTGTGACGTATATATGCGATTGTTTGCATCGACGTGTTAATCTTATGCCTTTTACCACGAATGTTATCCAAAACTGTGTGAACATGCCTGTCGCGATAATTTGATAAATCGAATTGTATATTTGTGGATTATTTACGTCAACAAAATTCTTTTCTCTCCAAGGCTGCAATTCTTTTCGTTTCGTTCGTTTTCGTTGACACAGCATTGATAGTTTGACATTACTGACAAATTGGCAATTTTTTTTGGAGCTAACCCACTGCTGCAGTCCTGTCATTGCCATTTCTGTAAGCCATCATGTCTTGCCTATTACAAGCGCAACTGCTGTGTTTAAAGTGACTTGTTAGAAATTATATACCTCTCCTAAGGAGAGGTATATAATTTCTAACTATTTACACTATAGTAAGCGCGTGTCATTGTGGACCACATCATCGATTAAGATAAAGAAAAGTGTGGCCAAGCTCAATCCACAAGATAATAAAACATAATGCTTACAATTAATTAAAGTGATGTTGTCCTCGATGGAACACACATATCTAGTAGGTAAACGGTGAGAAAGCGGGAATGAAATGAGGCTCTATAAGTTGACTGGCAAATAGTGTCAAATAATTTACCACGGGGTAGTGATGATTACAAAAAACTTTGCCAACGAAACAATTTATGGAGAAACTATTTTTCTTTATTATATAATCGATATTAAATATTGAGCCGCGTAGAGACGATGTTATTGGAATGTAGAGTAGAGAGGGACGAGGTGACTGGATGCACGGCGCGTCGCTTTGGTAACTATTGTCATCTCTCTGCGTAGCACATAATAACACAGCAAAATTATTATAAAAAAATCTCTAGGAAAGTTGTTTGTAATTGTATGCTTTACCACGTGGTAAAGATTTTTAATTACCAGTCACGCTTTAAACAAGAAACTATAAAGGAGCAAACTTACTCTTAAATGGTGGTCACAAACCACGGCTGAAGTCTATGACCAGTATACAGTCACCTGGTTTGTACTAACCGAAGACCACGTGTAGGGATTCAAAAATAAAGTGCACTCTGACGGACACCCTGTAGTTAGCATTTATCTATTAGTAACGATACAAACCATTGTCAAGTTTTCTGTCATGTTATTTTAAAGCTTTGTCTGCGATGTGTCAACATTGCGATGTATGAGAGAATTGTGTGTAGATATTATCGCAAAATTAATGTTTATTTGATGAGTAAGTTGTTTTGGGAGCTATTGTTTTGTACACGATTGGTATCTGTGTCAGACTAATATAGCTCTATTTGTGTATAACATAAGGTATAAACGCCTATTTCTGAGTTATGGCAAGAAATAAGACATTTTATTGTGCTACGGCCACACTTGAAGGCAAAGATTCATGTTCGCGTTGTCACGATAAGAGTTCCTGTTTAATCCATCAAACAGTACTTGGCCGCGAAAAAAAATATATGTCATGATAATCAACAGTCCATCAAATCTAAGAAGTACCGTTTGACAGTTCTAAACGTAGTACATTTAGAATTTTATTTTTTGTATGAAAATTGTTTATGTTATGTTAAAATAAAAATAGCTTCATAATTCAATTATTTTACGGGAAAGCTAATAAAAATAGTGTGAATTACGCCTCTATTAAGCTAATTTAATAGAAAACAGTGAAACGTCAAACGGTACCTCTTAGATTTGATGGACTGTAGAACGTCATGATGAAGACATGCAAGAGGTAGTGGTGCTGTATCCCATGGCGGCTAATAATTATTTTATTACGGGCTAATTCATAAAAATCTTAAAATACTCTTTAGTTAAAATGGTTAAAATAAAAATCTTTGTGTCTTTCTTACTAGTATAAAAGTCAAGATGACAGACAAAGACCAAACGAATTATAAACGTATTTTAGTTGTAATTAATGAGCTTACGACGTTTATGAATACGGGGGTGCATCTTAATTACTTGAAAAAAAAAGGTGTTAAAAAGAGGTGAAGGGAAACTTTAGTTAGATATTAACTTTAGTTAGGATTATTGGGTAAGAAGACGGTATTTCTGTAAAATAACAACGGCAACAGTCACCCAGATCTCTCGATAGCACAATCATTAATTCTATTAGATAGTTACAGATCGTTAAGATTGAGTTGGATTAAAGCGTGGTGCACCGAGCACGTGGTTGCATGCGCACTTCTCAACGGTACTTGAGTCCGGGTCACGAAAGAAGTCCCGCGGCATTCAGTGGAACTAATTATTAAAGATTTGAAATGTTTCTCAATTTGCAAGAAATTATAACAATAAGAATGAAGCCTGAAATTATTATAATTAAAATTTGAAGTTGAGAGGGTGTCCTTTCAACTCTAAATTTTAATTAGACTGTAGAGTCGCCTAGCAGTAGCATCCTAACGCCCCGGCTGCGGGACTTCTTTCGTGAGAAGTACTTTACAAAGTCGACGGGCCAGTGGCGTGGTCAGTAAGATACTTGCTTCCCACCCAATTCAGACTATTGTGTGATGAACACATCTGTTTGTCTTGAGTCTGGGTATAATTATCTATATTTAAGTATACGTGTATTTACAAAAGAAAAGTATGTAGTATATGTTGCGGCGCGCCTTCACTACAAGGCAGACTATAATTAATTTTAAGTTATCTGGTTTCCACAGTACAAGCTCTGCTTAGTTTGGGGTCAGATGGCTATGTGTGTTTATGTCAGACAATTCCTGAACTAATTTCATGTACCGATAATTTCAGTAAGATGTACGAATTGCACCCTACTTGTTTTTGAAGGGCGGTCCCTTTCACCTGGTATAGGTATTTTAATATAGTGCCAAGGCAAGTGTTCGGTACACTGTATAATTTGGCTCAATATTATTGCTAAAGGGACAGCTAATACCTTAAGCACACATGTCTCTATATAAATTTAGTAGTTATTAAACACAAAGCGTGTCGGTAAATGTCGAACAATTCATCAATATTTGAGTAGGACGATCAAACAAAAGGCTTATGTTAGTAAGAAGGTATAACTAACTAGATAGGTAACCACCCAGTTAAATGGGAGTCCGACGTAACACCGGAGGGCTTTAGTGGGTAAATCGGGCCCGTCTAGACAAACAGACAAATTCGTACACGCAAATATAGGGTGACTGGTAATTAGCGTAAAACATTTTACCACGGTCATGATTACAAACAATTCTCTAGAAACTTTTTAGAGCATTTTTTTTTATAATTAAATTAGCGGTTAATAATGACTGAATGATTTTTTTTATTTTCTAAATAGACATGCGCTTGACCACAATTTGCCAAATGTTAAGCAATGATTCGGTCTGCCCTGTATACCGATTCACTCGTGATTGCGAATGATTTTTGGTGAAAAGGTGGCACTGGAATGAGACTTGTAAATATATAACCATAAAGGAGCTACAAGATCTAATCCACTATATTAAATGGTGTCACCAGATATCGCACCGGAGTACGACAAGGCTGATTGACGGTGCCGCTTTGTCTGGCGGGTGGTCACTAACCACGGCTGAAGCCTACCACCAGTTTAAAACGACGATAATGCAGTGTAAAGTAGGGAGGGACGAGGTGAAGCGCCGTGCCTTGGTAACGATCGTCGTTTCTACTGTACGGCTTAGTAAAATACCGTCTTTGATTAAAAAAATAATATTTATATTAAAATTTATCGTTACGGGCAATTAACTCACTTTTAATTTCGCTTTACGTTTTGACACGTCGCAACGGTCGTGGTCGCAAGCAGACTGATACAGCGAAAGAGCTCCATCAAAGGTGAGCGCGTTAAATTCCAGTAATGATAAATGTCAATATTAATAATGGAACGCGAAATCTTAAAAATGTATAAAAAAAGTTGCTCTAAAAATGTTTCTATGAATAAGTTATTTGTAATCATGAGCACTGACACGTGGTAAAATATTTTACACTAATTACCAGTCACCCTATATATCTTGAGTCGAGATTGAACCGACGATCTGCTACTAAGTAAGTACACTAAGTACAATGCGACCACTAAGTACTATAGAAACGTCTCTTGTTCAACCCGAGACTCCAAGTTCCTGTTTATTCTCGTTGTCTCCGATATTCTATTTCTGTTATTTTTTCATGACAAGCACAAGGTTTGTATAAAAAAAACGGAAATAATAATAATAATAATTATAAGTTTTTTACACAGCGCCATCTAGTCCCAAATTAAGCAATTATATTTGCTTGTGTTATGGGTACAAGGAACGGATATACAAATTACATAATTTTTTTTGTAAATACATATGTACACATAGATAAATTACACCCAGAATTACAGAAAAAAAGACAATAATGATAATAATAATAAATTAATTATAAATAAATAAATTATTAATTATTATTATTATATTTAATAATAAATTATTATTAATTATTTTTATTATAATATTTATTATTAATTAATGATAGTAATAATAATTACACCCAAGTAGATTTAAAGTCGGGTACATACTTAATCCCACGCGGACCAAGCCGCGAGCAGAAGCTACTACCTGTTATTTATTTTAAAGCATCCTACATCACAAACAACGACCTACCTGAGGCTGAAATTGAATTGATACGTTGTCACGGACGGGTAGGGACAATTTCGTTGTCCCTAAGATTTATGTATCCTATAAAATGTATTGTGCCTATACCATGTTTGATGTTACAAATTGGTTATTGTTACAAATTGAATTCACGTCAGGTTGTGGCATTGAATATTGGTTTGTATTACTTTTCCTTTAACCGAATCTACAAAAATGAGTGAAATACAACTACCAAACGTATCACGACGTTTCAGAGACTTGTGATCATACATAGAAGAAAGAAGCTGTTTCCTATGGTTCCCTTTGAGTGTCCCACTGCCGGGCAGTTTTTAAAATGGTATTGAAATAAAACTACTTTCTAACGGATTTTATCGCGGTTTATTTTAGATTTTAAATCCCGACTTTAAAAAAAAAAATCTAAAATAAACCGCGATAAAATCTGCCATAAAGTAGTTTTATTTTAATGTGTGATATTCGCGTAAATCTAAGAAAATACTAATTGTATTGAAATTTATAAACACCCTGTTAAAAATTGAAACAGTGTGTCGCAAAAACATCTTAAGCGTTGTCGCTCTTTCGCCACGTTATATATCAAAGACAAGGCTCATACTACTGGGTCACAGCTGCCTGTATGTCGGTACATCTTGATTCAATTCTTATCAATTAATTAACGAACATAGTTCTCGAGCCCTCGCCGTATTGTCAGGAGCGATGGGAAGACCGCAGGCGAGATGTGCTCGAATTGATAAGCTCTCAGCGAAATAATATGCGTACAGTAACTAAAGTCACATTACAACCCTTTCTTTAACATCCCACTGAGTAAGGATCTAACAAAATCATGATGATCATCGTCATCAGCCTATTTTAGTCCACAGCTGGACATACGCTCCTCTACCTACCTCTACCTCTCCTGAGGCACGCCACTGAGCACGCACCGCGGCTACTGTTATCCTCTTACCAGCCACCTTGCAGAGATCGTCACTCCACCTAGTCTGAGGGCGTCCTACGCTACGTTTGCTAATTCTTGGTCTTCACTTAAGAACTAGTTTGCCCCAACGGTTGTCGGATCAACAGCAGATATTACCGGCCCACTGTCACCAGCTTACTAAACCTGTGAACTATGTCGATTACTCTGGTTCTCTGTCGGACCACTTCATTGCGTATTCGATCCTTTAAAAGAACTCCGAGCATAGCTCTTTCCATAGCTCGCTGAGCGACTTAGGTTTATGGACCAGTCCTATCGTGAGTGTCCCCGTTTCGGCTCCGTATGTCATAACGGGTAGGACGCACTGATTACAGACTTTCGTCTTAAGACTTTGTGGAATTGGCGACGTAAAGACTCAACGTAAATTTCCATATAATGCAACATTATGAAAACATGATAATAAGATTTTGGTGGCGATGCAAATCAGTTTACAATAAACTGGTTGTAGGCTGCGGCTGTGGTTAGTGACCACCAATTCCACTTCGTCGTGGGTTCGATTCCCAGTCGTGCCCACAAATCTTTGTGTGAATTGATTTATCTCCGCTGCTAATGTTGACATAATATTTAGTAACTCCTAGTTTCTACTGCACAAGAAAACATGTTGCAAGCACTACCTATCTCTATCGTTTAGAGATGAGTAGAAAGAGATAAGACTATGCTTGTATCATGCTTGTATGCAATGAAAACGCCCAGTATTACAACATTTTGAAGTTGACCAATAACTGCAAAAAATTGTTTTACTTGTACCATACAAGGCCCTTAAAACCCAAGGGTCAGCCCGCCCAAAGCCATTTCCTCTGAGTTAAGTTTTTCGCTTGTCAACCTTCTAGTAGCTCATTGACTTGACCTATATGAGTTTTTAGTGAGATTAATGTTGTTTTATTTTGTATTTATTGTAAGAAAAACTTTTAACAAGAACGCAATTTCTTTTGGTATCTTTAATAAAACACATCCATTAATTGTTCAAAACGTTTTCTTAAATTTAATTCGACTTGAAATCGGCAAATTATGGACAATCTTTTTGTAATAATATCGATGAAAACGCGCGGCGTAAAATAAGCAGCTAGTGAGGACTTGCACAGTTGATACGGCGCAAGAGGGCGACCGTACCCTTGGTATCAATACTTACCTATACATAATTCTTATTTCATAATAATAAGGTTGTTACCTGTTACTGAAAATAGTTTATTACTTTCTGAAGAAAGAAGGGGATCTGATACCACAAGCAATTATTTGCATAAGATGAGGTCAAGTTATGAATTTGAAAATCGAATCAATCATTTATTGCGTTCCACAATGTGTTAATATAAGTGTATAGACCCGTCGGACACAACAAATTAAAAATTAAAATACATTAATTAAAACTTAAAATAAAATCAATACAGTTAAAAAATAAAATTAATACCTAAAAATTAAATCATTGCAATTATATTAAAACATTAAAATTAACTCATAAAATTTAAACATAAGACCAGAAAATAAAAATGCTATGTATTGTATTTTGTATTTGTATCTACAGTAAATATCTTTCGCTAGAGTTTATTTAATTTTTTAGCACTACAATTTACAAAGAATAAAAATTACGTGTTTTGAAATAAAACTACTTTTTAACGGATTTTATCGCGGTTTATTTTATATTTTAGATCCTGACGTTTTAATTTATTTTCAGACTTCATGTTCACGGGTGGTCTGAGGTCCAAAAATATTAATCACATTTATTACTGACTACCTACAAACATGACATTATTATTAATATTTTATTATTATCACATTATTTTTTCATTTTTATTTTTATGTATTTTTTTTATTAATATTTATATTAATATTTATTTTATTGTTTAAGTTTATTTTCTGTTTGCGACTTGTAAAAAAGTTTACCTGTATACTCTACAACGCGAACGTCGACGCTAATGTCGTTAATCTATCGTCGCGTCGCAGTCGCCGAGACGTCTTCACTTTACTTTAACCTTTTTTTTGTGTCCCACTGCTGGGCACGGGTCTTTTCTTAACTATCTTACGAGTTGACAGAGTTAAGGCCTTAATCCACTCACGCTGGCCAAGTGCGGGTTGGTGGATGTAACATTATCTTCGAATGATTAGTTCTTAGACATGCCAGTTTCCCCACGATGTTTTCCTTCGCCGATATTGAGCAACGGTGATGCAGCGATATTTCCGTATGAGATCAATATGAAATGATAGTCAGCCGTGTGTAAGTACTTCAGCGGCGTCATGATAGGTGATGATTGTTCGCTAACGTCAACCCTGACGTTGATGTCAACGCTAAATCCGCCGCCAACATCGAAGTCAACGCGGACGTCGATGTCAATACCAATCGCGTAAGACAATCAATCATTAATTAATTTAAAAAATCCATTATAGTAATTACACCAACCAAACCCCTCTTCAAAACCCCGTGTCCTTCACGCCAAGTTTCACCTAATAAAGGTTATAACACACTACAACAAGGACACTACACTAAGGCAAGGTATGAAAAAATGTATTGTAATTGTTCAGTCAGTAAGATTACAAAAAAAATGTGATATGTACCTATTGAAAATGAAAATATGCTTTATTTTTTTTTTGAGACGCGAGTCAACATAAAAATAGTCCAATTTCTTTTCCTACCGTGCAGTGAATGACTGGCAACTACTGAGAAACACTGCCAAAAAACTCAGTAGGCTTTTTTTCTTTTTTAAATGAAGTAATTATATCAATTACATTTTGTTTGTTTATTGTGTTCAATTAGAGCGACTTAATTCCAAGCGTTTTTATCCGTTAGATAGTCTGAAATTTTATAATACGCTTTCATACATATCGTAGATTTTATAATTATTTTAAATTTTTTTAATAGTCATTTCCCTAATATTATTCGGAAGTTTATTGTAGAAACGTATGTAATACACATATTTAAACATATCTTTTGCTTTATCATTTAAATGAAACATTATTCAAATAATATAACGCATTATACTTAGGAATTGGGAGTACGCTATCAGTAGTACCTTGTTATAAAATTTACCTAGGTGTGACGTCATAAGAGATTTCGCTTGGACGTATTGCCGTAATCTTCAGGCTAGAAAAATACCTGTTCAATAAATATAGTCTTCTCTGAACTGTGTAACGAGTTAATAGTTTAGGCCATAATACATACGCTGCGCTGGCCATGTGCAGGTTGGTGGATGTCACAGGTCCTCGAAGGATTAGTACTTAGACGTGCCGGTTTTCTTGCAATGTCATCCATCACTGATATTGAACATGAAACAACTCACGCAAAGATTTGTTGACACGACGTTTATAGTATATGGTTAGGTATTAAAGAATTTTTTCAATAGGCACTTATAAACTCGGTTGTTATGACGAAGTTACAGGGGATCAAAAGTTCCATGAGTCGCTTAGAGAAAAGGAAGTTACAGCTGTAGTCACTTGCCAACGGCATTTCCATAGTCCTAGATGACTTAAACGCAAGAAGAACGCGGGTTTTTTTTATACTATAATAGGCTTGCTCTTGACCACAACTTGCCTGACGTGAAGCAATGATGCAGTCTACCATGGAACGCGCTTACCCAGTAAATACCGATTTACACGTGACTTGAAGACCGGCAGATTATAGCTATCGGGAAACATAGATGCAGGCAAGAAATTCCACAACTTGGCAGTTCGCACAGTGAAAGTGGACGTACCCGTGGAATTTCCACCATATAACGGTGGCGCATAGCCGTACCTCTAGGTTAACTGAAAGTACTATTCAAATAAAATCAATAACGCGCGTTTGGCGTTTTGAAGAGTGAAATTGTGCGCGTGTAGTCTGAACGTTATCTAAGAGTAAATGTGCGTTAACCTTTAATAATCGGAAGGTAAATCAGTCAAGTGCAAATTGCGTAGTAATGTGAATACTCATGTGGAATGGCGTTAATTTAAACGGATTATTGGACCTAATATGGTGAGTGATGGTCGAGTATTTATTGATAAGAGTGAAGATATAATAATTCTTTTTGCAACGAAAACGCTACTATGCGTTTCAAATAAGAATAGGACTGGAAATCCGCCATCTTGGACCGGAATACGCAACAACATCACATTTTTCAGTACTGTGGGCAAAAATGTTTGTTTAGATAAATCAAAAATTAAAATGCACAAATGCCGTTCTAGTGAATTTGGAGTCGAAAATTTAGGTACCAACATATTTTATTAACTTCAGACGAAAAAAGCGCTAAGCATCTAAGTTACATTACGAACTAACCTGTGTTAAAGATGAGGGTTTCCCCAACCGTTCCTAAATATTATTCACTTATTTTAATAACAATAGTGCAGTCTAGTAAAACAGCAATATAGGTGCAGGTCCCTACTCTCAGTGACTGGGGAGAGGTCAGGCGCAAGACCAACAGTATAATGAGCTCTTCAAAGCACAAGGCTGTCGAAAAAGGTATAGAAAATTTCCAACACGTTTTGGTACGTCGCGGAATTCGAACCCGCGACCTCAACGGCTAGAATCTTTGCTATCGCCAACGTGGCAGTCACAAAGATTGTATGTTTATCTCAAATTTCAAAAAAGTTCTCCTTCGTATACAAAAGTTAAGAATTTTATACGTGTACTGAGTTATAAAGCAGCATCCCTTTTTTATGGATTTAAATATCATACGACTCTCGTAAGAAGTGCCACACACACCAGTGACAAAAAATGTTTTAAAGATTGCTTTTACGGATTAACCCATAGACTTACATATACAGATCCCTATTTCCTCTGTTTGCGACATCTAATTCTTTTTTGTGTGTTTTTTATCAGAAGAAGGATTTTGTGAAAGGAAAATATTTGAAATACGCATAACCTTACCACTTTTAACAACATAAACCTTTTAATTATTAAGTATTATTTAACTTTTTAAGTATTATATGTATAGTATATACCAGTTGTCTGGTTTCCATAACACAAGCTCTGCTTATACCACCTGGACGTCTTACTTAGACAAATCACATAGCGAAACGTTAACGAAAGACCGAAAAGAATAAAATAGATAGGATTGACATAAGGACGTCATTTGACTTCTTTGAGTTTGTTAAAATTTCACGCACTGTTATAACTATTGTTAACTTGAATGTGTGTACCTACAGACAAACTGTGGAAACTGTGTTGTGGGGCAATGAAATATTATAATGTTGTGAAATACAAACATACAGACATCTACCTATATTTTCGTAATTTTAATCTCCATTTATTTACTTACAAAAACTATGAACTTACGACTTGAAAACTTCGCTTGTGAGATTCAGGAAATCTGTTTTTAAACTAAGCTAGCGGAATATCCTAACATAATCAACGAACACATACCATCTGGCACTTAACTAAGTTATGATGACAGGGACAAGGGTTACATGAACTAAAACTTAGAACTAACTTAGAATGAACTTAGTTCTCACATCAATTTCAAGGGTTTTTGATAAATTAAACTTAAGCGACAGTTTCCGGTACAATTAAGTTTCTAAGTAGTTATAGGGTATTTTATGAGGTTATGACGTCATAGATAATTTAATATTAGATCAATAAACCGCCCGACTCCGCGCGTTTATTATCTGAAGGTGTAAGCAGAGCTACACGGAATTTTTTTAACCAGTGAGCATTTTTTTTTTGTTTTGTATCAGTAACAGAACATCATCATCATCATCATCAGCCAATTTTAGTCCAATGCTGGACATATACCTCTCCTAAAGAACGCCACTGAGCACGATCCGCGCCTTTTCTCATCCAGTTCTTGCCGACCGCCCTGCTGAGACCGTCACTTCACCTATAGGCTAACCGTTTAACTCGCGTATCGCCTATCGCCAAGATTCTGACTCCTCAAGCTGCACAGACAGTGAAGATGATTCAAGCGATATGGATATTAGTGACGAATAGTCTTACATTACTTTTTATCACAGATAAATAGTTCTTTAAGAGATTTAATTAATGTTTTATGACTTTGTACCTTAGATGGCGATACGCGAGTTAAACGGTCGGCCTACAGTTTGAGGGCGTACGTAAGTTTGCCAATTCGTGGTCTCTACTCAAGAATTCGTTTATCCCAACGGTTGTCGGTACTGCGGCATCAGTAATAGAACCTATGTCCATTAATTGTTCCATGCGATTTTTCGCAAATTATTGACGATCTATTAGTAGTAGATAATAATAGATGATGAAAGCGTGCGGCGTAAGATTAGCGGTCAGTGGCCTTAGCGAGCGCACAGTTCATACGGTAGTACACAGGTGACAGTACAATCAGTATCAATAGTAAACATCTATCGTTAGCGATTACTTTATTTTGTTGTACTGAGACAAAAAATACGCCTTTTTATGTCTATTTTATAACGGATCTTATCTAGTTTTATTTTAGATTTTGAATAATATAATAATATAATGGGACATTAACACACACGGTCATCTGATTACAAACTAAGCAGAGCTTGTACGATGGAAACCAGATAACTGGTAATATACTACATAAAATACTTTTCTAATGTAAATATATACTTAAATATAGATATCGAAAGAAATAGAAATCCCATCGCGACGTTTCAAAGTCTTTTCATTTCTTCTTTTGTGTGTGATATTCGCAAAAAAATTAAGAAAATATTATGAAAAATACTTTATTTTCTCAGTTTGCAAACTAGTTAAAAATAATCTCTAAAGACCGAGCAGCATTAGTATTGGACTTGGCTTTGAATTACAGGTCATTGGTTCGATTCTGGGGTTGTGCTTACACCGCGTGTACACAATTATCGTGAGGAAATTTGCATGCCTAAATAAACAATCGAGGAAATGTGACATCCATTAGTCACACTTGAAATAAAATTATAAGATAATGGATATTATCGCGGTTTAATTTTTATATCCCGATCTTCTTATAACCTGCACTTGTTTAATTTTATCAAATTAATAAATAATGGTCTTCAATTGCAATAATAATATTATATTATTGCAATAATTGCTTACAATAATTTATCAACTGTTTTTTTACACATTGAAATAAAACTACTTTATAACGGATTTTATCTCGGTTTATTTTAAATCCTGACGTATGTAGTTTTATTTCAATGTGTGATTGTAAATCTAAGAAAATATAGAAACACACCATTATATCTGAATAAAATTAATATTTTTGTCATTATATTCATTAATTGTATTAACTCGTTATTATTATTCTCGCCTCCACATTTATTAATGATTGATATTATAAAAGTTATTGTTTTTCATATTGTATATTTTTTATAATTTTTGATATTGTTGTTATTTTATTATTTAATTTAAAATTATAATTGATATTTGTATATTATTAATAACTAAATTTGTAAACTTGTTAAAGTAGATATGATGTAGTGCATGCTGTGGCTTCCTTTAATTGGAGGACCTACCTGGATGTAGACCTTTATGTAGGTACCACGAAGGAAAATTTGTGTGTATCCTCTGTTGGAAGCCCTAAATAAATAAATAAATAAAATGCTATGTATTTTTTAGTTTCACACACTATTAATATGATAGAATGTGATGGACCATATTACTTTTACCACCTTTAAGTACAACATTTCAAGTGAATCAATGATTTTGATTTTGATTGATTTGTCTAAGCGTTCCTTAACCACATCAAACTGTTACAAATCGCTGAAACTAACCAACTAAACTAAACTCTTCATTTTTGAATCACAGTTCAACTGTGACAGGCACGGGTCTTCTTTCAACTATCTTACGAGTTGAGAAATTTAAGGCTCTAATCCACACACGCTAGCCAAGTGTGGGTTGGTGGATGTTATATAGCCTCGAATTATTTGTTTTCATAAATGCTGGTTTCCTCAAATCTTTTCCTTCATCGATATTGAGCAGCGGCGATGAACCAATTCACACAAGGATGTGTGGGCGCAACCGGGGATTGAACCCGCGACCTTATATTTCAAAGGAAAAGCCGGTACCGCTGCGCCACCTATTATGTATTACCTTCAGTTTTTTGGTACCTAATTTAAGTTTATAATAAAAACATAGAAACTTATTAAAATTTCTTACAAGGTTTAGACGGTTTAGATTACAACAAGGCTGTGTCAAGGATGAAGGTTATTTTGACTCCTAAAAATCGATAATATTATCATCAACGTGATCCCTTCCATAATCTAATCCAGGGTTTCTCAACCTATGGACCAGAGAGTGATTTATGTACTTTTAATGGCGTGTTAAATTTAATTCAGATTAAATTTTTTTAATATTATAATATTTTTTGAATCATAAAATCCTAAATAATATTACCTACTAATGCACTAGTTATAATTAATGTGCTAGCACCAATTTTAAATACATTTAAAATTTTCGGTTAATTAAATAATATTTATAAATAATACATTTTTTTAAATAATACATATTTACCAAAATCTTAGTCATATATCACTTTCTATCAGTGAAAGTAAAATAATAATCCGTTCAGTACTCTTAAAAGTTTAAGACAAACAGACAAGAGACTTTGTTTTATGATAGATTTCATAAACGTATGCAAATAGTGAAAATATTTTGTAGCGTACCACAAAATTAAGTCTCAAACGTCAACAGGTATTATCGTTTTAATATCCCTCATATTCCTTTGATATCGCAAGTCAGTAATAATACCTATCAGATGTTCGCTTCGAAAAAGGTTGACAAACACTGATCTAATCCAAGCCTCCCGAAGATTACGAATATTTATACACTCGTTACCTATCTCCATTCTCGAGAGAACATTATCCTACGTTCGCATCGACAGGATTTACATTTTCATGAAAGTTAAAAGAAAATGAAATGTTTACAATCCCGCATTCAATATTTTTGGAATGAAGTTCCTTATTGCTTTTAGTCTACAATAACGTAAAAAAATTAAAAATTATGAGTCCATTATTTTCGAACAAACTAGAAGGCAGACTAAAAAAAACATTTTAGTCATTTATTTACAGGAAAACTATATGCACTGCAAATATTTATTTTGTGATTCCGAAATTAATAGTTCAATATATATTTTTTAATTTCGTTATTCGATATAAATTCAGCAAATTATGGACAACCTATCCGTGATAATATCAATAAACCGCGTGGCTTACAATTCGCGGTTAGTGACCCTTACGTGCACAGCTGATACGACGCGACGGTGCACAGGACAGTACAATCAGTAGGTATCAATAGTAAACATATTTCGTTAGCGGTAACTTTAGTTTTAATTAAAACATGTAAAAAATACGTGTTTATTACATTATTAACATTTGTATAAGTTTTTTTTCACGAAGTTTTTCTTGTCACATTATTTTAGTACAGAAATAGTTTTCTGTCTTTATCTATTTAGTCGATTAAAGAAGGGGAACATGCGGCGTGACACAAATTGCTCGTAGCGTGACAGATGTCCCTCTGACGTGACCCTGATCTGCAATCTCTTAGTGAGTTCAGATTTAGATACTCTGCAGACGTGATTTTGATCTAAAATATTCTACAACAGACGAAAAACAAACTTTGCTATTTGCATTTTTGCCTGGGCTTAGAATAGTGTCCTAATTGAAATAAAAATACTTTATAACGGAGTTTATCGAGCCTTTTTTTGAATCTTAAATGCCAACGCAGGTTTCAAAGTCTTTCCAAAATTCATGGTCACGAGTGGACTGAATAAAAATTATGAAAACATTCAGAATTCTCAAAACCACTGAAAAACACGATCACAACTTAAATAATCAGCAATAATTGTGAATATGACGTAAATACCTCAGTCCATCCGTGACCATAAAGTCTGAAAAGACTTTGAAACTTCGGGATGTAAAATTTAATATAAAATCCATTATAAAGTAGTTTTATTTAAAAGTGTGATATTCTCGTAAATTTAAGAAAGTGTTTATAATATTTTTTTATTTTTTGTAATTATTTTAATCGGGTTAAAATAAATACAGTTTAACACTTGGAAGGGTGGCGTTCCATACACATTCATGGTCACAGTACAGTTGAAATAAAACTACTTTTAAATTTAATAAAACAAACAACAGCAACAACTTAAATATTATTAATGTTTGAAGGTAGTCAGTAATAATTGTGATTAATATTTTTGGACGTCAAATACCTCAGTTCACCCGTGAACATGAAGTCTGAAAAGACTTTGAAACGTCGGGGTCTAAAATCTAAATTAAACCGCGATAAAATCCGTTAAAAGTAGTTTTATTTCAATGTGTGATATTCGCGTAAATCTAAGACAACACCACAGTACAGTTGTAGAAACTTTAAATTAATCTCCGTACTTACGATGGTTATAGGTACTTTATACTGTAGCGTCACATACTTAACGCCACTCAAGAGACATGACGTCATAACAATCCTGAATCGCACAAGCAAAGTTTCACCGACGATTAGCATATATACAACTTCCCGACAAGAACAGTCGGAGGGAGTACCGCGGTCGCCGGGCATTACACCTCGCCCGGCTGAAAGATCTTCCCTTTTCATTGGAGGGTCACTACAACCCGATCCTCCAGTCACCTCCACAATACTATTAGGTTGGCAATTTTTCTAATGGGACTTAACCCACCACCGCAATCCTGCCATTACTACTTCTGTAAGCCAGGATCGACCGCGGCGCCGTGAAAAGACTCGGGATTTGAACCCGGCCAAGTCCCGGAACACCTAAACTGTCTTGAATCCCGCACGAATTTAATTAGAAAGATAATGGGAGGTGTTGGAAAGTTAGATTTTCCACTTCCATAGCAAAAAAATTGTTAAAACTATTTATTCAGTGCTCACAAGTTTATTTTTCAAGATTTAATTAATTTCACAAAGCGTAGGTACCTACCCTACCTACTGGACCCACGGCTAGGCACGGGTTTCATTCACGGGATAAGATTCATTTGTTAAAATGGACTTTGTCTCTTTCTTACTAGTATATAGATGACAGACAAAGACAAACGAATTATAAACCTATTTTAGCTATAATGAGCTTATAAGACGTTTATGAATACGGGGCTTAGTTTATCGTACTTGTTTGTGTAACCAAGTTACTACATGAAATAAGTAACAGGTAACTTTAACTAACTAAGCTTGTTACAAAACTTTTAATGAGTAGGTACAACCAACTACAATATAAAGCCTTAGAGTGAAACCTCATAAGTGTAAAATAAGTAGCTTTTTTATTTGACTGTACTGATTTTATAAGTTTAGATACTTGTTAATTTACTTGTGGTTAATTAATTTATAATAAAAATAAAAAAGTAAAGTAACAATTAAATAAAAATAAAAAATAATAACATTATTTAATTATATGTTTTTTTTTCTTTTGGTTTATTAATTTCGTTTCATTTTTTATTTGTGGTTATGAGATCTGTGTAAGTTTGATGTATATTTTGATTATTAATAGCGGAAAATATGGCATTGTGATATACAATCACAAATGCTTTGGTGTAATCTACAAAGGCCATGTAAGGAGGTTTGTGAAATTCATTATACTGTTCTATTATTTGGTTAATGGTGTGAAGATGGTCAGTAGTTGAGAAACAAGGGCTGTTCGCGCTGTAACATAATAAAAAAAATCGATTCTAAGTATCGATATTGGTATCACTTGCCGTAACCCTCGTGACGAAAGGAGAAAATAATATTGTCATTAACAATCTACTAATACAATTAATCTTTTAGTACTAAGATGTGTTGTAGTACAGAATCTGTTCATCAACTATTGCAGCTGACTGTACATTAGCACTTTGCTTTTACAAAGTTTTATTGCTTTGCACCTTCTTTGAACCTAGTATCGTTGCCGCAAAAGTATATGTTTATCACAAGAAAGATATTTCTCACAACGAAAAAGGGCACATCTGAAATTTTTCTTAACTGAGTTATTAACTTTATCGGAATCAGTAAAAGATATTGATTCTGACAATCTTAATAACTTTGTTAAAAAAATATCAGATACCTCTTTTTCCTTTGTGACGGCAGATTAAAAATGAAATGATTTTTTTTTTTAATTTTTAATTTTTCATTCAGACGCGAGTCTACATACGAGTGGTCCCATTTCGTTTCCCACCGTACAGTGAATGATTGGCAACTACAGAGAAACACTGTCATTCTTTTTTCTTTTTTTAATCAAGTAGTTATATCTATTACATTATGTTTGTGTAGTGTGTTGTATAAGAGCGACTTAATTTCGAGCGTTTTCATCCGTTAGATAGTCTGAAATTTTATAATACGCTTTCTTACTTATCGTAGATTTTATAATTTATACATAGCTACATATAATCACCCCGTTTTCCCATGGGGTAGGGACTAATTAGAGACAGTAGAACGCCACTTGCTATGACCTGAACACACTTCTTTAGCCTCAATAAGTTCATTAGCAAAAGGTGACTCAATTTTGTAAAGTTTATAGATTTTTTTTTATCCTATAATAGGTTTGCGCTTGACCACAACTTGCCTGATGTGAAGCAATGTTGCAGTCTACGATGGAACGCGCTTACCTAATAAATACCGATTCACTCGTAACTTGAAGACAGGTAGATTATAGTTATCGGGAAACAGAGATGCCGGCAACGAATTCCACAACTTGGCAGTTCGCACAATAAAAGTGGAGGCAAAGCGCTTTGTGCGTGCCCATGGAATTTCCACCATATATCGGTGGCGCATATCCGTACATCTAGTTGTCCGATGGAAGAACGCGGATGGGGGAATAAGATTGTGTAATTCCAACGCACACTCTCCGAAGTGTATCCGATAAAAAACCGAAAGACTAGTAACTATGCGGCGATGCTCGAGGCTTTGCAACTTAGCCTTGACGAGGGATTCGTTGCCAATAAGCCTCTTGGCTCGTCTTTCAATAGACTCCAACGAAAATAGATAGAAATTAGATAGTTCGAAAATATTAAGCGAGTGTCTCGTAACGTCACTTTCACATAATAATTTTTAGTATCCAATCCTTACTATCCTTACCACAATCCTTACTATAATATGCCGACCGTTTAACTCACGTATCGCCTATCGCCAAGATTCTGACTCCTCAAGCTGCACAAACAGTGATGATGCTTCAAGCGATATGGATATTAGTGACGAATAGTCTTACATTACTTTCATCTGTGGTTAAATAGTTCTATAAGAGATTTAATTAATGTTTTATTACTTTGTACCTCAGATGGCGATACGCGAGTTAAACGGTCGATCTATAATATTAAAAATGCGGAAGTACCTCAATATCTGTCTTATGTCGTACTTTCACGTCAAAACTACGGGTGTGATTTGGATGAAATTTGGAATGGAGATAATTCAAGACCCGGGAAAAGATATAGGATAGTTTTTATCCGTCTGCGCTAAAAGAGGTTAATGGTTTAGCGTGATAACAGACATACCTAAGCGGTGTAGTTGCAGGCAGAAATCTAGTATAAAATACGCTGAGAAATGCTGTTTCTAAAATCATTTATTTATCCAGTTCCAGTCTAAATAATCCAGTTCTAAATAAAAGCAGAGTTTCCCTTAAGAGCAACTGATGTTTTGAATAATTTCTAAGGCCGTATAAACGTTTTCATGCTATGAATAGAAAACTTCTATTAAAGTTTTCTAGATCTTCAAGATCTTGTTTATAAAGATGGTAAATTATCTATGTTTGCACCAATTATAATAATAAATGCATTTGTTTATGACTAGCTTCCACTACGGCTTCGTCCGCGTGGTACTTATTTGAGATAAAATATAGCCTATGTGTTAGTCCAGACCATAATTTATCTCTGTGCCAAATTTCATTCTATTCCGTTCAATAGTTTTTGCGTAAAATAAAATCACATCCATATACAGACAGCCATGCATTCTTACAAACTTTCACGTTTATATTAGTAGGGAGTAGGATATTTACATATTTTGATTTGAAACCGACTTTTGATATAACTCTAAATTAAAATCGGTTTAATCGTTCGGGAGCTACGATGCCACAGACAGACACGCACACACAGACACGACGTTCGATTGTACATATGTTTTTTTATGTATCTTCGCCGATTACTCCGTCAATAGACCGATGATTTTTTTATTGAAAGAATATACTCCCAAGTATTTGGTCTCTTTGAATTTTGTTGATCTGATGATGGACTTCGGTGTTATAGAACAGAACTTCTAATAGAATCACATTAGAACCATCGCGACAAGTACTAAGTGTTGCTTTGTTTTTACGTGTTGTAAATGCCTAAAATAATGATGAAAAAAATTTTGACTTTACAAAGTAACTCCAAATTAGAAAGCCGCTATCTCGTTTTACAAGGCAGCGCTAGAAAAGGACGGCTATAAATTGGTTCACCATGTAATAGACAGACATACCTAGTAAAACTATAAACGGATTCGTTTTCGAAACTCTACAACCGTGAAGTATTTTTTTGCTATCCGTACATTAAGTGACATAGGTCGCACGTGTTATGTTCATGTAAGCGTAACATTCTGACGGTACTTACTTGTATTTATTAAACCTGCATCAAAGGTTTCCTATATTTTAATTTTGTTTCATATTTCATTTAAGAATTTAACGGCCATGACTTGGTTTATTAGTGTCTACTACTGAATTGGCAAACAAGTACCTATACCATGATTTGCACCACCCGGGGACCACGTGTGGGGATTCAATTAAAGGTTTACACCCACGGGCAAAGGTGACTCAACCCCCAAATGGGGATGGGGACGTTTAACGTGTTAAAATGTAACTAAATCTCAAAGTAATATTATATTCTAAGCGATGCTTTTATGTAAATTGTCAAGTACAACATAAAAGTATTTGATACCTTGCCGCTTTAGTTGAGACTCCCGAGGGGACTCACTTTGTTATTCACCATCTGTTTACAGGAGAATTTGAGACACACAGACATATTTGTCTGTCAACATTTCTTTTCGAAATGATACACAGACAAAAAATCATATTTCATTTACAGCAATTGAGTCGTTTTCGGCTATCCTGCCCGTGTCAAGTTTGAAAAAAAACATAATTATTTGTGCGCGTTTAACGATTGCTATAAAGGAGAACCTAAAATAAACTTCAGGGACGCGTTCGGTTCGCGGTTCGCGTTTTCGCGAAATGCCCCCCAATCCCCTAAAACTAGTGTCCGGCAACGTCCTGAGACGCCTGAGGTTCGTCCGCATGTGGGGAGCCCTCATGGCAGTTACCACAGTACTTGATCGGTTCGACCATCCTCGGACGGCTCACAGAAAAAGTCCGGTGAACCAATAGAGGCCCTTCCGGCTAATTGGGTTAGTTCAACAGCAAAAAAAAATTGGTTGCCTGTAAAGTCGGTATACGGGCGAAAGTTTTACGTGACAACGACTTTGAGTGGTAAAATAATTTTAATGTGAATATTCATTCGTATAGTAGGAGGAAGGATGAAATAATAGTAACAATTTAAAACATTTATTTATACAAAGAATTATATTTAAAACATTAATTTATACAAAGAATCTCGCTCTTAGGCGGGCTAACTGTGCTCGAGTGGAAGGGACGCGTGCCTTTCACTTTTTATGTCTGTCTCTCTCGCTCTTAGGCGGGCTAACCATGCCCGAGTGGAAGGGACGCGTGACTCTCACTCGCTCTCATTGTGAGCGCATAACGTGAGCGGAGCGTAACGCAGTTTCTTGAAGTGTCACCCGGCAAACCAATTTATAAGACGTTGTCACGTCAAAAAACTTCAGGGTTTTATATTTTATACTTACTTGACGTTCTACTTCATGATACAAGTAAATAATACAACTGTGTGCCAACAGGTGGAGCTAATATCAAACTTTGTTTGCCCAAATATTAGAATAATAATAATATTACTTAAACATGCATACAGCAAATATATTTACTTGTGTAATGGGTTCTAAGATAAGTGGTACCTATACTACTTAAATACATAATACATAATAGGTACATGTTTTTTTGTAAATACGAGTACATACATATTACAGATACATATAAATTACACCCAAACACAACAAACTATCATGCTCATCACACAAAGATTTGTGTTGGGTGGGAATCAAATCTACGACCTCCGAATCAGCAGTCAGGGACACTAACCTCTAGTTAAAACAAAATAATATGTTTTAAATAATTGATACCTATTTATTTATAAGAGGAATAAGGTATGCAATGCCTTTCTGCCTCTATGAACACACCTCCACTACCTCCATGTATGAAATACGTCCAGCATACTGAGATGTTCGGTACATAATATATTTAGTTAAGGAACTTTAATCGTGCTTTGTTTTATTAACTTCTATGGAATGTGATGGAAACCCTAATAGCTCCTTACCACCAAACGCGCTCGCACCACGTCAATTAAGCATCCCTACTATAACTAATAATAGGAATATTATGGGACATTAACACACACGGTCATCTGATCCCAAACTAAGCAGAGCTTTTACTATGGAAACCAGATAACTGGTTATATACTACAAACAATACTTTTCTTTTGTAAATACATACTTAAATATAATTACACCCAGACACAAGACAAACAGACATGTTCATCACACAAATGTCTGACTTGGTTAGGAGTCGAACCTACGACCTGCGGCGTGAAAAGCAAGTATCTTACTGACCCTATAATCTATTGTAATCTTTGTTACTGACCATACATTTTGTTATTTTCGATCTTTCGTTATCGCTTCGCCATGTCACTCAGTTAAAGTGAAATGAAAATTTGTTCGCTAACATGCTGGGCAACTTGCTCGTCTAATTTTTACACTGAATGAAAGGTTGCTTCCAGTTTAGTACAGGATAGTATAATATTATCTCTGGTACAGGTGCCACCGAATAGATCTATACAATGTTCATGAGATATTAAAGTGTTCTGCCTATGAACAAGTGCATGTGAACACCAGATCTTAGTCATTTCATAATAGTTGAAAGTTTGTCAGCGTATGCACCCAACACACCCAAGAACGAAGAACCAATTAAGAAGGTTGCCTTATCGTGACTTTGGCCGGTAAATGAAGACAACATTTTATCAAATTACACTGTGATTTTTTTTATATTTCCTTGACTTTGTTATATTTTCTTCCTGGCCTGTTAACTTAGTGATTAAAGACCCTGACTGTTAAGTCGGAGGTCATGAGTTCGATTCCCACCCAGGACAAATCTTTGTGTGATGAGCATGATTGTTGTCTGATCTGTGTCTGAATGTAATTTATCTATAGTATGTATATTTACAAAAAAATGTATTTAATTTAATCCGTTCCTAGTACCTATAACACAAGCAAATATAATTGCTTAATTTGGGACTGGATGGCGCAGTGTGTATGTGTGTTAAAAAAAAACAAAAAGTTACTAACTCAGTGTCAAACATAATGTACTATGCGTTTCAAATAAGAATAGGACTGGACTCGCGGCTAACTTCATACCAAAAACACAGCAAAAGTAGCGTCAGCACAAAATGTCAAACCACAGACAATAATATTATTTTGAAATGCATGGAAAAGTGATTTATGTGAAAACTTTACACAAGTATGTGGTTACAATGCAGCTACCTACCTAAGTAAATTTACGCGCTAGGATACCACAAACTTGCACACAAATTCATATACACGGATAAAAACACACGTTTTAACTTATAACTGCGATTTTTGTCGTCGGAAGTTAATAAAATATATTCGTATCTAAATATTTGACTCCAAATATCCAATCATACTCAAAAGGTAATAAGATTTACGCATTTTTTTTTCACCTAGATGAATTTCACATAGTATCAAACAAACATTTTTGCTTACTGTAATAAAAAATGTGAAGTTGTTGCGCATTCCAGTCCAAGATGGCGGATTTCCAATCCTATTCTTATTTGAAACGCATAGTATCACCATCACGTATTATATTCCACATAAGCAAACAAACTTACCAGTGATCCAATGAAGCTGACAATTTTTACTTTTTATTAACATATTCTACTTGTTATTGTTCTAACAAACATTTCCGTATATCTTGTAACAAAGTCATTCTTTATCACCAAGTTCCGCCAACTTGCCTTAAGGCTCCGTATTCCAAGTACAAAGTTTTGAATAATTTAGTCATATCACAAGTATTAGACGGGCCGGTGGCGTGGTCGGTAAGATACTTGCTTTTCACGCCGCCGGTCGTGGGTACGATTCCCACCCGAGACAAACATTAGTGATGAACATTTGTGTTTGTGTCGAGTCTGGGTGTAAATATCTATTTTAAGTATATATTTAGTATATACCAGTTATCTGGTTTCCATAACACAAGCTCTGCTTAGCTTGGGACCAGATGACCGTGTGCGTTGATGTCCCAGAATATTTATTTATTTATTATTATTAGGTTCCTTACCGTGGCTTCTATGTCAGTTATGAAAATAATAAAATCTTGGGACATTAACACGCACGGCCATCTGATCCCCAATCGAACCCACGATCTCCGGCTTAGCAGTCAGGGACACTAACCCCTACGCCACCAGGCCAGTCAAATTTTGTTTGTATTTTTTCTTTTCATTTTTTTTTTATTTGATTCGCTGCAGTATCTGATAAAAGCGATGTTTGCGGCGACTGCGGTGGTATCAAGTCTGCATTTACCTGTTATGACAGTGAGGTACCCAGTTCGATACCCGGGTCTAGCAAAGAGACATCTAATAAACTTAGAACAATATTAGCAGCAAATTGGGAATGTGCCCGATAAACGGCAACAGACGCAGAAATGTGTATGGTATTCAACTCTGCCTACACTAAAAGTGTAGTGAGTGCTTGTGTATATTCCAGTACTCTTAACTATAAGTAGTATCAGTCAGAAATGCGATTCTACAGGCTTGAGGCAGTCGGCATAAATAAACACACGGTATTTTCACAGTCGCGTCTTGAGAATACTGTTGATATATCTTAGAGCGCGTTCCCATTATATCGTGACGGCAGACTGTCGTTTCGTTTTAAGTGTACAGTCCATCAAATCTACGAAGTACCGTTTGACAGTTCTAAACGTAGTACATTTAGAATTTTATTTTTTGTATGAAAATTGTTTATGTTATTTTCAAATAAAAATAGCTTCATAATTAAATTATTTTACAGGAAAGCTAATAAAAATAGTGTGAATTACGCCTCTATAAAGCTAATTTAATAGAAAACAGTGAAACGTCAAACGGTACTTTTTAGATTTGATGGACTGTAATGACTTATATATTTAAATGGTGTTCAGATATAGAATGACACGATTAACTGTTGCCTACTACTTTTTTACGGTGACAACAGATGGTCGATAAAAAATTCGTCATAATTAAATGTTGACGGTAAATCATGTGTACAAACGCACTTCTGATCTCCAATCGAGCGGAGAGGCGACTGTAGGGTTGCAGTTTGCTACTGATGTGCAAACGACAAAACGACGGCCGTGAAACGATAAAATGTCGTCGTGTTCCAATGGGAATATCTATACATATACGACAGTCGCTAAACGATAAAAAAACTTACGACAAGCAGACGTTACAATAGGAACAGCTAGAGACCATAGTCGTCCGATGATAATTTAATCGTCACGACATAAATAAATTAATTATTATAATAATTAAATTATTCTTTAAATAATAAATGTCGCTTTTATGATTATTTCTAATTTTAATTTACTGATTTTGTTGTGTTTTGTATCTATTTAATTTATCTAACGACATTGTATTGTATTGTATTGTATTTTATGATCCAATTTGTTGGTTGAAATAAATGATTTATGTATTTATTTATAGTGGGAACGCGCCCTTACTCGTAGTACTATACCGTATCGACTGAATCTTAGATAATTTAACGCGGAACTAGTATTAAGCACGTTTCCCTCTGCTGGTACTTTAACAGTTTGTATGCATAAACTGTTCATGTTTCGTGTTTGTGTGTTGCTTTTGAGAGCAGAAATATGAGGTCGTTGGTTCGGTTCCCATTCATGCCCACACATCTTTGTGTGAATTTTCACATAGCCGCTGCTCAATATCGGTGAAGAAAAATATCGTGAGGAAACCAGTATGTCTAAGATGTAATCATCAACCTTGGCCATCGTGTGTGGATTAAGGTCTACTCTCTCAACCCACGACCTGCGGCGTGAAAAGCAAGTACTATCTTACCGACCACGGCACCGACCCGTCAAAATACAAAAGGGAATACGGGGGAAAGGGTTTTTAAGTTGCTTATCCAAAAAACATTTCTAAAAATTCACTTCGTGTCGCATCTCCTAAATCAAGATGGCGTCATTCAAAGTTACAAATAATCTAGTTACTAATATCCGGAGACGCTGGATCTGTTAGTAGTTAGTTTGGGTTTATTTGAATGCAAATTGAAACGATCGCGCCTCGCCTTAGGTACAATCACAAGCTTGTGACTTCTCGTTTCTACTTACTATATGAATAAACTTTACTTTACTTTGGCGGGATATATAACGTAATTTAATATTTAGTATTGTCTTACATTTAGCGAATATCACACATTGAAATAAAACTACTTTTTAACAGATTTTATCGCGGTTTATTTTTGATTTTAGATCCCGACGTTTTTAAGTTTTTTCAGACTTCTGGTGGTCTCCACTCGTGAACATGAAGTCTGAAAAGACTACCAAAATTTTTTAATCCACATACGCTGGCTAAGTGCGGTTTGGTGGATGTCACATGTCTTCGATTGATTAGTTCTTGAGACATACCTGTTCCTCCACGAACCTTTTCCTCCACCGATATTGAGCAGTGATGGTGAAACAATGCACACAAGGATGTGTGAAATCAAACCCGTGACCTTATATTTTAAAAGCGAGGCTGATTCCACCGAGCCACCGCTGCTACAACCTTAAATAATATACTTCAATAAAGTTATATATAATGGAGCGTCGAGCCCGTAACATGTGGGTAGTATACTCGGTTAAAATTTCTGCTTCGTAAAACAAAACCACCCACCGTAACCTTTAAATGAACCTTCTCATTCTTGAAGGTCTCAAAGTCTCAAGTGGTGGGTTGATAAAGAATAAATCCTGACACATACAATGTATATTTAAAAGTTTATAAATAAATATTAAAAACCAAAATCCCGTCTGCGTATTATCTGTCAGCTAAATTGAATGAAGAAATGAACAGACAGAACAAGATTTCAATTTGAATATTTTATGTTTAATTATTTTTGTAAACACTTTCATTTTTTTTTGTAAACATTGTCAGCCAGTGTTTACAAACGCAGTCGGTGGCACACTCCGCTTGACACTCCAAAATTTTCTTGCTCTGCCCATATCAACGAAATTATTAGAAGTGAGCGTATTATAACCTCCTTCTGGTTGAGTTCTGTAAAAAGATACGAAGCGTTTCATACGTAACAAAAAAGACAGCCTTTGGATGAATCTGAATCGCACAAGCAAAGTTTTTTTAACTTACCATATATAAACAATCCTATCAAGACAATTTCTGTCATATGTCACTTAACTCTGAAGTCGATCAGTGTGAGCCGTCCGATTGGGCTACACATACTGTACCCAGGAGGTCGCTGGTTCTATTCCCACCCTGGAAAATCTTTGTGTTACAACAAAGTTTTATTTCGGTGTTAGATTGAAACAAGGAGAGCACGTCAAGCCGTCGGTCCTGGTTGTCTTATAAAACATCTATGATAGTCGTTCAAGACAGTTAGAAGTCTAATATAATCTGACATCTCGGCTACTGGTACCCTACGGGTATCGAGGTCTGATGGCAGTCGCTCTTTTAATTCTGATAGGTAGCAGCAACAGGTTAGACTGGGAGCCGACCCCAATAGACATGGGGAATCGGCAACGGCAAACATTCCCGACAAGAGGTGTTGGGAGTGCGGTCGCCGGACATTACACTTCAACCTTCCTATTTCACTGAAGAATACCTACAGTTTTATATGGGTATTAAAGAAGTTCAAAAACGATTCTCATAAAATCTGATTTATTATTCAAATGAACGAAAAATGTAGATAAGTTCGTAAAAGAGATTAAATTTGTGGGCTCTTAAAATACAACGGTTTGAGGACAGAAATAAAATATCATTAAATGTACTTGACCCATAAACCTCTTTACATCAACCATCATTATGTCGGTCACTGAGCTTCTGTAGACCAAAACTAAGAAATTGATAAAAATATTTATTAAGTATATTGAATTTATTACATGTATCCACTTGGTCCCTTTTGCCTCGCTTAACATAAGAGTGTATAATGGGTTAAAATGAGATATGCGTACATGAAATTTTATTTCGGTGATGATTAAAAGTCTGTGGATTAGGTTATGTTATAACCTAACCCACAGCACTTCGGAGTGGGTGGATTTAATTTTGGGACTTACTAGCCATTAATCATTATGTCTAGTAAAAAATATGATTATGCCAACATAAACATTATGCCAGAAAACAATAATTATGGCTAAGAATTATTATGACAAAACCAATTATGGCAAAGCTGGTATGCCAAAGTATATTAGGACAAAAAACTTTATGCTAAAAAAAGGGATCCCTCTTAAATGGTGTCACCAGACCAAAAAGCGGCAGTGAAATAAGGTATCTTAAAGTTGGAAGTCATAAAGGAGCAACAATTCCGACCCACCCTCTCAAATGATGTCACCAGATGTCGCAGCGGAACACGGCACGGCCGCTCAGCGGTGAGGATTTTTCTGGTTAGTGGTCACTAACTACGGCTGAAGTAAATTAATTTTGACTTTTTTCATAAGATTTTAAAGCATTGTTAATTATTTATTAGTCACGAAGGTAGGCAGCCTACAGATCAGTTATATAGAGACAATATGTGACTAATAAACAAAATTAAATCTCTTCAAAGGCTTATTCAGAGGATAACGAAGTTTCAAGTAAGTATAACTTATCTAAGTAAAGATAATAACAAAATTTAATTACACAGATTGCTTTTAAAAGTTACAAAGTAATAAGTTATTTATGCGGTAAGTAGTACCATTATCTTATTATTTGATGTAATATTGTTTTAAATTGGTACCAAACTCGTTATATAAGGCCGTTCGCTTCGGTATGAGAACGGAGCGGGCAACCACCGTCGCGTACACCACGGCATGTATCTCCACTTGTACGCGCCGCGTGCGACGGTCACCAGCCTATCGCAGCCCTTCAATCTTTATAGTGTCCCACTGCTAGATACGGGTCTACTCTCAAATGTCTTTCTCTGTCTTCAACTTTATTTAAATATGTACTTACTTATAGCTTAGTAAAACGCGCTAGGATGCCAGAAACTTGTTGTATACTTGCACGGACAAAAACATGCCTTTTAATTTACTACACTGCTTTTTTCGTCCAAAGTTAATAAAATATGTGTACTTAAATATTTGACTCCGAATATCCAATCTTACTCAAACGGCAATGAGATATACGTATTTGTTTTTAGAAGTGTTTAATAAATTGAAAAAATATTTGTGCCCACTGTACTAAAAATGTGAAGTTGTAGCGCATTCCGTTCCAAGATGGCGGATTTCCAGTCCTATTCTTATTTGAAACGCACTATGCGTTTCAAATAAGAATAGGTCTAGAAATCCGGTACAGACCTATAAACAAGTAGAAAAATCTATCGTCTTTGGTAACTCGTTGAGTACAAATATCATTTAAATTTGATCTCCTTTGGGCATCTGGTTGCGAATGTGGCCGTAGACGAAATATGATTGTTTTATAATCTATAGACACTGTTATAGAATAGTCAAGGAGAATATATCTGTAGCTATCAAAGTAGTTACTAGCATTCCGACTAATTATATTACACTAGCAGAGCAATGTATTCCAACTCCAAATAATTTGATTTGCAAATGGCGTCGCGTTAATGTGTCTGTAATTAATTAAATATATGATACGTTAGATCTACGTTAATTGCAATATCATGTATCAGTAACGAATAGTTATTTGCGACAAATCTAAGGTAACCATATTTTCTTTTAAAAGATTCTTGGCGGGAGACTTTTCTCGGTTTAATACAACCCTTTTAAGTGTACCTACTGCTAGGCACGGGTCTTGTCTCAACTGTCTTACGAGTTGAGAAAGTTTAAGCCTTAGTCCACACACGCTGGCTACAAGTGCGGGTTGGTGGATGTCGCATGTCCACGAATGATTAATACCGGTATTGAGCAGCGGTGATGAAACAATTCACAAAAAGATGTGTGGGCAAGACCGGGGATCAAAGCCTTGACCTTTTTGTTTCTTTTTGTTCGACAAATATCTATTATAGATAAATGTCTAAAGCGCCAGAATCTTCTCTGGGTCTCAAACTATCTCCATACCAAATTTCAAACAAATCGATTCAGAAATTTTGGCGTAAAAGCGCAATAGACAGGCGGAGCTACTTTCAAATTTATAATGTTAGTAAGGATATGGTTCGCGGGAGTAGATCACGTGACTTCCCTGGACCAATCAAAAATATTTTATATTCTATCCCCTATCAAGACTGAACAAAACGAAGTTGAACTGAACATATCAAATTATTTGACAAATTACCAAACATTACCCATATATTGAAGGCCGGTTGAATCCGGATGCAAAGTTTAGCACCGACCGAATGGTTACCTAATCCTGCACTGGTCGGTTTATTGGGCTAATCCTTCTAACTTATGTAATATTTGCTTAAAGGCAAAAATTCTTTACTGTTTTATTACGGATTAACCCTAACAAGAACAAAGGTGAATTGGGTAAAGTTGGATCAAACATTTGTTTTTGTATTTGGATCAAAAAGTATTGGGACCAAAACAAATGTTTTGACTGAATCAATTATTTGAAATACATATTTCCAAGATTGAGCCGCGGTAGCGCAGCGGTGTCGGTTCGATCCCCGGTCGTGCCCACACATCTTTGTGTGAATTGTTTCATCGCTTGTGCTCAATATACGTAAAGGAAAACCTCGTGACGAAACCAGCATGTCTAAGAACTAATAATCATTAGAAGACATGTGACATCCACCAATCCGCTCCTGGTCAGCGTGTGTGGATTCAGGCCTATACCTACTCTCTTAACTCGTGAGATATTTGAAAGAAGACCCGTACCCAGCCCTAGGACACTACAAATGATTGAAGTGAATTTTGGGAAAAATCTTTGGTAACTATTAACGGATGTCTTTGAGTACGACTTTCCGCTTCTCGTATTCAGGTACCCTAAGGAGAACTTGTAAACTATCTTGCAAATCTTAGACAGTTGTTGCGAACTTAGGTAGTAGGTATTTGTGCTTAGTCTGTGAGGCAGACTGTCCTAAGGTCCTCTTAACCTTTATGATAGCATTCTAACGTCGATGTCGTAACTAGGGCGGTGTCTGCGGTGCCCATGCACCCGAGGCGAAGAGTCCATACAAGCCGATTCCCATCAGCTTCCCTTTAGGAAATGATCAATATCACACGTACTTAATAATATATTATGTAACGCATAACAGTTTTAAATAGCAACAAAAATAAGTATCGCATCAAGTGAAAGAACGATCGGTGACGGTAGGGAAGAGATATTATTTTCCTAAGTAAGAACTTTTTTACTCCGGCTTCCCTTTTTCAGATTTTCACCCTTCGCCACTGCCATGCATATCAGCAGATCCTGTAGAAATTACTAGAATACGCCAAGAATATTTTCAAAGCTCTGACTGAAACATACCGAGCGGCAGGCGCATTAGGTAAGCGATCACTTAACCCTTTAGTGTCCCGGTGCTGGACACGGGTCTACTCTCAACCATCTTACGAGTTCTATACTCATTGCAACAAAAAGAAAGATAAAAAAATTAATTAATAGGTACCTTGTAACAATACAAAACAAAAGACATAGGTAGTCGAATTATGAACCTCTTGCGTTTTGAAGTCGGTTGAAAATCTTAGTTTCTCACCTGTCATCATGTCAAAGCCGTGATTTTTCTAATAAACGTACTGGATAACAGTGTTTAATCTGCATTCAAATCAGATTTTGAGATGTTGCAGTATTCATAAGTCAGTTCGTACAATTTACACAATGGTACCTTTTATAAAGCTATGCAAATCTACCACAGAGGCTTTACAAGGGTTTTTTTCATTCAGAATCTCATTTGAGTCGCAAATTAAACGAAAATATGTTTTTAAATGAAAAACTTGTGTTCAGAATTGAATTTTATTTCTATAAAATATAACTTTTATCTAACCAATATAATGTACCTACGTTGTGATAAACAGGGCTAACGTTCCACCAGGAGGACCAATGATGTAGTGGTTTCGGCCTCGCCTTGGAAATTGAAGGTAACGTGTTCGATCCCTGGTCGAGCATCCACTAACCCGCGGGTGTGGACTTTCTCAACTCGTTATATAGTTACAATAAGAACTGTGCCAAGCAGTGGGACACTAGAAAGAGTTGAAATGAATTATTTTAAATTATAATAACGGCATTCAATGGGTCATTCTGTAAGCCAGGATCAACAGCAGCGCCGAGAAGAGCCTCTGGATTTGTATCTGGCCAAGTCCCGGGACACCTAAACTGTCTTGGATCCCGCACGAATTTAATCAGAAAGATAATAGGAGTTGGAAAGTTAGATGGTCCACTTCCCGTCAGGCAAAGCGTAATAACGCGATAAAAAGACTACAAAATTTGGTTAAAGTAGATTTATTTGCAAAATAAACACAACATTATAGATATTTTACATTTTAAAAGTTATCTAGTCAACATCCAATTTCCGAAGAACCGTAATCCGAAGAAACGTCGATGCGTAATTGCAAAAGAATCTTAGAACATATAAAACGGAACTGATATTACGCGCGTTCCCCTCTGCCAAGATACATGACCAATTTGTATGCATAAACTGTTCATATTTTGTTTCGGTGTGTAAAGATAGACCGTTTAACTCGCGTATCGTCATCTGAGGTACAAAGTCATAAAACATTAATTAAATCTCTTACAGAACTATTTAACCACAGATATAAGTAATGTAAGACTATTCGTCACTAATATCCATATCGCTTGAATCATCATCACTGTCTGTGCAGCTTGGGGAGTCAGAATCTTGGTGATAGGCGATACGCGAGTTCAACGGTCTATCTATAGCTTCTAGTCACGTGTGAAAAGACACTTCAACTTTTATATGAGTACTGTACGTGGTTACTTCTCCTTCCCTTAAAACTGGCAGAAATATTTCAGTACAGAAGTTGTGTATAACACCTCCCGTGTAAAATGCTCAAAGATAGGAATGCATGAATATTACAGAGATGGCTTCAAGGTTCATATCGATTGCAACCCCGTTAAGTGTTTCTGTGAAGTCTAAAGTCAGACTAAAAGGTCGAAGTGCATTTCATTATCAATGTTGGTAAAGCAATTCATTAAATTATTCTCAGAACAAACAAATTGAAAACTTGATAGTGTCTGAAAGTGTTCAGTTCAAGTCTGAAGTCAATTTTAATAAAGATCAAACTGTATTTAGTTTTCAATGTTGGTGGTTAGCTGAGTCGCGTTAGTCCGTAGTGTGAGTGCAAATAAGTGGTGTAAATCAGGTGACAATAAACTGGTGGTAGGTTTCGGCCTTGTTTAATGACCACCCACCAAACAAAACTGCAACGCCAAGGCGCCTTGCCGTGTTCCGGTGCAATGTCTAGTAACATCATTTTAGAAGGTGAACTTTATTCCACTACCATCTTCTCACCAAAAATCATTCGTAATCTCGAGTGAATCGGTATATTGGACAAGAGCGTTCCATCGTAGACTCAAGCGCATGACTATTTCAGAATAACAAAAAATTAAAAAGCCTTCCATAAATTTATTACTCAGAACATTTCTGCCGAAATACTAATACAATGTATGGAATAGAATAGGATACAGTGAACTAAGAGGAACAGGACAATCGGCTTTAGTTAGGTACTTCAGCATACCTTGACGCTCTCTGTCATACACTTAACGTTCCAACAACTTCACTTTCTCAAATCAACCAACTGTCATACATTCAATCATTTTAATAAACACAAAGGTGCTGAAAAAATTGAGTCTTAGAACGTCGCAGTTTTTTAGTTTTCTTTACTACTAATCTTTTAAAAGCTTGTATATAATATAAAGTTTACGGGCCGGTGGCGTGGTCGGTAAGACACGTGCTTTTCACGCCGCAGGTCGTAGGTTCGATTCCCACCCGAGACAAACATTAGAGATAAACATTTGTATTTGTGTCGAGTCTGGGTGTAAATATCTATGATAAGTATATATTTACAAAAGAAAAGTATATGTATAGTATATACCAATTATCTGGTTTCCATAACACAAGCTCTGCTTAGCTTGGGACCAGATGACCGTGTGTGTTAAAGTCCCAGAATATTTATTTAAATTTATTTTTTATTGAAATATATTCATATTTTATGTGTGTATAAATAAGGCCTCCCCAAGTGATCTCCACAACGATCTATCCCTAGCTTCCATTATCCAACATGTTCCTGCTACCTTCTTAATATCATCTAAGCTAAGCCTAATAAACTAATACTTTATCCCCATATTTTGCGGCCAAGCTTCATAATTACACCAATACCATATTTATCGTCGAAACAGATAAATCAAACTTAATCCTTGACGACAGTCAAGAAGTGGTGACATTAATACCCGCAAGTAGGGTGACTATGAATTTGAATAGTTAGCCACTTCCCATGCAATATTACGGGAATAGTCCCTGAATGGTCGCGCGGACGGTACTACAGGCATCGGATGCCCGAGCCCTGGACTGTGACAGCGGAATTGTACTGTACAAGGAATACGGTCTTCTATCGGATACATTTCGGAGATTAACGCACACTGCGTTTAAATTACATTTTTTTTTATTATTCGATAGGCTGGCGCTTGACTACAACTTGCCTGATGTTAAGCAATGATGTAGTCTTCGATGGAACGCACCAGCCCACTATTCACTCGTGATTACGAATGATTATCGGTGAGAAGGTGGCAGTGGAATCAGCCTCCTTAAGGTTAAAAACCTTAAAGAAGCAACAATTCCAACCCACCCTGTCTACATGTTGTCACCAGACATCGCACCGGAACACGGCAAAGCCGCTTGGCGGTGCGGCTTTGTCTGGTGGGTGGTCACTAACCACGGCCGAAGCCTACCACCAGTTGATTGTCACCTGATTTGCCCCACCCGGGGACCACGTGTGGGGATTTAATTAAAGGTTAACCCACGGACGAAGGTGACTCATAATCTTATTTCCCCGTTTCCGTTTTGTCATCGGACAAGTAGAGGTACGGCTGTCCGCCATCGATATATGGTCGAAATTCCACGGGTGCACACAAAATGCTTTGCTTCCAGTTTTACTGTGCGAACTGCCAAATTGTGGCATTTGCTACCGGCATCTCTGTTTCCCGATAGCTATAATCTACCTGTCTTCAAGTCACAAGTGAATCGGTACTTACTGGGTAAGCACGTTTCATCGTAGATGGCATTATTGCTTAACAACAGGCAAGTTTTAGTCATATTAGTTGGTTAGTTTGAAGCGGGCTAATTTTTCCGCAACTCAACGTCTCGTAAATGCGCCTATTTTGCGTGATTGGGCTGGCGTCGCTATTGCCAGCCCAGCTCCAGGAGAAATCCCAGCAGACCCTTTATGTTGCCGATGGCCTCCCGGTGAACCCACGGCCTGGCTCGTCCTATGATATGAATCCCGCTTTACCTGAAGACCTACCATATAAATTTATAAAGATACCAACTAGGATAACAGTCTTTATCGAAGATGATCTTAGAATTACATAAAAAAAGTTTACTAAAAACAGATTCCATTGTCACCCTACACATCTTAGTCGGCGCCGTTCATTTCCGCTGCCAAAGTTCCGGAATATAACGGATGCTAACTAAAGCTCCATAGCAGCTTAATGAAGTACATACCTAGCGGCCTTTTAGAACGAATACATATTCGTTATACTTGCAGTTACCACGCCACTTCGACTTTGAATGCAATCCGCAATATTTTATTACAAAAATTTCCTTGTCACAATGTTTGTTACCGTACTCCTCCGAAACGGCTTTACCGATTTTTACCAAATTTTATATGCGTATTCAGTAGGTTTGAGAATCGGCTACTATCTATTTTTCATACCCCTAAGTGATAAGGGTTGTTCACCCTTAAATTTCTTTTTTAATTTTTGGACGAATGTTTTTGTTTTTATTTTTTTATTATGTGGCATTAAAAATACATACGCGGTACGAAGTTCGCTCGGACAGCTAGTGATATTATAAATGTGAAAGTAACTCTGTCTATTGCGGTTTCACACCAAAACTACTGAACCGATTTGGATGAAATTTGGTTTGGAGATAGTTTGAGACCCGGGGAAGGACTTAGGGTAGTTTTTATCCGACTGCGCTAAAAGAGATTAATGGTTTAGTTAGCGCGATAATAGGCATACGCGCGGGCCGAGCCGTGGGCGGATAGATAGCAAATAATAGTTTGTAATTCCATACAAGCGTAAAGAAATATAAGTCGTAGATTCGATCCTAATATAACTCGTGCGCAATAATTTTTGTGTTAGTATTTTTATTTCTGCTGCTGCTGATTCACTCGTGATTACAGAAGATTTTCAGTGAGGAGTACCTTCTCACCGAAAATCATCCGGCAGTGTTTAAACTTTGAAACGTCGGGATCTAAAATCTAAAATATACCGCGATAAAATCCGTTACAAATTAGTTTTATTTCAATGTGTTATCTAAGACAATACTATTCGTCACTTCATTATTAATGACTATAAATATAAATAAACAAATATAAATATTCTGGGACATTAACACACACGGTCATCTGGTCCCAAGCTAAGCAGAGCTTGTGTTATGCAAACCAGATAACTGGTTTAGACTATACATATAATACTTTTCTTTTGTAAATATATACTTATAATAGATATTTACACCCAGACTCGACACAAACACAAATGTTCATCATTAATGTTTGTCTCGTGTGGGAATCGAACCCACGACCTGCGGCGTGAAAAGCAAGTATCTTACCGACCACGCCACCGGCCCGTCAAACTATGTGAAGTCAGATATTAATTTGTATTATATTTTGATAAGATTTTTGACCAACGACGCAACCCATATTGCTCATTTTCTGACCATTCTTAGAGCTAATAAAAGATGTGACAGATGAATGACAATTAGTGTACCTATCTTGAAAAGTTTAGAAGTGTATATGTAAATAAATTGTAAAACAATATTTTCATTTTGGATTATTCTTTTTTTACTAACTGATTTATTAAAGTTTACACGTCACTACTATTGCATATGTATGTCTAGTGAATTTGCATTTACTGGGTAAGCGCGGTTTCATCGTAGACCATATAATTGCTTAACTACTAGCAAGTTGTGGTCATGCGGAAGCCTATTGTAGAATAAAAACGTGGGTAATGTAACACACGGTTTTACATCAACGTATGCATTTCCACTATAAAATGCCCTCTCGTTATACGAAAATTCTATACAATGCGAGATCAGCTTATACTGGAAATGTACAGCTTGAGTAGGTACCATTTAAGTTAGACGAGCGTACTTACAAATAACGAACAAAAACAACAAACGGCAAGTATCAATATCTCGATAGAGAATATTTATAGCTGTAGGAAGGTTACGAGTGTCTTCGACTGATAATGTCAACACTATGTTTTGTTCTCTTTCATATTGTTCCGCGAAAATCTTCAAACCACCCGAGGGATTAGTGTTGGGCTTCCATTTTATCGATAAATTGTTATCAAAATTGACAGATATTAATTTATTGCAGATTCATACTAAGAACACGATAATATGACTGGCATATGCTGCGCATAGTAGGTACCTTTAATAAACAGAAAAAAGACCATATTATACCATATATCGTGAAAACTAATCAATAAATATTATTTATTTTTAGGTGCCCACACATTTTCATTTAGCCTATAGTCTCAGAATGGAAGTCAGTGCAGAGCCCACATTCGTTTGCGATCAACTGATAGACTTCTAATAGGATCCGGCGGCGCGCTAAGTAGGTTTTTTAGAGACTTAACGACTCACCTGGGCCCCCTAGATAAATTACATAGCGGAGCGAAAACGAAAGATCGAAAACCACAAAATGTATGGGATTGACATTCACCTTCGAAATGTTACGTGACAATCTTATGTCAATTCGCTATGTAATTTGTCTAGAGGCCCTAGTCCATAAATTCAAAGTCGCTCAGTTAACATATTTAAATATAGGTAGGTATAACGCGAATTATGTTAATCTCTGCTGAATTAGTAGTGCACACACACGCACACTCGAACACCCACGCGCACGCGGGCGCGCGCTTGCGTACACTCTGTTTGTATGCCGACACACTTAATTTTTTTTTTAATTGTACGTCTCACTAAAGAGCGGAGTCTCCCAACACAGGCAATATACGCTTAAAGGGAGGCTCCAATCAATAACGAATAAACAATGTAATTTTTAGTACAATAAACATTTTTTCATTTTTTTTCAATAGAATTCAAATACAATATCGATATTTATGGCTGCTACGAATGGTACATCACTAGCTCATCAATTACAAGAATTGTGTCTTTATTTACTCGAAGTTACTAAGAAGGATTTATAAAGTTATACATTTGTACTTATACGAAAACAACGATGTTTTTGAAATAGGTAATACGTTTTAACTGCTTTGCAAAAATTAAATAATCAATTCGACACATACTGTCTATTTGGGCTTCTAATACCAAAAGAGTTTTGTGTACCTAATTGGTAGTGTTGGGTTGGGACTGACTAATCCTCAGCTTATTTTAATCCACTGCTGGTCATAGACCTCTTTTAAAGTACGCTACTGAGCATGATCCCCGGCTACTCTCATCCAGGTCTTGGCAACCGTCCTGCTGAGATCATCACTCCACCTAGCCTGAGGGTGAACGCTGCGTTTGCCAATTCGTGGTCTCAGCGTAAGCGTTTATATGCTATTTGGTGGTCACCACTCAAGAACTTATTTACCCCAGCGGTTGTCTGTCCTGCGGCAGATATGATCGGCCCACTGCCACTTTAGCTTACTAATCCGGTGATTCCGATCCGGTGGGACTGACTATTTTCTTCAAATACAGAAAAACTTTTTAACAGGTACGCTTTTTTTAGTATTTCTGTATCAGTACAGATAATATTAAATAATAAAGCAAAAAATACAATTTGCTTGTGCTTGCGAGTGTGGGTGGGAGTAAAAGTGCCAGTGTGGGTGGGAGTAAGAGTGCGAGTGTGGGTGAGAGTAAAAGTGCGAGTGTGGGTGGGAGTAAAAGTGCGAGTGTGGGTGGGAGTAAGAGTGCGAGTGTGGGTGGGAGTAAAAGTGCGAGTGTGGGTGGGAGTAAGAGTGCGAGTGTGGGTGGGAGTAAAAGTGCGAGTGTGGGTGGGAGTAAGAGTGCAAGTATGGGTGGGAGTAAAAGTGCGAGTGTGGGTGCAAGTGTTCTCCAAAAATAATTTTTAACAAAGAAATAAAACCGACTACAAAAAAGAAACTAAAAAAGTAAAAAATAAATTTACTTTGCATAATTTAGCTTAAGGTAAGAACTTTGCAGCAATATGAGTTATCACTAAAAATTGTAAAAAAAAATTACAATAAAATAAAAACGACTTCAAAGAGGAAACTAAAAAGAGTAAAATATAAATTTACTTAACATAAGATATTCATGTTTTGATTTAGTTAATCAGACATGATTTAATAAGTATTTTATGCCAATCGATATCAGGTACCAAGTAAAACAATAATTAACTAGGTGGCGTGGTCGGTGGGTTGCTTGCTTTTCACGCCGCAGGTCGTGGGTTCGATTCCCACCCGAGACAAACATTTGTGATGAACATTTGTGTTTGTGTCGAGTCTGGGTGTAAATATCTATTATAAGTATATATTTACAAAAGAAAAGTATTATATGTATAGTATATACCAGTTATCTGGTTTCCATAACACAAGCTCTGCTTAGCTTGGGACCAGATGACCGTGTGTGTTAATGTCCCAGAATATTTATTTATTTAGTTATTTATTTATAGGTATTATCAATCTTTCACACAAAGTAAGGTTGTTGTAGTATTTACCTACTTGGCACCGACTTCGAATGACATAAAAACTTATTAGCATAATTAATTCGTATTTTAATTGAAAATACGAATTACTTATGCTAAGTAAATTTATACATTTTTTTTTTCGCCATGAAAATCGTTGAAGCCATTACTTAGATTAAAATTATAAAGGTATTTATAACTATTTATACAAGAATTGCTCGTTTAGACAGATAAATGTACAGATTATATTTCAGCAGTCTAGGTTTATTTAGTCAATAAATAGACAATAAACTCAAACAAAAGATCTCCCGAGATGGATAAACTTACAAACAATTAGTATCGAAGTTTTACTAAACTTAATAGAATCTGAGGTCTACTCTTTTATTACGAAAAGAAAATTCTGTCTCAATTATTATTAATCTAAATTCACTTCACATATAGTATTATATTATCTGTGCTTTACATCAACTGAATGGAATTGTGCCCAATGCACGGCAATATGCTTGCAGCTTGCCTGATGTTAAGCAATGATATAATCTACGATGGGACGCGCCTGCCCACTATACCGATTCATTCGTGGTTACAAATTATATTCGGTGAGAAGGTGGCAGTGGAATAAGGTTCCATATTGTTAGAAACCATAAAAGAGCAACAATTTCAACCACGGTGTCACCAGATATCACACCGAAACACGGCAAGGCCGCTTGGCGGTGCGGCTTTGTCTGGTGGGTAGTCACTAATCACGGCTGAAGCCTACCACCAGTTAATTACAAGTAAACTTAATTCCCAGTTAATTGTCACCTGATTAGCACCTGATTCAGATAAAAGGTGCACTCTCACGAACGAAGGTGACTCAGCCCCCAAAAAATACGTATATAACCTTAAAATAGCCGGCGAAAAGTGGGTGATATTCACCTCTCCTTACACCTTCGGGTAATACAGGTGTGACGCTAAATTCTAACGGTTTGAGTAGGTACTATGCTTTTCAAATAAGAATAGGACTGTACTCTTAGGACGAGTTCAAAATTACGAAAAAAAGCGATACCATCTTGAAGTTGTCAAAATGCGTTTTCAAATTGAATTTTAATGTACAAAACATTACTTATAAAGAAAATAGGGTAGCTAGAAATAGAATATAATGGATTAGCAACTGAATATATACAATAGTTTGTAGATTTATGTGCATTTTAATCCTATCTTGACATGTTACTGATAGTATTCGAAAAAAAATTTCGTATTGACAACGTCTCGCGACTAACTTTATACCAAAAACCAAGCAAAAGTAGCGTCAGCATAAAATATCAAACCACAGACAATAATATTGTTTTAAAATGTATGGAAAAGTGGTTTGTGTAGAAAACTGTTGTTAGATATACAGCTATATACTGCTATCTACCTAAGTAAATTCAGTCTTCTTTTTTAGTCAAATCTTTGTGTGATGAGTCAGATTTTTTGTTCTATGTCTGGGTGTAATTTATTTATAATAATTTCCTAGTACCCATAACACAAGCAAATAATATAATTATCTGGTTTAATCTGAGACTATAGGCCGACCGTTTAACTCGCGTATCGCCATCTGAGGTACAAAATCATAAAACATTAATTAAAACTCTTAAAGATCTATTTAACCACACATAAAAGTAATGTAAGACTATTCGTCACTAATATCCATATCGTTTGAAAAATGTTGGCGATAGGCAATACGCGAGTTAAAGGTCGGCCTATAATTGACGCTATGTGAATGCGTGAAAAAAAATATTATTATTACCCTATCTGGTAGTACCAATTTTTTTGAAGTTATAAACAACTATAAAACATTTATAGGTATTCTTCCGTTCGTAAATTGCCCGAAACTTTGATTTAATGAATGAGAGTAGCACTGTTTATTTTTGATATCGTTTAATTGAATTGTTTACCGCACCCGGGACCACCCAGGAGACAGTAAAATCGATACAATTATACTTGAGATGAGGTTGGATTGTCGTGTTGGGGAAATACCGCAAAGTTATGTTAAATGACAATTGTAATGAGGGGACGGTGACGTGTCGGTAAGTAACTTGCTTTACACGCCGCAGTTCGTTGGTTGGATCCCACCCAAGTCAGACATTTGTGTGATGAACACGTCTGTTTGTCTTGAGTTTGGGTGTAATTATCTATATTTATGTATGTATTTACAAAAAGAAAAGTATTTTAAGTGGTATATTACCATGACGATATTATCGCTGCGATTTTCTCGCTCGTGGAGACAGGCCCGAAGTCAGTGACGAGACTGAGCCAGGTTTACGTGAGCCATAACTACTATAATGGTGGTAGTGGTGATGTCATTTCTGGCTTACAGGAGTACATATCAGTACCAAGTGTTACTATGTTACTGGATTTAGTCCTATAAAAATCTTTATGCAAAACCAATAACATTTTAAAAACCGACAACGCTTTCCCGCGAGATGACGTAGTTTCCCTTTGTTCTAAATTCAAGCGTCTGTCTTCCGGTGCGGCGTGCTACCCAATATCCGGTGTGCGAGCGAGAAGGAATAACCAATAAATATATTGAACTTGTAAGATTCCGTGTTCAATAAAGATATTTTATCTGAGTGATAAAATAGCTATGTACCGCTTATGATAAATTTTGGCTAGAATAGTGAGTTCTGTAATATTATAATATCTATAGTGGCTTTTTAGAGGATGAGTCTTTCGTCTGTTGGAGTGCATCTTTAATCTGGTCCCCGGGTGGTACAAATCACGTGTAATAAACTGGAGGTATGAGCAGCGGTCGCGCAGCGGTACGGGCCTCGCCTTAGAAAAATAAGGTCGAGCGTTCGAATCCTGATCGTGCCCACACATCTTTGTGTGAATTGTTTCATCTCCGCTGCTCAATATCGGTGAAGAAAAACATCGTGAGGAAACCGGCATGTCAACGACATGTGACACCCACAAACCCGCACTTAGCCAGCGTGTGTGGATTAAGGCCTAAACTCTCTCAACTCGTAAGATAGGTGAGAGAAGACCCGTGCCCAGCTGTGGGACACTAAAAACCTCCCCGAGAAACCCACAGCTCCTCACCGTTTGGCTGACGGTTGCTCCCGCAGTGTACGAGGGCTCAACCCCACCGACAACGGCCGCGGCCGCGGCTGCTGGTTGTTTGCGGGGAATCCCTAAACAGGGTCTCACCCCGCTAGACCGCGCTGAGGCCGGCGGCCGCCATCGAAATGTCCAATGTGCCGGGGACTTGTCCCCTCGCTACCCAAACGACCCGCATTTTGTTGCAGGCGGCGGTAGAACCCACAGAGGTGGGCACACTCGTCCAGAAAGGTTACCTCGCGGGGTCGTTGAGAAGTCCCACTAGCTAAGCCGACAAAAATTATTTTTACAGACTATGCGTTTATAATTTATTTATTTATCTATAATTTTAACAGGGAAAATGGTTGGAATATACCACCAGCTTGGGACCCAGTGCTTAATTTACTTGTACCAAAACCCAAGCAAAATCAACTCAGAATTCAAGACACTGTGAGCTCAGTTTGCTTAAATCGGAACGCAACTTAAATATTAATGTTTGGAGGTAGTCAGTAAGAATTGTGGTTAATATTTTTCGATGTCAAATACCTTACTCCACCCGTGAACATGAAGTCTGAAAAGACTTTGAAACGTCGGAATCTAAAATCTAAAATAAACCGCGATAAAATAACTTAAAAAGTAGTTTTGTTAAAGAATTTGTAAAGAATTGTTATAGACGTAAAGAATTTCCATTCATTTCTTTGATTTATTTTCCCTTTGTATCCCCTTGTCCAACCGTAATACTTGTTGGCATTGTAAGAACGTTAGATGTTAGGAAAGTGCCATTCACATTTAGACAACTAATTTTTGAAACAAAGGTGCGATATATAGATATGTATAAAAGAAAAATATGTATAGAAGAAGATCAGCGGTGGCGCAGCGGTATATGCCTCGCCTTAGAAACATAAGGTCGCGGGTTCAATTCCGGGTCGCACTCACACATTCTTGTGTGAATTATTTCATCATCGCTGCTCAATATCAGTGGTGTAAAACATCGTGAGGAAACTGGCATGTCTGAGAACTAATCATTCGAGGCCATGTGACATCCACCAACCTGCACTTGGCCAGCGTGTGAGGATTAAGGCCTAAACTCTCTCAACTCGTAAGATAGTTGAGAGTAGACTCGTGCCCAGCTGTGGGACACTAAAAAGGGTTGAAGTAATAAAAAAATTACAAAAAAGGTCACGTACGAGACAAACTCGCGTTGTAGCCTTAAAAGTTATTAAAAAAAATCGAAGAATTTCCGGTATTACTAGCTTTCCGACCACAGCTCCGCCCGCACGTAGTGTGTCGGTTACCGCGCTAAATCATTATCCTCTTTTTGCGCAGTCAGATAAAAACTGTCTTATGTATGTCCTTTCCCTGGTCTCAAGTTATCTCCTTACTAAATTTCATGCGGTAGAGTTTAGCAGTTTTGGCATGAAAGCGTGACAGATACACAGACAGAGTTACTTTCGCATTTATAATAATACTAGCTGCCCCAGCGAACTTCGTACCGCGCAAAATTGTGAATCTAAACCATTCCCAGATCCCCTTGAACACACACAAAAAATTTCATCAAAATCGGTCCAGTCGTTTAGGAGGAGTTCAGTCACATACACACGCACACAAGAAATATATATATTAAGATAGTGGGGCATTAACGTTTAGTAATCACGCCTTCTTTCTTAAAAGTACGTGAATTATAAGTCTAATTTGACACTATTCCAATTTTTTTTTTATTCTTGATGTTGCATGATGATGGCAATGATGTAGTCTACGATAGAACGCGCCAGCCCAGTATACCGATTCACTCGTGATTACGAATGATTATCGGTGAAAAGGTAGTAAAGGTTTAAGGTTAGAAACCTTAAAGGAGCAACAATTCCGACCCACCCTTACTGCATGGTGTCACCAGACATCGCACCGGAACACGGCGAGGCCGCTTGGCGGTGCAGCCTTGTCTGGTGGGTGGTCACTAACCGAAGCCAACAAAAAATATTGATGTAGATGGCGTTAATTTTTCCGTTATAAAACTAAAAAAGATTTGCATGTTAAATGCAATATCGTGTTTATACTAATTATGACTTGTTTGTTGCAAAGTGACTTTTCAGGAATTTAAAAAAGAATGGAAAAGTGTTACTATATGATTTAAAAAGAAATCATAATTAACAATGTTCTAATAAAAAAGCTTCTTTGAATATTATATATGTCCCAAAAGATGGCTCAAAACACCATGATTTTGAATTTTATTGCGAAGAACCGAGATTTTTTTTCATTTAAGTTCCTGTGTATAATTTTATATTTTTGTTTAGTAACAGTTTGTTTTTAAAGATGCGGTATTATCCAGGATCTAGTTAAAATATCATATTAACAAGAAGCAGATACTTAAAAGATGAAAGCTACCCTAGAAATCGCGGTGGTTTTCGTACGCTTCTAATTTTCCGCTTCTCTCTAAAAGGCACAATACACAACTGCGAAATATATTATTATGTCTTCTGATATATTATGACATATCATTGTCTTTGTGTAATAGGTACGTTACCGTGAGCAACGGTGGCGCAGCGGTATCGGCCTCGCCTTTCAAATATAAGGTCGCAGGTTCGATCTCCGGATGTGCCGGCACATCTTTTTGTGTGAATTGTTTCATCGCCACTGCTCATTATCGATAAAGGGAAACATCGCGAGGAAACTAATCATTCGAGGACATGTGACATCATGTGTGGATTAAGGTCAAAACTCTTTCAACTGAAAAGACCCGTGCCATTGAAAGTCTTAGGTTATAACTTACTAGTGGCCACCTTTTACTCGGGTTGAGATATATATAGATCTAACTATATCTACCTATTGAAAATATTCTATCGACTATGGTAACTTCCAATAAAGATAATGTAGGGAACTAATGGCTAAATCATTTTCCAAATCGGTCCAGCGTAGTTTCAAAGCATTTTCAATTCAAACAAACAATGAAATCCTTCCTCTTATATTAGTGTTGACAAGTAAATATGTAAGTCACGTAGGTGGGTAGGGTTAACTCTGGTCGAAAATTAGTACACGAATAATAATAGTGTTCGCGGTGCGAGTAAAAGAATTTATAGTGAGATACTGCAAGCCGCTACAATCCAACAAGCAGAAGCATTCCTGAAAGCAAATAAGAGGAGCAGACTCACTAAAACTTCAAGCTAATAATCGGCATTGCTCGTGGGGTAGGCATAAACTCTGTTACTCCCAAGATTTTCCTTCAGCTATCCTTACCTGATTTATGCAACTTTGTGTATTTTTACCGAATTTAATATCATTTACCTGATATTACTTGAAACGTTTTGGAGTCGTTGTTGCATTAAAGCAAAAATATCCGGTGACAAGGATTCTCGCGATGACAAGCCTGCAATAAAGCCTGTCCCTATAGGGTTTGACCTTCTCATACATTATGATACCCTCATACGATGGTAATAGGAAAACATTAGCATTTTTCATAGAAAGTGTAGATATCGTAGTACAATTAGTCGCTAATATAAACGTCTATATAATAGCTTGTTTAATTAGAGCTAAATTATCAGGAAAAGCTATGGAAGCTCTCTCCGAGTGCCCTGGCTCAAGAACCTGGGAAGACATTAAAGAAATTTTAAATAGGAAATTGGGTAATAAGATAAATTTCACACCGAAATTTAATTAGTAGAAGAACTCATAAATACAAATCGAGATTATAGTTGACTTGATGCTTTTAGCGACAAAATAAGAAATCTAATGAGTACATAAATATAAATAGCCGCTGAACCGAAAAGCCGCCTTTATTACGAACATCTAACTTTTGAATTATTTTTACACAAATTAAATCCAATTACAGTTACAAGTAATAACGATCGCAAAACAAGTAGAATTGAAAATACAAAATAGATGTAATCAACTAACCAAAGCCGGTCTGTCGAATACACTCATCTATATATATAAAAGAAAGACGGGTTTGTTACAACACTTATAACTCGAGATCTGCTGAACCAATTTTAATGGTTATTGATTAGTTGGATTTGTCTCCGCCCAGAATAGCATAATACATATTAATGAATACTTAATCATTTCAATTTAATTTTTATTTCCGAAAATAATATATATGATTTATTCTACAGGTTAACAAAAGTGTAAATGTCTTTTTATAGGTTGTCTATGATTTTTATAGATAAGCTATTCATACGTAGTGGTTATATACTCTTTGAGCTATTGTCTATGTCTATTGTCAATGTCTATTTGGTGGTTTTGTGGTTTTATGCGAAAGCACATTCAGTATTAATATTAATAACAATGCCGCGTACTAGAAGATCTATTTTTTCCCAGCGCAGCCGTAATGCAATTAGGCAACGGAATATCGCGAGTCAATTATCTGATGAAGAACGAGAAATTGCACGAGAAGAGCGCCGCGTTAGTATGGAGCAAAGAAGGGAATTAATTCGTGCTTCTCAAACAGAAGCGCAAAGAGAGGCAGCCCGTGAAACAGCTAGGTTAGAAACGAAAAATCGTCGAGCTTATCGTACAGATGAACAGAGTGCAAGAAGAAATGGTTCAAGTACTGATTTGAATTGAGCAGCGTTTGTATATGATTGCACCATCGACTACAGCTTGCATCGTTTAGTTTGCATTGGTCCAATGGACGTAGTTTGCCAGTATTGTGGAGCATTGAAGTTAGCTGGTGAAACGCCTGGTTTGTGCTGCCTTAGTAGTAAAGTGAAATTGCCATTATTGGTCCCGCCACCAGAGCCATTGTGCTCCCTGCTTTATGGCGAAACACTAGAATCACGACATTTTCTAGCGAACACTCAAAAATACAATGTCTGTTTCCAAATGACTTTATTTGGGGCGGAAATTATCGAAGAACACGGATATAATCCGAAATTTAAGGTAATTTACGTAAAAAAAATTATTTTCTATGATTGTAAGAAATATATGGAACTAGCTGACCCGGCGAATTTCTTACCGCCTAACAGTCAATGAATGTCGTTTACCTTTTAGCTGAACTAATTTAGGCTTTGACAAAATAACATTAATATAGATAGAAACATAAAAGTATTATACCTTAATCAATGATTATAAAAACATACACAATGATGATAAAAATTAAAAAAATAATAATAATTAAGTACTTCAAACTCATGTCAGAAAAAAATCGGAAGATCGTAATTTCTTGAGCTGACGCGAATTCTATGTAAAATATCTTCAGACATGTTATCTTTGTATTTGTTCCATAGGTCACGTGGGTTCGATGGGAAGCATGTCGAAATGATTATAGCAAATTATGTGCGTATCTGACTTGGAGATGCAGAAATAATTTCTGTAGCGATTGTCGTGTCCCAATGATTATCGTTTTCAAGCAAATTCAGCTCTTGACATGCTGCACGAAATGTGGGGCACACTATACCATTAACAGTTCGTAGTGATTCAAATGATGTTGGCTCTCGAACATGTACCAGCAACAACCGCAAATAGAAACATTTATCATTCTTCGGATGAACTGTGTAAATACGACCAATAGCATCAGTAGAACGCATATCTGGATGACCAGGAACTGCATCGCCTTGCTTCCGACGTTTAAATTTCCTTGATTTAGCGTTCCAAGTGTAATGACGTGGCATTTCTGAGTAAAGCAAAGTTCGCGCGAACGGATCGCTTTGACAAATCGACGCCGATACAATGGATAACCATCGTTGCCTGTAATGATCTCTGCCGTCAATTTTCGTGGATACCGTTTGGAACACTTGCCGTCGACCATACACGGTGATTGGCGGTTGATAGTGCCACACGGTCCATGAATCATATTCGTGATTACAACATCATGTAGGTCTGGATCGGTTTCAGGAGCAGAAATCTCTGCACATATGATGTCATCTATTTGATCTGGCCGAATTCTTTCGACTAACCAAATTAGAATGTGAGCATGCGGTAGGCCTCGTTTTTGCCATTCGATTGAATATATCCAGCATCGAGTATTCCCAAAGACGTGTTGCTTAACAATGTAATTCATTAGTGACCGAATTTACGAATAATAATAATATTATAATAACAATAATAATAATAAGGCCGTAGGGCAGCTTGTGGCGAGCTGTTATGGCGTAGCGACCATACGGATCCGAGTGCTCCAGGGAGAAGATCCTGTCCCTCACCTCCTTGGCTTGTCTTTACTGGCTGGCTGGAGTGAACCCTGACGGGGGACAGATCTCCCACCTCTTGCTTGCCTTCATTGGCCGGCTTGACTTGAGTCGTGAGAGCAGAGATGCTCGGAGGAGGAAGTGTCCCGTAAGTGGCTAGTTGGTACGTGAGGCTGGACCCTTAGGGAGCCAATGATCGGGCAGAATGCCGTGGGACACCGCTCTACTCCTCTAGCCCCACAGAATATGTTATCCCTTGTCGCTTCTTTTAGCAACCATACGGGGGCCCATTTATTGCGTGAGCGAGTCACCCCCTGCCATTTTATCCGTGTTAATTTGCATTGGTCAGGCCGGGGCCATAGTCCATCCATAGTCCTAGTTACCTAATCCATTAGCACCCACCACCATAACCTAGATTTTAGTTCCTATATTCTGCAATAGTCCTGCTCTAACCGGGGATTGTCCTTTGTTGTACCTATATGGTGCGAACAGGGATAATCGTCGGTTGGTGGCACATTACATTTATAGCAAAATTGTCTAACAGGCCTCTACGTGTTGGCTTCGGCCCCACGCACGCCTTCTAAAAGTCCGGAGCTCCATAGCTCCGAGATAAAAAAAAGACAAACAAAATAATAGTAATAATTAATTTAATTTTTTTTTATTAATTTTAATTCATTAGTCGTGTAAGTACAATATCACGTGTTTCCAAGTTTTCACCAACAATCAGGATTGCCACTTCATCTATTGTTGGAGCATTAAATGTGCGTTCATGTGTTCTAGCTGGTCTTTTATCTGCTCTGATCCCAACTTTATAGTCATCACTTGGCATGCGCTCTAAAGCAGTCTTGAACAGCCTGACCAATTCATGATGTTCATGAAGCATTAGCTGCAGATCTTGGAGAATTGCTCTTTTCGTAGCTGTGTTGATCCCTTGACGCCGGTCAAGTTGTTCTTCCATATTGCCCATGAAGTATATTTGCAAGAATTTATGCTGTGTATCTTCTATAGGTTGCAATGATCCAATGCGATGGCAAATCTGGCCTTGAATCTGTAAAGTCAAAGCCATAGTTATAGTTAGATTTACAAACACTTTTTTTACAAACACTTTTTTTTTTCAAATAATAACATGCCATTTTTATTTCAGAGACAAATACAGAAATCTAACAAACTACATTCCATATATTTCTTACAATCATAGAAAATAATTTTTTTTACGTAAATTACCTTAAATTTCGGATTATATCCGTGTTCTTCGATAATTTCCGCCCCAAATAAAGTCATTTGGAAACAGACATTGTATTTTTGAGTGTTCGCTAGAAAATGTCGTGATTCTAGTGTTTCGCCATAAAGCAGGGAGCACAATGGCTCTGGTGGCGGGACCAATAATGGCAATTTCACTTTACTACTAAGGCAGCACAAACCAGGCGTTTCACCAGCTAACTTCAATGCTCCACAATACTGGCAAACTACGTCCATTGGACCAATGCAAACTAAACGATGCAAGCTGTAGTCGATGGTGCAATCATATACAAACGCTGCTCAATTCAAATCAGTACTTGAACCATTTCTTCTTGCACTCTGTTCATCTGTACGATAAGCTCGACGATTTTTCGTTTCTAACCTAGCTGTTTCACGGGCTGCCTCTCTTTGCGCTTCTGTTTGAGAAGCACGAATTAATTCCCTTCTTTGCTCCATACTAACGCGGCGCTCTTCTCGTGCAATTTCTCGTTCTTCATCAGATAATTGACTCGCGATATTCCGTTGCCTAATTGCATTACGGCTGCGCTGGGAAAAAATAGATCTTCTAGTACGCGGCATTGTTATTAATATTAATACTGAATGTGCTTTCGCATAAAACCACAAAACCACCAAATAGACATTGACAATAGACATAGACAATAGCTCAAAGAGTATATAACCACTACGTATGAATAGCTTATCTATAAAAATCATAGACAACCTATAAAAAGACATTTACACTTTTGTTAACCTGTAGAATAAATCATATATATTATTTTCGGAAATAAAAATTAAATTGAAATGATTAAGTATTCATTAATATGTATTATGCTATTCTGGGCGGAGACAAATCCAACTAATCAATAACCATTAAAATTGGTTCAGCAGATCTCGAGTTATAAGTGTTGTAACAAACCCGTCTTTCTTTTATATATATAGATTGTGATTAATATTTTTGGACGTCAAATATCTCAGTCCACCCGTGAACATGAAGTCTGAAAAGACTTTGAAACGTCGGGATCTAAAATCTAAAATAAACCGCGATAAAATCCGTTAAAAAGTAGTTTTATTTCAAAGCACCTAAACAATAAATAGTATTTAAAAAACGAGATAATCAACTTCTGGAACAAAATAGTACATAACATATATATACTCTTAATACCAAAAAAATTAGGCAGAATAGATGAAAAAAAGTACAGATTGGTTATAAGCGACAGGATATTAAACGACAATGCAATAGAAGATAAATACCCCGATCTTATAGACTGCAACCTTAATGAATTAGAACAAGCTCAACACTTTACCACAATAGAGTTAGCATAGAGTTAGGATACCACCAAGTAGAAATGCACCCTAAGGATGTAGAAAAACGGCCTTCGTAATAGACCGAGGTCATTATGAATTCCTCAGAATGCCCTTCAGTCTCAAGATCGCTCCACGCACGTTCCAAAGGTTAATGGACTCTGTACTACGTGGAATAGATAATGTACGAACCACTATTACGATGAAATATTGCAACGACATGTTAATATATTCAACTTTGCTTCAAAACCACATAGCCAATGTAAACAAGAATTCGACAGACATCGTTTCTTTTAGTTGAAAACTTAGCTAAATTAACTATTTCTTACACTAAAATAAGTCAAATTTCTGGGACACAAACTAACTAACAAAGGATTTGAGCCTATAAAAGATGAAATGTCAACCGTAAAGAAATGACCATTACTACAGAAAGAATGTTCATATAAATTTCGTCAAACAAATCGTTCAATTCCTAAAAAATTTTATTCCCGACTACAAAATTCTACTGTTACACTGAGCATACTATGTTACGATATATAATTATATCTCTAGGGATATAACTATATCACGGCTTGATCTATCTTACTGCGACATATTATACCACCATCCATTCAGTTACAGAATACACTCCACTCGAACGGTCATACGCATAGCACAACTCAATGAAAATATGTACACCACCTTAAGGAATTTTACCAGGAATACGTATTGAATACATAAGTTTCAATAAATCAATAAATAAATCACAACAAAAACATATTTATAGAAACCAAATTTTTAATTACAAATACCTATATTTAATGAAATTGAAAGATCCTTGCACTACAGACTAGAAACGGCCATCACTATATGACCCTACGTACCTAATAGAAGAGCTAAATTACTATTAATATTAACCTAGACTTCAGCCCTAACATAAAACATATACGCCTGTAGGAAAAAGCTAAGACATTTGACACCAACGACACTCTAAATTTTATACTGGAAATACCCTTAGATGCAACACAAATCCATCCTACACCTATCCTAATATCAATAAACCTACTCTAATCTTGGGAAATAACGAGTTCGCATACTCCCAAAAGTATAATAGAAGACGACGTCATTACCAAACACCTACAATGGCAAAACCTGCGAAAATCCAATGACTGCATAGCACAACTGCAACATCAAGAACCGCATAAATGCGTGTACGCAACGGCAACGGACAAAGATAATATAGTACAACAAATAAATAATAATCTGACATCCTGATATCCTGAAACAAGAAGTAATAAAGGCAATAAAAAAAGGTTACAATAGTCCTACTGCTAGATATATTTGCTGATAGTATTACTATTATTATGCCAAAATTATTATGTCATATAAATAATATGTTAATGTGACTTTAATAATTGAAATGAATATAAATTAAAATCAATACTTATTGTTATTATTATTGAATAAAATGTCAGTAATTAGTTAGTTAGTAGATAATTTGTACCTAGTTAGATAGTTTAGTGTATAAGCGATTTGGATATTGTGAATAAATAAATAAATAACCTGCGAAAACGACGTACAGTACCAGAAACCAAAAGCATCTTCTCAATAACTATCGATAATAATTGTAAAATACAAATCAAAGAGAGAATGGTAATAACACACCAAAGGTATGTTAATATAGAAGAAACAAAATGACTACCTCATACTCATCAAACTCCAAAATCTTGATCAACATACATAACGTGGTCGTTAGGTGACAACTTCGACTAAAGAAACAAAAGATGGTTTATGTGTATTTGTAGACAAATCTGTAGCATTGTATCGCTTAAATGAAAGTATTGTACCTACCGACTTAAATATTGTTTTTTTTTAATCTGAACTATTACAGTTTTGATACGAAGATAGTACAATATTATTATTGTGTACTTTCTCCAATAAAGATTTTTATTTATTTATTTATACTTCAGCTTAGGCTAGGTTTTAAAGAAAACTATGCATCGGGGTTTCATAATTTTTTTTTTTCATTAAGATCCGTTTCAATCGCACGGTCAATACTTACTTTGATGAAAGTTTGCTAAAAGTTGGTAGTAATTTGTTACTATACAAAAATCTTTTCCTGATCCTCAGTTTTGTTAGAAATTTAGCAAAGTAAAATCTTTATTTTGATTCTGTATAGTCGTAGGCCGTGAATTCAGCAAGTGACGGTGCTAGCGCCCAAGTAGGTATTTTGGTCATAGCACCTTAGCTTTTTTGTGACAAATTCAAGAAAAGAGAAATGTTTTCTAACAAATTACAAATTTACTAAATCCTGGCAAAGTGTAATCAAATTTTATACAGTGGACGCGCGGTTGAAACGGGACATAGGTATATTTGGTCGGTAAGATACTTGCTTTTCAGTTTCACGCCGCAGGTCGTGGGTTCGATTCCCACCCGAGACAAACATTTGTTTAGTCTGTTTGTCTTGTGTCTGGATGTAATGATCTATATTTATGTATATATTTACAAAAGAAAAGTATTATAAGTAGTATATATTACCAGTTATCTGGTTTCATAGTACAAGCTCTGCTTAGTTTGAGATCAGATGACCGTGTGTAAAAAAAAAAATCTTTAGCTAATGAAGACAATTACGCTGTCGAGATAAACTCAATTACTAAATGGATTTTCTATCGGTTTGCACCAATACACAGAATAATCTATGGTTATACATTATTACACTAGCTTTCCACGGCTAACCACTTACCTCTAACCTCTTTTTGCGCAGTCGGATAAAAAACTATCCTATGTCCTTTCCTGTGTCTCAAACTATCTTCCTACAAAAGTTCACTGAATTTGGTAAGTAATTTTGGCGTGAATGCGCGACAGGCAGACCAGTAAAGTTTAAATTCGGCGTGGTATCTAAATTCAAATTTATTTACTTCTTACTTCTTTTCTTCTTACTCTTTCTTTACTTCTTTTTTTTTCTTTTTTTACTTTTTTTTTACTTTTTATAGGCCGACCGTTTAACTCGCGTATCGCCATCTGAGGTACAAAGTAAGAACTATTTAACTTATATATCTCTTGTTATATAAACAGGTAAAAGTAATGTAAGACTATTCGTCACTAATATCCATATCGCTTGAATCATCATCACTGTCTGTGCAGCTTGAGGAGTCAGAATCTTGGCGATAGGCGATACGCGAGTTAAACGGTCGGCCTATAGCTACAATTATTGTTCTTATTATAAAACTTGTTGCTATGTTTAGCCTATTATGCATAAAAAATTACATACTTATTTTAAATTGATTATTAAATTATGTCAAATTAAATTATCCATATACGTTGGTACGTCTGTTGTTTCCTTAAGCTCATACACCACAGACAGACGTGAAACGGAGACCATTTCATTGTGTTAATGATGCGTGGTTAACTGGAAATCTACATATAAACTTGAGATGAGATTTAATGAGGTTCACCATATTTCTACTAAAATTGTTATGTTAGAAGTTTGAACTTTGATCATTTGGGTGTTGTTTCAGAGAAAATAAACTTGAACCTTTATCAAGAAACATTAAAATAACTATTAATAGATATTATCGTGGGGATTGACCCCCGTAACCATGAAGTCTGAAAAGACTGAAACGTTGTGATATAAAATATAGAATAAACTGCGATAAAAACCATTACAAAGTATTGGAATAAATCTACTTCACCTTAGGAGAGTCCTATGTTCAGCTGTGGACTAAAATAGGCTGATGATGATATCCACATAGTCATGCCTTGATGCAATAGGACCTATGGTTTCCCCTCAAAGAAAAATAAAGGTAGCTTTGGAAAAGATTCCCATCGTCTTTCCTTAAGGATGGTCAATTAAATATGACTACTTAGGGTGCTCTCAACTTGGAAGATAGTTGAGAGAAGATCTGTGCCCAACAGTGGGCCACTAAAAGAAATTAGTTCTTACGTAAAGTTCAAGTGTACCTAAGTACACTTGAACTTTACGTAAGAACTAATTGTTTACTACTTATTTACTTATCCATATTTTGCTCTTTCTGCACTGATAAGTAAGATTTAGGAGGACATGCCCAGTTTTAGGTCACAGCTCATGAGAGCCGCACTGCACTTGACCCGCACCGCGCACTGCCGCGCCTCGTCGCTCAGTATACTTACATAGTTGTATATTTATAGTGATTATAATGTTGGCAGATGGTTCCTGAATGGACTCCATGTTGTCACCAGTAAACTTGTGCGATGGTAATGAGCTGCAATGCAACACAAGCATGCAAGCAGCGAGTTGTCACCGAGGCGCGGACGGCTTACTATGCGTTTCAAATAAGAATAGGACTGGAAATTTGCCATCTTGGACCGGAATGCACAACAACTTCACATTTTTTATTACAGTGGGCTAAAAAGTTGATCGTTATAATAATCACATCTAGATGGAAAAAAAAATGCGTATATCTTATTGCCGTTCGAGTAAATTTGAACTTTTGTAGTCGAATATTTAGGTACGAACATATTTTATTAACTTCCAACGAAAAAAAACAGGTGTTAAAGTTAAAAAGTGTGTTTATCTCCGTGTGTTTTGTACAAGTTTGTGTAGCTGTATGTAATTCCAAACATAATAAAGTTTTCTGTATAAATTAGTTTTCCATACATTTTTGTTGTCTGTGGTTTGATATTTTGTGCTGAAGCTACTTTTGCTTGGTTTTGTGTATGAAGTTAGACGCGAGTCCAGTCCTATTCATTGAAATAAGTAGCATAGTACCTACAACTAAGGCAATCCGGTGACGATACAGAGTTGATGTAGTGAGCGTCCAGGAATACTTACCACACGTGGCGCGACGCGGCTCGGCGACGTTGCAGACCGGATGCCGGGGGGCTCTAATAAGCTGTCACCTTTAAGTATACGGGTACTTACCTACATTAAATTAAAAAAATAAAATAATTACATTGGAGCGCAATATTATAATGTTCTGTGGGTTGAGGAAAGTCGTTTTCGTGGAGTGGGCGTAAGCGGAAAACCGTACTTGCTGGAAAGTATCTACCTACTTTAAAACGACGTTGTATGGATGTTTTCAAAATGTAGCATTTGGTATTTCACTTTGAACGTAAATTTGTACATAGTTTGGAGCGGGCTTGTTTTCCGCGACTCGAAGTCTTTATTTATTTATTTATTTAAAATTCCTACACTATCCTTACAGGCTAAAAACCCAATGTAATAGTGTGGCAGACAATACTAAATTAAGACTACTTAACAATATTAGCTACTTAACCTACTAAACACATAATATTATAACTGGATTATATTTACAAGTAACTAACTATATATAAAATAACTTTTGCGAGATCACTCCAATGGCTCGAAAATATATCAATCCTCTCATGAACTTTGTTCAATGTGAGGATTGTTTTGACCAGTGGTGTTTTGCTCATTAAGTTGGTTCTGGCCACTGGCACCGCCAGCAGGGGCGGGAGTCTCCGCCTCCACACATATCTGTCCGGAACGCAAAGCTGCAGCCGGCTAAGCACACCCGGATTGTGCGTGACTCCTCGCATTAGTTTTACCACGTACGCGGCCAGCGCAAACTCCCGTCGCACTCGGAGCTGGTTGTAACCCACCATTCCAAGCACAAACAGGGTTGGATACATTAAGAGGTACAGAGGGTACACTCCATACAACTTAAAGTACAAGTGCCTGGTAAACTTATTTTGAACTCGTTCTAATATCAAGTTATATTTATCTTCATGTGGGCCCCAAACGACTGCACCATACTCCAAGTGGCTCCTGACCAATGCATCGTACAACATCTTTAGTGTAGTAATATTAGTGAATCCACGTGACTGTCGCAGGACAAAACCTAGGTTTCTCTTACGCCGTCGCCACGCGGTTGGCGCGTTTTGCGATTTCATCGTTCATTGCGTGTTTGCTTTAGAAATGTCTAAAGACAAGCGAACGCGACTGGGCAATCAGCTACAAAATCGCCGGTCGCACCGCCCGACGCAGTGTCCCGTGGCCACGGCGTTATATTTGCGCCTAATTGAGAACTGGTGTCGTGATTGCCAGCTCACCGTCAGGAGGAAACCTATCAGACCCTTCATGTTGCCGACGGCTTCCCGGAGCGACCGCAGCAATCCGAGGTATAAAAAGGGTTTTAGTGAGTGAATGATACCTAGTATGTACCTTCCTGTAGTTATAGGTAAGTATATTATTTGTGGTATACATAACACATATCACTTCGACCCTTTTTAGTGTCCCACTGCTGGGCACGGGTCTTCTGTCAACTATCTTATGAGTTGAGAGAGTTTAGGCCTTAATCCAAAGTGCGGGTTGGTGGAAGTCAGATGTCCTTGAATGATTAGTTCTTAGACATGCCGGTTTCCTCACGATGTTTTCCTTCACCGATATTGAGCAGCGGAGACGAAACAATTCACACAAAGATGTGTGGGCACGACCAGGATTCGAACCCACTACCTTATTTTTCTAAGGCGAGGCCCGTACCGCTGCGCCACCGCTGCTCATAACACATATATAGGCGTACAATAGATACAAATACAATGCAATGCAATGAGCAACTCTCTTCTAACACCAAGCTAAAAGAATCTTATTCATAACAATCACTTTATAGACAGAACCGGATTAACCACGTAGCAAAAGTAGCATTTGTTACGGGCCCCGCGCAAAAGAGGGCTCCGCGTATACGAACTTCCAAACATTAAAATTTCCTAAGACTTTAGTAAGTAGTTCTGTTAAGAGTATGTACAATTTTAAAGTGAGACGACATGCAAGTGACATCCTTTTAATATTTAGCATATTAGAGAGAGAGCTGTATGCTATCTAGACAAATTTTATCTAAAGATTTTTCTATGTATTGGCTGATTTTGTATAACTATTAATTTTTATTTAAATCTGTATTTATATAAAAATTAATTCCACTTTTCGTTATAATTTTATAACTCAAAAACGGACTTACCTAATCAAACCAAATATTTAAGAATTGTTTGTTGTTTGGACTATTTAGTAGATGGTTTATGTGAAGTTTGCACAAAATCTGAAGAGCGGTTCTTTATTTATCACATTTTTTGAAATTGATGAGTGGGCTGAAGCTACCCGGGCAAATCGGGGGCGGGCCGCTAGTTGTTATACATAAATAAATATTGCAGAGATAAAAATTATCTAACTGTTGAACAATCTTTGTAGTACTAAATGAACCGCTTTTACATAGCCCATAGGAGAACAAGGGCCATTCAATACGATTTGCTACGGGCCCCGCGCTTTCTTAATCCGGCACTGTATAAAGGTGCTGGGGCAAGGGTTCGTTTCATTTCAATCGACTCTTAAAGGGCCCTTAGGAGTTACGGGCACTCTTTGTAAGCATCATTTTCAAATACCGGCAGTTTGGTTTTATGACATTTGCTTATGTGTAAGTTAAGTTTGGTGTGTAGTTAAAGCTATGCTGCTAAATATTTTTTTTATTCTGTAATAGGCTTGCGCAAGACCACAACTTGCCTGTTGTTAAGCAAGATGTAGTCTACAATAAAACGCGCTTACGCTGTAAATACCGATTCACTCGTGACTTGAAGACAGGCAGATTATAGCTATCGGGAAACAGAGATGTTGGTAGCGAATTCCGCAACTTAGAATAAAATAATAAAAATAAAAATTTCAATTAATAAAAGTGTAAGCAAAGCGCTTTGTGTGTACCCGTGGAATTTTCACCATATATTGATGGCGGACAGCCGTACCTATACTTGTCCGATGATAGAACGGGAAGGTGGGGAATAAGATTAATAAAAAAATAGTATTTTTGCAATGAAAAAATAAAACAGATTTCAATCGTTGCATTATGCGGTTATGGCAATTGCTTTTTCATTTTGGCAGGCTTCGGGCACTTAGAAATTAACAATGACGCTTCTTTCGACATAGTTCTAAAACTACTGGTCAAATATTGATCAAAATTAAATGAGACCACACGACAAGGCCAACAAAAACAGAATTATAGAAGTCTGTTACGGTAGGTATAGCAAAGATTTTAGGTAACAAACATACAGTCGAATTGAGAACCTTCTTTTAGAAGTCGGTTGAAAAATACAACGAAACGCTTCGAGAAATGGTAAGTAGGTACTTAATGGCGCCCGTTTGTTGCCTCCTTCAGGTGTCTCGAATAATTCTGGGATATAAACAGACGGCCAATCTCAAACTAAGCAGAGCTATAACAATGCTAACCAGATATTTGGCTGATATTACACTCAGACTCAAAACGAATCGAACCCACGACCCGTTACGCGAAAACCTAGTGGTAACGGAAGATGTGTACAGAAGAAGACAAGTAATACTTCTTTTTTTACCGGAGGGAAATCCTTTATGGATCCCGACACCCTGTATGGGCGCAGGGCGGGGGAGTATGTGGGACTCCGTAGTACCTAAAGGTTTATTTCTCTTTTTAAAATATTATATGTTTAAAATATTTTGTTGTATAATACTTAGCCTATTTTTTGTAGTCAGTTAAAAGTTCTGCATAGCTTGTTAACCACTGGAGTTGCCAGTTAACCTTTTTCTAATCCTTATTGTATTCCGGAAAGATTGAAATGGGATTACCTTTCGTAAATTCAATTACGTGTCGATTGCAGAACGCGACGTGAGTGATTTCCAAAATATCCTGTTTAATATACCTACCTACAACTACCTCAAAATATGCCTATATCCTCACTTGAGTCACCTTCGTCTTTATGAGTGCACCTTTTATCTGAATGGTGGTGCAAAGTAGGTGGCAATCAGCTGGTAATTATGTTTACTGGTAATTAACTGGTGGTCGGCCGTAGTTAGTGACCACAAAAACAAAGCCGCACCGCCAAGCGGCCTTGCCGTGTTCCGGGGCGATGTCTAGTGATACCATTAAGAGGGTGGGTGGGAATTGTTGCTTTTTTATGATTCCTAACCTCATTTCACTGACACCTCACCGAAAATCATTCGTTGCAACGAATGAAACGGCATAATGAGCAGGAGCGTCCCATCGTAGACTACATCATTGCTTAACATCAGGCAAGCTGTAGTCAAGCGCAAGCCTATATAATGAAAACGAACCAGATTGTCTATAATATCCCTAGTTCTTTTATCTTCCGCTCCGGGCTTTTGGACAGGACGTATTCGTGTAATTATACCTTATAACTACACCCTAGAATTACCTAGAAAACATGTTGCCTAAAATCTGTGAAACTACCTAATAGCATGTACAAGTGTTATTGTGTGTTAATAATTAAATGCTGAGTTTATAAACATGTTTTGTATCAATTCGCGGTTTGGGGCACACCGCCATTGGAGCCCTAGCTCTCACCCCAAAGCCTAAACTTTCTCAACTCTTAAAACAGCTGAGAGAAGACTTGTGCCCAGCAGTGGGACACTGGTATTGTTACCTACTTTAAGACAGAAAATACCTAGTGACCTGAAAGTGTCTACTAGCTTGTAAACAATACAGCTGTTGCAATAGTTGAGTTTTATGAAAACTTGAAAATATTATCTACACACATACACACAGCGCTATCTAGTCCTAAATTAAGCAATAATATTTTCTTGTCCTATGGGTACCTACTATAGGCCGACCGTTTAACTCACGTATCGCCATCTGAGGTACAAAGTCATAAAACATTAATTAAGTCTCTTAAAGTACTATTTAACCACAGATAAAAGTGATGTAAGACTATTCGTCACTAATATCCATATCGCTTGAATCATCATCATTGTCTGTGCAGCTTGAGGAGTCAGAATCTTGGCGATAGGCGATACGCGAGTTAAAAGGTCGGCCACGTTAAACGGATCTACGTACTATTCATATACATTTTTTTGTTAAAACATACAGATAAATTACCAAACAATTCGTGCTCATCACACAAAGATTTGTCCTGGGTGGGAAGCGAACCCACAATCTTCGGCTTAGCAGTCAGGGCCACTAACCACTACGCAAGGCCAGTCATTACCAAGATTAATACACTTTTTGAAGCCAACACGGCGCACCATCACAGGTAACTGCAGTTGCAGTGTTCTTTAACGGCATAGGAGACAGTTGCTACTTCTGACTACTGGTACAATTAGTTGCTTGTCTCGTTTCAGTCTCACGATGGACATCGATGAAGAAACTGCATTTTTGCTGGCTAACGTCATGGTACGTCAATGAGTATGTGATGTGGCAGCAACTAGACACAAAAAAGGTATCACGTATGCGTAGGAAGTGCATGATTTCATACTAGTTCTATAGAAATAAAATATTCATCGGTTGCTTGTATCTGTCAGAAGACACAAAAGTTTCCAGTCCAGGTTCGCGGCCTGCCTAAAGAGAAATCGGGCAATTATAATAAAACAACTTATTCTATCAAAACATTTTATTCAAAATAAGTAAAATACTCATTTAAAAATATATGTATCAAAAAATGAACAATTATAAATATTATTGGGTGTTCTTATGCTAATGGCACAAATTATATACAAAAAAGTGCTCTTAAATTATAAAAATGTAAAGTTATCAGGTAATGTACGTACACAGTACATATATAACCCAGAAAGTACTATACTTAGTCTTTTCTTAGATTGACGCGAATACCACACATTGAAACAAAACTATTTAATAACGGAATTTACCGCGGCTTATTTTAGACTAGCTTTCCGCTGCGTAACTACGTATCAAGCCCAACAGTGTGCTAAAAAGTAGCCTACAGCCTTCCTCAACAAATAGATTATCTAACAGTGCAAGAATTTTTCAAATCCAACCAGTAGTTTCTGAGATTAACGCGTTCTAACAAACAAACTCTTCAGCTTTATAATATTAGTATAGATTTTAAATCCCGACGTTTCAAAGTCTTTTCAGACTTCACCACCACACTTAAATAAACCGCGATAAATTCCGTTATAAAATAGTTTTATTTCAAGGCTATACTATATTTGAAACCAGATATTAAGGTCATTACTATAGGCCGACCGTTTAACCCGCGTATCGCCATCTGAGGTACAAAGTCATACAACATTAATTAAATCTCTTAAAGAACTATTTAACCACAGATATAAGTAATGTAAGACTATTCGTCACTAATATCCATATCGCTTGAATCATCATCACTGTCTGTGCAGCTTGAGGAGTCAGAATCTTGGCGATAGGCGACACGCGAGCTAAACAGTCGGCCTATAACGACTATGTGAAGTCAGAAATTAATTTGCATTATATTTTTGATGTGCTAAGTTAGTGCAAAAATTACGCGTGGCGTAACCCTAATCAGCTGTATTCTGAACTCTCATTGACCTAATTAACAATGTTTAGAACCAGAAAAACTGATCAATTACCTATCACTAGTAACCAAATCCACATAAATAGGGCTTGGCAGTGCGGCTTTGTCTGGTGGGTGGTCACTAACCACGGCCGAAACCTACCACCAGTTATTACCAGCTGTAACCTTTGACATCTCTATTACAATGTGACTTTGTTTATGCCCCCTGGTATAGAAGCGAGAGTGATCACTTATTTTATTTGCATTGTATATTTCATTATTATGACCATTATTATAATTAATACTTCAAATGTATTGTCTCATTGAGGTACTTAAATTAATAAATATTTAGTAAAATATCAAATTAAAATTAACATTGAGCATTATTATTTAGATATTATGCAGACATGAGACAAAAACCACAGATCTATGAATCATGCAAGACCGCTACTAGATACGGTAATGAACAATGATTAACTGACTAGTTGGCGAGATAGCAGCATGTTTTCCGCATGTCGAGTTCGAGTACGAATTTCATTTCATGTTTCTACATCATCCTTAGTAATATATTGACGGTAGAAAGCGAAAAGCATAGTAATCTACAAAAACGAAAATGTTTTTGTTGTGTTTTTTAACTCAGACTAACGAGTATTGGATATTACACTTGTTATCTTTATTAAATTATATTTGTAACTCAAATTACACTTTTAACTCTCAATTCCATAATTTGTAAACTACGACTTTATCACTTTCCGTCGTCGATATGTAGTTTTCATGGCATCGCAATCCTATGCAACAGTTTACGCGTTTCATTTGTGTAAATAAACCTCGAAATTATTTTAAATTTTAGTGGTTTAAATACAATAATATGTAAATATTTAAGCATGCCGCCTCTAGTAGCGGTGGTACAGAATTCTGTAGTCTGTGGTGGTATGTTACGTATACAAAACGAGCTTAGTATGTTAAAATACAATATCAACAAAATATAAATATCTACGGTACGAGTTAATTTCAAGATTCGACTTCTCCAAGTTTAAAATTTGTTCACTTTGACAGTCCCTAGTACCACATACAAGCTCAAACCCACCGACTTTGGGGTAAAACATAAACTACTTCGTTAGTCCAGTGGTAAATGTGTTCGTTTAATAACCGTGAGGTCCCTGGTTTGTATCACTGAGCAAAAAAACGTTTCTATTAAAAATATACATCGCAGATTTAACAGCAATGGTCTCGCCCCCTATTACGTACGGGACCTAAATATCTACTTACATAGACGTACATGTCGGAGAGTGATAAATAATCTATGAACGACTCGATAAGAATGAGATGGTAGCACTGGTAAATCGAGTATAATAATCGAATGGTAACATTGATGTGTCATTGTCATTTGACGTTTGACGTGCGACGTTGTTAGTGAACGAATATCTGTCAGTGGCGCGATTGGACTGGACACTTGCTCTTGTACCGTCGCCTGCGCCGGTGTGCGCTGATTGATAAAAAATACGACATGGCGGACACAAATAACGTGGATGTGGATTCTAATCCGTTCGAATCTACGTCATACATATTTCACGACTATATTGCTAGAAGGTGTAGGCAGAGGTGAATATCGCTCACATTTCGCCAGCTATATTTAGGTTATGGAGGGTAGAGGTAAGGACTATCTCATAGGGGGGACAAGTAGAAAAAGTGTTGTTTTTTTTTGCTGATCACCTAACCCGATTAGCCAAGAGTGAATCGGTATATACTGGGTAAGCGCGTTCCATCGTAGACTGCATCATTGCTTCACATCAGGCAAGTTGTGGTCAAGCGCAAGCCTATTTTAGATTAAAAAAAAAAGCCGGAAGGGCCTCTATTGGTTCACCGGACTTTTTCGGTGAGCCGTCCGAGGACGGTCGAACCGATTTGAAAAAGGGTCCAGCTGTAAGCTTTAAGTAACAGTTCAAAAACCTTCCAGAATTCCGCTATCGTAGCAACAGTGTATGGTATGAATGTAGCAGTTGTAGACGGATTGAAGTGTGCTTAGTTAATAAATGTATTATTTTTGTTGACTAAAGTAGTTGGTAACAGTATGCAATAACATAACGAAGTAGCATAACGAAGCGGTAGTTGTTCTTTCCTTGTTTACTTTTATATCTTACTCTAATAACTTTTGCGTGGTATTTATAATTTACCCTGATGCGATTGTAGCGCCACCCTAATTTAACACATTTTGACGGACACTTTTTCATACACAGAGATAGTGCTCCTTACCCCTACCCTCCATAATTAAGGTCAATACTTAATAGGGGGCGAGCCTGCCATCCATCGGGCACAATGCTAATCTTCGAGCTGCAACTAAGATTAGGTAATTAATTTGTGTATGTTATGGGTACTAGGAACTGACATACTAGTTATATACATATTTTTTTGTAAATACATACGTAATGGTTATAGATAAATTCCACCCAGGTACAGAACAAACAATCATGTTAATCACACAAAGATTTGTCCTGGGTAGGAATCGAACCCACGACCTCTATCTTAGCAGTCAGGGTAAAATATAAGGTACTTCACTTCAACCCTTTTTTACTTTTCCCTGCTGTTCACGGGCTCTCAACTATCTTATGAGTTGAGAGAGTTTAGGCCTTAATCCACACACGCTGGCTAAGTGCGGGTTGGTGGATGCCCCATGTCCTCGAATGATTAGTTCTTAGACATGCCGGTTTCCTCACGATGTTTTATATAAGGTACTTAATTAATACTAAATATAGACTTTATAAAAATACTAAAATATCTTTAAAATGGACGGACTTAATCACAATTTAGTTACAAAAATATTAGATCTAAAATACTTCAGTATTAAACAACATTCAGACTTATTATTACTAGAGGTCGAATTAGGTAGAATTATTTAAGTAATTGCATAGAAACGTTGATACTAATGTGGATCTTCCCAGGACTTTAATGGACAATCTTTTTTTCTCACAAGCTATGTAAGTACATTGTGACAATATCTTACGAGTGCGCGTTGGAATTATGCGATTACGGACATCCGATTTAAATTAATTAAAAGTAAATAATTTTTGTATCTAATTAAATCACGGGATGTTTTTCTGCTCTTTAAAATTAATCTCGGGATTTGAGGTATATCTACTTTATTCTTTCGCTATATGAAATGAGTGTAAGTACATAAATAACTCTACCTAATCCCGTCCCCTGATTGATCCGACTGATCTGAGGCTACACTGGACGGACTAATGGAATAATTATTCTTTAGTGTAGCCTCAACTTTATAACTACTAACCTAATTATTATAGTTAATACTTATTTAGTCACAAAATACTCAGAAAATATTGGTAAAAAACACAATTTAAGTTATAAAAGACCAAACGGTGAGTGAGCAAGACATACAGATTTGGCCTCCTCACTACAGCTGCCGTATTATGAGTATTTAATAAGCGATGCGGTTATACAATGCGCGTCTCTTTCTTTCAACGGAGTCACAATCGCATTAAACACGCATAATACACAGCAGATTAAAGAACATACCCACGCCGAGGTAATTTTTTTAGTAAAAAAATAACTTGGTTTACTAATGAGGTTAACGAGAATTTTTTCAAGCTCCATTTATATCTATTTTTCGCATTATAACAACCACTAGTAACATTCTAGTATCAAGAGGCAATATGTGCGACGTGTATGTCAATCCAAAACATACCTTACTACAAATACTTATGGTTCAATATTTAGTACAACATGATAGCGCCGTTGACTTTTTCTTCTAGCGCCGGCGCGATGGTGTCTACGTCACGTCCGTCCGACATCGCTATGAGGATGCACACGTTGTTTATGAACGCTGCTATTGACGCGGATACTACTAGCCTGCAGATATAACAAAAAAAAACTCTAAATTAAAAATTTAAGAACATCTCTATCACATCAGTTTTCAAATTAAATAAACGAATTTACAATCAAATGGACCTCCCGTTTGGGCGTTTACAAGGAGAGGTTAGTTAACTGCCTTCTCTTTTGTCGGGGGTTAAAAATACATAGGTACTTACTTATAGGTAGTAAAAATGACAATACTTACCAAAATGATAGGCCCAGATCCGCAGTTCCATCAGAAGACCAGGTGTTAGCGAGATCTTCATCAGACATCACGTTATGTTGCAGACGGAGGAAGTACTCCGTCAACCATACTGCTATAGCCCCCAAACTGCAAACCGCTGAAATGTAAACACAATCTTTAAATTACATGGAGTGAGGCTAGGAGTTCTTAAGTGGCTAATGACCGAGACACCTTACAGTTAAGGAAACAACCCATTAGTGTTTAAGTTTGAGCTCCGGTCTTCTCTGAACTAGTATCCACACACGCTGGCCAAGTGCAGGTTGGCGAATATCATACCCTCATCTCTAGGATATGGCGGGTTCCTCATGAATAGTAACAGCTAGACCACTAGATTATATATAGCAGTCTACTACTGGACAAAGGCCTCTCCCAATAAGCGTCTTTTAACCCTGTCTTTAGCTTGTCACGTCTAGCTGCTGTCGGCTTTCTTTCGCAATTCGTCCTACCAAGCTGGAGGGCGTCCTACAAACGTCGTTTGCCAAAACGCAGTCTCCACGCTAGAACTCGCTTATCCCAACAGTTATCGGTTCTTCGACAGATAGAACTTCGATTGATAGCTCATCTCATCTCTTTCGATCTTGGAACTTTTCTCTCTTTCGCCAAATATACCACGTGCAATCCACGCAATCTAATTTAATAACCAAAATACCATTTACGCTGTTTTACCAACCTGCTAAAGAATTGCTGACCAGCAGCGGGCGTGGGGAGCATCTAGCTCGGGCGGCTGAACCCAGAGCTGCGAGGATACAGGCGCCACCAGATGACAAGAGTGATGCGCCTAACAACGCCGCGGTGCCGCACCACGCCCAGCGACGTGCCGGATGGTTACCTGCTTTCACTGGAAGGAAAAGATTGAATTTCAGTTGTTTTGTGCCGTCTGCAGTCTCGGGTTTGTCAAGAGAGCTCCATTAATCAAGGGCATGTTAAAACTATCTATTTACATAATATTTCAGGGTTATAGGTCAAGGAACTTCAGTTTGAATAGCAACATTGCTGCAAAACTTGCTTATCGCGTTTTAACAGAAAGAATTACTTGCTTCATCAACTACACGACAAGAATACAAGATCGCGGCGATTAATTAAAATAACTAACAAGCTATTGGCAAAGAACTGCTTTGTGTAGAAAGATAACATCAGGATTCTGAATGTTTTGAAATACATAGTTGCGTCTAAGTGACAATGAAATTTTGCGATGTACGATAGTGAGATTTTGACGGGCCGATGGCGTGGTCGGTAAGATACTTGCTTTTCACGCCGCAGGTCGTGGGTTCGATTCCCACCCGAGACAAACATTAGTGATGAACATTTCTGTTTGTGTCGAGTCTGGGTGTAAATATTTATTATAAGTATATATTTACAAAAGAAAAGTATTATAAGTATAGTATATACCAGTTATCTGGTTTCCATAACACAAGCTCTGCTTAGCTTGGGACCAGATGACCGTGTGTGTTGATGTCCCAGAATATTTATTTATTTATTTATTATTTATTTATATTGCTAATGGTTTATTTGTGAGATCTATTGCACTTAAACAAATTGACAATTTATGCTGCGGTTTTCTTTATTTCAAAGCTAATTGAGATGGTTTTTAAGGACGGGGATTCAATAATTATTAAACTTATAGTTTGTCTTAGATTTAAAATTGTCTTATTGTATTGAAACGTCGGGATCTAAAAATCTAAAATAAACCGCGATAAAATTCGTTAAAAAGTAGTTTTATTTCAATAACTTATAGTTTTAAACATTATAGTGTTAGTGATAGTTATGGATAGTGGCTTAAGATGGGACATGACCATCGAAGCGGTAACAAGCCGAATGATAATGATCTGATTCGATCATCATTATCGGTTACTATATCATAGCTTGAGGTGGTGCCATGAGAGCTAGTTTCTTAAGGAGAAGGGAGAGAACAAAGAGCAGTTCTCAAAACGAGGACTCATAAGCCGTATAGATATCCAACAGTGTATTTATATGAGGAATGCAAATCTTAACAGTTAGACAGCCCTTTATCCTGCAATCTGTTCGCAGAAGTCATAGAACCATGCGCAGGTCCAACCCAGAAAAACGCTCACGTTTCCCTTGGGGTAAGACGTATAACACTCTTTGCAAGGCACCCACATTATATTTAAGATACACACGGTTACACATCAAGCTATACATTTCCAGTACAAGTATACACATATACTTACACGCAACTCCATTGAAAACTCAACACACTTGATTCAAACAAAGTCACACTGTGGCTAGTTCAGCAGGACTACACCACAACAGAAAATCTACTAACATACATCTCTTAAACAGTACAGTATGTTTACTTAACATGTACTCTCATCATGACCCCATGCGCCATACTATGATACACAGACAGATACGCACGCACAGATTTGGATGAAATTTTGTATGAAATTAGCTTAAACTTAAAAGATTAATTAAAAGCAAAGGCTAATTATTACTCGATTGTACATAAGCAGGGTAATGCTTTTGTCCAACAAACGGAGACAGTAATTATAACACAAAAATCGTGTCACTCCATTTCATTTCATGTTTAACACCACAGTGGAATTTAGATCAGTATGTCAAACGTCATTTTGTCAAGGTTGCTCTATTATGTCTGGTGACACTGATGATATAACAAAAAATAATTTGGTCTAAGGTCAATATGCAAAATTGCTTGAAAACCTACATTTTTTAAAAACTAAACTTCTATAGATGCTTAAGTTAATCAATACAAAACATTATAATGCAATCGATCAAATGGATCCATCACTCTAGTAAAAAACCTTTCGGTTGGATAGTCTAGATCTTAAACATGTAATAAATCTTCTTAAATTACTTCTTTTCAATGAAAAACTATCGCAAACATATCAGCTTTCAAATGTGTACTCCAAAAACTATCCACTCGTCGTCGTATCGACTATGCTATAGAAAGACAGAGACCGAAACGAAAAAAATGAATTTGAATTTGAACTATCACTTCCTAATACATCTGTTTTGTATAAAAACAAGTAAATCAACTCACCACTGAAATCATGGGGCCTCCAGCCATACCCAAAATTGATCTCTTTACGCCCCTCAAACAACCCGAAGTTTATCCTCCCATCAGATTCAAGGGGATTCGAGGTCCGTCGCGCACGCGCATCTATCCAATGCGTAGTCCCCAACGACGCGACAATCAAAGCGATACACAAACACGCACCGAAAAAAGTCGCAAAAATCATCGACCGCTTAAAAAAATTCAACTTCATTTTGAATATTTCTCACTTTCACGTATTCCACTAGATGGCGTTATGTCACATTATATTTTTTATGTAAACTGTCGTCGTTTTATTTTAATTATTGTTTTTATTACGTTTTCTAACTATTCATATTATGGGAGTTGTCTGAGCCACCCATTGTTAGAAATGACGTCGTCATCTGATCCCGTTAGCATCTTCGCACGGTGAAGAAAATCTGTAACAATCAAAGAAAATTGGTTATGCAAAGACAAGTACAATATCGTTAAAAGTATTTAACGGGCTACTATCTTATATAAGGAAATTACGTAAATATCAACACAATGCGACTAATTAGGTAATTTAAATTCACCAAGGTTTTAAATAAGCCTAAAAGTAAAAACCAGTAATAATTAATGCATCCACGGAAACAGGCCAGCCATCACAACGAAAGAAAGTTGATCGAGGTAACACGAAACTGTCAAACAAATTGTATCGAGACAATCGACGAGACCGCGCCATAATGTTACGTAAATCAAAATCAATAATCAATAGAAACAACTAAAGTACATCAGAACCTTTTATCTACCTCAATGCTTTCTAACAACGAATTTATTTAGACGGTCACAGACCGTGTAATATAATAAAACTTTCATTAAATTGTTTTACCTCATTAAAGGCGAATCAAACAAGTCGACATAAAACAATATTATTGACAGAGAAATTTATCTTTGATTTGTAACAAATAAACTGACCAAATCTAATAACTTTACTAATGGAGGAGCATTTGTAGGATTATTAACCTGATATTGAATTGCTCACTAACGCCAAGAAGAGATCTATTAATGTACTAAAACAGGCTGATGATGGAATATAAATTAACAACGAACTCAAAAGTATAGATATAATTAAAATATTACCTACACATTTGGTTTGGTATAAAATATATTAAACAAAATACATTTAAAAACTTTACACTGAATTTTATACGTAATAAATGGTTTGTTAACTGCTACGGATTATGTAAACAATACAAATATTGTTGTTAAGTATTCGATTCCGTTAATAAAAATGGCCGTTTATAGGCAAATGGGTCTCAAAAGTATGTCTCGTATAAAATACATTAAAAACAATGCATCAAAATGTTTTATTCTGAGAACTGCGATTTCATCACCCTAAACATTAAAATTCACAACACGGCTCAAATAATTAACCGTCGATTCACGTTATTGGAGCTCAACCATTTTGTAACGCCTGCATTATTTTCACCCCATGCACGATAACGTAAAACTAATGTTTAATTCATTTAAAACACGTGCCTTACTTGTTGAGAAAGTATAGGAAAACGTGGTGTTTGATTGAAGATGGAATGTGTCGTGTGTTACCTATTTACAGCTAGACGGTAGAAAATTCTAGTAACTTGTTTTATGTTTAACTTTATTCTACACATAATAGAAGTATAAAATTTTTATCAACGCTTACACGATTTCAATAATCATAATGCTGTTACTTATAAAAATCTTCCCAAATCCTTTAACATAATCTGCTTTTTTCCCTAGCTAATAATGTTAAAAAAATCCATCAGGAGAATGTCATAGCCAGGTCAGAGAGTCATAAAATTATTAACAACAGAATGGTTATGAGTAATTTTTATAAGCGTTTAGCATGTTACACAGTAAATGTGAGGTGAGAGAATCAAAACAGGCTCAATGTGACATCACCAGCCTATGTTGGCAGTGACATACCTTGAATGTTATTGTTAGCTATCGAATCATTAATTTATTCCTTCTAATTTAAGCATCATCTAGTGTTATTGAAATACATGTTAAATTGTCAAATGACTACATGGCGTGTCCCTCGAAACAATTACATTTTGGCTTTTAAATGTTATATCTAAATTATATTTAATTTAAGCATTGAATAACATTTTTCTTTGGCATGAATTTCATAATGTTCACTAGGAAATGGTAAAAAAATCAAATCGTAATCGCAATTCTGAAATCAATCTAAAAATGATTCTAATATGACTGTTTCAAGGCTTACATTTGCATGCAAAATGATTGCATCTAAGAAGTTTACATAAGCTGTATAATAGTATAACTGGTCTTCAAACAGTAAATTACTACAAGTGCATATTACCAGCTATTAAACAAATTATAACGCGTAAATTAACTAATCCTTTCAACCTTGGCAATGGTAGACGTAACGGACATGCGCGACCACGCGTCAACGTCACGGTACACTACTCCCCTATGGAAGGTCAATGGTGTTTCTGACCCAAAATGTGTCACATTACAATGTGTTGCGTAAATTTTGGGTGTTTTATAGTTTTGTTAGTATTTTCCATTCTATTATTATAGGTTTCCATTCTAAGGAAGGTAGAATTTATACAACACTGATTTTAAATACAGCGAAAATGGGGAAAGCGGAAATGCATGTAAAGAAAGTTACCTTACGTGTTATGTGCATTGAAAATATTAAACTAAATTAATACCTTCAACTAATTCACCGTATACTTCAGTTCTTTACTTGTCCCACAAAACAACCGTACGACTTCGAATATTTACTTTAACTGTTTACACAACATATTTAAACTTTATCTATGTACACTTTTTAGGAAACATGATTTCACACAGGTGTGGGAGACCTGTGTGAAATCATGTTTCCTAAAAAGTGTTAAACTTTGACGCAGATTAATTAAGAATTTCTTCCCTTGACTTTATTGGTATCATATTGCAACGTGAAAGATTTACACATAACAAAGCCTTGATAAAACTAGTTTCAAATTTACTGTTCTAGATCTAGATCGGATTATCGAAACCCAAAACCGTCTATTGATCCATCAAGTCATAACTGCGTAAGAGGGTTGAGTAATATGCAACACAACACCAATTGCATTGTCTTAAACACAATTGTTATCTAACAATTCATAGATGATTTAATTGGCGTCTCAAAATTTAACAACCCGTGTGAGGACGGGAAACACAATACTTCCTTGCTAAACCCTGAGAAAAAATTAATGATTAGTATGATCACACATCGTTAAGATTATGCAGAGTTATATTATTATGCCTAGTTAGATTTGTAGGGTTCCCCAAATGAAGTTTACAGGACAAAAATGTACAAATTCTTGCAAGTTTTGCGTGCATCTGAGACAATAAAGAATGCAAAAGGCCTTCATTAACGCAAATTTCATGCATGAATGACTCGTTAGGTTGGCAAGCTGCTTCTTATGCTAAGATTGGTGTTGCTTAAATACTTAGTCAGCATAAAAAAATGCATATTAATTTCAACATTGCCACTTAAAAACTAAAAAACTAGTTTGGATAACCTTCAATAGTTCACGGATATTTGATAACATTTATTGTGTGTCGTATTAATAACGATGTGTGCTAAATATAGTATTTTTATGGTACTAGTTACCCGTCCCAGCTTCCTACGATTGGTGTAGTTGACCCGATGTTTAACACTTTTTCCCGAACCTTCTCTAAATTTGTCCTTTACTAAATCTTTGGCCAAACAGTAACGAACAACATAATGTAAAAAAATATTATGCATTTTGGTGCGGTCAGAACTCTTCTCTTTTCTCTTGCTTTTATCAGAGAACTATGTATATTAAAGCAAATTCTAGAGACATTATAATAACTTAACAAGCGAAATAAAAACATTTAAAAATTACGACATGTGAAAACAGACAGTGGCATTAATTAATTACGAGGTCGCTTTTCATTAATATTTAACGAAATGCAACTCACGTAACGTGTGACTGAGATTATGTTAGTTTCTTAGGTAAGTTCAATATTGCGGAAGGAACACACGAGACCAAGTTTCCTTATGCAATTTACTTTAAGTACGTGACAATTTTATATGATGTTATCGAATGGTTTAATCTTTGTGAATATTTCTATCTATCTATAACAATACCAACTTAGGTGTAAAAGCGACACTCTCTACTTTACCTAAGAATATGACAAAGAGCTATACTATAAGCAGGAGAAAAGAGCTTAAGAAATTTCTCTTTATGAGACAGAATTGTAGGAGCAAGAATCATGTAGTTACGTGGACTAAGCCGCCTCGGAGGGCTACTCTGTAAACCTGAAACTTGAAAAATTTCAATGTTTGGTTAAAGTTATATTTTTTCGAGCGTTCAACGCACTTTATTGCAAGTATACCTAGTACAAAGTATTGCTTATTTATGATATTCTAGTTATTGTTTCGACCGTCAATTCGCCCTGTCTTCGGTATCATCTTTATGCCTTTCTTAACTTGTTTCATAACGGTTATATATATCTCTGTGCGTGGCAATAACCATTTACAAGTTATTGTTGACCTCACCTTTAAGAACTGCCTAACCTTTAATTTTATAGCCGTGCAGTATTAGTTATATGTTATTGCAAAGAACATGTTTGCTTTACTACTGATTCGTCATGAAACCTTTTAAGGTAAGGTAAAGATGGCAGCCTTTTACTGAAGATTACACTTAAATCTGGATCACAGCAATCCGCTATTTTGACAATTCAACCTTCGCATTTATCATATAGTTGGAATCTAATAACAAAGCCTCTGCTGTCCGCTTGTTCTACAATTGTCTACAGTGTAAATTTTATACCAATGTGTAAGTATTTCTTTGTGTGTGTCTGCAAGCATTTGACCGATTTTTAAAACGCGATAATTAGGGTTCAGTTTTGCGTATTTGGCTCTGGGATCACAATAAATTCCACTGCATTCGGTAATTCTAAGTTTTAAGAACATTCTTAGTATTACTTTTTGTTGCATCAACCAAATGACTTTTAAATAACTTATCTCGTTGAAAACGAGTGATTAAAGAATCATTATCAGCGTTCTCGTTATAAATGTCCAGCTCTATGCATTGGTAACTTCATGCCACTGAAAAGAGGGTTCATAATTTAAAATCCTAAGACTGAAAAATCGGGTGATTGTGATCCTCCAGTGAAATGTAATAATCTTCAGGTGGGGAAGTCTAAATGCTTAAGTGTTAAGCTTGGTGAATGCACGATCTTAACAGTTTGTGTCAGAGTATCCATGGTGGTAATTTTCAGAGAAAACTACATGATGCCACAACCCCATTGTCTATGGGCTTATAATGATGATCAGTATTTATTTACTTTATATCGTTTTTTTTACTATGACACAATTTCCTTGCTTTCTTTTGTACTTCCTCTTAAGACCTTTGTCCATTCAGACATGCTTTCAGACAGATTGTTGTATAACCGATCATAACGATTCAATTATGTACAGTGATTTAACATTTCTGAGCATTCAGACTTCGATTATCGTGGAACCATTCAATTATTTACTCGGCCACAATCAGATTTATGGTAGTCGTTAAATTCGGTATAGTTTTAAGTTATAATTACTTATTGCGTTGTGTTGCAATGTAAATTGGATTTAAATGGCGCATTATTTTAACTTATAACAAGTTTGAATTTTTATTTTTAATTCTTTAATAGGCGATTAGATTTTATTTTTGATAATGTTATTGTGGTTACATGTTCCATAAATATAATTCGTTGATACCATAACAATAAGGAGATTTGTTTGTAAATCAGGTTAGTTTCTTTTAACCTGTAGTGCTTTTTAAGTAGTAGTCCTTCTTAACAGATGAATCTAAATTCAGATGTTTAATTTCTTTGTGATTTAAGATGTAATGTAAGATGTTTATGCCGAAATGGTCCCATTTATATTTGAAGTTACCTTTTGTACTTTATTTTCTAGACGATTCTTAAAAATAAGTGATGTTTCAACATATAATTAGTACCGGAGAAGTAAACTTATTTCAATACGGAAATGCTGGAGCCATAATGACACCTTGCACAACCTCACCCGCATTCGCCTCATTACATCTAGACCGCTTGTTGATAAGTGAAAATAACGTGCAATTAGGTGTGGCGGTATTGTTAAGACCTCTTAAATTGTTAAGGTTCCTCTTTTGTGCCAAATGATTTCTTACTAAATGTATTTTAAAATCAGATTGCAGAAATAAAATGTTTTTACACTGTGTAAGATTGATCGATCGAGCTATTTATCGATTGGTCCAGTTATTCGTGGCGAGTGGCGAGGTAAAATTCATACGAATATAACAGACTACTCAAAATAATCACGATGGGCAATAGGCGGGAAGGTGTGGGACGCGACAATTTCGAGAAATATGTAATAACTAATTAGTTGATCGCAGTATCGTATCGTCAGTAAACAGTAGATCTAGGGTCTAATCAAGTTGACCATCTTGGTATAATGGATGATTAGTGGTGTTGAAAGGAGACGGGCTTTTAGGGAAGCCTATACTATATGATTTATAAGACCTCTGCAAGCTGTTTACTTTCAGAATCCCTAAATGTTCCTAATGGATCCGGATACGGCTTAAAATGCAAAAATTGTGAGTTTGATCTATTTCTGTATCGCTGCGTGTTAATAACGGTAAAGAAAACCATCGTGCAAGGACAAACATTCAGAGGACATGTGACATCCACCAACCCCCACTTGGCCAGCGTGTGGAGTAGTAGTCTTGCAGTAGAACACAGGGTTGTTACATATCTAACGGAATATGCGTCGAGCATGTTATCTATTGTATGGTGTTTGCCTACGCTGCTCGTAACACTAACGCATCATCGGTTGAGTGTAACAAGTTAAATGATTTTGCTATATATTTATCTGTTCTAACATTACGCGACCGTTGTTGATACGCAATGCATTTTCCGTCAGATATGTCTCCACCCTTAAGGGTTGTCACAGAACAGTGTCTGATATTCCCAAAGTTACTGAAACCTTAGAGTATTTCTTTGACAACCTATTTTGATCGCTGCTGAATTCCCAGAGTTAAAATGGCGCCCTGTAATTAATCTATAACAGAAGTGGCAGCCCTAACATAATCCAACATTACAGGCCTAATGAACGCAATCGAAAGCGTCACTGGCACAATTTCTAAATCATTATAATTTCTTTTATGTTCGGAATGAAATTGAAAGCGACAATTTTAAAGCACCCGAGCCAAATAGTTTTACGGTTAGTAAGGTTGGTTCACGACTCACGACTTTTTTCACGTTTGTAGTCGCATCTATTATCCAATTTATAAAATAGCACCGTCGCCGCCGCCGCGTCGGACACGCACGAGTATTCTCTTAACTATTATAAGTGTTAAGAGGTCTTACCTAATCTACAAGGTGTTAATAAATGGAGTCTTCATTAATGGGGATTCTATGAAAAATTGTGAAGTACTTTTTAAATAAGCTACCATTTAGTTAGGTATGCAATAATTTGCATTCAGACTGCGGAATACATTCCGATTGGGATTCGAAACAGCTACCTCTCTATGGCCGTACATACTACAGTGGCCGGCTGACTTTGCTATTGGCAAAGCGATCTTGTCGCAACCAGTGCTAATTTCCGTACGTTCAAACGATTTAGCCAAATTATTACTGGAACCAGCTCTAATAAGTCCCCTTAGATTACAATATTACCCGTGGTGCTTAGTCCATTTTGATAAGGCAATTTAAACCTCCCTTTTTTCTCTATTGCCTTTCTCCCGTTTTGCCTGGAAGTGGACGATCTAACTTTCTATCTCCTGACTGCAACGCCGAAGGTCGTGGGTTCGCTTCTCATCCAGGACAAATATTTGTGTGATCAGCACGATTATTTGTTCTATGTCTGGTTGTAATTTATCTATAATATGTATGTATTTACAAAGAAAAGATTTAAGTATTATATCCGTTCCTAGTACCCAAAACACAAGCAAATACAATTGCTTAATTCGGGACTAGATGGCGCTGTATGTAGTATTGTCTTGAAATAAAAACTGTGCAAAAATGTTATACTATTATTATTATCAATCTGATTAAATTCGTGCGGGACCCAAGACAGTTCAGGTTTTTATTTATCCTGAAATAGGCCTGCGCTTGACTAGGTACAACTTGCCTGATGTTAAGCAATGATTAGTGGTTACGAATGAATTTCGGTGAGAAAGTGGCAGTGGAATGATGCTCCTTATGGTTAGAAACCACAAAGGAGCAAATAATTCCGACCCACCCTCTTAAATAGTTATGACTAATGCTGATTTCTGTTTTTAATCATTTGTAGTACCTACAGCACAGTCTGAAATAAATAACATTTTATTAATTTATTTTTATTTTTAAATCGTGGCACCAGACATCGCACCGGAACACGGCTAGGCCGCTTGGCGGTGCGGCATTGTCTAGTGGGTGGTCACTAACAACGGCCGAAGCCTACCACCAATTAATTACAAGTAAACTTAATTACCAGTTGGTTGTCACCCGATTTGCACCACCCGAGGGCCACGAGTGGGGATTCAAATATAAGGTGCACTCTCACGGACGAAGGTAACTCAGCCCCCTGGTTTCCCGGGACTTGGTCGGACTCAAATCCGGAGCCTCCTCATAGCGCCGCTGTTGATTCTGGCTTACAGAAATAGCAGTGAAGGGGTGTGTTAAGTTCCATTGACAGTAGTGGACTTTCCTACAAACTAAGTCACATTTGGCCAAGTACCATACCAATGTGGACGTTTATCTATTACAACATGAAACCAAGAAAAAAAAGAAACCGACTTGCATTGTTGACAAAACTAGTGCAACAAGTGTGACGGACACAACAATAAGAAGCTAAACTTTATAAATGCCTTTTAAATATCAACCTAATTACTACAGCAACAAGATTTAATATCAATTGCAGGTGAAAAGATGTCATCAATTACACGCCATTCTATTTAAGACTGTATGTGATGTAGATAGAGTTTAATTTGATATTGGAATTAGATTGATCACAGCGTTACACATCTTCTAGAACAAAAACAGATTGATTGTGATAGAAGTGCGAGAAATCTAGATAGTTAATTGACTATGACTAAATACTGGAAAGACTGCCTCGGTAATCGCGAGCATCTGGGTACGATTCCCGGGTCGAGCTAAAAGACTTTTCTAATATACTTAGAGTATTTTAGTTGTAGCTCGATGTTTGGATTTGTGCCCGATTAACGACAATACGCACGCCGCCTATTACGTATGGGGCATAAATATAGCAGGCGAAAAAAATTTATAGGATATTCACCTCCGGATTCAGGTAATACAGGCATTACATGGGTGATAAATAAATAATGGAAAATTAAGCCACATTTTCAGGCAAGCAGAACACTTAGCGGCTATACCGCGGTGGGCAGTTCGCGGCGCGCGGCGGCCAGCAATATCTCCCGACTGGCTACTGGTCTGTTGGCATAGTGATTAGACCTTGACTGCTAGGACAGAGGTCGTAAATTTGATTACCACCCAGAGCTTTTGTGATGAGCATGATTGTTTATTCAGTGTCGAAGTGTAATAAATTTAATTATATGCGATTTAATTATTTCAAATTTTAACAAATTCGGTTGAGCAACTTTTGGCCGCTGCGAACTGGCCGCCACCGCCGCTTGCGCTCCACAAATACGCAGCTTCACCGTGAAAGGCCAATCAAAGTCTGTCATAACATTCTTGTTGACTTAAATGACACCGAAAGTCATAAAATTTCTCACGTTAAATTCATACTGGCATGACAGAAAAATTTCAATTTGCCGCCTAATCGTAAAACAAATGACAAATGAATGAAATCAGAACTCAATAATAGTAGCAAAGAGTTCTATTTTCAAAATTTAAACTTGATTTTTTATTATATTCTTTAAAAGTGGCCAGTTCTGAAAACTAACAATGTCGCCCTCGTAAATGCGAAAGTAACTCTGTTTGTCTATTGCGCTTTAACGCCAGAACTGCTGAACCCATTTCGATAGTTTGGTAAGAAAATAGTTTGAGACCCAACGAAGGACTTAGGATAGTATTAATCCGACTGCGCAAAAAGAGCTTAATAGTTTAGCGCGATAACCGATATACGCTCGGGCGGAGCCGTCGCGGTCGTATAGCTAGTTAGTGGCGAAGAGTTCATAATACCCGATTTCTATCGGCTTCCCTTTTCGAATCGGTGCATATTACTAAGTTCTTAAGTCAGATGGTGAAGAGATATTTTTTTTGGGTAAAAGCTTCTTTTGTTCCGTCTTCCCTGATTCAGATTTCCACCCTTCGCCACTGTTTACTAGTATTGTATTATATTATCTGCAATTTTAGAACACTAAAATCTAATTAAATTCGATCCTTAACACAGCATAACTTAACTCACGCAGTACTTAAAGAAAAGTGTTAGAAAGTAAAGTGAAACCTCCACTGCCATATCAAACATGTGTAAAAAATAAACAATCACATTAACAGACCCATTGTAATACAACACATGGATAAGTAATAGAAATTAGCCATTTCCATTATGACCAAACAAATCTATGCTAATATTATAAAGGTGAAGTTTGTTTGTTTTGTTCAACGGGATAAACCGCATGCAGGTAATACTGGTTTGGTTTGAAAAATTCTTGCACTCTTAGATAGCTAATTTATTGAGGAAAGTCTTAGTCTACTTTTTATCCCACTGCTAAACTTGATATAAAATATAATAGTAAGTCATATCAGTGACGAAGGGTGGAAATCTGAAAAAAGGGAAGCCGGAGCAAAAAAAGTTCTTACTTAGGAAAATAATATCTCTTCACTACTGTCACCCATAGTTCTTACACTTGATGCTATACTTATTTATGTCGCTATTTAAAACTTTTGGGTGTTACACATTGATTGCATTATTAAGTACGTGTGGTATTGACCATTTTCTAAAGGGAAGCCGATGGGAATCAGCTTGTATGGACTCTTGGCCAGTGATAGGTATGCAATAAAGTGTTGAAAAGAGGTATTTCTTCTCTCTATCACTGCAACGGGACTGAGGTACCTGCACCTTACCTAACCTAACTTTTGGTTGTGTTACTAGATGTAAGGAAGGTAGCTGACTTTTAAAAAATGGCTTCTTCACACAGTGCCTGTGCCAGCCCTGCGGTGCGCCCTAAGGAACAAACAAAGGCACAAACACCCAGCAAAATCAGAGGGCACGAGCCGTTCGGCAAAAGCCGCCACTTTATGCAGCAGCAATAAAAGGTCATTGCCATGGCTAAAGCCCAGTGGCATCTTAAACATCAACAATGCTTGAGTGAAGCATCCGATAAAACTAAAAGCAAAAGCAAGGAACAGAGTAAGGAAAGTCTTATCGCAGGGTGTTATTAATTGCTGACGAAAAAGAAGTTGTATAAGATTGTTGCTATATAATAACCGTAACACAAATCACACACAGAAGGATCAATTTCGATGCAGTTTTTTATTCCAAAGCTGAAGGGTAACCTCCAGCTTTGGAATAAATAATAATATAATAATAATTTACTGGAACACTAACACACCCAGCCATCTGATCCCAAACTGTGCAGAGTTGTACATCATTTACTTTTCTTTTGTAAATGCATACTTAATATTGTTAAATTACACCCAGACTCAAGACAAACTGACATATTCATCATACAAATGTCATTTTTGAGTGTCTTGGTGTAGTGGTATCAAGTCGCATACCACTACACCAAGGGCCTGTTTCATTTTATTGTGTGGCATTAAAATTGAAATTTAGATGTGTTATAGAGAACAAGTTATGTTATAAACAAGTTCATTAGCACTTTAAGAAGAATGCCTTTAACCTGATGCAACTTTCAGACCATGTGAATATTTCATATGAGTATGAGAATTCTTTGAAAGTGTTTAACTAATAATTAGAACAATTAGCATTGTTATAATAACTATGTTTCAGAGAAGCTGCTAGTTATTTAAGCAAGTTATAGATGAAAAAGTAGAGTAATTAACTAATAGAAGATTCTATGGAGATATAATAAAAAACAAAAAATGGTGTTGCATTATTGCAATGAAAATGTTGTACTTCTTGAAGAGTATTTAAGTGGTATTTCAGTTCCTAGTGCTCATAACACATAACATAAACTCCTATAGAGCTACAATAAAGTAAAGCACAAGAATTGGTGTTGCATTATCACAATGAAAATGTTGAACTAAAAGTATTTAAGTATGGGATAGGCCACAATTAGGAGTAAAACCAGCCAGTATTGCTGATCTAGTTCAAATAATATTATTAAAAATATTAAATGCACTTACTAAGAAACTAACTGACGCTGGCCAAGTGTGGGTTAGTGGATGTCACACCCCCTGGATTTTCAAAACTCAGCCTCTTAGGGGTGAAACAGGGAAAAGCCGCGGTCCAAATCTAGTAAAACTTGCAAATATAAAAATCTTGCAAAACTTGATTACAACTGCTAATAATTTAAAATGCATTTGTAATTCCGTACGCCTGGCTTGTGTAATAATTTTAATTAATAGTACGATGATTTGAGTGATATTATGTGGTGTTAACAGTTTTTATAATTTTATTTCGGGTTTATTTTAATTAATAGATAATATTTAGCGAAGTAGGTATAATTTCTATCTTGATTTATTTTCATAACGTTTAAAGAAGTAAATATTGAAGAGTTAAGTTATAAATTCTTACCTTTCAATGAAATCTGAGTCAAGCCAGAATCCTGTTTGAATAAGCAACTTTCAACTTTTGAGATCAACTATTAAACGACGATTTTAACAAGTTTTAAGAACAATTTAAATACACTTATTCACTTTTTAAACGCTGTAGTGTTTATTAATAGGTAATACGTTCATAAAATATGGAAATATTTTGTTAATTTACGTAAAATACATAAAAGTAATACTTTTAGCGTCCAACTATTGTATAGTTTGACATCTGACTGGCTGCTTGCTTGCTGCTGGCCGAGTTGACTTGACGTGCGTACGTCACCCACACAAGAACTATTGACACTGTTGGCTGTCACTGTCATATTGACAGTGTTGCTATAGTAAATAATATATTAAATACGATACGATTGCCGTGCGCTTTTTTGAAGTGTCTTGTTCTTAAATGAGAGCTTTATGAGCTAGGAGTATTGTATTCTGTGCTTATATATTATGCCTCGGCTCACTCATCAGCATCGCAATTAGATAAAATTATTTTAAACCCCGATGCAAAACGACACGTTCACGTTCTGTCTGTCTGTGGCATATTAGCTACCAAACAGATGAATCGATGTTGATTGTTTTTATTAAGGTGAAATAGTCATGAGTCTTCTTAGTTTAAAAAAAGTCACTGATGGCACTGACTCATTACTGCGTTTGCACTAAATAACAAACAGATTCAGGGTTCCAGACGCCACAAAATTAAATAGTTAATATATTGAAAAACCACCAATTAAATATACTATTTTATTGCTATTAACTTCACCTAGTACTTATTTTAATAATAAATTATTGTCCATAATTAATCCATTTCCTAACTTTTTTTTTTACTTATTTCTTTTTTGTTTCTTATTTTGTAACTTTCTGAACGAATGGACTTTAACAATCTTAACAACGTACCAACTATCGTACCACAGCTTTAATCCCGACACACACAGCATCGTATTCTAATAGAAGCCTTCGAGAACTCGCGCTTTTAAAATAAACGCGATCAATCGCTCAATTGAACATTTAGCTCACGCTGAACAGTCTGAAATTTTCTATTTAGATGCCGAGTCTTCGCTTGATCCACCATGAGCTTGGGAGCTCTTTTGGGGGGGGAAATCCGAATGCAATCTCAAGGTGGGTCAAACTTTGACTGTGCTCGGAATATCCGTTTTTAAACCTTCGGGGGGAAAAACGGTCAAAAACCAAAATGATCAAAGAGCGAGTTCTAATAGGCAAGGAGTAGCCTACATTGAGATGGGACTCATGATTTTACTAAAGCCTAAATTTCTGCCTGGTAGAAAACTGGATTATCTTCATTGGCCAATACATATTTTCAATATTATAATTTTAAAATATTAATTTGACTACAACTACATTAATTTTTTCTAGGCCTAGCTCCAAATATATTCGATCCAACTCTCACTGTGGTTGCGCCAAGTTCAATCTGAAAGTAAAACATTAATTAATAACATACTATGTATAGTTAAGCATTTATTTCTTGGATCTTTGCTCCAGTAGTGTGATTCCCAGGTAGAGCTTAAACATATTTAGAAAAATCTTAGTAAGAAAATATTAGTAGGAAATCTTAATTTATGAAGACTATCTTAGTTCAAGATAGTAAAAGTGCCTGATGAAAGGCAATTGCTCTCACTACTCACCCTATTACGTCTGGGACCCTTAATATTGTATAAAACTGCAGCAGAAATAATACAACCAACTATTTCGAGTGCTCAAGGGGTTCTAATTTCTGTCTGACTCTTGAGGCTCATCTCAGTGTTTCCGGGCAAACCACTAAGGCTGAGTCAATGGGGACCTGGCTTAATGGTCGCGGCACAGTTAAAAATCCCTAGTACCTAACTTACAATTGAGATTTTTAATAAATTAAAACTTACAGCATGTTCAAAGTCAGTTGACATTCCCATAGAAAGTTCGACCTCATTTATATTCAGACCTAGTTTTTCACAAACTTCCTGCCTACATTTGGAAAGGCATATAAAATCTGGGTTCGGTCCTTTAGAAGTATCATAGTCATACTGGCCAATAGTCATTAATCCTTTGAATTGTAAGTTGGGACAATGTTTTATTACGTGCTCTGTGACATTTGTAGCTTCTGAAGGTTCACAGCCATTTTTAGCTGAAAGTAATAAGAAGCATGTTCATTCCAAGTATAAATCAATTTTGCATGGTGTCTGGTTAGAGCAAGATAAGGATAGATAGTTTATGAGCCATTTACACGAGGACATTAGCCGGGATAGGACAGTAAGACAGGACACCAAGAAACATGTAGACGGGGCAACTGTCTTGAGGACAAGCCAATGCAATGTATTTTCTAGTGGCTTGCTGCTCTGTCCTACTGTACTGTCCCGGCTATTATCCATAAGTAAATGGCCCTGTTTGGTTATGAGAGCAGGGTGGAGTGATAGAATCATACAGTTTGAAATCTCCACTCTACATCAGTACCTTGAAGAACACGGCTCTGCACCCTATCCTTGACTGGTTGTGTCGGTCAGTCTGATAGGACTTTGAGAGTAAATGGAATAATAGTTTTGGGGGCTGAATCACCTTAGTATGTGTAAGTGCCCCTTTTATCTGAATCCCCACATGTTGCCTCCAGATGGTCTAAATCAGGTGACAATCAACTGCACCTCATTCCACTGCCAACTTCTCACCGAGAATCATTCGTAATTACGAGTGAATCGGTATATTGGACAGGCTCGTCCCCTTGTAGAATATTTTATTGCTTAACATCAGGCAAGTTGTAGTCAGCACAAGCCTATAACAAAATAAAAAAATTATGTTTGCACACAGCTGCACTTAGTTACTGCAGCTATAGTTTAAGTTATTACATTTATGTTTTGGTATGTTTTATTTTAATTATTTTCCAAGGCGATTGGAGCATGAGGAGTCTATAGACTCTATTCTATAAAAATACCTTCTTCAGCACTCGTATTAACTTGCACCATAACTGGCAACTTTTCTTCTTTCATTAACTTGGCCCATTGTTTATTTAAATTATCTGCTAACTTCATGGAATCAACTGTCTCTACCATATACAACCTTGGAGATCCTAATAATTTATTTATTTTATTTGTCTGTAAATGGCCGATAAAATGCCAATGTATGTCTTTGCATTTCTCAAGAATTAATGGATCACTCGCTTTCTCAGCCAATTCATTGACATAGTTCTCTCCGAAATGCCTTTGGCCTGCTTCATAAGCTTCTACTATTAATGATGCAGGCTTAATTTTAGACACAGCCACTAGTCTTGGTGTGATTTGAGGTAAATCCTGGTAATGAAAAAAATTAAATTTTTTATTACTATTCTAAATGGAGCAATTTTGGAGCCATTCATCTTTATAAGACTCATAAGGTCCAATCCAACCCACCAGAGCCAAAAGATTAAAAAAAAAATATCGTTCATAATTTAAAAGTTAAAATTTGTACAGATTAAAGCAATGTGCATTTTAAAACCATTGAGTGGATTTTATAATTTAGCTACACCTTTATTAGCCAAAGGTGTAAGCAGAGGTATATCATCCAATTTCCACTGGCTATGCTTAGGTCTCATACATAATAGGAGGTGAGGTATTTAATTGGTCACAATTACAAACACCCTAATTGCTCAACTAAGGAATCGAAAAAAAAATTATTTACATTGTTTTGGAATTTATACTTATGAAATGAATTAAAAATGTGCTTTATTTTTTTGAGACACAAGTCTACGTAAAAATAGTCCAATTTCTTTTTCTACCCTGCAGTGAATGACTACTGAGAAATACTGCCAAAAACCTCAGTAGGCTTATTCTTTTTTAAATGAAGTACTTATATCTATTTTGTTTTCTTTGCTTCTCATAGTGCCCCTAAGCGTATACTCCAACTCCTAAAACTCCGCCCTTAAGATGACCCACTGACCCAAACTTTAATGACTGCAGTCACTGCTGAGATGGATATTTTCTTGTTATTGGGATTTTTTTAGTACAGAATTAAAAGCTGGTACAGTAAAATAAATTGCTTTTAAGGTCTCCAAAATTAGGTTAGTTTTTGTTCTACATACTTAAATATGTAATAATTATTGATGTTATTAGGTAATAATTGATCTGTGTATATATGTCATCTAGTATAGCAGTGGACAATGAAATAATAATACATATGTTGAACACTTACTTTGCTCCTTCTTGCAACAGCTGATTCAATTTGCGATAAAACTGTCTTTAGTCCGAGCATAATGTCGATGTCTTGGTGAGAATCTGACGACATTAGTACACTAATTACTGACTCAATTTAACGAAATGATTATAATCAATATACGCTGTGTAACTATAAACAATTACTAGTAGCTATTTGGTAGATAACACTATCAGCAATCGGCAAACGAAAACAAGAAATTAGTGTTGTACATCGAATGATAGTCACCGTAGTCGACTATCGATAAGTACATAATCGATACTGTTTTGACAAGACAGGACAATAATTTATTATTTGTTATTAATACTATAATAAAATTTACGAGCGAGTGCCTCCGCACTCGGCGCCGGCCCTACGGCTGGGAAAGTTGCGGTGCGGTGGTGAGTGACGAAAAGACTGGTGGCACACCAGTTTACGAATAAAATTACAGTCTATTCTGATAAAACCGCCAAAATAAAGTTTTTTTTTGTACAGCAGTTATTGTGAATACAATAGCAGTTCAACTCAGCATAAAGTAAAACATTGACGTTGACAATTATCATTATAAACTTCTTAATGAGATTATCAATTTACTAGTAAGGAGTGGTAAGAAGTATTTTATACCTACTTAACTCTAAGATATTAATTAAAAGTATCAATAATTACAAAAAATACCATTTTCCATTTGGCACAAAAGAGCTTATTTCTAAGTTTTTTATATATTTCTTTTTTAATTTTGAGAATTTCGTGTAAATATTATTATTATTTCCTTTTATATTTTGTTGATTTAAATCAATACTAGCTGAAATTAATCGTACTATTTTTGATTTTATTGAAGGTGAAGACAATTAGTATCAGGATTTAATGTAACATAAAAAAGGAATTGCTTCAGTTCTTTAGACGAATATTCAATAATTTTTAAAACAAAATTGAATCAGTTTACTTTATGGAGTAGTGACAGTATCGCTATTATTATTAATACTGCTCTTAGATAACACATAAATCTTATAAAATTATTATCAATTAAATTGTCAAGATAGTAAATTGTATTTCAACGTCGTCGATTTAACTCATAATATTTATTAATCGATACATAAGTTGGAATCACTATTATATTTTTTAAGATTTTAAATGCTATTTTATATTTTGAGCCTCACACTATTTTGGGTGAGATAAATGTTGCAATTACTTGCAATGGAGGCATCTCATGATTTCCCATTATAAATATTTTTATTAGCGGAAAGTAAACTTAAACTACGTTGCAGAAGCAAGAAATGCAATGGGCTATACACGCTAAAATTCTTGCGTAATCTTTCCAAAGAATAAAACGAAAGCCTTCAATGTTATTTTTATAGTTTATTTAAGAACGGCCGGTGACTTATTTTTAAATAGACTTATTAATCCGCCTTTTCATAATATTTATAAGTTAGTAAAGGCTCGCTACGATACGATTTTACAAAGAAAATCTTATTAAAGAGAACTTGTGAGTTGTTTGAAGATTTTAAGAGTAAGGGGCTTAAAATGCATAGTAATATAAAGCCTTTTAGGAGACATGTTTTTATGATGAAGTAATCATTAATTAATGTATTTCCCCAAATTACTAATATTTCATGTTAAGCTGGTAGCTCTACTACAAGTCACTGTCAAGTGTCACGTTACGTCATTGTCATTAGTGCTCCTCTATTAGGATATGTCATTGTCAGCTAAACGTCAAGACCATTGATTTTCTTCTGGAGTTCAAGGTTTTTCTATTCTACGTACGTTTCTAGATTTACTTAATTTAGCGGATATTCCCATGAATAAGCATTTAAATTATGATATCAACGGTCTTTATTAACTCTGGCTGATACAACGCAGCTATGAACGTCTTAGAAAAGGCTGAAAAGGCGTTAGAATTCTTGAAAGCTAATGAGAATTCAGCGAAGTGAGTTGTGTTGTATATACAATTTTTTGTTTGTTTATGAATTTGGTTTTTGATTATGGTCGTGTTTTGTAGGACTCATGAGCTCCAAGCTGCGGCTGGAACCCTCGGGAGGTGTTTGGGAGTGTTAGGAAGCCGGTCAAACTGTTCTCGACATTATGCTAACTTGCTGCACTCTGCGGTTCCTACGTTACTTGGTTTGGCCAGTAATGGCAGTGTGAGTACCCTTGAACAATATCCTGTGCACAAATTTTCATTGTTTTTAAAATAGATTTACTGTAATTTTTGCTTCCTTACCTATTGTAATCACTGTATTTGAAATTCTTTTTCTTGTATCTTTTGTACTTTATTTAACACATTAATTATCAAGGATTATTTTTGACCCGAAATCAGTTCCCACTATAATTAGGAGTTATAAGTCGTAGTTAGCATCCTGAGTTGAGGTATAATACCTGTTGGTGCTCTATAAAATAGCTTGCAGTGATGAATCATTATTTGGAAATCTTGCAGATGCTACATAATTTTTCTTTGATGGGCCGTGGTCGGTAAGATACTTGCTTTTCACGCCGCCAGTCGTGAGTTCGATTCCCACCCAAGACAAACATTTTGTTTAAATATGTCTGTTTGTCTTGTATCTGGGTGTAATTATCTATATTTAAGTATGTATTTACGAAAGAAAAGTATTATATGTAGTATATTACCAGTTATCTGGTTTCCATAGTACAAGCCCTGCTTAGTTTGGGAACAGATGGCTGCGTGTGTTAATGTCCCACTATATGTTTTTATTTATATTTAAAGCCACCTTAAAATACTACTAAATATCTATGAGATATATCTATATATATGCTATGATATATCTCTGAGATATATCTATTTAAATATACCACAATATATCTATAAGATATATCTTTATATACTACAATATATGTCATTGCTGGAATCTCTGTTATAACCTTACAAGTTTACTAGTAGTGGCACTCAACATATTAAATATAGGGGGTACAATCTGATTGGTTTATTCTTAGTCCATTATTGATCTTTTAGGCATTAAAACCATTTAAAATTAGATTTGAAATATAATTGCAAACAATAAAAACATTAAAGTTTGAAATGAATACTTGAAAAAAGTGAAAAGCAATGTGATATCATGTAATTATTAATTAAATGTTGTTTTTTAGTTTTACTTTGGAAAGTTACCGAACCCTTCGAAAATTTCTGAAATACTTTCCAAGTAACTTCCAACATTACAGCAAATTCGAAAGTTTTCAAAATAGAGTAATTATATGCTCATGTAGGCTTTATTAAGTATGAGTTAGTGGTTATTTTATGAAAATTCTTTGAAATAAAACTATTTTACAAGAGATTTTTTCGGAGTTTATTTTAGATCCCGGCGTTTTAAAGTCTCTTAAGACTTCATGGTCACAGGTGGACTGATGACGTGACATAGTGTCTGAAAAGACTTTGAAACGTCGGGATCTAAAATAAATCGTCATAAAATAGATTTATTTCAATGTGTGATATTCGTGTATAGGAAAATACTATGGAAATTCTTTGTTTTCTTTTCAAAGATGTCAATGATTGTTTACAGGCTGAAGTACGTCTAGTTGGTGATGAGGCACTGAACAGAGCGGTGGTTGGAGGATTTGCTTTCCATTCATACAAAACTAATGTTATTATACAAAATCAGATAGAACCCAACAAAAACGCCAGGTAAAATAGGCAACAACATTTTGATTACAAAATTTATCACAATGCACATATCTATATTAGCTAAAGGTGAATATCCTCTATTTTTAACTGGCTATGTTTAAGCTTCTCACACACTACGAAGATACGATACTATGTTACCTATGTATAAAAACTTAACTATACTACTTATAATTCACTCGGAATCCTTCAGACTGAGTAGACTTGTTTTCTCTGTAAGGACTTTTATATAGTGTTGCAATGAGTTCGCATTTTACGAAAAAGAACGCGTTTATTGCTTCTAGATCTATTAGACAGCTCGTCAGAAGATCGCATTCATACTGCATTTACATGCTGGAGAAAATATGCTATACTTATGTCGGCAGATGTTATCTGCAGATAACATTTACCGATATCTATCTAGTTGTATATGCAGATGATAATCTTACCATCTTTCGGTATATATCGATCCCTACAGATACTCGACGATAAAATATAAATTATCTGTGCTGTGTGTGTTAGTTTATATGAATTAAATAGAGAGTTATCTAGCTTTAGGCTCACCCCTATCCTCCTGGGATAGGTCGTAGGGGGGAAAAAAGCCTACTGAGTTTTTTTGGCAGTGTTTCTCAGTAGTTGCCAGTCATTCACTGCATGGTAGGAAGAGAAATTTAACGATTCTTATGTACACTTGCGTCTCAAAAAAAAATAAAGAAAATAACTAGCTAACTTCTAACTACAAGCGGCTACTAAGATTATTTTGGGTGTATTAAAGTCAACTAAATTCAAATTCAAATATTTATTTGCGTAAAACATGGTATACAAAGGTGTTACAATATAATATGAGATCATTCACGTTTTGCTTACAAATAAAGCATGCAAAATAGTCACCTAATTATCATCATAATTTATGTTCTAAATATTCCCTAATACTATAAAAATTATTTTCATTGAGCCATTTGTATAATGTAAATTTAAAGAGTCTATTATTTAACATTTTTATACTAGATGGTAATTTATTGAATATATGTACAGCCATAGCTACGCAACTTTTGCTGTATTTGGCAGATCGAGGGATCTCATTTAACACAAGCCTAGATTGGTCACGTCGATTGCGAGAACACACATCTTGTACTGATCTGAATAGATATCGGTGTTTCCTTACAAACATACACATTTCATACAAATACAGTGAGGGTAGTGGTAACAAACCAAGTCTTTTAAATATTGGCCTACAAGATACGTCCGGTGGAATTCCATGAACGGCACGAATGCATTTCTTTTGGGCAACAAATGCTCTGTTGTGGTTGGTACTGTTGCCCCACACGATTAGGCCATAACGCAGTGAAGACTCGACATATGCCCGGTACGACATTACAGCCGTTTTTAAATTTGTCACATGCTTGACCTGTCTAAGAGCATATACGAATTTATTAATTTTATTGCATACATTATCAATATGAGCTTTCCAGTGTATATGTTCATCAATGGTAATTCCTAGAAACTTAGTTAGTTCTACTCGTCCAATTTTAGGTATATTCAAATTAAAGTTAAATTTATTATTATAAGATTGATTAAATTGTACATATACTGATTTATTAAGATTAATAGATAAATTATTGTTATTCAGCCATGTAATGAGATGGTCTATCGTATTATTTATGTCAGTTTCATGATCACTTATAGAATTATATTTTTTATCTGTAGTAACAATAATGGAAATGTCATCGGCAAATAGAAAGCACTTATGATTTGTCACATTAACTATGTCATTAATATAAATAAGGAACAGAATAGGACCCAGTACGCTTCCTTGTGGTACGCCGCATTTAATATTTTTGTATTCGGAAGAGTGTGTCACCATTTCTTTATTGTCATTAATTTTTGGAACAACGACACACTGTTGTCGATTTGACAGATATGACGATAACCACAGGAGCGGTGGACCTCTGATCCCTATAGCTTCTAATTTTTTTATTAAAATCTTATGAGAAACCAGGTCGAATGCCTTGGTTAAGTCAAAGAACAACCCTGTTGTCAGGTGATGGTTATTAACGTTAGTTAGTATGGTTCTCACGAGTGAAAAGATAGCCAAGGTTGTTGACTTATCTTTTTGGAATCCAAATTGTTCTTCTCTTAAAATGTTGAATTTCTCGCAGTAATTGATAAGCCTTTTATACATACACTTTTCGTAAATTTTTGACAGTATTGGTATTAAAGTTATAGGTCGATAATTATTAATGTCATCTTTTTCCCCTTTTTTAAATAGCGGTTTTACAATAGATATTTTTAATTTATCTGGAAATACTCCTTGAACGTACGATAAATTTATAAGATGCGTTAAGATGCTGCTTAATTCACTAGTGCATTCCTTAATTATTTTAGTGTTGAGTTCATCAAATCCTTCAGCATTGGTGTTATTTAGTAACATAATTTGTTGCGCTACTTCACTTTCCGACATTGGCATAAGATACATAGAGTTGGGTGTTAGATTTTGATTAAGGTTACTATTTATTTTTGTACAATGTTGTTTAGGTTTGTAATTTAAAAAATTATCGTTAAAAGCGGATGCTATTTCAGCTGGTTGCGTAAGTGTATTGTTGCCATTTCGTATAGATTCTATATTATTTTTAAAGTTAGGATTATATATTTCATTTTTTATTACTCTCCATGTCGCTTGACATTTATTTTTATTATTACTAATGATTTTTATATTGGCGTTTCGTTTGGCATTCTGAATACATTTCTGTAGCAGATTCGAATAAGTTATATATCTATTTTTGTATGTATACTTTTATTGTTATAGTATCGATAGCGCAAAAGTCGTTTGGTTCTACAGCTCTGTCTAAGACCTTTGCTTATCCATGTTTGCTTTATCTTTTTGTTTACATTAATTTTTATTCTTACTTTTGGGAAACACAGATAGTAAAATAGGCATATCAATTCATGAAAGTTATTAAATGCTATGTTTGCATCTGTTTCCATGAAAACGTCTGACCATGTTAGACTTCGCAAGCAAGTCTTAAATTTCCGGGTGTTGTGGACATTGTAATCTCTTCTATAAACATAATAAATAGAATTTTTTATCTTTCTATGTTTAAGAGGGAAACTAATAATTTGCGCTGTGTCATGATCAGAGAGATAGAGGGGGAGCACCGTAGCAGTCGCATCAGAAATATTACTTAATATGTGGTCAATACAAGAGTACTTACGGGTAGCTTGGTTAATATGAATTTTTAAGTTGTAGTTTTTAGCTAAATCTTGAAATTCGTTTGTGATTTTATTTTTATGTAGGGTGTTTATGTTAAAATCTCCTGTTAAAACTATACGATACGTTGATGATTTGTATTTTTTTGAAAGATCATGTAATAAATTATTTAGCTTAGATAAGAATTGGTTGGGATCGGACTGAGGGGTTCTGTATATGCATATTATCAATAGTTTTTCATTTGGTAGTTCAATGCCACACATTTAGAACGTGTTTACTGTTGTATATTTTTTAATATTCAGTAATTCTGTGAAAATTAAGCCCTTTTTTACAAAAATACAAGTACCGCCGCGGTTCTTTTCTCTACTGAAATTGGTTGCCATTTCGTAGCTAGATAATTTGAGGTAATTTTCAGGTCTCAGAAAAACATAATACATGTAGGTTATTGTATGATAATTGTAGCTCCTGTAATGTTATTTCTAATAAATCTTGCTTAGATAGTATACCTGCAATGTTTTGGTGTATAATTCTAAATTGGTTAGGCGATGATGAATCAGATAATGAAGTTTTTTGTGCGAAAAAAAATATTTTCCGTCTTCTTTATCAAGGGGAAATAATATGGTATAGTTCCCTTAATTAAAGTTGCAATAGGACATGTAGTATAATTATTGTCATTATTTTGTGGTTTTACTTCTGTGCACGTTTTGAAATAAAACGGAATCGTTCCCTTCTTAGGCTCGTTGAATGTAGATAAAGTACTTGGTTTGCTACCTATCAGACGTTTTTTTCATTTGACAGGATCCAAAAATGTTGTATTATAATATTCACAATCTATAAAGTAATTAATTGTTTTACAAATGTTAGACAACTTGAAAAGCTTACAATTCATGAAATGGCAATTTTTATAATATTGACAAACATTTTTAATCCGATAATTTAGTTCGTAAACATCTAAATTGTAGTTATGTTGTACATTTAATATAATTATAGTTTTGTCATAAAATTTGTTGAGTAAGATTTTTAGTTGTGATAATACGTATTGTATGTTATTGTCATTTTCACCCAAACATATCACAAGTTTGTCGTCCACTCGCAAGTTAAGATTAATGCAAGATTTTATTATTGCATCGCTGCGTGCATTTGGCATGGTATGAGCAAGGACCCCATAGTTATCATATTGTGTAGCCTCTCTCGAATGTATAAGGGCAGCAGCTAGCCCGACGCATTGTTGAGTACCGAAGATCATAATTCTTTTGCAATCTGGGCGTTGATGTTCTCTTAAGCTAGATTTCGTTATACAAACTGAAGATATGGAATTGTTTTCGGATTTTAATGTGGTCAGAGCCTGTATTTGTATGTTAAGTGCGTTTATTTTTTGTTCTGCGACTTGCAATTCATTATTTAGAATAGTGATTTTGTTTTGCAGGTCCAAGACTTGTTTTATGTTAGTATGAACGTTTGGGGTGTTTCCAGGTGTCGAGGGTGTGGAGCATACATTTTGAAAGATGAGAGAACGCCTTTTCTTTTTATTGATATCTATAGGGTTATTTTCTATGATAGTAGTAGAGGAGCATAGCGATTTCAGTATTTTATTTTCAGCAGTCAATTTTCTTACTTGTGTTTGTAAATTATTATTTTCTAATATTATATTTTCCAGCTCATTTTCAGTACTCTTCAGTTTTCCGATTAATTGGTCTATTGTGTCTTGCATTTCCGATGCTGAAATGTCAATGGTGGTGCCATTCACACTTTTTGATAGCTTATTTGGTGAAAAATCAGCTTCATATGAGGTTTCGCAATCTGTTAATATATGCGAATCGTCAATAGGAGGCGACAGCTTCTTTTTTCCGGAACACAATTCGGGCGTTCTGACGGGCTGTGATTGTTTTTTTCTCATTGTTATATTTGTAACATCAGTTATATCTATGTTGGCTTTAATATTTTTTTTCTTAGTGCATGATCTGCAGCGCCATTTCTTTTTGGACTCCTGACTCATTAAGCGATATGTTTGTTCAGGATACCCATCGCAGTCGGGTTCGAATCTATTACTGCAAACCGAGCACAATGCTGTACTTTTAATGTCAACAGTATTTTTGCATTTAAAGCACACTACTGGTGTCGACATCTTACGGCAGTTTCGTGAACCATTTGTAGTCGGTTGCTGTGTGGACATTTTAGTGTGTTTTTTCACTAGATGGTGTAATTGTTCCGATCAATATATTCTTGCTATACGTCAATAGATGTCACTGTTTGTTGATTTATAGATAATTAAGGAATTTTAAATAAAAGTAACTTCTATATTCAGAAACTATTTGAAATAAATTTATGATCCATTAATTGTATTTAATTTCACTAACAAAGTGGAGATGTATATAATGTTTTGCCAGTAATCAGTTCACTTCACCGTAATCACTTAATTATTGTAGGTAGTTTGCACACTGAGTTCATAGCTTAATGCACAGTTACTTTTTTCTCCTATTTTTAGCCAGATCTTACGCGTACTTCACTATCACTCGTTATTTGGTTCTTAAGCATTACATTAAACACCTTTTTATTTACGAATAATTATTAATGCCTACGATTTGAGCACATCATGTAGGTCCGCAGCAGTTTCGGTCTTTAGTATTTTGTATGAATTATTGCACACTATGCAGAGCCAGGAATTTACAGTACAAATCCTTACTAATGGTATAAATGCGAAAGTAACTCTGTCTGCCAAACCAAGTTAAACCGATCTGGATGAAATTTAGTATGGAAGTAGTTTAAAACCCAAGGAAGGACATCAGAGAGTTTTTATCCAACTGCGAAAAAAGAGCTTAATGGGTTAGCGCGATAATTGACAAATGCACTCTAAGGAAACATCACCAGAGGTTGAGGATTTGACTCCCAAACAGGACAAAGCTTTGTAAGATGAGGATGACTGTTTGTTCTGTGTCTGGGTGTATTACCTGTAATAGTATGTTTTAAAAAAAAATTGAATCTGTATGTCTATCCTAGTACACAAGCAAATATAATTGTTTAATTTGAAACTAGATGGCGCTGTGTGTATATTATGTAAATAAAATATTATCTAGTAATTTATTGGATAACTTATTCATTTTGGAATGATTCCTAATAGCTTTGAACAAGTTACAAAAAAAAAATGTGAATATTTTTAGATGGATCCGAGCAGCCTTATCCCGTATTTGTCTTGGCGATTGCTGGCTCCGTCCAGGGGTTGGGAAGATCAGGAACCAAGCCCAAACTCTGTTCCCAAAGCTGAGTCAAATAGTTCAACAGCCAGGTGACATACATCTGATAGTGGAAGCTTTAGAGAATAACCTTCCAAGGATATTGACTGCTTTAGCGGAGTATACTACGGATGAAGAAATTTCAGGTAAGAAAAGCAAAGCGGTTTGCAAAGAAATTATTTCATTGCAAATTGTATTAAAATTTAACCATAACACATCATACCACTGCCAATCAAATCCTCACTAATCCTTACTATTATTATAAATGCAAAAGTCACTGTAATTTTTTATTCTGCGATAAGCTGGCGATTGACTACAACTTGCCTAATGTTAAGCAACGATGTAGTCTACGATGGAACGCGCCAGCCTAGTATACCAATTCACTTGTGATTACGAATGATTATCGGTGAGAAGGTGGCAGTGGAATGAGCCTCCATATGGTTAGAAACCTTAAAGGAGCAACAATTCCCACCCACCATCTCTTTATGGTGTCACCAGACATCGCACTGGAACACGGCAAGGCCGCTTGGCGGTGCGGCTTTGTATGATGGGTGGGTCACTAAACACGGCCGAAGCCTACCACCAGTTGATTGTCACCTGATTTACACCACCCGGGGACCACGTGTGGGGATTCAATTAAAGGTATACACCCACGGACGAAGGTGACTCAGCCTCCAAAAGCCTCTGTCTGGTTGTCGTGCATTCACGCCAAACCGAATTGATTTGAATGAAATTTGGTATGGAGATAGTTTGAGACCCGGAAAAAGGACTATTTCACTGCGCGAAAAGAGGTCAATGGTTTAGCGCAATAACTGACATACGCACGGGCGGATAGCTAGTACATATAGATGACGGATAGCTATGCACTCGCACTCGCTTAACTTAAGATAAGATACTTGCTTTGCACGCCGCAGGTCGTGGGTTCGATTCCCACCTAAGTCAGACATTTGTGTGTTGAACACGTCTGTTTCTCTAGAGTCTAGGTGTAATTATCTGTATTTATGTATTTATTTACAAAAGAAAAGTATTATATGTAGTATATTATCAGTTATCTGATTTCCATAGTGTAAACTCTGCTTAGTTTGGCATAAGATGGCCGTGTATGTTAATGTCCCACTACATTATTGTTATGCCTTAACACTATAATATGTTGTCTGACCACAAGGTAATTAGTAGTGAAATAGAATCGTTGGTAGTAATTAGTAAAAATAAATGTTATTTTGTGTTACAGACTTATCAAAGGCTCTGCTGTCTCATATAGAGTATGCAGAGCCAGCTGTAAGGCGCGGCATATCTACATGCATAGCACATCTATGTTCGCACAGAGAGGCTTTGTTAACCAATGTGCTGACTAAAGTGTTTGGTAAGTTAGATTAAAACTTTGCTCAAATATTTTGTTTGTGAAGCAATTGATGTGTCTGATTTCTCACCGGTTATGTCGTTCAATTCGCCTAAAGGACATAGCCCACTTACACAACTCCGCTCCCATCCATCAAAAAGAAAATAATTTAAATATGAGCTTTAAGTATTTCTCTTTAGATGTACTTTTTTTTTATTGTTTCGGGATAACTAACAATTGTGCAATAAAATATTACCTAACATAAATATTAAATAACAATTTAGTTAATTACACAACCAGCACCGTTATCCACAAAGTAACCTTTAAGTTTTAAAGAACAAGCAAGCTAGATGATTAGATACCTACATGTAAAGTATAATAACAACTAGAAGTCATCTATGGTACAACTTGCAATACAGTCAGCAATAAATTTCTTAAATTGAGTAGGTGTCAAAGCAAATATGTCTATTTCAGTGAAGTTTTTATTATAGCTTTCATTATTCGCCGTAAAGGGGCTCTTTCACCGGCTTTCGTTCTGCAGTGTTTAGGAGCAAATAAGTGATGAGCATAGTTATTACGAATACGCTGTGAGCGAGTAGGTATGCGGAGGTAAATTTGATTGGTAAGCTCTGTGCAATCGAATTTGCTGTGGCAGATTTTAAAAAGATTAGTTTGATCTAAAATAATCTCTACTTTACATTGATAACATAAATTAGCAGGCAGCTAGCTTTGTATATATTCATGAATATTTTTGTTACAGAAAAGTTATGGCCGCCTACTGAATATAACTCTGCAATAATTGGCTGGTTGTCAGTAATAAAAGCAATATTTCTTATTAATAATATCGATAAGTTTTCAGAAAACGATATTTTCGATGTTCAAGATTATTTAGAGGTTTGGACATACATTTTTTTATCCTATAATGGGCTTGCACTTGACCACAACTTGCCTGATGTGAAGCAATGTTGCAGTCTACGATGGAACGCGCTATATACAATCACCCCTTTTTCCCATGTGAGTAGGCAGAGACTACAGAGCGCTACTTGCTACGATTCAAACATACTTCCTTAGACTCTATAATGTTCATACATCTGGTCATACATGTACGGCGGTGTACTATTTAAATTGTTTGTAATGATGGTTGGAGGCGCGAAATGAAGAAAACCCAGGTTTTAGTGGTGTAAAATATTAAATAAGAATGGTACAACAAAGTCGCGTGCGGTGCAAAAATTGACAATTAAAATTTTAGCAATCCGAGCAGCGAGTCGTTCCCACCACTCTGGTGAAGTGCGTAGCGAACGTTAACAGAACAACTATAGGCCGACCGTTTAACTCGCGTATCGCCATCTGAGGTACAAAGTCATAAAACATTAATTAAATCTCATAAAGAACTATTTAACCACAGATAAAAGTAATGTAAGACTATTCGTCACTAATATCCATATCGCTGAATCATCATCACTGTCAGTGCAGCTTGAGGAGTCAGAATCTTGGCGATAGACGAGTTCAACGGTCGGCCTATACTTACCAGGTATTGCTGCTTCCCCGTCGTTATGTACTTTGTTTTTATTTCTAGCTGTATCACCTATGTGTTTACTACTTAGAACACACGACAGAACATAATGTGCAAAATGCTGTGATGGAATGTTTCACTGTGCTCTTGTCTTTGGCGAAGGGGGAGTATAAAAGAGCGTTGGTGGATAAGCACCCTAATATTGTATGTTTGGACGATAGAGAGAGCGAGAAAGGACATAGAAGAAATATAAGTAAGTATTTGCTAAGTTTCCTATTCCTATTATCATTCTGATTAAATTCGTGCGGGATACAAGATAGTTTATGTGTATTGTCTTATATTTATGCGAATATCACACATTGAAATAAAACTACTTTTTAACGGATTTTATCGCGGTTTAATTTAGAAGAAAAAAATACCTCAGTCCACCCGTGAACATGAATTCTGAAAAGACTTTGAAACGTCGGGATCTAAAATCTAAAATAAACCGCTAAAAAATCCGTTGAAAAGTAATTGAAGTGTCCGGAATCCAACATTATTATTGAATTTAATTCAATAATAATGTTTCATGTTATAATAATAATGATGTATAATTCTAACACTATTTAAATTTTGCATGCTCTACAGCAGAATGTACTTGAATGCACTAATCATGTAAACATCTTTTGTAACATTTATTTATTTATTTGCCACACAAAACAGAATACGGTCCAAATTACAGATACAAAAGAGCGTGTTACAAAGGTTTAGTCCAAAACGGTATTCCAAAGCATGTGTACACAGCATGACAAAAGACAACGTACATAGACACTGTGTTTAATAAACTGTGTTTTTTGTAGTAGTAAAAAAAAAGAATCACTAAAACTTAAGTGAAATTAGTTTAAACTTAATTAGAGAGAAAGATAAAAGAAAATAGTTTTAACAAAATACAGTATTAGAATCAGGTAGGTAAATTTATAGTGATTTTTGACATTATGTATCTAACTTTACGCCTGAAAGTGGGCAATCTGAGCAAACAAAGATTATGATTATGATTATACAGGTGCATCAAGTGTGATATCAATGAGATACGCTCCGAGCCCACAATCAGAACATCGGGATCAAATAGAGCTATCATTCTCAGGAGCATTGCAACTTGGGAGTTTGTTGCAAATTAACACACCTAGTTTGAGTGTTGAAGATCTTACTATACAGGTAACCTAGAATCGAATTAGCAAGTTGAAAGCTACGGTTCGTTGGTAGAAAACTCATATTTGAGTTAAGCTCGCATGTACACAGGCGAGCTTAATTTTCTTTTTGTGTTTCCTATTTATAAATTATTTATGTAAGTATTTTGTGTACAATAAAGAATAACGGTCTTATTCTTAAAAAAATTATAAGACTTTATTTAAAAAGCACTTTTGTCTCTTTCTTACTAGTATAAATGTCAAGATGATAGACAAAGATAAACGAATTATAAACCTATTTTAGCTATATTGAGCTTATAACATGTAAGAATATAAGTGAGAAACTAAACATTTGAGGACATGTGACATCCACCAACTCGCTCTTGGTTAGTGTGTGTGGATTGTAGCTAAAACTTTCTCGACTAAAGGTATTAGGTGGGTCTAACAAAATAGGGCATGTTACAATTTTTTGAAAAATGTTTTGAATAGTTTTCAAACATTTAAAATTTAGTATTTGAAATCACAGAATTCCTCCGAATTAAGGCCTTGAGGGAATGTGCTCAGACGGCTGGCAGTATTGCCATGTTGTATGGCAATGCTAATTTTAATAAAATGTAGACTTACCCCCTGGTCACATGAAGAGTCTAATAAACGCCTAAATTATTAAAATTAATTTTGCATTTTTATGAATTAATATTGATATTTATTGTTTGCTGTCAGTCAGTCCGTCCCGTTGCAATCTGAGAATATCCACTATAATATTTTCTGCGTACATGGTCGATCAATTAATATTATAATACAATATTAATAATTTACCGGGACATTAACACACCCGGCTACCTGATCCCAAACTAAGTAGACCTTGTACTATGGAAACCAGATAACTGGTAATATACTACTTAAAGTACTTTTATTTTGTATATACATACTTTAATATAGATAATCACACCCACACTCAAGATAAATCGTGTTCATCACACAATTGTTTGATTTGGGTGGGAATCGAAACCACGACCTGCGGCGTGAAAAGCAAGTATCTTACCGACCACGCCACCGGCGCATCAATGATAATGATTAGCTACTTTGACCGAAATACGCGCTAAGAGAAGTGCATATTTTAATTTTACTTTTAGACTCCAGATTCACCAGTCAGTGAAACAGAGATGGAACTACCTGATTCGGAACTGCTATCCAAAGGTTTGACTGAAAAATTGGAAGAAATAGAAGAAGTGGAACAGAAGGAGACAGATACAGTTGATAATGTGTCAGCAGTAATGCAAACTAGTATAAAGGTAATATTTTATAGTGTGAATTGTGTATATTTATATGAGCAGGTGGCGCAGCAGAACCGCCTCCTCTTTGAAATGTAAGGTTCGTTCTCCGGTCTTGCCCACACATCTTTCTGTGAATCGTTTCATCGCCGCTGCTCGAAACAAACAATAAAACAGGCATGCTCAAAAACTATTTATTCCAGAATGTGATATCCACCAAATTGCACTTGGCTAGCGTGTGTGGATTAACTCAATTCAAAATATAGTTGAGAGGAGACCCGTGCCTATCAGTAGGACACTAAAAGGGATTGAAGTGAGTCAGAAATAATTAAATAGTTTGAATGACCTAGATGGCGCAAGGGATAGTGAGGTAGTCAACGTCACGGGTTCTAATCCAGCAAATTATGTGTTGAGACTTTTCAAATTTATCTTTTTTAGATCGATATTGGATCTGCGTCTGACGATGATGTCCTGCTAAAGTACTGTGCAAGGTTACTAGCATCGAAATTCCTATTAACTGGCAATAAGGGGTGTTGTATATCAGATAGGTAAGTGTACCAATAATTTGCGATTGATTCTAGGCAGTAGTTGGTGGCGACAAGCCAAAGATCTAACACCACAATAGGCAACATAGCAATTCTGAATCGTGCAAGCAAAGTTTCACTGACGATTAACCTACACGGCAACTTTGTCACCAGAAAATTAAGATAAACAAATTTTAATACACATTTTTTATTGCCTTTACTATTGATACTAAGGGTACGGTCGCCCTCTCGTCGCCGTATTAACTATGCAATCAGTGGTCCTCACTGGACGCTAATTTTACGCCGCGCGCTCATCGATCTTATTACGAATAGATCGTCCATAATTTTCTGATTTTATATCGAAATAAAAAAAAACTTATTGAACAATTAATCGAAATCTGACTGATACAGCACCACCAAAAAAAAAATTGCGAACTGCTACGGCTACACATCAAGCTATACATTTCCAGCAAAAGCTGACCTCTCGTTGTACGGAAATCATATACAATGCAAAAGAGCTTTCTCATAACCCCATCTCTTTCTTCTTCCAACATAATCATCGCGGTAAGACTAAAATAAAATCCACCGATCTTCCAGCAAAAGCTGACCTCTCGTTGTACGGAAGTCCTATACAATGAAGGTCTTCCCTTTACACTGGTGGGTCACTGCCACACGATCCTTCAGTTCCGCAGGTTGAAATTACTTTTATTGAGATGGGATTATGTGCAGCAGTGGCCTGCTATATGCTGATAATGATTATGAAGTGGACCAATTTATTATTGAGGTTAAGTGACACTCAGCTCGTCAGAGCTCTGGATGAGTTAGCAAAAATGTGTGAGGTGTATTTGGAATACCTGATTGCCCTCACTTGAATGACATGTCTAATCGCAGCGTTACGTTTTAATGCGTTAAGTGACGTTGAGCAGCGGTGGCGCAGCGGTACGGGCCTCGCCTTGAAATATAAGGTCGCGGGTTCCAATCCTGGTCGTGCCCACACATCTTTATCGGTCAAGGAAAACATTGTGAGGAAAACGGCATGTCTAAGAAGTAATCATTCAAGGACATGTGACATCTACCAATCGGCACTTGGTCAGCGTGTGTGGATTAAGGCCTAAACTCTTAACTCGTAAGATAGTTGAGAGGGAGACCCGTGCCCAGCAGTAGGACACAACAAGTGTTTATGTGATGAAGTGACGTTACGTTCATTTCACGTGAATCTGGGGAACAAAGCAAAACGGTCGGTGGATTTAAACATTTATTGTAGAGTGTTACCGCGATGATTTATGTTGGAAGTAGAAATTGATTGGGTTATGAGAAAGAGATAAATATATGTTTTGTTCCTTACAGATCAGTAAGAGTATCTCTAAAGTCGTCCGCACTAAATTGTTTATCAGAAATCGTGCGGTTGTACCCACAAGCGATGACGCTGTACTTAGATAAAATTGCTGACGTGAGCAATCATAATATTTCTGGTAAGACATATTTTAAATAATAATTACATTAACACACACGGCCATCTGATCCCAAACTAAGCAGAGCTTGTACTATCGAAACCAAATAACTGGTAATATACATTTAATACTTTTCTTTCGTAAATATATACTTAAATCTTATATCTTTAAATGAGCAATTCTTATATATATATATATATATATATATATATATATATATATATATATATATTTATATATATATATATATATATATATATATACTAGCTGCCCGGCGAATTTCTTATCGCCTAACAGTCAATGAATGTCGGTTACCTTTTAGCTGAACTAATTTAGGCTTTGGCAAAATAACATTAATATAGATAGAAACATAAAAGTATTATACCTTAATCAATGATTATGAAAACATACACAATGATGATAAAAATTAAAAAAAAAAAAAATTAAGTACTTCAAACTCATGTCAGAAAAAAATCGGAAGATCGTAATTTCTTGAGCTGACGCGAATTCTATGTAAAATATCTTCAGACATGTTATCTTTGTATTTGTTCCATAGGTCACGTGGGTTCGATGGGAAGCATGTCGAAATGATTATAGCAAATTATGTTCGTATCTGACTTGGAGATGCAGAAATAATTTCTATAGCGATTGTCGTGTCCCAATGATTATCGTTTTCAAGCAAATTCAGCTCTTGACATGCTGCACGAAATGTGGGGCACACTATACCATTAACAGTTCGTAGTGATTCAAATGATGTTGGCTCTCGAACATGTACCAGCAACAACCGCAAATAGAAACATTTATCATTCTGCGGATGAACTGTGTAAATACGACCAATAGCATCAGTAGAACGCTTAACTGGATGACCAGGAACTGCATCGCCTTGCTTCCGACGTTTAAATTTCTTTGATTTAGCGTTCCAAGTGTAATAACGTGGCATTTCTGAGTAAAGCAAAGTTCGTGCGAACGGATCGCTTTGACAAATCGACGCCGATACAATGGATAACCATCGTTGCCTGTAATGATCTCTGCCGTCAATTTTCGTGGATACCGTTTGGAACACTTGCCGTCGACCATACACGGTGATTGGCGGTTGATAGTGCCACACGGTCCAGAATCATGTTCGTGATTACAACATCATGTAGGTCTGGATCGGTTTCAGGAGCAGAAATCTCTGCACATATGATGTCATCTATTTGATCTGGCCGAATTCTTTCGACTAACCAAATTAGAATGTGAGCATGCGGTAGGCCTCGTTTTTGCCATTCGATTGAATATATCCAGCATCAAGTATTCCCAAAGACTTGTTGCTTAACAATGTAATTCATTAGTGACCGAATTTACGAATAATAATAATATAATAATAACAATAATAAAAAAAAAAAAAAAAAAAAAAAGACAATAATAATAATAAGGCCGTAGGGCAGCTTGTGGCGAGCTGTTATGGCGTAGCGACCATACGGATCCGAATGCTCCAGGGAGAAGATCCTGTCCCTCACCTCCTTGGCTTGCCTTTACTGGCTGGCTGGAGTGAACCCTGACGGGGGACAGATCTCCCACCTCTTGCTTGCCTTCATTGGCCGACTTGACTTGAGTCGTGAGAGCAGAGATGCTCGGAGGAGGAAGTGTCCCGTAAGTGGCTAGTTGGTACGTGAGGCTGGACCCTTAGGGAGCTAATGATCGGGTAGAATGCCGTGGGACACCGCTCTACTCCTCTAGCCCCACAGAATATGTTGTCCCTTATCGCTTCTTTTAGCGGCCATACGGGGGCCCATTTAGTGAGTGGGCGAGTCACCCCCTGCCATTTTATCCGTGTTAATTTGCATTGGTCAGGCCGGGGCCATAGTCCATCCATAGTCCTAGTTACCTAATCCATTAGCATCCACCACCATAACCTAGATTTTAGTTCCTATATTCTGCAATAGTCCTGCTCTAACCGGGGATTGTCCTTTGTTGTACCTATATGGTGCGAACAGGGATAATCGTCGGTTGGTGGCACATTACATTTGTAGCAAAATTGTCTAACAGGCCTCTACGTGTTGGCTTCGGCCCCACGCACGCCTTCCAAAAGTCCGGAGCTCCATAGCTCCGAGATAAAAAAAAGACAAACAAAATAATAGTAATAATTAATTAAATTTTTTTTTATTAATTTCTAATTTATTAGTCGTGTAAGTACAATATCACGTGTTTCCAAGTTTTCACCAACAATCAGGATTGCCACTTCATCTATTGTTGGAGCATTAAATGTGCGTTCATGTGTTCCAGCTGGTCTTTTATCTGCTCTGATCACAATTTTATAGTCATCACTTGGCATGCGCCCTAAAGCAGTCTTGAACAGCCTGACCAATTCATGATGTTCATGAAGCATTAGCTGCAGATCTTGGAGAATTGCTCTTTTCGTAGCTGTGTTGATACCTTGACGCCGGTCAAGTTGTTCTTCCATATTGCCCATGAAGTATATTTGCAAGAATTTATGCTGTGCATCTTCTGTAGGTTGCAATGATCTAATGCGATGGCAAATCTGGCCTTGAATCTGTAAAGTCAAAGCCATAGTTATAGTTAGATTTACAAACACTTTTTTTTTTAAATAATAACATGCCATTTTTATTTTAGAGACAAATACAGAAATCTAACAAACTACATTCCATATATTTCTTACAATCATAGAAAATAATTTTTTTTACGTAAATTACCTTAAATTTCGGATTATATCCGTTATATCTTCGATAATTTCCGCCCCAAATAAAGTCATTTGGAAACAGATATTGTATTTTTGAGTGTTCGCTAGAAAATGTCGTGATTCTAGTGTTTCGCCATAAAGCAGGGAGCACAATGGCTCTGGTGGCGGGACCAATAATGGCAATTTCACTTTACCACTAAGGCAGCACTAACCAGGCGTTTCACCAGCAAACTTCAATGCTCCACAATACTGGCAAACTACGTCCATTGGACCAATGCAAACTAAACGATGCAAGCTGTAGTCGATGGTGCAATCATATACAAACGCTGCTCAATTCAAATCAGTACTTGAACCATTTCTTCTTGCACTCTGTTCATCTGTACGATAAGCTCGACGATTTTTCGTTTCTAACCTAGCTGTTTCACGGGCTGCCTCTCTTTGCGCTTCTGTTTGAGAAGCACGAATTAATTCCCTTCTTTGCTCCAACGCGGCGCTCTTCTCGTGCAATTTCTCATTCTTCATCAGATAATTGACTCGCGATATTCCGTTGCCAAATTGCATTACGGCTGCGCTGGGAAAAAATAGATCTTCTAGTACGCGGCATTGTTATTAATATTAATACTGAATGTGCTTTCGCATAAAACCACAAAACCACCAAATAGACATTGACAATAGACATAGACAATAGCTCAAAGAGTATATAACGACTACGTATGAATAGCTTATCTATAAAAATCATAGACAACCTATAAAAAGACATTTACACTTTTGTTAACCTGTAGAATAAATCATATATATTATTTTCGGAAATAAAAATTAAATTGAAATGATTAAGTATTCATTAATATGTATTATGCTATTCTGGGCGGAGACAAATCCAACTAATCAATAACCATTAAAATTGGTTCAGCAGATCTCGAGTTATAAGTGTTGTAACAAACCCGTCTTTCTTTTATATATAGATATATATATATATATATATAATTGGAATCTCGGAATCGGCTCTTTCATAAAATGTAGTATATAGGGGGTTTCGGGGGCGATAAATCGATCTAGCTAGGAATCATTTTTAGAAAATGTCATTAAAAAAAAATAACACCCAGACTCAAGACAAACAGACATGTTCATCATACAAATGTCTGACTTCCAGGTTTTGAATTAGATAGAATAATATTTTGTACTATTTAATAGGGTATAGTTAAATTCCTTCTGAAACGTGGTGTACGAAACGATTTTATGGACAGTTGTAGTTCTCATTAAAATTTCAGTCGTTTTTTATTTTCTACTTATTTTTAGGGTCATCTGATAACACCGACTCAAACCAAGATCATGTAAACGACTTCATTTTTGAACGAAACGTTTGCTACCAAGATTCCTTAACAGACTCTCTAAGCCAAGACATTTTAAACAGAAGTATAGACAGCCAACAAACAAATCCATCCCATCCACTATCCAAAAAGGATAGTAAGTCCGAAAAATCCGATTCTACAGAACAAAAAAGTTCAAAAGACGCCCCGAGCAATATCTTAGACAGTAAAAACTTCCAGAAGAATGAATTAATTGCAAGTGGAACTACAGACAGTACTAATAATATGTCTAATAGTAATTTTACTATGAATTCCAATATGACGGCCAGTAACGACCCTTTATCAACCGGCTACCCTATGTCAAGTAGTGGTGATATTTTATCTTCTAGTATAGATTTGGACATGAAATTCGACCATTTTGGAGAGTGCTCCACAAATTTGGATAATTTAGATGCTTTGAAAGACATTCAAATAGAAGAAAATACAAAAAAGCCTGCTCAAAGGATTGACGATGTTAAACATTTGGAGCCTGATAAATGTGATCTGAAGGAGTGTTCAGATAGTTTTGAATATCAGCATATGAGTGATGTATTTGTACTCTTAGAGAGTCATAATGATCCACAAATTAGGAGCCTGGTAAGGGTGTGTATTGGCAATTATTTAGTGGCGTCGTTGGATATATCTCATCGGGATTATCACAGGTGGAAAAGTTTTAGTTTGCTGCCAAAAGAAGTTTCGGACTTTATAAGGATGGATAAACTGATTAATATTTTGTTGAAGGTATTTATATTTAATTGGTTTTATTGAGATTCAATTCAAGGCCTTGTGATTTACAGTGTTTTGGAAAGTGTTCTGATACCTTTAAGGATTCAGTGTTTCTGTTTGATAAAATTCATAAAACTAGTTTCTAAATACATTCTTTTCAAAACGAGGGTGGGTATATTCTCAATAGCAGATCTATGTTTATGATTATATCATTATTCATAAACGTACTTATTCATAAAAAAAAGTTTTAATACTCTTTAGTTAAAATGGGCTTTGTCTCTTTCTTACTAGCATAAATGTCAAGATAACAGACAAAGACAGACGAATTATAAACCTTTTTTAGCTATATTCACCTTAAAATACGTTTATGAATACGGGGGAACATTTTTACTGGCAAAGGACTCGCTTGGCGTATGGATTTATATTATGATACTAAAGCTAAAGGTACTGTGCCAGCAGGTGCCAGCTAATGTTTGATTGGCTAAAAAGATAGGCTGGAGGACCACAAACAAAATACTAACCCCCGTATTTATAAACGTCTTATAAGCTCATTATAGCTACGTTTATAATTCGTTTGTTTTTGTCTGTCATCTTGATATTTATCGTAGTAAGAAAGAGAGAAAGTCCATTTTAACGAAAGAGTTTTATAAGATTTTTATGAATAAGACTGTAAAAGTATAATGGTTTTTGAGTTATATCAGGATGATGTGATCGGTGGCGTGCTCAAAATATTGTATTGCCTGCAATCAATGGCACGCGTGCCTTTTGTTCGCCCGCTGCTTTAAACAATCCGCTAGTGCCTTCAAACATTCGGATATTTGTCGTCAGGTTTTAGTTTTTTTTAATATTTTGTTTTTTTTTCAGGGGTTATCTGATGAAATACATTCCACGGTAAACCACTCATTATCTGCCTTAACAAATCTTTCAGTGTCTATATGCAACAGTGCTCATTGGTCCTACATTGTAGATGTGTTGAACGCGCTTGTCAATGTAGAGTCTAACAATTATTGGTTGTGTAAAGTTAATTTGTGCAAACTCTATGAAAAGTTGCCTTATCAAAGGTGAGTATATTTTTTATGTTGACCTTTTTTTATGATACTGTACTTGAAATGTATGTATGTATGTATCTTTATTATCAAATTTCACAACATTACAATATTTCATTGCCCCACAAAACTGTTTCCACAGTTTGTCTGTAGGTACACACATTCAGGTTAACAATAGTTATATCAATATTTAAACACTTATACAGTATTCAAACGGCTAAGTAAGAATTGATTGAGTGTTTTTACATACTTATTTTTATCGTCCATATCCCTAATGTCGGCTGGCAAGCTGTTAAGAGGATAAGGTATTCTTTTTTCTAACGTTCTATCTCTACAGTAATTACTTACTCTGGTCACTATGTATTTACCTGCTGATGTTGACCTAGTACCTTGATCATGCTTAATTAATGCTCCTAGTCATTGTGGCTTTTTTTAAAAGAACGTTGATTGTTTCGTTTTGTTGTGCCAACGGACTATTCCAGTCTTGCAGCTGGTTATATTTTATGACTGTAATAGGTAGATTTGACATTTTTTATATTGTGTGTGAGCTGCAGTGACTCAGCGGTACGGGCCTCGCCTTAGAAAAATAAGGTCGCGGGTTCGAATCCTGGTGGTGCCCACATCTCCGCTGCTCAATATCGGTGAAGGAAAATATCGTGAGGAAACCGTCATGTCTAAGAAATAATCATTCGAGGTCATGTGACAGCAACCCGCACTTGGCCAGGGTGTGTGGATTAAGGCCTTTTGTCCAGTTGTCGGATAGCGTTTTCACATGATTTGTCTTTGTCACTTGATATAGAGGAAGAAAGATATAAAACTTAACAAGTTAAGTAAATCAATAATTGTTTCTTGCTGTCATCCAAAATGTTTTACAATACTATTCAGTACGAAACTTGACATAATTATAACATACACGGCTGTATTACTCGAAAGTGTAGGCACAGGTACAGGCACAGTGTAAAATCTGATTTTTTTCCTGCCAAGGCATTTTTCTTCCCTCAAAAACAATCCTAAGTTATTGTTCTAATATTTTAGTAGATGCATTTTTAAAATAGGAATGACTTTCAGGTTATTCATGTTATATCCCGGGTATTATGTTAAAAGCAAGCTGATTATGGACACCCTGGTTAGGTTGTTAGCGGACCAAGATCAAAAAGTGAGGAACGCTGCATCTCAAGCTATTGCCAAGTATGTATACAATACTCACACAAAAATATTATATTAATTTAAAAAAATGTCTCTTAAGAGACAGATGAGATGTATCAGACCAATCGAACGATCTAAATATATAAATATATAAATACTAGCTTCCGCCCGCGAAATTGATCTCACTAATCTTGTTATCATACAAACTTTGGAACCCCGTTTCGTTTCGTTTCGTGAGTTTTGAAAAATCCTTTCTTAGTGCACCCCTAGACCCCATAAGGAACCTATGTGCCAAATTTAGAGTCTCCAGACCCAGCGGTTTGGGCTCTGCGTTGATTTGTCAGTCAGTCAGTTTCTTCTTTTATATATATTTCGAAAGAAACTGATAAAATATAACTGTACGATATGGTTGATCGAACAACTTTACTTAATGGCATCAATTGGGGACGATAAATTTTTTATCGCTCTGGAATCTGCGGAACAGTCAACTTGTTAAGCTACTGGATCAACGTTGACTGGTGTCAGTTAACGGCATCGTATATGAACGAATGAATGAATGTAGGTATGAACGAAACCTCTCGAACATTCCTTGAAGCTAACCGTAAAAAAATATTCGATCGGAAAGTCAAAGTGACTTTCCGATCGAATGTTTTTTTACTTTTACAACAAATTTAATTTTTAACGTTTGACGCGTACAGCATGAAATTGATTGTCAGTTGTCAAAACAAGTGACACAACTAATGATTCGATTGGTGTGGAAACACCTTAACTAACAAGATAATTGACAGTATTTTTATTCTGCGATAGGCTGGCGCTTGACTACAACTTGCCTGATGTTAAGCAATGATGTAGTCTACGATGGAATGCGCCAGCCTTGTATACCGATTCACTCGTGATTTCGAATGATTATCGGTGAGAAGGTGACAGTGGAATGACCCTCCATATGGTTAGAAACCTTAAGGGACAACAATTCCGACCCACCTTCTCTTTATGGTGTCACCAGACATCGCACTGGAACACGGAAAACTTTTTTTTAGGCGAAACTGGCAACTTTTAGCCGAAGCCTTAACTCGTGGTTATCATTTATTGTATAATTTTTTTTATCCAGCATTATACCAATTATCCACGTCTCAAAACATGAATCCCCGAACACTATGGTGACCTCAATAGCCAAAGACCAAAGCAAACATTTTTGTTTCAACAACCATGGCCTCTCTCTAGACCTAGTAAGAGAGATTTATTTCTATAGCGATTTACCTAAACAACTGAGGGAAGGAGAGGTGATAGAAAATAAAGAAAGTTTGAGGCTCAATATTGGCATTTTGATGGGGAAACTTATGGCTTCCAATTGTAAATTTTACTCGGTAAGTGTTCTTTTAATCTCTTCATACTCTGCCACTCCTAGTATACTGCTTGACTCCAAAGTACACTACTGACATCCTGCAACTGAAATCCTTGGCTCTAACCAGCTTGGACTTTTGAGGTCATAATATTTTCAACTACTTTCGTCTCATATCGCTTTGTCCGAAACTTAGTTTTTTCTGAATTATAGCGATTACTAACACTAAACATATATTTGTGTGTTAAATAACTAAAATTTTTTTAATTATCAAGTTGTGAAAATGATGTTATATGACCAAATAGGTTGTTACTTAAATCCTTACAAGAAATCTAGGAGCTCAATATTATTTTTAATGTTCACAGCAAGGTTTGTTAGAAGCATTGCAAGCGATTTGCAGGAAATGGTCTCCATGGAAGCATATAGAAGCATACTCTGATCAAGGCATATTGAGTTACTGTTTGGATAACTTAGACTGCTGCAATGGAACTGTAGTAGGACGGTCTATATTGATAGAGTTGTGTTCGTTAGTTTATCCAGGTTGGTACTATTGTTCGCGGTTATGTCAATTTTGCTTCCGTGACCGGGATGACCACACATACTTGGTCGTCCATGTGTGCTGAGTTGAGAGACGGAGTGTTATAGTCATGGATTTAGTGCCTTATCACAGATAACACATTTGCGCCTCGGGACAGTGCGTAAACGCATCCACCTAGCGGCAAAATAAGTTGCTACTGTTGTTAGGTTAGGTTAAGTAAGGCAGGAAATAGCGTGCTCGCCTCTACCCCTCGAGATTTTGGGTTCATGAGCGTTGTGACTTTTCTAAGTTTTCAGCATTAGTCCGTACACAGAAAGTTTGTGGTGTCACGTGGAAGTCGGAACTCTTGTTAGTTTACCAGTCTCACCAGATTCTGAAAGTAAAGTAACATGGATTGTCTGTGTTTGTGTACACACTTACTAGTATGCACTATAATGCCTTCTGCGTACCTGGCTTGTCAGATCAAACTGGCAGATTTCTTCATACATACAAAAGAGCCAATACCTTCCCAGGTACCTTCGCAGTAGAACTGGTCAAGACTCAGCATATTTTTATTCTATTTACAGTTGAAATTCACAATATAATGCGTCATAAAACTGCTAACCGTGATATTTTTGAACGCGACTCACAAGATTCCAAAGAAAAATGGCAACATTTAGAAAACGAAAGAGTTGCCAACCTCGCAGAGAAGTTCTTGCAAGTGACGTTGAAAATGTTAAATGTGCTCGTCCATTTGATAGAGGAAGTTAACCCTAATGTGCATTTGAATAAAGGTGGAATTGCTCTGCCTGGGAGTCCAGTAAGAAGGAAAACTTCAGGTAATGTCCTTTTAACTTGTAACTTTATCTAGCAGACAGTGCAAAAAATGGACAGCTATTCCTATTAACTAAAATAAAATGCCATACCAGTTTGCGCTTTGTGGTTTACCGTCATTTATGTACATATATCCTTTTTACACGTGTCGTCAGAACAAGATTGGCGAATCAATCATTTTGGTTTGGATTGTAAATCCTTAGGTAATCCTAAATCCAAACCGAAAATTTTTTTAACGAATCTTCATCATCAGATTATTTTAGTCTACTGCTTTTAAATTTTGGATCACTTCGTTGCATATTCAATCTGTGGAGACTTGAGGATTGGTAGTAGTGACCTTCCAGAGAAAAGGGAAGATCGTTCTTACAGGTGTGATGCCCGGCGACCGCGGTCCCCATCTGTTCTTGTCGGGAAGTTGTATTTATGCTAATCGTCAGTGAGACTTTAATTGTGCGATTCAGGATGGCTATTTGGATGGTCATTCTCTTGAGTAGCGCGTGACGCAGTAAATCCTTCAGGACAACTCTACAACAAAAGCCATATAAGCGACTTTAAATTTGTAGACCAGTACCATGAATACGTTTCAGCTCCATATGCCATTATTATTGTTTGTAGATTCCATCCCACGTAGAGGTAGCAATGCCTCTGAAGACGACAAAAGCTCGTTACGGAAGAAAACCTTACCTTCAGCGTCTAGTCTTAGAGCTAACTTCACGGGACACTTCTTTAATGAACCATTTTATATGAAGTTTTACGATACTTTAAGAGCCACGTATTCTAATCATAAGGTTAGTATTAATGTTGGAATTACACAATCTTATTACCCCATAAGGCCTAACTGGACTAAGTGGGACACTAAAAAAAAAGGGTTGAAGCTATTACCCCATCCCCGTTCTTCCATCGGACAAGTAGAGGTACGACTATGCGCCACCGTTATATGGTGGAAATTCCACGGGTACGCACAAAGCGCTTTGCATCCACTTTCATTGTGCGAACTGCCAAGTTGTGGAATTCGCTGCCGCCATCTATGTTTCTCGATAGCTATAATCTATAAGTCTTCAAGTCACGAGGGAATTAGTATTTACTGGGTAAGCGCGTTCCATCGTAGACTGCATCATTGCTTCACATCAGGCAAGTTGTGGTCAAGCGCAAGCCTATTTTAGAATAAAAATATTTTTTTTATTCCAGTCTGTAAAAAACTTTCAGCGATAAAGGTAGGCTAGTCTGTTTTGGTCCTATATTTCATCCAAATCCCTTTAGCCGTCTTAGCGTCATTCAGTAACAGGTATACAAGGTGTTAATGTTAACCAGTCATATTTTGCCTGGATGCTTGGTATCGAAAATAAACAATCCATATGTCAGCGAACCCCTAGGGTGGTGATCAACAGATACACCCCCTTTTTCATACATCTCGGTGGGACACAATATTAAACTACAGACTTACTAGCTTCTACCACTAATCACATATATTCACAAAATATTTGGGTGGAAACGGATTCCTTTTTGTGAGATCAAATTTCCTTTGCACACCGCGTGCTCACCCAACCGACCTTGTAGACATTGTCCCCTGACGTAAAATGACAATCACAGTATAGCAACCTGAGTGACATTGACATCTTGCGAGTTTGACAACTGACAGCCTGAATTTCTGGATTGCTCTTAAAAACTTATGAATTCTTAATTAATTTTTAACGGTTAAATTAATATACATCTTTTACAGATTAACTTGGATCCAAAAGCCAGTATTTTCTACACATTCCTTTCAACTGTATTACAGTCTTTATCCATACAACTCGAATTAGCCACTGAAAAAGAAATAGGTAACATTACCGAAGAAATGCTGTACTACCTAAAAGTAATTATGCCTTTATGCCCAGATACAACCGTTTATTGCATCACACAGTTATTAAAATGCCTGTTTAGCACAAATATGGTCAACCAATATACAGACTTCATGTCCATACTAGATAAAGGTGGCCCCAACATTGGTATGAATTTTTACCAAGATGTGATGTTGGTGAACAAATTTAATGTTGTGCTAGAAGATTCTAGAAGGAGTAGTGTATGTTCTAACGCTAGTCAGAAGCTGTCTTTGGATAGTAAGAACCCAATAATGGTGTTGGAGAGGCAGCTGTTGATGACTATGGAGAATTTTGCGAAAAATAAATCTGATAGGAAATGGAGTACCAACAAAAAGGAATTGGAGAGATATATTCGGTTGTTTGAGCCTGTTGTTATACAATCTTTAAAGGTAAATGGGTCTTTATGCATTTTTATGTAACTATCATCTTAGAAAATCGTACTAATTGAATAACAATCGCAAAATTAACCTAAATAAAGAACTCAACTGAGTACACACGGCCACACATCAAGCTATACATATCCAGTGTAAGCTGACCTCTCGTTGTACGGATATCCTATACAATGCGAGATCATAGTATTGTCTTAGATATAATATTTATATAATACTAGCTGACCCGGCAGACTTCGTACTGCCTCAATCGACTGCCGTTTTTTAAGGTTTTCCCGGCAATTATTCGAATTTTTCTCACCCTTTAAACCTCCACAAACATTTCAAGACCAAAATAAGATAAATCCGTTCAGCCGTTCTCGAGTTTTAGCGAGACTAATGAACATCAATTGATTTTTATATATATATATATAGATTTTGGACGTCAAATACCACAGTCCACCCGTGAACATGAAGTCAGAAAAGACTTTGAAACGTCGGGATCTAAAATATAAAATAAACCGCGATAAAATCCGTTACAAAGTAGTTTTATTTAAATGCGAGATCAGTTTATACTGGAATTGTATAGCTCGATGTGTTTCTGTGTGTACTTAACCTAAACTAATGCGCGAAAAATTCCGGTATCCGAACCGTGTCTGAATGCCGTAAAAGGTTAATGGTATTACTGTGTCAAAAAATTACAAAAAAGCATATCTTTAATTTTGTCGCATCATCATGTTGAATAGGTATGCATTTTAATTTGATTTAATTATTTACAGTATAATATAAGTAATTAGTAAGTGCACTGTTAGTAATAAAATCATTCATTCATTCATTCATTTTCATTCATTCATTTTCATTCATTCATTTTCATTTCATTATCTTGTTCCAAGCTTGTGTTATGAAAACCAGATAACTGGTATATACTATAAATATACGGTTTTTCTTTTGTAGATATATACATACTATAATAGATAATTACATCCAGACTCGAGACAAACAGACATGTTCATAACAAAAATATCTGTCTCGGGTGGGAATCGAACAAGACCTACGGCGTGAAAAGCAAGTATAATAAGTTAAGCGAGCGCAAGTGCCTAGATGTCGGTTATCAAACCACTACTACCACGCCACCGGCCCGTCAAATATATTGGAACCATAATTAGGCCTATGTTTGGTTATGATGAGTTTGGAAATGTTAGTAATTGTTGCTTCAAATGTAGAAGATATACAAACAGCGTAATTCTGACTTGTCTACTGTTGCGCCAGTCCATATACGAGCTTATGCGTACCGGTTGTATAATTTGGCAGCCCCCCCCCATCTCCATTCTTAACAGAAATCACTGCAGGAAACATTAAAACGTGACGTAAAGTTTGTGTAGATAACTTTAACCCTTATTATATGTGTCTTAGAGTTGTCTGTGCGATACAATTATGTTTTTATTTTCAGAGTTACACAATGCAGAACGACATTCCTTTACAGTGTCAAGTGTTGAATCTCCTTATCCAACTATTAACACTAAGAGTGAATTACTGCATGTTGGACAGCGATCAGATATTTATAGGGTTCCTTATGAAGCAACTCGATTTGGTGGAACAACATGAAATACCGTAAGTTTGTGACTTCATCATCAGCCTATTTAAGTCCCTTGCTGACCATAGGCCTCTCCCAAAGCACGACGCTGAGTATGATACGCGGCTTCTCTCATCCTGCTCTTTCCAGCCACCCTGCAGAGATCGTCACTCCACCTAGTCTGAGGACGTCCTATTGTCAATCCGTGGTCTCCACTCAAGAACTCTTTTACCCCAACGGTGGTTGCCCACTGCCACTTAAGCTTACTAATCCGGTGAACTATCGATTATTCTGGGTCTCTGGTTTATTGTTCTTTACGAATGCCTCGGATCCTTTTATTGACATTAGAGATCAAAGAACGTGCACAGGATTGACGGCTTCACCTGCTCTCTAAGTATGTATGTATGTATCTTTATTATCAAATTTCACAACATTACAATATTTCATTTTCCCCACAAAACTGTTTCCACAGTTTGTCTGTGGGTACACATTTAGGTTAACAATGGTTGTAACAGTGCGTGAAATTTTAACAAACTATATAATAGGTCGATATAGGCGTACACGTGTGTTAAGTGTTAAGACACGGTGTATGGTCTGGCCCCGGCTTATTTTCCGCAACGCATCGTCCCAAAGTGCGCCTGTTATACCTGTACCCATAGTAACAGTTAATACAAAAAAATCTTTCGAATATTTTTGAACCTGTCAAAATACGTTTACAAATTATTTTTCTTGTTCAATACGTTCATTAAAAAAAATGATGCTTGTAAGGTAGAATAATTTGTAGATTATTTGCATTATAACTTATCATAGTATTCAAAAACTTTTTTGACTGGCCGGTAAGATACTTGCTTTTCACGCCGCAGATCGCGGGTTCGATTCCCACCCAAGTCAGACATTTGTGCGATGAACATGTCTGTCTTTAGTCTGGGTATAAATATCTGTATTTAAGTATGTATTTACAAAAGAAGAGTATTTGTAGTATATTACCAGTTATCTGGTTTCCATAGTACAAGCTCTGCTTAGTTTGGGATCAGATGGCCGTGTGTGTTTTATGTCCCACTATATTACACGAAATATTACTGTATTATTCTTATTATATGGCGAAGGCGACGCTATTACGTTTACAACTCAGGAGAAATCTTATCAGACCCTTCATAGACAGCTTCATAGAGTGAATCAGGCCCATTCCACTGCCACCTTCTCACCGATAATCATTCGTAATCACGAGTGAATCGGTATACTAGGCTGGCGCGTTCCATCGTAAACTACATCATTGTTTAACATCAGATAAGTTGTAGTCAAGCGCCAGCCTATCAAGGGAAGCCTATTGACGGGCCGGTGGCGTGGTCGGTGGGTTGCTTGCTTTTCACGCCGCAGGTCGTGGGTTCGATTCCCACCCGAGACAAACATTAGTGATGAACATTTGTGTTTGTGTCGAGTCTGGGTGTAAATATTTATTATAAGTATATATTTACAAAAGAAAAGTATTATATGTATAGTATATACCAGTTATCTGGTTTCCATAACACAAGCTCTGCTTAGCTTGGGACCAGATGACCGTGTGTGTTAATGTCCCAGAATATTTATTTATTTATTTATTTAAGGAATAGAAAAAACAGGTTTCTGGTTCTATCAGTAGCAGGCTTTTAATTTTCAATAATATTTATATTTTCATTGTTCCAGTAATTGCTGCGAGTTAGTGAATGGTATTCTAATGTTTTTGGTGCAATTATCTTCATCAAAACATCATACCAAACAAATTATAGAAATTCCCAAGGTAAGATGCCCAAGAAAATATTAAATCTCTAACTTCCCACAACTTCGGCTTATATCTTCAACAGTGTGTTTCTACATTATTGGGATAAAAAAAAACCCAGTATTATTTTTTTACATTGAAATAAAACTACTATTCATCGGATTTTTTTTAATTCAAGACCCTGTGAGTTGCAGTTTGCTTAAATCGGAACAGAACTTGAATAATAATGTTTGTAGGTAGTCAGTAATAATTGTGATTATTATTTTTAGTCGAACGTCGAAACGTCGAGATCTAAAATCTAAAATAAACCGCGATAAAATCCGTTAAAAAGTAGTTTTATTTTAATGTGTGATATTCGCGTAAATCTAAGACAATAATACTATTCTTTTCTTATTTATGAATTGTTGGGTAAACAGGCATGTTACTGAATCAACTCATTTATATTTGCTAACAAGAATTCTTATCTTTCTGATTAAATTCGTGCGTGATACAAGACAGCCAGGTTCAAATCCCGAGTCTCTTCGCGGCGACACTGTCGATCCTGGCTTACAGGACTAGCAGTTGCGGGATTGTGGCGGGTAAGCCCCGTTTGAAAAAATGAAGAGTTGAAAATATTTATGCTCAAAATACCCAACCGCAAAGGTCATTCCGCTTTAATGATTCTTCACTTTTTTCTAAAACATTGAGCAAAAATGTTGAAAGTATAACTTCAATGTTGCCATCTGTTCAGCCTTTGGAAAATAATATTTTTTTACAAATATTTATACAGGATACTTTCGAAAACATAACCCATTCTTAACAGTTGGGTTTAAAAATATTTCTTTTTACAGTTAATCCAGTTGTGTGATGGTTTAATGGCTTCCGGTGCTCATGCCGAATGTATAGCGGGTTTGGAGCCGGTCGCTGTCAAAGTTTTTAGCAGTATGGGTGGTAAGTGTGCTGTATTTTTACTATGCCTCAATAAGTACGCATATATAACAGTGGCGAAGAGTCTGTATAACACGATTCTCACCGGCTTCCCTTTTGGAGTTGGTCAGTGTCGATGCATCGACATGCAAGATGCGCGGGCGCAGGGGGAGGGCCGAGGTGCGACGCTGCGCCTTACAAACAAACACTCTGCGTAGAAGCGCCACCCGCGACACTCGTTGTTTTTATATTTTATTTTTCACTAGTACACCTATTTATACAGTCCCTTTTCGTTTAATTTAAGATCTCCAGTAGGTACCTATCACAATCGTAGGACCTAAATAGGACATAGACAGTCAGTATATAATAATAATAATAATAATAATACAGTGGGACATTAACACATACGGTCATCTGATCCCAAACTAAGCAGAACTTGTACTATGGAAACCAGATAACTGGTAATATACTACATATAATACTTTTTTTTTTGTAAATATATACTTAAATATAGATAATTACACCCAGACACATATCTTACTTAATTATTATTATGTATGTAATAGCATAAAAAATTTAGTACATTCTTCTTAGTAAGTTTGAAAGTTGGCGTAAAAAAAGGTAACCGAGAATCACTTTTCATTTAATTTGCTCCGTCTTCCGTTTTTCAAATTAGGGATAGTTAATTTCATAAGATATTTTTTGTTACAAAGGTACAAGTGTATTAGGCAGAGCACAACAGCAAGAGGCTCAAGCGACTCGAGAAGTGTTGTTCTATATGTTGCAAAAGACGATGCACCAACATAAGGTAACTGCTTAGAGTCGATACAGTTATGCGATTGATTGAGTCACTGCTTATGTACACTGCGGTCTTGGGGTCAATTCCTAAAATGTCTGTCGGTAATTTTTAATACATCAATCCCAAAATAGAAAGACATTAATAATGATCTCCTAAAAATATATTTTCACTTATAGGCCGACCGTTTAACTCGCGTATCGTCATCTGAGGTACAGTCATAAAACATTAACTAAAAGTAAAGTAAATTAAATCTTTTAAAGAACTATTTAACCACAGATAAAAGTAATGTAAGACTATTCGTCACTAATATCCATATCGCTTGACTCATCATCACTGTCTGTGCAGCTTGAGGAGTCAGAATCTTGGCGATAGGCGATACGCGAGTTAAACGGTCGGCCTTTAGTAAAAACATTACTATACAATGAAGGAAAGACTATAAAAAGTGATTTTATAATATGTAATACTATTGTTTTTCAAACCATTATTTTAATATTCCAGAACGGTTCTAGAGGTTCTAGAACTTGTATTACGAGTGTTATCTCTATCGCAAGACCACCCAGAGAGTTACTACCTCTAGTTCGAACTAGCGAGCAAACACTCTGCTTAATCTTCTCTTACAGAGATTTGTAGAGAGACTATGGGAAAGCTATCTATATGCTAATTCGCGTAATTAAATAAGTTCAATTGCAGTGCAGTTGCAGTTAAGTTTCGATTAAAACAGCCCTTTTGGTATTCTCGTAATTCTGACACCGCTGTCAGATACGCTCGCGTCACGTACGCGTCACGCGAGCGCTTTAGCGTGTATGTTATTTGTATGACAATCACAAGAATACCATTTTGCATTAAGATGTAAACTTAATTGCAACGTGATTGCTACTGCACCGCAACTTGATCGGTGCGTCAAGAAGTTACGTGAATTAGCCTACTGTTCTCTAGTGATTATTTAGAAACTGTTGTACTTCAAAATTCATTATTGTTATATTTTAGGTTGTAGAACTTGTATTATGTGTTCTATCTCCCTCTCAAGAGCAGAAGAGTCTAAACTAGCGATACTCTGCTAAATCTTCTCTCTCAGATATCCGTAGAGTTAGACTCTGAGAGAGTTATCTGTTCTCTAGAGATTATTTAGACACTATTGTATTTCAAAACTCATTATTGTTGTGTTTTAGGTTCTGGAACTAGTTTCATGCGTTCTATCTCTCTCACAAGATCATCCAGAGAGTTACTACCGCTGGTCTGAATTAGCGAGCGACACTCTGTTAAATCTTCTCTCTCAGAGATCTGTAGAGTTGGACTCAGAGAGAGCAATTTGTTCTCTAGAGAGACTATTGGATACTGTATACAAGGATGTGCTTCTAGAACAGAGTAGAGTGGAAATATTATTGAAGATATTGTTCAAAGCGCCGCCTGATCAGGTTAGCTTATTTTTGTTGCTCCTAAAATATGAGGAATAGCTTTAGGTCGATTCAACCCTTTTTAGTGTTCAATTTGTCACTGGGCACAGGTTTTCTCTCAACTATCTTACGAGTTGAGAGAGTTTAAGCCTTAATCCACGATGACCAATTGCGTTTTGGTGGTTTACACATGTGCTTGAATGATTAGTTCTTCGACATGGTGTCCGGTTTCGTCGCGATGTTTTCCTTCACCGATATTGAGCAGCGGTGATTTAAAAATTTACACGAAGATGTGCGGCCACGATCGGGCATCGAGCCTGAGACCCTATATTTCAAAGGTATGATACCGCTGCAACACCGCTGCCAGCTTCGGGTACTGTTATGGTAAATATTCAATCTTTCTCTTTTGGCTAGCGTAGTGTAAGACGCCTTCCAGCTAGTTGAATTACCGGCAGTAGTTGGTTCTGTAAGCGAATTATAGAATTACATAACGTATTTTGGATAGGCCTATGTCCTGTTTTAGTTCACTGCTATAAGCCAACGATGATGATATAAGGTTAATTAAGTCCTCTGTCACATCTGTCTGTTTGTGTGACTGGATTTCATACAGTTTTCGCCAATAGGCAGATTCAAGAAAATGTCTTTGTGTGTAATTCACCTCTACTACCCGTGCGAAGTAGGGGCGAGTGAGTTTAATACCAATAGAATTTGTGTGACATTTTTTATGTGAACTTCAAAAAACGCCTCAATGATTGAAATTCACTACGTATTTAGATTTAACAATGTTTTCTTTTACAGGCAACTTCCCCTCTTAAGTTGAAACTCCGTTACTTAGCAATAGTAATGGTATTACTAAGAAAAATCCTTATTTTGATACCAGAAAACGAGATTCTTCTCACAATCAACTATCTAAAATCATCATTCGTTTCACCGCAATCAATATTTTTCAACGTCAAAACCGATATTGACCCTTTGAACGTACAAAATGTGAACGAGAACTGTGCTAATTTGTCACCAGACGTTATTTTAGTGAGACTGTTGTTTAAAACTTTGACGTACGCTGTCACAGAGATTGACAAGTGCTATGAGGATCTACATTCCGAGGAGAATGCTCAGAATAAGTTGCTGTACGAGCTGTGTGTTAATATTGTGGTGCATGTTAAACATATGATGCATTTAACTGGTGAGTAGCATAATCTAAATATGTATGTCCCCTCTAGCCGTTAGAGACTTAAGTTCGAATCCTGCGCCGCACCTAAAAAGGTAGTTCGAATCGATGACTGTGAGCCGGCTTACGGCACTATACATGGCCGTAAAGCTCGACTGCCAAGTTTTAGAAACTTCTATCGAACATTGCCGAATCCGTTTACAATTTCAGGATAATTCTAGATGGTAGTTTCGCCTACTTGACAATAGATGGCGCTACTACCATCTAGTTCGTCCTACCGAACAATAGATGACGCTGCCAGCCTGGCAGTAGGTTGAGAATAGGGAATGCACCTGTTTTCCGCTCACACGTTATGCTCTTTACAATCTCCTGCATATCTACAGCAGCTAGCTCAGACTCCACGGTAGCTGGAATGCAGACGGTGGCCAGTCCAAGCAGGAAGAGATTATTATTATTCGTCCCATATCACAAAAATGTTTCAGATGGTTGCCTGTTCCCATTAACTGCAAAAACCGCCCAAACGTTACTCCACAACGAACAGAGCGGTTTAAACACGGGTCTATATAGTCCTGAAGAGAATATACCTTTAGATGTGTTGAATTTAGTGTGTTTGAAGTCTGCACATCGGATTCCGATGCTTACAGTGCATTGGTCACATTTGCTTATCAGGTGAGTATTTTTTTACCTGTTCAAAAATCTCAAAAATTATAGTAATAATAATTGAAATAATCAAACGGGTAATTAGTAAGCTGAAGTGGCAGTGGGTCGGTCATATCTGCCATAGAACTGACAACCGCTGGAGTAAGCGAGTTTTTTAGTGGAGACCACGAATTGAAAAACCTGGCGTAGGACGTCCTTAGACTAGGTGGAGTGACGATCTCTGCAGGACGGCCGGCCAAGAACTGGATGAGAAAGGCCGCGGGTCGTGCTCAGTGGTGTATTTTAGGAAAGGCTTATGTCCAGCCGTGGACTAGCATAGGCTGATGATGATGATAATGATGATGGGGGTGATGATGATGATGGTGATGATGATGATGATTTTAATGCATTCTTAGTTGTCGTGTAATCGTATTAATAAAAATTGTCGTCGTACCTATTGAGGGTGAATCTATTTTATGTCAAACTTTATATTCCTATTTATTTCAGGCTAAACTTTCTGTCTCACAAATATTGGCAGAAGTTAATAGGGTTCGCGCGGAACCTACCTCTGAGTGCAGATACAAGTGATACACAGTTGCTCCGAGTTGATATTCTGCAAATAGCCTGTGTTATGGCTTACTGCGAGTATTTTGTAAGTTATCTAACTTGTAGTAGCTTTCATTTCGTAGTTCTAAAGGATCTTAATGGAGTATCACACACTTCAACCCTTTTTAGTGTCCCACTGTTGGGCACGGGTCTTCTCTCAACTATCTTACTAGTTGAGAGAGTTTAGGCTTTAATCCACACACGCTGGCCAAGTGCGGGTTGGTGGATGTCACATGTCCTCGAATGATTAGTTCTAAGACATGCCGGTTTCCTCACGATATTTTCCTTCACCGATATTGAGCAGCGGTGATGAAACAATTCACACAAAGATGTGTGGGCGCGATTGGGATTCGAACCCGCGACCTTGTATTTCAAAGGCGAGGCTCATACCGCTGCGCCACCGCTGCTCTAATGGGGTATATTAACGGGATAAAAAGGTATAATCTGTTTTAGTCTCAATATTTATAAGTATTGTAACGTAACTCACTCTGTATGACGTAGTCCATGAAACTAGACATCTTTGTATATAAAAATAAATTACGCGTGAACGACTAGACCTATTTCGCTAATTCTTTTTATAGAATATTCCTTGAAGTAGGAGGATGGTTTTCACATAAAGAAAAATAAAAAAAGTCTCCGACTTGAATTATTTTTATGGAATCTTTTATCTATGTTCGATAGGTTTGAGAATCGGTTGTAATTTATTTTCGGACCCGGTAGGTGGCTTTAACGGGCAGGACGACGTCTGCGGGGTCCTCTAGTAGAAAGATAAAAAGTAGAGAGGGCTATATAAAGGAGATCCATTGTAGACCTCTTCATTGCTTAATAACAGGCAATATCGGTGAAGAAAAACATCGTGAGGAAACTGGCATGTCTAAGAACTAATCATTTGAGGACATGTGACATCCACCAACCCGCACTTGGCCAGCGTGTGTGGATTAAGGCTTAAACTCTCTCAACTAATAAGACAATTAGGAGAAGACCCGTGCACAGCAGTGAGACTCTAAAAGGGTTCACGTGAGACTACATAAAAATAGTCCAATCTATCGTACAGAGATATAAATTATGATATTATTATTATAAGCATTAATAATGTTCTTTATAAGCATAAGTTTCAATGGACTCACCGTATTCACTTTATTTAAGGTCGAAAATGGTTTATCAGAAGCAGTCCACCTAACTTGGCTGTTGGTCAATCGAGTTCACATTCTAGTCAGTCAGTATAAAGAAGATATAGTGCGGCAACTGATAGGTAAAGTGCAGCAAACTGCCGGCGCTTCTGGGCTACTGTTGCAAGCCATTGCCGCTAGATGTCAGACTTGTTTGAAGGTAAAATGTTTAAAAAGAACATTAATCAGCTTATTATATCAAGAGACTACTGACTCTTAAAATTGAGTACAAACTATATAATAGGTCGATATAGGTGTACACTTATGCAGTAACTATATTTGTTTGTGGTATGGCTACTAGGAACGGATACACTACTTAAATACATTTTTATTTGTAAATACATACTATAGATAAATTACACCCAGACTCAGAACAAACAAAAGTGCTCAGCACACAAAGATTTGAAGATCGGTAGTCAGGGACCCTAACCACTACGTCACCAGGCAAGTTATGAATGCGTGAATGAGACTTCTAGTATTGTAACTATAAAAGCTAATGTCGTTAGATGTATAACAAAATGACCTTATAAAACCTTGTTGAAACCCTAACAAAGAAATTTGACAAAGACAGGACACACAGAATCAAATGATAAAAAAAAACACATGGAAAGAGAAAAAAATCAAATAAAAACAGTTAAAAGAAGAAAAAAAACAAAGAGTAAGTGTGACCCATCAGTGTCAAACATGGACATTGCTCAGTAAACGCTGTGAGTGCCTACTAGACGCGACCCACAGCACTGATTTTCAGCAATGTCCATATTCCCACAGTGTGACGCCAGGCGACAAGGTGACTAAAAGATCAAACCTGCATATGCCTATTAAATTAATTGCCTATTGGTTGTCGTTTGAAAGTTGAAACGATCAATACGGTTCTTAGAAAGGTTAAAAAAAAATTAATCTAATTTCTTACGTAGAAGTTGACAATGTTTAGTATGTTTGTGACACCGCCCAGCTGTAGATTTATTGATATTGATAGCTGGGTAGATAATATCATTTCTTCGTTTTAGGATGAATTTGCATTGAACACACACAAAATACTGTCATTATGTCATGAGAGCCAATGTGGAGCGTTGATATTCTTTATTTGTAGAGTTATAGGGAAGTTGGAGCCATCTATTGCTGTGAGGTAACTTTTATATTATATTTAATACTAGCTGCACCTACGCAACACAACCTCGAGCCGTACCATGACACCATTAAGTATTATTATTGCAATTGAACGAAAGAGAAATTGTTCTACACTTTGTACAGCCTCATTCCTCTACCGCAGTTCCAACACTGCTTTGAGCTGTTCTGCCCACCAAACACTAAAGTGCAGTAACCGCAAAATAACGATTGCGAGCAAACGCCATTTAAAATTAAGAATTTGAAATAAAAGAGTAAAACTGTAAATTTAAACCATCTAAATTGTCCGAGTAAAATTTAGTTAATTCAGCAGAAACCTTATGAAACCCGCTTTCAGAATCACTAATAAAACGAAAAATCATCCAAGGGCTATTACTGCACTTTAGTGGCTGGTGGGCAGTGTTGTGGTACGCCGCCTGTACCGGAGAGGCTATACTTGAAACCAGACAATCCATAGATGATATTTACTAAAGATATGCGAATTCGGAAATTATAATTTTAGAACGATTTTTGATGTGGGGTTTCGCAAAAACTTTGTGTCATGCAACCCTGATCAGATGTTTTTCTCAACTCTCTTTGACCTAATAAAGATGAGTAGTAACGTAGATGTGACATGATATCAAAAATAGCGGTCTCTTCAAAAGTTGTACAAGAAAATAAATTGAACAATTTTTTTTATTTTGTAGAGGTTATTCTTTTTTTTAATTGATGTTTCAAAATTTAATACTATTGCAATATAGCTCAAATTTTGTAGAATTTAAGTCTTGACATATTATTATCCTTTCCGGTTTACCCTGTATAGGGCATGCAAAGTTAATTGCCCGATAAGATAAACATTTATTGAGAATTGTTTACAGATTCGCCAACTTAGCTGTAGAAAGGTGTAATATATTAAAAGAAATGCCGGCGGACAAAATAACCGTACAACTGGCGAAGGAAGACGTTCAAGTTGCGCTTGAGTTGCTGCAAAGAGATGAAGTGCACACCAGGTACCTATCACGTCAACCCTTCTTGTCTCCCACTGTTGGGCACAGGTCACATCTCAACTATCGTACGAGTTGAGAGGGTTCAGGCCTTAATCCACACACGCTGGCCAAGTGTGGGCTGGTGGATGTCACATGTCGTCGAATGATTAGTTCTTAAACATGCCGGTTTCCTCACGATGTTTTCCTTCACCGATATTGAGCAGCGGCGATGAAACAATTCACCCAAAGATGTGTGGGCACGATCAGGATTCGAACCGGTGACCTTATATTTCTAATGCGAGACCCGTACCGCTGCGCCACCGCTGCTTCTCCTATAGCTTTGGGTATACCGCCCGTATTAATTGGAAAAAATTGTGTAACTGTTTAACAAATAAGTCAAGTCGTGCACTTAGCGCTGCTACGGGCTTCTTTGTAATGGCTGTAATCCGAGTCGTGCCACATTTTTGTGTGAATTGTTTCATCGCCGCTGCTCAATATCAGTGAAGGAAAACATCGTGAGGAAACCGGCATGTCTAAGAACTAATTATTCGAGGACATGTGACATCCACCAACCTGCACTTGGCCAGCGTGTGTGGATTAAGGCCTAAACTCTCAACTAGTAAGATAGTTGAGAGAAGACCCGTGCCTAGCAGTGGGACATTAAAAATGGTTGAAGTGGATAATATTTGTGGCGTCAAATAATTAACGCCACTCAAGAAAATCATGTAGCAACCCTAGATCATACAAAGTTTCACTGACAGTTAGCAAATGTAATATGCGTTCCTGACAAGATCAAAGCAGTAAATTTGAAATATAAACTTTGTGTATTATTCTTGAGCCATTACAAATATGCTAATTACGTTGTAACAATTTTATCGGACCTCTCGCTTGCACTTATAGAACTGATCAAGTGCTGTCACATTCCTTTGATGTAATGATTTATGACGTAGTTCAGATAGATAAATTAAAAATATTAGACGCAATATTATATTAGACAGAATATATATTATTACTTTATTGTGTGCCTTAAAAATTGCGGCGATACGTCCAAGTGAAATATTGAATGACGTCACGCCTAGGTTAGTTTTATACAGAGGTAGCGCGACATGACGTAGCGCACCCCCAATCCATAACTTTAATCTGACTATTGCGTACCTACTAAGGTGTGAACCTTAGTAGGTACTCAATCTCAATCTCAATCAAAATCTCAATCAATCTTGTAAGACCGGTAATGCATCAAAATAATATTTTTTTATCAGGTATTCAGCGTTAGTAAAGGAACTAAACGCTTTAGCGTCGTCAGTATTTGATCTGTCACCGCTAGATCTGTCACAAGACAGAGCGATAAACCCGCAGTATATAGAAACTACTAACGTCGATAACAATTGGCTAGTTAATCAAGTCAAAAATAGGTAAGTGTAATAGCTAGTTTAAAAATCTATAGATACAGAGCTTTCTTAAAATAAGTCTGCTTTCTTTAGTTGAATCCCCACACGTGGTCCCCTGGTGGTGCAAATCAGATGACAATCAACTGGTGGTAGGCTTCGGCCGTGGTTAGTGACCACCCACCAGACAAAGCCGCACCGCCAAGCGGCCTTGCCGTGCTCCGGTGACACCATAAAGAGAGGGTGGGTCGGAATTGTTGCTCCTATAAGGTTTCTAACCAGGCTCATTCCACTGCCACCTTCTCACCAATAATCATTCGTAATCACGAATGAATAGGTATACTAGGCTGGCGCATTCCATCGTAGACCACATCATTGTTTAACATCAGGCAAGTTGTAGTCAAGCGCCAGTCTAAAATCGCAGAATAGAAAACATAAGTCTTTCTTTACATAACATGGCCGGTCGGTGTAATCGGTAAGATACTTGTCTTTCAAGGAGACCGTGGGATCGATTTTCATCCTGGGCAGATATTTATGTGACTACAGTCCATCAAATCTAAGAGGTACCGTTTGACGTTACACTGTTTTCTATTAAATTAGCTTAATAGAGACGTAATTCACACTATTTTTATTAGCTTTCTTGTAAAATAATTGAATTATGAAGCTATCTTTATTTTATTAAAATTCTAAATGTACTACGTTTAGAACTGTCAAACGGTACTTCTTAGATTTGATGGACTGTAGCTGATTCTGATCTTGGTTATTTTTGATGATTTTTTTTTGAAAACTATCGGTATTGACAGAAAACACTTGCAGTTTTACGAGTTGCGCTAACACATACTAGACAATATACCTAAGTCTGCTATGTGCTAGACTTGGTGGTCAACATCCATTCAATATTACTTTCCAGATGCTGTCAATCTGACTGCACAACAACAAAATCATCGCACATAGAACTAGCTCAACTTTTATCTAACTTATCCGAAGAAGATCTCACTACAGTGATGTCTTGTCCAGAATTCGACCGTAAACTCTTAAGCCCAAGCTTCAAAATCGCTTGCGACACTTTTCTAAGAGAATTCCTAAATGTCATCTCAATTCGAGAAACGAAAGAGTACGAGAAAGAAAACGCAAGAGAACGGAGAGAGATGAAAAACAATGAAGAAATGACGTCATCGATAGATAGTAACAAAATAAACGTAGTTAATACTTTACATGTCTTCAAAAAGAGTGACAATAAAGAGTCAAAATCACAATTTTTCATCCCAATGAATGACAACGAAAATTTCAAAGAAAATTTCGGCAACCTACAAATCAGTGATGAGGACATTGAAATAGAACTGCCTGTATTACCAGATCTGTACACAGCTAGTGTTGCTACTTTAGAAAAAACGTTGTGCGAAGTTATACGACTGTTCCCAAAGCAAATACGACCATTGAGCCATTCAGAAAAGTTCGATTTGAATTTGGAACAGACTATTGACAGATATACGAGACGTTGTCATCAAGTATTTCAAGACAAACTTTTCTACCAAGAATTTATAACACTACAAACTGCAATAGCAGGATTGTTAAACACTCTGGACCGTTTAATATTATCTATAGATCAAACTGACTGTGATTTGCTAGAAAAATGTATAGACAACCTACTACCTACGACATTAGCAAAGAATCTATCAGTTTTCGCTGTGATTTCGTTGCAGTACCTATCATTTTTAATCAGAAATAAAAAAATAGTTGAAACTCCAGTACACACAGATGTTTCGTTTAGAGTAACTGTATCTGTGAATGATAATGTGGTGGTAGATAATGTGATAAGGGTAGCTTTAAGTAACGTGGCCAAAGCGCTGAGTTTCAAAGAGATTTGGACGGAGTTGAATGTTGATGCTAATGTTAATAGAAAGCAATCAGCGGTCAGCTGTTTGTACGCGATTGTAAAGTATTTGGTGAAGGTGAGTAATTAAAATCATTATCATCCTATGCTAGCTATCTATATGCACACATACGCCTCGTTGACTAGAAGTTGAAGTGGTCTCCGAGACCGCAATTGGTCGGAACAACTTACTTTAATGTACTGCTGAATGTTATAAATTGACTAATATTTTGGCTTAATTTCTGTCAGTGGCCTTCGTAATGTCGTTAATAGCGCAAAAAATATTATACTCCCTTTGCGTAAGTAGATACGTGGTTTTTAAAAGATATCAAAATCTATTCGACGACTAGAAGACATCCATTGAAGACTAACTCACAACAGTGCTAACGCAAATGGCTTTCTGTATCACAAATCTTATATCTTTAAATAGCAATTCTTACGATTTTCATAAAATTTAGTATATAGGGGGTTTCGGGGCGATAAATCGATCTAGCTAGGAATCATTTTTAGAAAATGTCATTTAAAAAAAAAATACCGAGCACAGCTCGGTCATCCAGGTACTATATTATTTAAGCGACCAAAAATAGGAAACTGAAATAAAATATTATTTAAGCGACCAAAAATACAAAACTGAAATAAAATTAAAGTCAGGCTAAGAAATAGTACAAGCAAAATTAAATGTAATTGGTTGGTCGCTCACTCATGTTTTCTTCACAAAAATGTTTAAACGACTGAATATTATTTCGTTTTTAGGATACAAAGCCCTTAACACCAAAACAATATATGCAATACCAAGACAACGGGCCACGTCCGGAGATGATCATAACTGGTGATAAACTTGTGGGATTATTAGAATATTGGGAACAAAATGTGTATTCCAAAAATTGTAACGATTATTTCGATATGTGTTATAAGGAGCCGGTTGAAAGTTTGATTGTGAGTTTGTCCAGGTAAGTGTATACGGAATAATTTGAATGCAAATTTTACGAATCGATGTTAATGCTAGATAGAAAGAGAGAGATAGATGGAGGCAGAGAGAAAGAAAAAAGGGCAGAAATGAAGATGCTACTTTTCCAATATAGAGTCTGAGTAGTAATTCGAAGTTGGGAATTGTGCCTACGGATGGCAACAGGCTCGACCTTTAATACGTTAGGGAAAGCCGACGAAATGTGCGTGACATTTCATTTCTGTCTTCACTCAGATAGTATGGGAAGATGCGCTATGTAAGGGTAATTTTTTGAACTACATTTGGACATATGTAAACAAACATACAAAATGTTTGTCTTTGGTCCATTTTATATTTTGAAGTCAGAGAAGATATTACTCCATTGAAATTAACGCCATCTATCTAATAGTACATAAGTTATTTAGATCACTAAGGATACAGCTCACCAATTTGTTTGTGTTTCAGACTAGACATAGTAAGTAATATAGCTCTTATCCCGCCTATAGCGTGGCCTTCAGTAGATGTTGTATCGAAAAAGGATGAGTTGCAGAAAATAGATCTGCCTCTACAAGCATTGCAAGATATGGATGTTCTTGAAGCATTTCTGTTTAGGTAAGAATATAATCCTTGAATCATTATTCCAGCCTTATTCAGTTTAACAAGCTTTGTCGCTATCTGTGTAAACGCCAAAATGTAAGGAACATTAGCAGCACCGGCATAGAAATCGACGTATATCCTATTTACCCACTATTTACCCTCAATGCGGTACTGAAGTACATTTTGTTCTAGTACCTAGTATAAATTATCTTTTAAACTTTGAATGTAGATCTTAACAAAAATTAATAGGACTCTAGACTAAGTAGTATAAGGTATAACTAAGTAAATATATTTCTTCAGCTCTTAAGATAGTTACGAAAAGACCTGTGCTGCGAAACGTTACACTTATTATTTCTTTCAGAGTTAACCTCATTGGATGGTCTTCAAAAAAGCAGTTCGAAGAGATGTGGGTAGGTCTTCTAGGCGCATTACAAGGTAACGGAACACATTGGGCAGTTCGTGGCATCACACAGTTGTTACTCTCAGCGGCACCTACAGTCGCTCGGAGAGGGATGTTACATGTTCCTAGAAGTGACCAGAGACTTAATGAAGGGTAAGTGATTTGAAATTTAAAAGCTATTGGTCGATCAAAAGTCTACTACTGCGACCATGGCGACCAGTCTGGACAGTAGACTGGTTACCCGCACTGTAATTCCGATCAACGATGATAATTCCTACATTCGTTCGCTAAGTTTTAAATAGTGCTTAGCAATACGATTATATTTGTTTTTTTTTGTCTGTCACCAGAATACAGCGCTTGCGCAACCTACTTATTGGAACTTCAGCTTACAAGTTATTTGACAACGTGAACTTAGAACGAGTTCCGCTTATGAACGATGGATTTGAAGGATACCACTATGCGCAATTTAATACTGAATATTTGAAGTTAGCAGCAGGTTAGATTTTTATTAATTTGTTATTCAGATTTTTTTTAGAGATACATAAATGATACGAAGTTATTATTATGTGACAAAAAATTCTAATTACGAGTCGAATCATGCTATTCACGTTTTCAGAAAAAGCTTTACGTACTTATTGGCATTTTTAATCGATTTCAAAATGTAGGAGATTATCGAATCAATTCGGATATTGTTAGTTCTGGCTTAACTCCGTCATTATGTACAGATTTGTATTTTTTTGTTTAGTTTGAAATTTGTTTCGAAACGATGACATTAAAAAATCGTTTTGTTTGGATTCTGTTTCGAAAATCTCTACTTTACCATAACAATTAGTATTATTTACTCTTTCGTTCCTTACTCAAATGATTTTATCCTCTAATATTCTTATCCAAACTAATAAAATTGTTGTAGACATCTCCGATGACGTGTCTTACAAAGTGAAGCGTGAAGTGAAACGAGTGCATCGCAATAAGGATATCGATGTCAACAGTTGTTTACAAATCTTAATGGACGTGATGTCCCAGATGTTGGAGCCTAAGGTAAGTCTGTTACATAGATGTTTGTAACCCCCGACGGAAAATAGGGGTGTTTTTGATGCGTTTTTTTATTAAAAAGCTGAAGTGATTGAGTTGGCTCGTAGCTCATAGACAGTTGCAACACCAGAGAGATTCCATACGCGTTGCCGTCCATTTAGATGTTGTCAAGCACTGGCTACCTTATTCATACCCAGGAACACAACAAAAAGTTATCACATTGCGTGTATTCTGTAAGGTGAAGGTACGTCCCCTATGGGTTCCGTAGAGCGAAGAAACAGTCTCGCGCCACCTAACCCTAGGTAACGTGTTCCATGTTGACTACATCATTACTTGACATCAGACAAGCCGTGGTCAACCGCAAGCCTGTTTTAGTATAGATAAAAAAGATCTAAACACTTCTTCACCATCATTTATGTTATTTGTAATATATCCAGGCTCCTACTGGTATAGCAGCTCGTTTGTCGCTAGTATCACTGGCCCGTCAGTGTGGCGGTGTGTTCACCTCCCGCGTGTACTGGCGGCGCGGCGCCGCTCAACTGTCGGCACTGACTTCACAGTCGCATCACACGCTCACACAGTACAGCGCGGCTGGTGCGGCGCTTTTATTAGCGCTGTCTGATTGTGTTAGTGTGCTTGAAGGCGCTGAAGGGTTGCAGGTACGTTGCAGAGAAATTAACTTAAATTACGTTTACTGACGAATTGTACGTTGGTAACGAATTAAAATGTGTTTACTAGTTTAGCGACTAATTTAAATAGTCTTTACTAAATTGGCGACCAGTTTAATTCACTTCACTAAGTTAAAGATGAACCTAAATTAGCGTATAAAGCATGTGATCAACTTAAATTAAGTGAACTATCAAAATAAGCCTTTCGAATTGAGCCAACTTCAATTATTCTTACTAATTTTGTGATCAATTAATATTAGCATTACAAAGTTGGCGACCAACTCAAATTACTGTTAATTATCTATTTCTATTACTCTTACTAAGTTAGCGACCAACTTAAATTGTCATTATTAAGTTGGCGACCAACTACAATTACTTCTAATGATTTAGCGACCGATGTCACTATTAGATTCATTGATTACCAACCAATCTCGTTTAACATATACAATTTTATTCGACAGGAACTGTCAACAGTACATCAGAAACTACTCAAATCTCTCTCATCGAGTTACGCCCCTCTCCGCCAGGCGGCACTGCATGGCTGTCTACTACAACTAACTAGCAAATCTTACAAATTAGCTGTCCACACCACTCCGAACCCTTACCAAGAACTTGTAACACAACTAAAAGTAGCTGTAAAACAATATTTAGCTCCTTATAGCAAGTAAGTAAAGTCCTCAATCGCACAAGTGAAAAGTTTTCTTATTATGATAAAAAGCTATGCCAAATTACTGAATATATGACTGTCCTGAATACAAATTTTATCAGTGAAGGTTTGTTAAAATTTCTTTTTTATTCAGTGTAAAATGTCATTCATAAAAAATGGTTAATCGAATTAATATTATAGGCCGACAGTTTAACTCGCGTATCGCCATCTAAGGTACAAAGTCATAAAACATTAATTAAATCTTTTAAAGAACTATCTAACCACAGATAAAAGTAATGTAAGACTATTTTTCACTAATATCCATATCTCTTGAATCATCATAAATGTCTGTGCAGCTTGAGGAGTCAGAATCTTGGCGATAGGCGATACGCGAGTTAAACGGTCTATCTATAGTTGCAGAAGAATGTTTCCTGTAAAATGATTTTTTCAGTATAAAATGCGTCATATAACTTTTTATTAGATATTTAATTGTAATACATGCACGTCTTTAAGTTATAATTAAATAAGGTTAAGCTTTGCTTCAAATAAAACACCTTTGTAACCATATTTATACGTAAAAAATATTTGACTTTGACAAATTTTACTTCCTCTACAATTCTACAAAACTCTTTTCAGAATATCACTGTATGAACAAAGTTTGTACTGGACTGTATTATTCACTTTAGTGGAACTTGGCCATCCAGAACTTATAAATATCGCCGTGGAGTTTGTGCTTACGAATCCGAGACATTATTGTATTGACTTAGTTGTAAGGGTGAGTATTTTCATAAAAAAAAAACAAAAATGTCGTAGGTCGCCAGTCCTACAGCCAGCACAATTTTTTTTCTGTGGATTTGGTAACTATACAGAATACATCGTCAAAATTCTATCTCCATTAAACAAGTTTTGGTTGGTCGTTAGTTGAGTAGCTGGGAGATTTCAGTATAGCACAAGTGCGCATATCACCCTCTTGTTCTTGACAGAACAGACTGATGGAACAATAGGCGGCGAACCGACGGCTTAACGTGCACGTGGTCATGGCACCAACTTTCTGATATCGATGACTGATTAGTAATGAGAAATTAGATAAGGAGCAATACGTTGGCTCAATGTGAAAAGCGAGAATCTTAGTTCATCTGTTTAGGAGAGCCGTCGTGTCTTTGTATCAAAATGAACCATTTATTCTATTTATATAAATTCGAAAGTTTGTTGTTGTCTGGGTGTAATTTATTACCTGGATGACGTAATCGTAGAAGCATATCGCTAAGATTCGTTGTCTCCTAATTCAAAGTTAATTTTCAGGGTATCACTTCTACAATACGACAGCAAGTATTACCAAAAGATCTCAAAAATAATATTATAGAAAAACTCTTGGATAATATGAAGAAGTATTCAGAACAACATGCTGTACAGATTATGATGGTTCATCTATTCTCAGGTAGGTGGTACCTATTATAATGAAAACACGTGCTAGTCTAGATATAATTTACACTGTACTTCCCCTGAGTAGTTTGTTGCGCAAGAGCGTTGTTCATCTTTTCTCTCTCCTTTTGGTCGGAAATCTGTTTTCTACAAGAATTTTACTTGTAAGTAAGAATGTTAAGTAATTTTTTGTTGGTACGAGTGTCCCTATTCTATATATAGAGGAATTATCGGACATCGCCATTATGTCGAGCGGTGAAAACAGTCTGATTGGGCTATATTGTGCCTAGGAGGTCCCGCTCCGGACAAGCTTTGTGTAACAACAAAGATTGGTTTCGGTGTGGTTTGTTGAGGGACTATCCTCCGTGCTTCGGAGAGCACGTTAAGCTGTCAGTCTCGGTTGTCATCTAAAACAACTTATGACAATCGTTACAAAAGCCTAATAATATAATCTGACATCTGGTTTTAACCATCTCGGCTACTGGTTACCTACGGGTTTCGAGGTCTGATGGCAGTCCCTCGTTTAATTCTGGTAGCTAGCTGCATCAGGTTAGACTGGGAGCCAACCCCAATAGAAATGGAAAAAAGCCAAGAGAAATAATGATGATAGCCGCATAGTATTGTCTTAGATTTACGCGAATATCACACATTGAAATAAAACTACTTTTTAACGGATTTTATCGCGGTTTACTATAGATTTTAGATCCCGACGTTTCTAAGTCTTTTTAGACTTCATGTTCACGGGTGGACTGAGGTATATGACGTCCAAAAATATTAATCACGATTATTACTGACTACCTCCAAACATTTATATTTAAGTTGCGTTCCGATTTTAGCAAACTGAGCTCACAGTGTCTTGAATTTTGCTTGGGTTTTGGTACAAGTAAACGTACTTTGAAACGTCGGGATCTAAAATCTATAATAAACTGCAGTAAAATGTAGTTTTATTTCGATGGCCACATAGCTAGAATTTATGCCAAAACCTTGACAACCCTTTGGTATAGGTACAGCTATGTTGAACTTTAGGCTCGGAAATAGACTTTTAAACATTTTTAATTGTGAACGAATGTGCTGTTTATCCGTTTTACGTTGTCATTTTGGATTAAATCAATATGATGTTGAAGGGTACACTAAATTCTTTAATGTACTTTTTCCTATTTCAGCTGATAGCAAACTATTAAGTCCAAAATTAACATCAGATGTCTCCAACATGGATCCCGACGTCCTAATGAACTCTATGGAGAGAATAACATTGCTCTACAAAGTACTACGACAAGTGAAACTGAAAGAAAATCAAAGAATTATAACAACTACTCTTCAATACTTTCTGAGGGAGACTCTACCACCAGCAGCTACTTTAAGTAGAGTTGTAATAGAGTTTGTAGAGACTTGTAAAGAGACTGAGAAGTGTGAGATGGATCTAGTTACGGAAAGAGATAGATTGATTGATTCGGCTGTTATGAATTCGCAAGTTGTGTTTGAGGTATGTTTTATTCCTTTGATATAGTTTAATATTTGCATTATATATAAATGCCCTCCAGCTAGGTGGAGCGACGATCGGCGAAAGATAGCCGGCAGTAGCTGGATGCAACAAGCGGAGGACAGGGTACAATGGCGCTTATTGGGAGAGGCGGACATAAGCGTCTCCCAATATGCGGACTACTGTAGACTGCTATTTTTTTATCCTATAATAGGTTTGCGCTTGACCACAACTTGCCTGATGTGAAGCAATGTTGCAGTCTACTATGGAACGCGTTTACCTAATAAATATCGATTCACTCGTGACTTGAAGACAGGTAGATTATAGCTATCGAGAAACAGAGATGCCGGCAACGAATTGCACAACTTAGCAGTTCGCACAGTAAAAGTGGGAGCATGATGATATAAATGTCTATATGGTACTGACAACTCCATTTGAAATTATTTTTTGTATTCGGTTAAAGTAAGTTCGGTTAAATAAAGTCGCCCACCGTAGCTTTTTAAATATCCGCTAACTCAGAAACAACGCAATGTCATCTGTTTACTATTATCATAAATATCTGGATGACCGAGCTTTGCTCGGTATTCTTTTTTTAAATGACATTTTCTAAAAATGATTCCTAGCTAGATCGATTTATCGCCCCCGAAACCCCCTATATACTAAATTGTTCAGGGAAGGTTTATTTAATAAGTAGTCATTACACCTTATTGCACCCTAAAGGGGTTGAAAATATTAGCTTTCGCCTGCAATTTTGTCTAAGAGTAAAAATTACGAGAAAATTTTACCTTGCCGTCAATAGGCGAACATGCATTAAAATGTCCATTAAAATACGTTTGACCTAACAGATGCACGGATCATCCGTCCATTCATCATGCCATCTAAATCCATCATATTCTTCTTTCTTACAGGTGTTCCAAACGTCAATATCCCAAGACCAACTGCCAGTTCTATCTGGATGGATCTTCGAAGCTCTTTGCCACTTATTAAGCGGCAAAATAACACCAAACATTCTCCCCTACTGCGTGCTAACATTACTAGTTTCAGCCAGTTCAAACCAGTTTGTGAGAAATATTTCGCCTTTAACCGCTTACATACTGTTTCAAGGGTTCAAAAAATGTTCCACAGTTAATGAAGATTGGGGAGTGTTTAGAAATTTTGTTTGTAATAATGTTTGTATGTCGTTTGCTGATAGAAGGTTGTTATGCGTTGTGGCTGTGAAGTCTGAGTTTAGTGGATCTCAGTTGTTAAGGTTGAAGGAATTATGTGAAGGCAATGATTGTTTAAGCGATTTAGCGAAGTGTTTGAACGTGTAATAACAAAATAGTGTTTATAGAATGCTTAATACGAATATTCATATGCCGGATAGGATATTCATTATAAGTAGGTGGGTATATATTTACAAAATAAAGTAGTATATGTATTAAGTTATCTGGTTTCTATAAATCAAACTCTGCTTCGTATGGGATCAGGTGCCGTACCACAACAGCTTAGAGCAATATTGTTTGAGCTGCGGAAGAGGGATGCCATTATACAATGTGTAGAGCTACATCTCTTTCGCACAACTGCAATAGTAATACTATATAATAATAACAGCTATTCACACTTTATAGTCGGTAGGAGTAAACGTTTTTTTTTTAAATGGAGAAGTATTTTTTTTCTTATAATACAGTTCAATTGGACGGAAGAAGCTAGTAATAGGAACAGTTGGAAAGCTATGGGAGAGGCTTTTGCCAAGCAGTAGGACATTACAGGCTATTAAAAAAGGTCCAATTTCGATCTCTGGTTATATCGAATAACAGTAGAAAGGGCCCCGGTATTGTTTTATGAATGTTAAAAAAGTAATTATGTTTTACCCGTCCTAAATTTAAATAGGCACTTAAGCACCTAGTTATGTCATAGAGAAATGTATAGAAAAAAATAGTAAATAAATTCTTATATTAGATAGTACTTTTTATTAGGTACTTAGATTGCTTGGCAAATTGGATTTGAAATTAATATAACATAGGGCTGATTTTTAATATCTATAAAAGTTATATTTATTAATGTTTTGAATGATTGACTGTCAGTCAGATATGAGAAATGTTATTGAAAAATCAGGCGATAAAAGCAATGCACATTTTTGACTTGTCAAATCAAAGTCTGTTAATTAACATATTTTCTGATCTGTTCTAATGAGAAAAATAATATATTTAACCTGTGTTGTGACAAAGAACTGTGCCTTTAGTATTGTCTTAGTTTTACGCGATTATCACACATTGAAATAAAACTACTTTTTAACGGATTTTATCCCGACATTTCAGTCTTTTCTTTTCCACCCGTGAACATGAAGTCTGAAAAGACTTTGAAACGTCGGGATCTAAATTCTAAAATAAACCGCGATAAAAACCGTTAAAAAGTAGTTTTATTTCAACTGTGCCTTTAGTAAAATTGATAAAAAGCAGCGTATTGTTTATAACCTACCTACTTAGCTATAGTTAACATATTTTATACTTATAAGAAAAATTTAGTTGCTTAAAAACGTTAGATTATAGTATAATGACATGACAAAATATTATATTGTTAATACTCAGTCACCGACTATAGGCCGACCGTTAACTCGTGTATCGCCTATCGCCAAGATTCTGACTTCTCAAGCTGCACAGACAGTGATGATGATTCAAGCGATATGGATATTAGTGACGAATAGTCTTACATTACTTGTATCTGTGGTATTCAACCAGTTCTGTAAGAGATTTAGTTAATGTTTTATGATTTTGTACCTCAGATGGCGATACGCGAGTTAAACGGTCGGCCTATAGATATTGCTAGACACAATATGCTGTGTCTTATCTATATCGGAGCCTAATTCACGTAAATTCTTGACGCGCCGATCAAGTTGCGGTGCAGTTGCAGTAAAATTTACGTCTCAGTGGAAAATGGTATTCATAAAATTGTTAAACTGTCATATCTAGTCTAAAGCGCTTACGTGACGCGCACTTGACGCAAGCGTAATGACAGCCAGGTTGTCAAAACTACGAGAATACGAAATAGGTTGTTTTGATCGAAACTTAAATGCAACTGCACTGCAACTGAAGTTACTACTACATATTGTCCAACCCCAACCAATTTTGATTGGTTCGTTAAAGGACAAGAACTTGAATGAACCAATCAAAATAAGATATCTTTATCAAATTCCCGCCAACTTTTGACAGTTACATAAAATATTTGACGAAAGAGGCCGATGTGGTAAGTACCCACCACACATCCTTTCTACTAAGAAATTTGATAGACAGGTTAACGCATGTATGGAAATAATGTTGTTTTTTTTTGTATCACCCGCTCCAATAAAAAACGAATAAAAAATGGCGGCTTATACTTAAAATGACAGTTTGGACTGTCAGCAAAATATGGTAGTCAGATAGTAGATGATATTTTTAAATATAGACTGATTTCAACCCTTTTTTAGTGTCCCACTGCTGGGCGCGGGTCGTTTCATCTCCATTGCTCAATATCAGTGAAGGAAAACAACCTGAGGATACCGGCATGTCTAAGAACTAATCATTCGAGGACATTGATATCCATCAACCCCAATTTAGCCAGCGTGTGTGAATTAAGGCCTAAACTCTCTCAATTCGTTAAATAGTTAAGAATTTCGGACTTAATCACACCACAATCCTACACCAATATTGAGTAGCGGAGATGAAACAATTCACACAAAGATGTGAGGCGATTTATAAGGCGACGCTATGCGCCACCGCTGCTTTTAAATATAGACCATAGTTATTCTAAAATAAATACGCAAGATATGTACCTATTTAAAAATCAAACTAGTTCTAAATAGACTCGAAAACAGCGGATTCCATTTTTCCTAGAACGTGTAAAACCTAATTCCTAATATTGAATACCAGGGGCGAAGAGTGTATACAAGCCGATTCCCATCGGCTTCCCTTTGGGGAATGGTCAATATCACACGTACTTAATAATATATTATGTAACGCCTAAAAGTTTTAAATAGCAACAAAAATAAGTATAGCATCAAGTGTAAGAACGATCGGTGACGGTACTAAGGAGATATTATTTTCCTAAGTAAGATTTTTTTTGCTCCGTATTCCCCTTTTCGGACTTCCACCCTTCGCCACTGCTGAATATTATTTTTTTGTGTGCTGTACCGACGTGTGTGACAAAAGACAGCAATAAAGTGCGAGTAAGAGGGGAGATGATTAGGGCCGCCATTTTTAATTCGTTACATTATTCTGGCAAGTTAGAATTGGAAAATTAAACATTTATAGAAATATTATAAAAAAACTAGTTGCCCCAGCGAACTTCGTACCGCGTATTACTAATTTCGCTAAAAACAAAATATTTCGCCCAATAATTAAAAAAAAAATTTGGATTGAACACCCCTTATCACTTAGGGGTATGAAAAATAAATAGTAGCCGATTCTCAGACCTACTGAATATGCATAAAAAATTTCATAAGAATCTGTCAAGTCGTTTCGGAGGAGTACGGAAACAAACATTGTGACATTGTGATTGATTTGAAATTTTAATTTTTTTATGTAATAATCTTAAAAGGTGTTTGTCGTTTACATTGGTTCATTTATATTTAATGTTAAATAAAAATTTAATTTTCTGTTTTATATTAAACACTGTGTGATTCTGTTTACTGTGAAAATGTATAATAATGTACAGTATGGATACTTTATAAGAAATAACTGAAATTATTAAGTAAAAAAGTATATTTTTAACTCGCTTCGCTGGTTAATAAAATAGTTAAAATAATAATATGTTTGTTTGTTTGTAGAAATCCTGATATTTTATTTATTATTTATTTATTTATAGAAAATAAATAAATAATAAATAATAATAATAATTTTATAGAAAATAATGTTATAGTTAGATAAGAACGTCCATATTCATAAAAAAGTTATAAGACTAGTTAAAATGGACTTCGTCTCTCTCTTACTAGTATAAAAATACGCTTAAATATTTTAAGCTACTTATGTTATTATGAAATATGTTTATAAATTACTATATGTTTATAATTCGTTTGTCTTTGTCTGTTATCTTGACATTTATACTAGTAAGAAAGAGACAGTCCATTTTAACTAAAAAGTCTCTTATGATGTTTATGAATGAGACCGTAAAATTTTCGCAAAATTCAAGGTTATTCAAAAAGGTGCCAATACTCATAAGAGTATTGGCACCTTTTTGAATAACCTGCTGCCATAAATACACTTTTTTAGTGATCACGATACGTCTTTTATGCAATTAAACACCATTTACGATTGGTAAAATAGGTACGCATTTTACTCTAATTGGCTATTACCCTGTATAGGAGCAGGGCGGGCGATCCATAATATGATCGTATGTGGAACTCTGAACTAAAACCCCCCGGGTGTTCCTTCGCGCATCCTAGCCAGAGTGTCACGGGAACTCCAGTGACACAACAGTGACAGCTTCTCGGGCCTGTTGGTAAGGCGGCGGGTTGCTCGTTAAGATAAGATAAGATAGCCTTTATTTGTATAAACATGGTGTACATACAATGGCATGCAAGATATTAGTTAAAAAGTAAGTTCAGACATGTTTTGTCACTTGTTTCGGACATACAAATATTAACAATTGATCGAAATACCACATTCAAAATTTATATACAAATAAAGTAGGTAAGTAGGTACATAGAAATTACAAATAAGTTAAGCTGAAGTCTTGGTATAAATCATGATAAAATAATAACAAAATGTGAACAATTATTAAATAAACCATTATTAATATTACAATTATTATTGATAATTCATTCATAAGCAAGCAACATTTTAACAATAACAATTAATATAGTTAACAATCGTTAAAGAATTGGTGTAGGTATGAATATCTTTAAATACCTAGTTCATAGCTGTATATAGACGTCCGTTTCTCACAATGCCGGTTAGTAGGTAAGAGATACGATTCTCTTATTGGTTTGGTTTATAAACAGTACTCTTATTACGAGTTGTTAATATGAAAAATGTTTTTGAATAATATTATGTACCTGTCATGATGATAAGTTTATTTATTTATTTATTTATTTCCAACTTATATCTACCATTACAGGTGTAACCTAATTCAGTAGATATAAAACAATAATAAAATTAAAATACAAAATATAACAAAATTCAAAACACACACACATTAAATATCAAAATAATATAAAACAAAATCAGAAAACACAAAAAAAATAGAAAAAGCATCATATACACCATCCGTCATATCAGTTTTTCTACTTCGTAACATAAAATAAATAATAATATCCTAGCGAGCTCATACAACTTCGAGTGAAATATATCCATTTTAACATGTAACCTATTTATTATACGAATTGATTGGACCAGCGGAGTTTTAGCTTGGAGATTTGTTTTGGCTACCGGTATGGATAGTAGTGGTGGACGTCTTCTTCTCGACGTGTAGCCGTCCGGTATGCAAAAACTTAATCAAAATAAAGTTAAAATACACAAATCTACTACCCATTGTACCTATTGTTGCCAATACATTTTATTCTATTTTTAGCAATTTTATTTTCTAACTAATGTTTTGAACAAAAGAAGTTTATGATAGTATTTGAAAACTTTTTTGTAATGTTGAACTCGTACCTACTAAGGGTACTGAAACGGCTCGCCTATCTTAATTACAGATAACTTAATGCATAATTTAAATACCAACGACTCGCCTATGACTAAACATTGTTTATCAACCGATTATCGAGTTGATAATTCCTCGATATCATTTATAGTTAAAATGGCGGTAACAAAGCGTGGTTATGTGTTTGGTGCATTTTTGTCCAGTGTTTTATGTGTGTTATTGCTTTTAGTAGCTATAGCCAGTGATAGTTGGGTAGTTTCTACAGCAACAGCTGATGTACAAGTATCTGATAGTACTGTGAGATATGGCTTGTTTAGAGGAGAACTTACCTTGAATGATTTGGCGACACCTAATATCAATACGTTGTATAGTAAGTATGTTTGGTTTTTGTACCGTAATTATTAAGCACTGAATAAATAAATAAATAAATATGTTTATGCCTCTGTAAAAGCCAGTAGGCTGATTCACGTAATTTCTTGACGCACCGATCAAGTTGCGTTGCAGTTGCAATTAGGTTGTCCTAGCTATTTTGTTCGTATAACCACAGACAATATAATACTATACTAGTGATTAGTAACATACAGATAAATTTTGTTTACCGACGGGTAAGAGTACCTGGAAATTATAATAAAGGGCTCCCAGTAATAGTTTAGTCTCACAAAAAGAAGGATTTAGAAAAATAAAGAAGAAAATAATATTTATCTGGATTCGAACCGGGATTAAATGGTTTTGTAACCGCCCAATATCCCACCTGATTTACAGTCCATAAAATCTAAGAAGTACCGATTGACAGTTCTAAACGTAGTACATTTAGAATTTTATTTTTTGTATGAAAATTGTTTATGTTATGTTGAAATAAAAATAGCTTCATAATTCATTTATTTTACAGGAAAGCTAATAAAAATAGTGTGAATTACCTACGCCTCTATAAAGCTAATTTAATAGAAAACAGTGAAACGTCAAACGGTACTTCTTAGATTTGATGGACTGTAGCAGAATATTACAAATCATGGTGTAATTTGCCTTCGTATTGTAATGATGTTTTAGCATGTTTTCATTGCCTCAAAACCCGAATAAAATATACTAAATCAATGTACCAAAAAAAAACGACACTGACTTATTTTAAAATAAAATTAATACTACTAGCACGATCAGATTAGTTAATTGTTGAGCTACTCAAAGGTTTTACAATTTGGTAGGATTATACAATAAAGTTTTGTGAAAAATTGTTAAACACAAGAATTGCTCGCATAAAGGCGTTAGATACATAGATAACATAACGTCACCCTGTAATTACCCAAAGGTATAGGTAGAGTTAATATCACCCACCTTTCGCCGACTTTGTTAAGACGTGTGTCGAGCGGTGTTAGGTATCCGACCTCTAAAACGGCAGATACGACACTTTTCGGCCAAAATTCTTACCACTAGATACGTTGACATACATATATTAATTGTTTAGCTTTTATGGCCTACCATCATTGGTAGTTGTACAAATAGCATGAATTTAAACTGACAAAATGCTAAATCTATATATATAAAAATCAATGCCACTTTTCGTTGCAATTTTATAAGTCAAAAACGGGCTTACCTATTCAAACACAATGTTTAGGCATTGTTCGGACTATTAAATAGATGATTTATGTGAAGTTTGCATAAAATCGGTTGTGCGGTTCTTTATTTATCACATTTTTTGTAAATTGTTGAGTGGGTTTTTTGCTACCTGGGCGAAGCTGGGGCGGGCCGCTAGTAACGTATATTATTTTATAATTACTTGCCCGGATCATACCACTGCTGAAAAAGACCTACTCTACACCTCCGCTTTGCGATCTTGTGCCACCTGCCTCCAATTATCTATGTATTTATCAATTTCGTCCTGTGTCCGTCTCGGTCTATCGCGACGCCTTCTTGGATCTGGATGCCAGTCTGTGGTTATCTTTGCCCACAGCTCACCATACAGCAAACATGGCTAGCACAATTCCACTTCAGCTTAGAGGCTTTACGAGCTATTTAGCGATTTGTATTTTTAAGCGCAGGTCGGTGTTATGTACTGTGTTCGTTAGATTGACACGGATGCAACAAATGTTGAGTTTGAACTTCTAATAGCGTATAATCTTACCAGAATTAAAATGACGCTGTTTGGCTCAACAATTATAATATGTCATGGTATTTAATATTGTCCAACCACAAGTTAATTTTCAAGGACATAATTTTTAAAGCACCAATCAAAATTGAGCACCTGCAGAGCAACGGCGGCGCAGCGGTACGTGCCTTGCCTTAGATATATAAGGCCGCAGGTTCGATTCCTAGTCGTGCCCACATATCTTTATGTGAATTGTTACATCGCCGCTGCTCAATATCGGTGACGGAAAACATCGTGAGGAAACCGGCATGTTTAAGAACTAATCAGACGAGGACTTGGCCAGCATGTGTGGATTAAGGCCAAAACCCTGTCAACTTTTAAGATAGTTGAGGAAAGACCCGTGCCCAGAAGTGGGACTCTAAAAAGTGTGGAAGTAAAGAAGTGAATCAAAATTACTGGTACCGCTAGTTTCGCAAGCACAATTTCACACAATATTCGAAGAAAGTGGCGTCTAGTAGGTATCTAGTCGGTGTACCAACTTACAAATCCTCAGAGGCAACTTCTATTAAGTATTCTAAGTAAGTAGGCACCTATACTACGGGCTATTTGCACTTTTATTTACAGTGACGTGTGTAGCGGGACTCAATTCGTGTGCTCTCAGCTGTAAAACTGAGGAGGCAGCCAGACTCGCTGAGGTAAATGTTTGATTTGCTAACTCGCCCCGGAAGGGGTGAAACGGGGTGAAACAACAAATAACCTAGAATATTTCTGTATTTGCACTACTTAAAGGAGGTTAGTTATATAAACAATATTATTTAGAAATATTTCGACAAAGTTTACGAATTTTTCGAATCCGTAAATATTGGAAAGCATTAATAAAGCAACATTGCTTATAGACCACAGATAATATAATACTATACAAGTAATATAGAATGTCAGATAAACAAAAGCTCTAGAGATTCTACATTAGCAAAAAAGGTAAATGTTTCTGTACATAGGCTAGTGTAATAGCATTTTGGCTATTCCTGCATCTCAGGAAGCCAAAATGTTAAATTCATTGTAGGTACAATGATTTAATTTTATTTAAAAACAGACAAGTTACGTCAGAACTTATGTATCTATGCAATCCTTGCGGGAATTACATGTTCTATGAGAACAAAGTCCCTAAAAAAAACATCATTGAAGCATCATCGTATTACTTACCCGTAGGTGTACGCAGAGGTGGATATCACCCACTTTTGACAGGCTATATTTATTAAGTCCCATAAATAATAGGGGGTGAACCCAGTGCCGGATTAAGCAAGCGCGGGGCCCGTAGCAAATCATACTGAGGGGCCCTTGTTCTACTTTAGGCTTTTAAATAAAATTGGTGAATTTACTACAAACTTTACTACAGAGATCTAATCAAATATCTAGATATTTTTTATCATGTTTTAACAATGTAGTTATATAAAATGACTGATTTTACATAATAAAATGTTCTTAAAAAGATAATAGCATTTGTGGCATATTACAGAGCTGATTAGCTCTCTATAATATGCCACAAATTAATAAATGTCGTTTACGTGTCGTACCAATCTATCTCCAGTAATATTGTAGGTACTCTGAACAGAACTACTTACTAAAACCTTGCAAGGATTAATGTTTGGAGTTTCGTATACGCGGGGCCCCCTTTTGCGCGGGGCCCGTAGCAAATGCTACTCTTGCTACGTGGCTAATCCGGCACTGGGTGAACCTATTACTGTTCGTCGAGCACAATTCCAAATTTCGAGATGCAATTAAGATTCTCTAACTACCTACTTATAGATACTTATTAGAAAATCAAAACATTAAACAGTAGCTAATGAATAAATTTATACAATTTTAATCAATTCATAGTAAATGATATTGAATCCAAATAGTTAAGAGGTTTGATGTACTCGTATAGGATCTTCAATGAAACGAAAGTGGACTGTATAAATAGGTGTAGTGTCTAGTGGAAAATCTAAATAAAAGAAGAAACTGACTGACTGACATATCAACGCAGAGCCCAAACCGCATGGTCTGGAGACTCCAAATTTGGCACATAGGTTCTTTATGGGGTCTAGGGGTGCACTAAGAAAGGATTATTCAAGACTCACCCTTTAAGGGGGTGAAACGGGGTTCCAAAGATTGTATGGAGAAACAAGATTAGTGAGACCAATTTCGCGGGCGAAGCCGCGGGCGGAAACTAGTAAAATATAAAAACAACAAGTATCGCGCTTCTATGCCGAGTCTTTGTGAGGCGCACCGCGGTTCTACCCCTGCGCCCGCGCATATTGAATGTCGATGCATCGATAGTAAAATAAATAACATATAAATTAACTTCTAGCTGTTATCTGACTACGACTAATTAGACAAGGGTGTCACCCAAATAAGTCAGTTTTTAATAGATTTCTTTTACACGTTCAAGTACTTACCTGACTATAGGATACCTTACTGAAAGTACCTACTTATCTACCCAATATCTATCTCATTTTCCAGGTGGAAGCGTTAGCTCAAGGCTTTCGACCGACGCCCGCCTGCCTCGCCACCACTGACGTCGATGAAACCAACCCCTGTAATCATACTTTCCTATTTTTCACTAATTATCCATAATATATAAAAGGAGAAACTAACTGACTGATGTATCAACGCACAGTGCAAATCGCTGGGTCTAGAGACTCCAAATTTGGTACACAGTGAAGGTCTTGTTTAACGCGACGCGGGCGCAGCCGCGGGGGAAGTTATTTATGCATATTTCTACTAATATTAGAAGAAATATCGCTTTATTTTATTTTTTATCAAACTTTCGACCTACTCCAGTATTTAATTATTTAATTAAAAGCCACAGACAATTGTCCGTGGGAGTGCACTTTCAATCTTAATCCCCACACGTGGTCCCGGGTGGTGCAAATCAGGTGACAGTAAGCTAGTGGTAGACTACCGTATAAGTGACCACCCACCAGACCAAGCCGCCCCGCAAGTTAACATCATCATCAGTCTGCTTCAGGCCAGTTGTAGTCAGGCGTTGCGAGCTCAGAGCTCAGCTTGCGAGACAGAGTCTGTCTGTCTCTTTCTACTCATCCTTAAAAGATAAAGATGGTATTTTTTTAGATTTATGCGAATATGCGTCACCCATTGAAATAAAACTACTTTTGAACGTATTCAAGACACTGTGAGCTCAGTTTGCTTAAATCGGAACGCAACTTAAATATTAATGTTTGAAGGTAGTCAGTAATAATTGTGATTAATATATTTGGACGTCAAATACCTCAGTCCACCTGTGAACATGAAGTCTGAAAAGACTTTGAAACGTCGGGATCTAAAATTTAAAATAAACCGCGATAAAATCCGTGAAAAAGTAGTTTTATTTCAATGTGTGATATTCGTGTAAATCTAAGAAAATACTAAAAAAATTATTGTCAATTTTTTTGACAATAAACTGGTGGTAGAATACCGTATAAGTGACCACTCACCATACAAACCCGCCCCGCAAGTTAACATCATCTTCATCATCTGCTTCAGGCTAGTTGTAGTCAGGCGTTGCGAGCTCTGTCTGTCTCTTTCTACTCATCTATAAAAGATAAAGATGTTTAATGTTTGCAACTTTCTTCTGCAATTTCACCCAGGCGCACCAGTGTAATTTAATTTATGTTTCAATTTCAGTAGAACAACCACCGGTGATTTCGTACGCGTTCTACGTGGTGATATTACTGATACTGTTCGTGCAGCTCACTTTAGCTGTGGCAGCAGCTGGACTTGCTATTGTGAACGCAACTAAAAACCCTACGGAACCTATCTTTGGGTTGCCTGGTGAGTGAAACTGGATGTATCGAAAATACTCGTATTATCTTTAAATTTATAAATCAATGCCACTTTTCGTTGTAATTTTATAATTCAAAAACGGGCTTACCTATTCAAACCAAATGTTTAGGTATGGTTCGGACTATTTAGTAGATGGTTTATATGAAGTTTGCACAAAATCGGTTGAGCGGTTCTTTATTTATCACATTTTTGTAAATCGTTGTGTGGAGTGAAGCTACCCGGGCGAAGCTGGGGCGGGCGGCTAGTGTAGTATAAAAACTGTGGTACCTGATACCCCAAATTGGTAATCAGGTATGCGAAGTCCCGGGAACTGCTTGAATGCTTTGGATGAAAATAGGCAGGGAATTGACAAATTGACCTGGACGCGACTTGACTTTTTACTTCCAGGATTTTCATGTTTTTAGGTATAAAAAAATTGAATGCAGAACGGTTATTTCGTGGACAGTGTATAGCTTACCTACTCACAAGGCGACTTTTTAGATAATTTCATGGTACTACTAATCTATAGGTCTCTCGTCATCCCCTATTAAGTTTGGGACTCTGATAATCTCCGCCTTTGCTTATATTTTCCGTTATGTGTTTTGGTTCTAAACACCGAACACACGAAAACTATTTTGTTAATTTATGGATTTACAAAAAAGGTTTTTACAATTCCAGGTTGTCTCTGGACAAATGTAGCTACAGCTGTAGATTATTGGATTACCAAAAAAGGTTTTTACAATTCCAGGTTGTCTCTGGACAAATGTAGCTACAGCTGTAATAGGTATCATAGTCCTGCTGACATTCGGTATCTACTGGCTCGCTTCAGGGTGGAAGGAGCACCTCGCTATCTCATATATCGCGCTTGGGCTGTTCGTGCCTGGCCCAGGACTTGGGTATTCATTTTGGTAAGATTTTGACCTACTTTTTTTATTCTGTATTATGCTTGCGCTTGAATACAACTTGCCTGATGTTAAGCAATAATGTAGTCTACAATGGAACGCGCCTGCCCAATATGCCGATTCACTCGTGATTACTAATGATTTTCGGCGATAAAGCGGCAGTGGAATAAGACTCGAAGCGCAGTAGTATCGGCCTTTGCTTTGAAATAGAAGATAGCAAGTTCGATTCACGGTCGAGTCTAGTTGTTATATCTTTGAGTGGATATCATCGCTGCTGCTCAATATCAGTGAAAGAAGACATCTTGAGGAGGAAACTGGCATGAACTAATCATTCCAGGGCGTGTCAACCAGCAACTCGCACTTGACCAGTGTATGTGGATTAAGGCCTACCCGTGCATAACAGTGGACTGGCTCAAGGGAAACTACTTCAAATTAAATTAAAAATTTATATGTTTAAAAATTTAACTTAGTAATTATTTAATAATAAAAATATAAAAATATTTTTAAGTAATAATTTATCTAATTATTTTTATTTACTTTAGGTAATTTACTTTAAATTTTACTTGCAAAAAGGGCTCATGGATGATTTCTGACATGTATATTTAATTTGAATGAGCAGCGGTGGTACTGCGGCACGAGCCTCGCCTTTGACATATAATATCGCGGGTTCGATTCTTAGTCGTGCCCACACATCTTTGTGTGATTGTTATATCGCCGCTGCTCAATATCGGTGAAGGAGAACATTGTGAAGAAACCGGCATGTCTAAGAATCAATCATTCGAGGACAAGTAACATCCACCAACTAGGCCTTAACTCTCTCAACTCGTAAGATTGTTAAGAGAAGACCCGTGCCCAGTAGTAGAACACTAAAAGGGTTGACGAGAGTATTTAATCTTCTGTTTCAGGATACTGATAGCAGCGATTCTCTGTCCCTGTGTAAATGTGGGTCTTATACAACTGAGATCTTACCTACTAGAGAAGGATCCACCACCACCCACCATAAAATTGGAAAACCATTCCGATGGAACTATATTTTTATACTAAAACACATATATTTAAGTTTCGTATTAGAAGATTCGTCAGACTTTGTACTGTTTCGTTTAACGTTACGATTTTGTACACTAAAGAAACCAACATTGACGTAGTATTGTCTTAGATTTACACGAACATCACACATTGAATAAAACTACTTTTCAACGGATTTTATCGCGGTTTATTTTAGATTTTAGATCCCGAATATCGGTGAACTAAAACATCGTGAGTAAACCGGAATGTCTAAGAACTAATCATTCGAGAACATGTGATATCCTCCAACCCGCACTTGGCCAGCGTGTATGGATTAAGGCTTAAATTCTCACAACTCGATAGTTGACAGAAGACCCGTGCCCAGTAGTGGGACCCTAAAAAGGCCAGAAATGTAAGTGAAGTGTGTCATAGAAGTCATAATACATGCTTGTACGCGCTCATATTTAGATCCGATTTATTTAAAATCAAGGAAAATTGATGTAAGAATCGTGACAATTTTAATATTGTATACTTATTTTAATGTAGAATGTACATATATTTAATTTATGAAATTATTTTTTATAAATTAAGAATTTTACTAAAAATATTTTGAAATTTTTTAAAATAATAATAAAATATTGAAAATATTTTTTTATTTTTCTTTTCTTGTTGTTTTAATTTTTAAAAACATTCTATCCTATGTTTTCTACGTATAATAATTGTAATGCGAAAGTTAATATGTGAATTTGGATGTGTAGATGTTCCTTACCTATTTTTTCACCTTTATTTTGTCAGGTATAGGTTAATATCACAAAGGCGAAACCGCGAGCCGAATCTAGTTTTCAATAAAGGGTTCTGGAAAAGTCATTTTGTAACAAACTTTTTAAAAAAAGTCGTTTTCGTTCGACGAGACGTTTCATTCATTTGCATATAAATAAGAAAATTTTCACTTTATTAAAAGTTTTTGAACTCTTAAACGTTTCTATTCGGGAAATGGGTTTTCGAGAGTTAACAAACGTGATGTTTTTTTAAATTTTGGACCAAGTTTGCTGTGAAACAATCCACTATTCAGATTACTATACCGTAGTAACTTCTACCCAAGGCTTCGCCTGCGTGGTACTTAAGGACGTGTATGTGCTGACGTTACGAATATTTATTTATTCGCGATTTACGTCACTATTATGAGTTTCCAACAACTGATAGTCAACGAGCTGTTGGCATTCATTAAACATGCCATCGACATTGACAAGATCAGCATTATGCAGATTTACAAATCCAGCTACAACGGGGAGGAAGTAAGAAGTGCAAAGTTATTTTTGGTTCTATCAATCAACGTCGAGCAGACGCCGTCCCGCCGGAAGGATGGCGAGAAGAGTGTCCAAGACATCATATCCATGATCAAAAATACCGACTAGGATTACGTGCCTGCATTTTGAAGCGACAAGAGACAAGCTTCTACCCGTCACATTCAATCACGTCGACGTCACCAGGCTGCGTATGGATATAACATCACTCAAAGCAAGTCTGGCCGTGGTACAGTCCAATTTGGAGGTGTCATATAACACAAAATACAGCTTTAAATCTATAGGTGCGGGGGTGTAGCACCACCGCCATGGGGTGCAGTACGAAATGATACCACCACAATTAAGTTAAGCACTATATTGTCACGAGAGGACTGGTGTTAATACAATAATACAATGTAGTAGTTAAATGTTATTCACAACGTCTTACTAACGTGTTGTACATAATTATGTGATCGAGGCGTAACACATAGATTACTACGATTTGACGGGCCGGTGGCGTGGTCGGTAAGATACTTGCATTTCACGCCGCAGGTCGTGGGTTCGATTCCCACCCGAGAGAAACATTAATGAAGAACATTTGTGTTTGTGTCGAGTCTGGGTGTAAATATCTATTATAAGTATTTAATTACAAAAGAAAAGTATTATATGTATAGTATATACCAGTTATCTGGTTTCCATAATACAAGCTCTGCTTAGCTTGGGACCAGATGACCGTGTGTGTTAACGTGCCTTTTTTTTTTTTTTGCTGATGACCTAACCCAATTAGCCTGAAGGGCCTCTATTAGTTCACCGGGCGTTTTCGGTGAGCCGTCCGAGGACGGTCGAACCGATTGTTAACGTCCTAAAAATATTATTATTATATATTAAACTCAACCGGTTAAGCCAAAGGCGCGGGAGCAATATATGAAGAACAAAGGATCGGTCAAAAACTTCACGACCGTTAATTTTCTTTAGTGATGTGACAACTCACTAGTGTTGTCACAAAATTACTCGATTGTTCTTAGGTCGGTGTCTGTCAGCTGTCGTTAACAGTTGACGTGGAAGACGTGGTATTATCGCCACAGACCCTAAATAGGTTCACAATAATTAATCGGACTTGAAGCATTATTGTTATAAATTGCCGATCGCATTATAAAGGCATTATACCGGCAATATTATTTTTATTACTATTGATTTAATACCTACTTTTACTCTAACATAATCTAACACGTGCTCGTATTAGATAGAGAGGAGTCGTTTAAAAAGGATAGATAAAATTATGTAGTTGATAAGGTAAGCCGATGCAGGAAAGCTAGATTATCTATACTTATTGTTAGAAATCAGAAGGGGAACTTATTAAAAATAAAAGACTCAGTCAAAATGGCACAGATTTATAATTAACACTTAAGTGGATATTACAACACTAGTTACGTCAGCACAGTTCAATGTTATCACGACGACGACTCGAATACGAATGACGTGTAACCTTTTTTTTTTTTGCTGATGACCTAACCCAATTAGCCGGAAGGGCCTCTATTGGTTCACCGGACTTTTTCGGTGAGCCGTCCGAGGACGGTCGAACCGAAACGTGTAACCTCCGATGACAGCGCTTTTATAACCACTCGGCCGTCCGACTCATTCGAACGGGGAATCCATAACATTATTATATTAAATTGAGTTGAACAAAGAAAGACAGGTAGTTTAGTTAACCCAAACATGGCGGCAGCGGTGTCTAGTAATCGAATAATACAGGTACAATATCCTGTTACGTCGGCTGATTGAATGCAAATTGGAGTTCGCACAGATGACATGAGTGCTTTGATGTGGTCTAAGATATAATACTCTCGCTGCGAGACCTACGACCAACCCTGTAGGCTAGATGATTTTTTTTTAATTAAATAAATAAATATTTTGGGAGATTAACACACACGGTCATCTGGTCCCAAGCTAAGCAGAGCTTGTGCTATGGAAACCAGATAACTGGTATATACTATACATATAATACTTTTATTTTGTAAGATATATAGGTACTTATAACAGATATTTACACCCAGACTCGATACAAACATAAATGTTCATCACTAATGTTTGTCTCGGGTGGGAATCGAACCCACGACCTGCGGCGTCAATAGCAAGTATCTTACCGACCACGCCACCGGCCCGTCAAAAAAGAAGAAAGAAAAAGATATGCGGATGACGACATAATAAGTAGCAAAATTGGAAAATGGAAGACGAGTTAAGTCGTCGAAAAGAATGTGCCATAAAGTGCAATAAGCGAGTTTACTTATCAGCGATAACTCACTTCAACACTTTTCAATGTCCCATTGTTGGGCACGGGTCTTCTCTCAACTTTATTACCAGTTGAGAGAGTTTAAGCCTAAATCTAAATATGTACGCAGGGTAAAAGCAGGTTAGTGGATGTCACATGACCTCGAATGATTAGTGGCTAGCCCTTTACCGATATTGAGCAGCGGCGATACAATTCGCAAGATGTGTGATTAAGCCCAGAAACCAAACCCACGACCTTATAATTCATAAGTCTTAGGCGATGACTTGTATTTCGCTTAAAATACAAATACATTCCTGCAAAAACATTATCATAAAAAGTACAACGGGCTATAGGCACAGTGCTACGCTCGTCTGAGGAAGATTTTTTGGTATCGTTAGGTCTGTCAAGAAATATTATTGTAGACGAGTTAATATCCACAGTGTCTACAGCACTTTCAGCAAGACGACGTAACTCGTCAGTCGCAGCGAAAGGGTTAAATTTAATATGCGCTTTGTTCCAATGCCCGATAGTTTGTAAATGTCTTTAGTACTTACAGATGGATAGATTTGAATTTTTTTCATATGCCAAATGATCTTAAATAGCAAATTTTTTTATTGCTTAATTATTTTATTGTAATTATTTAAAGAGTAAACATTTTTACTAAAATTATTTGCAATCGTGTGTTCTATTTTTGTTGAACCTTGCCAATTTCATCCATATCGCTGTACGCTTCAAACTTAGTTTCTAGAAAGTAGCACGTTAGTAAATGGACGACAATTTTGGTGTTGTACGAATACCTTAGTTACGGTTAGAGGAATTCGGACATCATCATCAATCATGAATGTGGAAATATTTAGGTTATGTACAGTTCGATTCATTAAAATTGGCTACTGTAAATGAAATGCGTTGCGGTAGCATGGCATGGCATGACGTACTGACGATATTTTCAAGTGCCATCCTTGGTCTATCTGACTAAACAAAAAAAATTGCTTTTTACCAACAAACTTTTTTATTCCCAACTTCATCAGAATGGGTAATAAGTGAAAAGTTTTTGGTAAAGTGGGTTAATTACTTAGTCTTATAAATGGGGAGGGTATTAGCGATTATTATGATATATGTGTTGTTTAAAACTTTGAACACATTTTATTATGGAGTTTTAGATACAGTGAGGTCAGAATTAAATTAACTTTTCAATAGAATACTCATATTCGGACTATTTTTTTATATCTTGTTGCTTAATGTTTATTTTGCACCTTTTTTAGTGTCCCATAGCTGGGCACAGGTCTTATCTCAACTATCTTACGAATTGAGAGGCCTTAATCCACACACGCAGGTCAAGTGCGGATCGAATCTCGAAAGATTAGTTCTTAGACATACTGATTTCGATGCGTGATGAAAAAATTCTCTCAAAGACGTATAGGATGTAGGTACAATTGGGGTATGAACCTGTGGTCTTTTCAAAGACGAGGCCTATACAGCTGCGGTACCGCTAATAATGTAAGTTGGTACAAATCCAAAATTGTCACACTTCCTCTTTGAAGATGTGAAACGAATTCCAGTTATCTTTCATCGCGAAGTTGATTGGTTCACATCAATAACAGAGTCGCCATTTTGGGACTATCTACTGCGGAGCTATCAATAACTTTGAGTGGATATTGCTGGCTTACTCAAGTTTGTTTTTGCTGACTAGATACCGACAAAAACATATCTGTCTGACTAGCTGACTGGCTGGCATTATTAGACGAACTATGAGCGCAAATTTGACTTTAAATTTTTCTTCTCAAATGTCAAAAAGGTACTAACAAAATCATTCATGCGGCTTTAATGTTTATCACCATTATCATGGGCCTATTTTAGTTCACTGTTGGTTATAGGCTTCTCCCAAAGCACGCCACTGAGCACGAACTGCGGTAATTCTCATCCAGTTATTGTCAGCCATCTTGTAGAGATCGTCACTACCTAGTCTGAGGTCCTACGCTACGTTTGCCAATCAGAATCTGTGGTCTCCACTCAAGAACTCGTTTATATCGAACGGTTGTCGGTTCTGCGGCAGATATGACCAGCCCACTGCCAATTTAGCTTACTAATCCGGTGAGCTATGTCGATTACTCTGGTTCTCTGTCGGATCACTTCATTGCGTATTCGATCCTTCAGAGAAACGACGAGCATAGCCCTTTCCATAGCTCGCTAAGCGACTTTAAATTTATGGAGCAGTCATATCGTGAGTGACCACGTTTCGGCTCCGTATGTTATAATCATAACTTTACTCAAACAAAATTCTCGAAGATTAACATTTTTTTTAAATTTAGCAGAATGCACTTACAACAAAAAAATGTATTTACGTAGTATATTCCGTTCCTAGTAGGTACCCCTAACACAAGCAAAATATAATTGCTTAATTTGGGACTAGATGGCGCTGTATGTGTGAAAATAATTGTTTGTTGTCAGTGTATGGTAGTTAGTGCCTGTCAAGATTTGGTAAGGGTTGGTACCAGGTGTATTTAACTTTTGTAAAAATTGGATAAGCAGATTTTGAGTTATTGAGCACACACACGCACGCACGCACGCAAGCACGAAGCTCGAAACCCGCACACTTTTTTATAATTTTTTTGTTTATTATTAATTTATTTAATATTATTATTAAAAGTTTAAGTCAGTTCGTTTATTTTTTATAAGCTTTTATTTTATATCAGGGCTTTTCAATACCCAGCCATGCTTCTAGGATAGATACGTAACTGCGCCCAGAATAAATAACCTTAGGTAAATACAAGCCCGTGTTGAGAAAAGATCGCAGAGAGCGTATAAGTTGTGGAATTGTGCCTATAAATTATACAGAAGCAGTCACCTGCGGTGTCGTTTACAAGGCACCTGTGATCTTGGTGTGGTCTCACTGAGAGCGACGGTCAACTGTTGAAACTAATTAGGTATTTTTATTACTCTAGAATAAGCCTGGTTTAGGGCACAACTTGCCTGATATTAGTAATGATGTGCCCTACGAAGGACCGCGCTAACATAGTACCCCGAGATACAGAAGTGGTATGAGGCTCCATATTATGGTTGGAAAACATATAGAAGCCACTATTTCGACACACCCTCTCATTATGGTGTCACCAGATATCGTACTGGATTACAGCAAATCCGCTTGGTGACGCGGTTATGTCTGGGGGGAGGTTACGAAGACGAAGGTGACTCAGCCTCCACTAATTAATAACCTTCTTAGACGAATTAACAGAGAAGAATTCTTATTTTTTTTTTAAACATTACTTGTACTACCATGAGTGTACAGTGTCATATATATGCTGTGAGAATGTCACTTGTATGAAAAAAAGTACAGTCAGCTACAATATTTGATAAAAATATTAAATATTACGAAACATTTTAATACAAAAAGATTTCGTTAATTTATTCTTTGCATTGAAAGAAAAAAAAAAAGTTTAAATTAGATCAGTATCTGAGCCTGGACCCAGTAGCGGTCGACGTCATGCACTTCGAAGTGCATGATTTTAACACACTGACATGCGGCCAAAGTTGAATGATGCGGCTGGCCGATGCGATGAAACCAAATAGGTATCTGTGGCGAAAAGCCCACGTCAACTGTCAACGAACAATCGAGTAATTATGTGACAACACTAGTGTGTTGTCACATCACAAAAAGGAAAATTAACGGTCGCAGAGTTTTGACCTAAAACCTTTGTTCATTATTATTGCTCCCGCGCCTTTGGCTTAGCCGGTTGAGCTTAATATATCACAGCAATCTATGTGTTACGCCTCGATCACATAATTATGTACAACACGTTAATAAGACACTGTAAATAACATCTACCTGCTACATTGTATTGTTGTATTAACACCAGTGCTCTCGTGACAATATAGTGCTTACATATGTGTGGTGGTTTCATTCCGTAATGCACCCCATGGTGGTGGTGCTATACCCCCGCACCTATAAATGGTGACCCCTCTCGCGAACGCGCCTTATAGCGGGTGCCCCGAGAGCATTCCGATGCAGTGACGCAGTCCTCTTCGCTATCCAAAAAGACGTCGGAGGCGCCCTTCATGCATGTTGCGTGCCTCGCACCAAGCACGAGGTCGATACACAGTCTTTCATCAATGCATGCTGCCTTTGGAATTGGTGAGATCCATCCAACTTACTAACTAGCATCGCGTGCTACCGAAACCCATTCTGCACGAGCTTACTACCGGACCCTCTGCTGCACGAGACCTACTGTACAGTGATTTGCCTGACGTACTGTAATTGCACGATGCACTAACAATTCAATAAATTGAGGTGGCAGGTACTATCAACCTATTTCAAACCTGCCTATCTTATGGGTTATTTTGGCTTGCTGCTGTCTGCACCGTTACTAGTGCTTACCTTACGTCACGAACCTATAGTTACAAAACTTTCGTTGTGCTAATTTACTACTCACTTTCTATTGGTTGATGCAAAAGGGACGGGTAATAGCTGTGATCATCCTGTGCATTGGATTTTGTCTCAAAAAATGGATAAGTTTAAACTGTGCTGATAGTACTTATTTTATTAAAGTTTGAGTTTAAGTTTTATCTAAACAAATGTAACTTTTGGTTGTAATTTTTTGTTTATTTAAATGAAAGTTATATAATTGCAAGCTCATAAATGCAAGTATATACAACTTGGTTATTTGAACTTGTTCCTTTGTTTCTGTAAGTAAATATTTTATTAGGTAGGTACATGTTTAATCTTATGCCTTACTTTAACAACTTTTATTTCGCATAATACTTTTATTCGTTTTGTGTGTATAAATTATTCCTTTTGTGTGTTTTTTACTGTGTTTCTTTTACCATGTCGGCCGAGGAACTGCAAAAACAAGTAAGGGAACTAACACAACAGCTCGCTCACCTCCGCTCACAGGAGCACAGCATCAGCGCTGTCTCCATTAAGCTATCTGATTTCTGGCAGGACAAACCAGCAATATGGTTTGCACAAGCAGAGGCACAATTTGATATTGCTGGAATCACACAAGATTCCACTAAATATGGACATGTCTTAGCAAAATTGGATGCCCGCCTAGCAGATGAGGTGGAAGATATAATCACCAACCCTCCGGCCAAGGATAAATATTCAACGCTAAAGCAAGAGTTGATAAAACGGCTGAGCATTTCCCGGGAGCAAAGAATCCGGCAGTTACTAAGTGAGCAACAGTGTGGTGACAGGAAGCCATCATCGTTCCTGCGCCACCTCACTTCACTGGCTGGCAAGACTGACGGCAACGAAGACAGCATCATCCGTGAGCTTTGGATGCGGCGTTTGCCTCATGAGGTTCAACGCATCCTCTTAGCACAAGCTGACCTGTCCCTTCAAAAGCTCGCGGAAATCGCTGATGCCATTGTGGACACGCCCCGGACTTCTGCCAACGTTCACGCCACCTCCGCCGCCGCCAGCAGCGCCCCTGCTTCGGACCTGGATAAGCTCACGTACGCTGTTGCTGAATTATCAAAAAGAGTTGATGCTCTCAGCAATAGACGCGAGCGCTCACGTTCTCCGGAATACAGGTCGGCCTCGCGCTCCTCATCGCGGTCTTCTGCGGTACCACGTCAAGACCGCTTCTGCTGGTACCACCGACGTTTCGGGACCAGAGCCGCGAAATGCATCTCCCCTTGCATGTGGCTACAGGGAAAAGCCACGAGCAATCAGTAGAGGCGGCCTCCGATTGCAACCAACGCAGCCGCCGCATTTTCATATCCGACTCCGTAACCAAGGTTAGATTCTTGGTGGATACGGGGTCGGACTTGTGTTGCTACCCACGTAACCTACTCAAGGGCCACACTACGCCGTCCAGCTTCGACGTTCGCGCCGCCAACGGGACACCGATAAAAACATACGGCCTTGTCCTACTCTCATTAAATTTAGGTCTACGGCGCGAGTTCCGCTGGAACTTCGTTGTGGCGGACGTCAGCTTGCCTATCATCGGCGCTGACTTTCTGGCTCATTATCAACTGCTGCCGGACTGCCGCAACCAGCGGCTCATTGATGGGTCGACTTCGCTCTCAGCACCGGCTACTATTGCTGTGATCGAGCAAGCCAGCGTCAAAACAATTATTACCGACGATTCACCCTTCTCAAAAATCCTTTTAGAATTCCCTGACATTGTGCGACCGCCGGGCCTTCCCAGGAGTACTAAGCACTCCACGGTGCATCACATCGTGACCACCGAGGGACCTCCCGTTTCTTGTCGCCCACGACGACTCGCGCCTCTAAAACTTCAAGCTGCAAAGAAGGAGTTTGAGGAAATGGTACGAGATGGCACAGCACGGCCTTCTGACAGTTCTTGGTCTTCTCCACTGCACTTGGCAAAGAAGAAGGACAACAATTGGCGTCCGTGCGGTGACTACCGCGCCTTGAACGCCCGTACTGTCCCGGACCGCTATCCTGTGCGTCATATCGGGGACTTTAACAACAACATTGCTGGCTGCAGCATTTTCAGCGTGTTGGACTTGGTGAAGGCGTACCAACAGATTCCAGTTGCTGAAAATGACATTTGCAAGACGGCAATCACTACACCATTTGGCCTTTATGAGTTCCCGTATATGACGTTTGGGTTACGCAATGCGGGGCAGACCTTTCAGCGATTTATTGATGAAGTTACCCGCGGCCTTGACTTTTGTTTTGCATATGTCGACGACATTCTGGTGTACTCGCGGGACGCTCCTCAGCACGAGGACCATCTCCGCCAGCTTTTCAAGCGCTTATCGGAGTACGGTGTCGTCATTAACTTTGCCAAGTGCGTGTTCGCAGCGGATGAGGTATCGTTTCTGGGATACCGCATTTGTAAAGATGGGGTGTTTCCGCCGCGCGAGCGCATCGACGCTCTGCGGAGTTATCCTCTACCGAAAACGGTTGAAGGTCTCCGCAGATTTCTTGGCATTATTAACTTTTACCGGCGTTGCCTGCCTAGAGCTGCCGAACTTCAAGCACCCCTCATCAATGCCTTAGCAGCGTCCAAACTTAAGGGTGCCAAACCGTTCCCATGGACGCCCGAGTTAGAAGCCGCCTTCCAAAAGTGTAAAGACCATCTAAGCCAAGCAACACTACTGGCCCATCCAGTTCTAAACGCCCAGCTTGCAATTTTTACAGATGCCTCATCGAGCCATGTTGGTGCCTGCCTCCAGCAATCTGTCAGCGGCCACTGGCAGCCCTTGGCGTTCTTCAGCAAAAAGCTAACGGAACGTCAAGCTGCTTGGCCCGCCTACTACAGAGAATTGCTGGCGGTATATGAAGCCGTGCAACATTTTCGGTACATTGTAGAAGCGCAGCACGTAACAATTTATACGGACCACAAGCCCCTGACCTTCGCGTTTGCGCAGCGTCGCGAAAAGTTGCCTCCAATTCAGGCAAACCAGCTGTCCTTTATCTCACAATTCACGACGGACATTGTCCACGTTAAAGGGAAAGACAACGTGGCTGCAGACGCTTTTTCTCGGGTCGAAGCGATTCGGCTCGAGGAAGATTACATTGCGCTCGCAGAAGAGCAGGCTTCGGATCCGGAATTACAATCTTTGCTCAGGAACTCATCTTTGAAATTGGAAAAGATCAACTTGCCTGGCACAGACATCTTCCTCTTTTGCGACTCATCGACGGGGAAGCTTCGGCCATACCTTACTCCATCTTTCAGACGACTGTTCTTCGACAAGCTGCACAACCTCAGCCACCCAGGCGTACGAGTAACCGCACGATTGGTGGCCGATCGATTCGTTTGGGCCAACATGAGGAAGGATTGCCGCAGCTGGGCACGATCTTGTCTTGCCTGCCAACGGAGCAAGGTCTCCCGTCACACGCACACTCCTCTGGGCTCTTTTACTTCACCTACAAAGCGCTTCCGCCATGTCCACATCGACATTATCGGTCCTCTCCCTTACAGCAAAGGCTTTCAGTACTGCCTTACTGCTGTGGATAGATTCACTCGGTGGCCCGAAGCTTGGCCGATGATCGGCATTACCGCGGAAGAAGTCGCCGATACATTCTTCAGAGGGTGGATAGCTCGCTTCGGAGTTCCATCTTTGGTAACTACAGACCAAGGACGGCAGTTTGAGTCTGCGCTATTTAGGGCCTTGATGGACTTGTGCTCAGCCCATCGCGTTCGCACTACAAGCTACCATCCGTGTGCGAATGGGCTTGTTGAGCGCATGCACCGGCAGCTCAAAGGAGCTATCATGTGCCACAAGGACTCTTGGTACTCTGCCTTACCTGTAGTTCTTCTTGGCATGCGTGCCGCTTTGAGGGAAGACATGCAGACGTCCTCCGCCGAGCTCGTATATGGGGAACCATTATGCTTGCCCGGTGAATTTGTCGCTCCCTCAGCGGCCGGTAATTGTAACGCAGCCAGATTCGTTACCGAACTCCGGAGCCACATGGCTCGCTTAAAGCCCTTTCTGGGGACTCGTCACGGAGAAAAGGCGACCTTCGTCTCTAAGGACTTAGCGACGTGTAGTCATGTCTTTCTCCGTGATGACGCCGTTAGGCCGTCGCTCAGGCCACCTTACACAGGTCCGCACAGAGTATTGGCACGGACCGACAAAACGATATCCATCGTCGTTGGGGAGAGAACGGTGCAGGTAAGCTTAGATAGAGTAAAGCCGGCATATATTGCGGAGGATTCTTCGGATCCTCCCGCAACTTCTGCTCCAGCCGCAGCTCCTACGCCGCCCGCGGCTCCTGCGCCGCCCGCAGCTCCTGCGCCTCCCGCAGCACTTTCTGCGTCACCGATGCCTGTTGTCTCCAAGCCGCCACCTGCCACTATTACTCCATACACCACGCGCTCGGGACGTAGAGTTCATTTTAAGCTCCCGCATGACGTGTGAAACACCTTACTTGTTGTTGCAGTTGCTCCCCCTTATTTTTACACTTTTGTATATTTTTACACTATATTTTGTTTTACGTTTACATTGCCTTTACATTTTATTTCACTTGTAAACTGTTATTTTTCTTTGACGTCGGTTTCCTCCTCTCCGTGGGGGGGTGGTGTGGCGAAAAGCCCACGTCAACTGTCAACGAACAATCGAGTAATTATGTGACAACACTAGTGTGTTGTCACATCACAAAAAGGAAAATTAACGGTCGCAGAGTTTTGACCTAAAACCTTTGTTCATTATTATTGCTCCCGCGCCTTTGGCTTAGCCGGTTGAGCTTAATATATCACAGCAATCTATGTGTTACGCCTCGATCACATAATTATGTACAACACGTTAATAAGACACTGTAAATAACATCTACCTGCTACATTGTATTGTTGTATTAACACCAGTGCTCTCGTGACAATATAGTGCTTACATATGTGTGGTGGTTTCATTCCGTAATGCACCCCATGGTGGTGGTGCTATACCCCCGCACCTATATATCCATTAAAACAATACATCACAATACTCGCTCTTGCTGCAGATGTTAGGAAGAAAGGTCAAATACTATGAACAAATGGTTCTAAAAACAATAAGTTTGTCGGACAGCCCATTAAAATGTCACAGAATTCGAAACTTAGGTCTTAGCAAACAATGACCGTTGCTGTGAAGACCAATGATTATTGCTTGCAGATTGCTGCAGTTTACAAATTACTGAATATTGTAATGTTTTTGTTACTAGGAATATGGAGAAATCGCGGGAACTTGTGAGGACGCTACGCGAGAAGTGATAAAAGTGGGGGCCTACACAGGTCCTGGCGGCGGCGTGCTAATTTTTTTAGGTCCGGGATCCATTAAACTTAATATTAGGAGAGTAGGCACTATAGGAATGTTAGGTTTTTCTATCAGAGCTAGGTAGGTTTAGGTCGGTCAATTTACGTATCTAATTTAGGTAGGGTCTAAAACAATGACAACCAGCCTACGCGAATAGGTGGGGTCGTCACACCGTTAGGCTAATTCATATAATTTTTTGACGCGCCGATCAAGTTGCGGTCAACTGCACCGTTTAGTGCAAAAGTTTATGCCTTAGTGTAAAATAATATTCTTGTAACTGTCATATAAATAACTTAGATGTTAAAGCGCTCGTGTGACGCAAACTTGACGCGGGCGTATCTGACAGCGGTTGTCAAGACTGTTTTGATCGAAACTTAACTGTAACTGCACTGCAACTGAACTTATTTAATTACGTGAATTAGCCTAACGTATCCGTACAATCTTTTGCGCGTTCACGCATTTATGATGTTTTGTAATATTGAATCGAGCAGACTATGAACTATTTGCGATAACGATTGACCGTTTCAATTCATTGGGGGCTGTTACGACCAACAATAAATAAATTGCAAGATCGACAACTCCGACTCAAAAGTCATCACAACTGCTGAAAAAAATTGCCATAACACAAATTGCGTTTGTATAAAGTCGAACTACAGTTTTATACATCTACTGTGTACCTGTGCTGTAAATGGGATTTTCATATGCCATGACTAAAGTAAATAGGCAACTACATAATCCGCTAACACTGTTCAATAGCACCCCACATTTGACGTTGTTCGTACCCACATAAATCTACATTGTTGAGAGTTGTATTTAAAAACTGACACACACTAGTAAAGTGCCTCGGTCTCGATATTCTGCACACAGAATAAGAAAACTGGTCAATTTCGAGTCGCACGTACTGACGAAAGATTTCGTACGGTGGTGTATTGATTTAAGAATGGCGGTCGGTGAATCGAATAGTTGCGATCACCAGAGACACCCTCATGAAACTCGATAGGCCGTGAAATAACACCACACAAAGCTAATTAATATCTCTGCCAATAATTACAGCGCCTACTTAATAACAAATATTAACAAAATATTTGGATAGAAACGGATGAGATCAAATTTGGTTTACTTACATAAAATATAGACATTGTCACCTGATGCAACAAAGACAACCACTTCATTTCACTTTTTAATGTTTTTGGCATTCACCATCATTCACAGTGATTCTGCCAACGTCAGGTTGAAAGACACAGTGTTTAAAATTGTCTATATGCGGTCATAATGCGATTGAGTACGGTAGGTAGTTCAAAAAGACAACCACAGACAAGCAACCTGAGTGACACTGACGTCTTGTGAATTTGACAACTTAATGGCTGACTGCTATCGCAAGTGACATCTAACATGTCAGTTTGGGGGCTGAGTCACCTTCGTCCGTGGGAGTGCACCTGTTATCTGAATCCCCACACGTGGTCCCCGGGTGGTGCAAATCAAATGACAATCAATCAACTGGTAATCATGTTTACTGGTAATTAACTGGTGGCAAGCTTAGGCCGTGGTTAGTGACCACCCACTAGACAAAGCTGCACCGCCAAGTAGCCTTGCCGTTTTCCGATGCGATGTCTGGTGACACTATTTAAGAGGGTGTGTCGGAATTTTTGCTTCTTTAAGGTTTCTAACCTTATGGAGCCTCATTCCATTGTCGCCTTGCCACCGAAAATCATTTGCAATCACGAGTAATTCAGTATATTGGGCGGGCGCATCCCATCGTAGACTACATCATTGCGTAACATCAGGCAAGTTGTAGTCAGAAATGCAAGCCTATTACAGAATAAAAAAGGCAACAGTTTGCTACGTTCTAAATAGGTTCCGCGCTGCGACAAATATACATACTATGTACCATTGTTGGCACTCTCCACCCGTCAGTGGTCGCCATTATCTAATTAGAAGTCGAGGCGAGCACCAGTGCTGTGTCTGGTTCGTACTATTCCTAATATTCTTGGAGAATCCGAGCCATTACACGTACCATTGAACAAAATATTTTACTACTAGCATTCTGCTATTCTACTAAAAGCATCATTTGCTGATTTGTCCTATTTGAATATTCTTGCACTGTTTGATAGCCCATTTATTGAGAAATATAATAATTATAATTAATAATAAATAATTAATAATCATTACTTACATATTTTTTACTATTTATTCCACTGCTGGAGGATATAAAATGTAGTTTACGCGGGTCAACCCGTAAAGCTAGTATATTATAAAACCTATATCATATATCTATGATATCACTTCAGAGAAACTCGAAATAATGAGGTTACGATCTCAAAGAAAACCTTTAAGTTATCCTTTTCTCAATTTCGAGTGCTTCGAGGACTTTGTTTCCCTTTAGAACAACATAACCACGAATATTATCGAGATATTTATGTATATCGAACTACTGTAGTCCTGACTACTGTACTGGTGGCAGGTTTCTAAGAAATAGTACAACTGAAAATACTAATATTTCCAGACATACACACAGCATCATCTAGACCCAAAATTAAGCTTGTGTTATGGGTACTAGGAATGGATATACTACATAAACCTTTTTTTTGTTTTATTTTCGGTCATAGTGTGTTCGGACCGAATCAACGTCAGACGTCAAGTCTGGCAGATGAGTGGTTAGAGTGAATGAAGTTTAAGATTATGTGGAATGTATTGTCTGTGTTAACTGTTATCTATGTATTTGAATTAATACATTGTTGGCGAATCAGTAGAACAACTTGAGACGCCAAGTAGAGCAGTCGTGTGCTAGGCTAATCCACCTTTTATCTTAGTTTTACTTAGCAAATCCCCTAGAATCCCATAATAGTTTAAATAGGTAGGTAGGGTAATCTAGGTGTTGCTGTTTAAACGATGGCTTAACAGTTTAACTACTTACCGATTTGCATAATAAGTTAATATATAAGACCATCCTGACACTTTACCTATAGTTTCTCCATTCACCGAGCCTTCTGGTTGAGGGTTGGTCTGGTTTACACTCCCTCTTATAGTAAATACTTATTTAAGATGAATTACATCCAGACACAGAACAAACAATTATGCCCATCACACACAGATTTATCCTGAGTGGGCATCGAAACCGCGACCTACGACTACGACTACACCAAAGGGACGGGCAAAATGTTGAACGGCAATAGAGGCGAAATGTGGATCAATCAGCTCTGCCTACCCCTTCGGATACAGGCGCTAGGCGTGAGCGCTACGTGTTTCCTCGAAACGACTACAAAAATCGAACATGCAACATTTGAAAAAAGACCTCTTTAAGCCTTGTGGTATAAATGAGGGTTTCCTCGGAGTGACAAGAGTATTTGTCAGAACAATTTGTTACTTAACTCGACTTAGCTTTTAACCATTTGATTGATCGTTACCATCAGTTACAATAAAAAGAGATGAAAGTAAGACAGTTAAGACACCTGTGCATATGTGAAAATGTGACTACACACGGCTATACATTTCAAGAATTAAGCTATATATTTCCAGTATAAACTGATCTCGTATCGTATAGGATTTCTATAAAACTAGAGGTCAGCTTATACTTGATTTATATAGCTTGCTGTGTAGCTATGGTACTTACTTTGAATCTACTGTTCTTATTGTTTTTTTGGGTCTTAGGATCAAAAGCGGTGCCGTGAAAAGACTCGAGAACTCGGCCAGGCCCCGGGATACCTACTTAAACTATCTTAGATCCCGCACGATTTTTTTCTAAGCATTAATATCAATAAAAATCGCCGAAGTGTGTTGCTCTCATAACTTCCAATGAAATGGATAATAATTTATTTTGTTTATTCATCATTCCCCTTGCCGTTTTCCCATTTCTATTGGGGTCGGGTCCCAGTCTAACCTGATGCGGCTAGCTACCAGAATTATACGAGCGACTGCCATCAGACCTCGAAACCCGTAGGGAACCAATAGCCGAGATGGTTAGACCAGGTGTCAGATTATATTGGGTTCTGACTACATGTAACGTTTGTCTTTGATGTGTTAAATAACAACCGGGACCGATGGCTTAATGTACTCTCCGAGGCACGGAGGGTAGTCCCTCAACAAACCAGACACCGAAACAAATATGTTGTTACACAAATATTGTCCGGGGCGGAAATCGAAACCGCGACCTCCCGGGCACAGTATAGCCCAATCAGCCGGCTTATACCGCTCGACTACCGAGGTCTTTATTTTGTTTATTGTGATCAAGAAAAGAATACAGAAAAGTATTCATAATTCATTTATTGCACACAGCATGAGATGTCTAATTACAGTAAATAAAATCGAAATAATTCAAAATAAAAATCGGGTCCAAAAGCCATTCTAGAATTAATAAAAGATAAAAGATAAATTTATTACGAAACAAAAGAAAACAATATATTTTAGTGCACTAGCCTCAACACTAGGATTCCCTGTGTCGTGGAGTCTATTGTCTTCTCTTATCGAGTACAGAACCACCCGCGTAAAAATCCATCAATACAAAGTGGGTAAGCTTATTTTATGCAAGAGCAGTACCCACATGACAACAAAGCGGACAGACGGACTACGTTGTAAACTGACATGCAGGATCGGATTCAAATCGTTACACCATGTTACAAATAAAATAAAAAAATACATTAATTTGCAACTTATAGCTACAATAAGACAAAAAAGTACATCTCTGGATTACAATCTCAACACTAATTTAAATTAAGAACTACAGTCCATCAAATCTAAGAAGTACCGTTTGACAGTTCTAAACGTAGTACATTTAGAATTAAATTTTTTGTATGAAAATTGTTTATGTTATCATTATATATAATAAAACTAAGTTGATAAAATGTGCGTGCCGATAAAACTTAAAAAGGAGTCCCATCACGATAAAGGGACTTATATAGTGTGATAGCCCTTTATCCCCCCTCGAACAAGAAAGTTCCCGTTTTAACCTAAAGGGTGTGTTTTTAAAGATATAAGGGCTTTTCCAACCCTTCAACTTGGAAAGTAAGTGTAGTCGCGCCATCTGTTGTCAAATAGTTGAACTTCATTCATTGTACACAATATGGACTTAAAAGAACGATTATTTGGGGCGCGAAATTTAAAATTCTCATTTCAATAAAGTCTTAAATTACATTTGTTACCATAACCCTTTATCCCCCCTCGAACAAGAAAGTTCCCGTTTTAACCTAAAGGGTGTGTTTTTAAAGATATAAGGGCTTTTCCAACCCTTCAACTTGGAAAGTAAGTGTAGTCGCGCCATCTGTTGTCAAATAGTTGAACTTCATTCATTGTACACAATATGGACTTAAAAGAACGATTATTTGGGGCGCGAAATTTAAAATTCTCATTTCAATAAAGTCTTAAATTACATTTGTTACCATAACCCTTTATCCCCCCTCGAACAAGAAAGTTCCCGTTTTAACCTAAAGGGTGTGTTTTTAAAGATATAAGGGCTTTTCCAACCCTTCAACTTGGAAAGTAAGTGTAGTCGCGCCATCTGTTGTCAAATAGTTGAACTTCATTCATTGTACACAATATGGACTTAAAAGAACGATTATTTGGGGCGCGAAATTTAAAATTCTCATTTCAATAAAGTCTTAAATTACATTTGTTACCATAATAAAGTTATTAAATTTTGTGTATTTATACAGCAGTAGCTAACTTATATGTTGGAGTTAAAGCGATATCATTTTAGTTATTCAAATTACTTCTGAAAACATTTTAAAATTTAAGTTTTTAAATTTCGCGCCTTTACTGCGTATGCTACAGCTGCAAAACCTATTGTTACGGCGAACGATAACGTCGAGAACATTCTATACCTAGAAGGTGTGAGAAAGTAAATATTCCCAAACTTTCTTGAATATCCTAGAGCCATCTTTCTCGAATATCTTAGAGCCAACTATACACTTCATGTGTATAGTCTCCATAAAGCCAACTTTCTGGAATACCCTAGAGCCTAGCTTTCTGAATATATAAGAGCCCGGTGTCGCCCGCCAGAATTAATTCGATTTGAACAGCGGAACAAGCCACTTCGAAACGAAAAAGAAAGAAGTTACCTGTGTGAGCCTTTATTTTGAAGTATCACGTGTGAGTATTTTTAATAGTGTGTTTAATTAATTCATGATCTTGAAGTGAAGAAAAAAAAAAGTTATCTGTGAGCCTTTATTGTGAAATATTAAATGTGAGTATTTTTAATAATGTATTTAATTAATTCTAATGGTTTTTTTTTCTTTTCTTTTAATTGTAATTTCCTTAACTTTCAAGTAGTCGCGCGGCGTTGAATCGATATACTTTGGCCGTAAACAAAATATCGCGCGACCGCTTGAAGATTAAATAATTTTGTTTTCTTTGTCTCAACGTGCCCCACGTTTACGTAATAATATATTTGTCTATAAAATGTTCATTTAATTTATATTTTACAGAATATAATGCCTAGACGTAAAAGAGGTGGAGATCTTGCCAGTTCTGCAGCGAAACGGCGGAAACAAAAAGAATATCGAAGAAATGAAACGGAAGAACAGCGCGAAGCACGTTTACAAAATCAACGAACCAGAATGAGCACCCTGAGAAGCGGAAAAAGCGAAGAAAGAAGCGAAAATAAAACTATTGAAGAATCGAGAATTTTAAAAGATAATCTAACAAAGGAAGCATTCCACTACGAATCGACGAAGAAATATTACAATCATAAATATGTTGTGATCGGAAAAATGAATAACATTTGCCAATTTTGCCACGCGAAAAAATTCAGTAAAGAAACACCAGGTCTCTGTTGCATGAATGGAAAAATTCGATTACCACCACTGGAAGCACCTCCGCAGGAATTTCTACATTACATGACCGGGGAAACACCAGAATCAAAACACTTTCTTCAAAATATAAGATCATACAACTCCTGCTTTCAAATGACTTCTTTCGGTGTTACTTCGACTAACACTAATAGAGATGAATTTGAATATGTATTTTCAATTCAAGGGCAAATTTATCACAAAATAGGATCGTTACTACCAATGCCTAACGATGACTATAAATTTCTGCAAGTATATTTCATTGGAAATGAAGAACAAGAAATTGATCAACGAAGTACACATTTTAATGGATTGAAACGCGAAATAATCCAAGATGTACAGAGGATCTTACACAAATACAATCAACTGATTTACATATTCAAAACAACACTAGATCGCATGATTTCTGATGACTATAAAATTGTGATTCGAGCCGATAAAAGACCACGTGGAGAACACGAACGTAGATTTAATGCACCTCAGATAGATGAAGTCGCCATCGTAATTGTGGACAATGAAAATACAAGCCGTGACATAATTTTACAACGAAGAAGAAAAGGACTACAACGCATTGCAGAGACACACCGTTCATATGATTCTCTTCAATATCCTTTAATATTTCTGCACGGAGAGGACGGTTATCATTTCAATATAAAACAAATTCATCCTGAAACAGGCATAGAAACAAACAAAAAAGTCACTTCCAAGGAGTTCTATGCTTACCGCTTAATGATCAGAGACAATGAAATATACAATCACATTCTCAACACTCGCCGTTTATTCCAACAATTTCTGGTAGATATGTACGCAAAAATAGAAGCAGAACGGATGCTTTACATAAGACTGAATCAGAAGAAACTACGCACAGAAGAATACATCCACCTTCGAGATGCGATCATAAATGACGGCAATATTGACGATATTGGAACAATGGTAATCTTACCCTCATCATACATAGGAAGTCCAAGACATATGCACGAATATACTCAAGATGCCATGACCTACGTAAGAAAATATGGACGACCTGATCTCTTCATAACATTTACATGCAACTCATCATGGCCAGAAATCAAAGAACAACTAAAATATGGACAAACCTCCATGGATCGACACGACATAATAGCCCGAGTTTTTCGACAAAAACAAATAAGATTTATTGAAGTCATCACAAAATACCACATCTTTGGAACCGTTAGATGCTGGATGTATACAATCGAGTGGCAAAAACGAGGATTACCTCACTCACACAATCTCATATGGCTACACGATAAAATTTATCTCACGGATATCGACAAAATCATCCAAGCTGAATTTCCCAATCCACAAAAAGATCCGGAACTATACAGCATAGTAGTGAAAAACATGATTCACGGACCATGTGGACCATTAAACTTTAATGCGCCATGCATGCGTGATGGAAAATGTACAAAAAAATATCCAAAACCATACGTAGACGATACAAAAACTGAAGATGACGGCTATCCCAAATATAGAAGACGATCACCGAAAAACGGTGGTTTCACAGCAAAAATACGAATACAAGGCAGAGATGAACTGGAAATAGATAATCAATGGGTAGTACCATATAACCCACTACTTTCTAAAATGTTCCAAGCACACATAAACGTTGAATATTGCAATTCAGTAAAATCTATTAAATATATATGTAAGTACGTAAACAAAGGTAGTGATATGGCAGTATTTCAAATAGTCCAAAATAGCGAACAAAATAACAGAAATGATGAGATACTCATGTACCAAATGGGAAGATACATCAACAGTAACGAAGCAGCGTGGAGGATTTTTAGTTTTCCCATACACGAACGCGAACCAGCTGTGCAACATCTAGCAGTACATTTGGAGAATGGACAGAGAGTTTACTTCACAAAAGACTCGGCTAGAAAAATTGCAAGCGAACCACCTCAGAACACAACATTAACAGCTTTTTTCCAACTTTGCCAAACGGATCCATTCGCAAAGACGTTACTGTATGTCGACGTCCCTATTTATTATACGTGGGACAAAACAAGAAAAATTTTTCAACGACGAAAACAAGGAATGCCAGAAGAGGGTCATCCAGAAATAATGAAAACTAACACAATAGGTCGAGTATACACTGTACATCCAAACAATGCCGAATGTTTCTATCTCCGGATGTTGTTACACGAAATACGAGGACCAACAAGTTTCACAGATCTCAGGACTATTGACGGCTACCTATGCCAGACGTACAGAGAAGCATGTCAACGCTTAGGATTATTGGAAAACGATAACCACTGGGAATTAACACTACAAGAAGCCACACTCACAGCTTCAGCTGAACAAATTCGAGAGTTATTCGCCATAATTCTAACAACATGTAACCCATCAAACCCAAAACAGCTATGGGACTCTTTCAAAAGGAGTATGAGTGATGATATATTGTACCAAATCCGACAAGCTAATCCAGAACTGACTATAGAATTCAGTGACAACATCTTCAATGAAACACTCATTCGCTTAGAAGATAAATGCTTAGCAATAAATAACCGGACCTTAGTAGAACTTGGAATGCCAGCACCACAAAGAAATGCTTTCAGTATGCTAAACTACGAAATTACAAAGGAAAAAAGCTACAACGTCAATGAACTACTTGAATACATTGCTCACAATAAACCACTCCTCAATGACAATCAAAAAACAATTTACAACGTTATAATGAACCGAATAAATAACAACACTGGTGGAATTATTTACTTGGACGCACCAGGAGGCACCGGTAAAACGTTTCTAATAAATCTAATACTGGCGGAAATACGTGCTAAAAAACACATCGCACTGGCACTAGCATCATCCGGCATTGCAGCCACACTTATGGAAGGAGGACGAACTGCTCATTCTGCCTTACAACTACCGTTGAATATAGCCGAACAACAATTCCCGGTATGTAAAGTCTCAGGAGCATCTGGACGGGGTCAACTTCTAAAACAAGCTAAAATTATCTGCTGGGATGAATGCACCATGGCCCATAAAAAATCACTAGAAGCCATGGACAGAACATTACAAGAATTGCGAAAAAACTCTGAAATAATGGGAGGAGCTCTACTCATACTCTCAGGAGATTTTCGACAAACACTTCCAGTTATTCCCAAGTCAACACCAGCAGACGAGATCAATGCATGCTTAAAAAAGTCACATCTCTGGCCAGAAGTACAAATACTGCAATTAACAAAAAACATGAGGGTTGAATTATCAAAAGATGAAACAACAGCACATTTTGCTAAAATGCTTTTACAAATAGGCGAAGGTACATATCCTACTGACCAAACGACCGGTCTCATTGAACTCAATAGTGATTTCTGTAACATAGCCACTACTGAAAACGAACTAATCGACAAAATTTATCCAAATATTATTCAGAACTATACCAACGTAGAGTGGTTATTTCAAAGAGCAATTTTGGCCACTAAAAATAATATTGTTGACGATATCAATTTTAATATTCTAAAGAAAATACCTGGTGAAGAGAAAGTATATAAATCGATCGACACGATGGTAACCATTGAAGAAAGTGTCAACTTCCCTACTGAATTTCTAAACTCTTTACAAGTACCAGGAATGCCATTACACTGCCTTCGTCTGAAAATTGGATCTCCAATCATACTACTTAGAAATCTCAACTCCCCAAAACTATGTAATGGAACGAGGATGATCGTAAAACAGCTATCGAATAATATCATTGAAGCTGAACTTATTTCTGGAAAGAACAAAGGACACACAGTATTTATACCTAGAATACCACTGATCTCTTCTGAATTGCCATTTCAATTTAAAAGATTGCAGTTTCCAATTAAATTAGCCTTTAGTTTTACAATTAACAAAGCGCAAGGGCAAACTTTAAAATATTGTGGCATCAACCTCAAAGAATCCTGCTTCTCTCACGGTCAGCTTTATGTAGCTTGCTCAAGAGTAGGAAATTCGAAAAATTTATATATATATACCCCGGACAATAAAATGAAAAATGTTGTTTATAAACAAGTAGTATAAATAATGAGAAAATGTAAATACATGTAAATATATATGTTTAAATATACATGTAAATATATATGTCCATGATAATGTAAATACATGTAAATATATATGTTTTCAATATATATATATTTTTTACTTTTTACGTCATAGTTTATTTTTTTATTTCAACTACCACGTAACCTCATATCAACTCCCGAGCGAAGCCGGGTATTACAGCTAGTGTTAAAATAAAAATAACTTCATAATTCAATTATTTTACAAGAAAGCTAATAAAAATAGTGTGAAAACTCTATTAAGCTAATTTAATAGAAAACAGTGAAACGTCAAACGGTACCTCTTAGATTTGATGTACTGTAAACTAACTAATGCGAACTTAAACTAATTCGTCAAAAATTACTTCCGCATCGTTACCTTCCGGGAACGTACCCAGAAGGTTAGCAGCATTGCCGCGTTGGATGGCAATACTAGTCCTTTGCCCGAGATACAAACCAACAATCTGGTCACGTGTATCTATATATATAAAAGAAAGACGGGTTTGTTACAACACTTATAACTCGAGATCTGCTGAACCAATTTTAATGATTATTGATTAGTTGGATTTGTCTCCGCCCAGAATAGCATAATACATATTAATGAATACTTAATCATTTCAATTTAGTTTTTATTTCCGAAAATAATATCTAAGATTTATTCTACAGGTTAACAAAAGTGTAAATGTCTTTTTATAGGTTGTCTATGATTTTTCTAGATAAGCTATTCATACGTAGTGGTTATATACTCTTTGAGCTATTGTCTATGTCTATTGTCAATGTCTATTTGGTGGTTTTATGTGGTTTAATGCGAGTGCACATTCAATATTAATATTAATAACAATGCCGCGTACTAGAAGATCTATTTTTTCCCAGCGGAGCCGTAATGCAATTAGGCAACGGAATATCGCGAGTCAATTATATGATGAAGAACGAAAAATTGCACGAGAAGAGCGCCGCGTTAGTATGGAGCAAAGAAGGGAATAAATTCGTGCTTCTTAAACACAAGCGCAAAGAGAGGCAGCCCGTGAAACAGCTAGGTTAGAAACGAGAAATCGTCGAGCTTATCGTACAGGTGAACAGAGGAATAATCTTAAAAGTGCAAGAAGAAATGGTTCAAGTACTGATTTGAATTGAGCAGAGTTTGTATATGATTGCACCATCGACTACAGCTCGCATCGTTTAGTTTGCATTGGTCCAATGGACGTAGTTTGCCAGTATTGTGGAGCATTGAAGTTTGCTGGTGAAACGCAGGCGGTTTGTGCTGCCTTAGTGGTAAAGTGAAATTGCCATTATTGGTCCTGTCGCCAGAGCCATTTTGCTCCCTGCTTTATGGCGAAACACTAGAATCACGACATTTTCTAGCGAACACTCAAAAATACAATGTCTGTTTCCAAATGACTTCATTTGAGGCGAAAATTATCGAAGAACACGGATATAATACGAAATTTAAGGTAATTTACGTAAAAAAAAATATTTTCTATGATTGTAAGAAATATATGGAATGTAGTTTGTTAAATTTCTGAAAAAAAAAGTGTTTGTAAAAAAAGTGTTTGTAAATCTAACAATAACTATGACTTTGACTTTACAGATTCAAGGCCAGATTTGCCATCGCATTGGATCATTGCAACCTATAGAAGATGCATGGGCAATATGGAAGAACAACTTGACCGGCGTCAAGGGATCAACACAGCTACGAAAAGAGCAATTCTCCAAGATCTGCAGCTAATGCTTCATGAACATCATGAATTGGTCAGGCTGTTCAAGACTGCTTTAGAGCGCATGCCAAGTGATGACTATAAAGTTGTGATCAGAGCAGATAAAAGACTAGCTGGAACACATGAACGCACATTTAATGCTCCTGCAATCGATGAAGTGGCAATCCTGTTTGTTGGTGAAAACTTGGAAACACGTGATATTGTACTTACACCACTAATGAATTAAAAATAAATTAAATTATGTTATATTATTATTATTTTGTTTGTCTTTTTTTATCTTGGAGCTATGGAGCTCCGGACTTTTGGAAGGCGTGCGTGGGGCCGAAGCCAACACGTAGAGGCATTTTAGACAATTTTGCTCTAAATGTAATGTGGCACCAACCGACGTTTATCCCTGTTCGCACCATATAGGTACAACAAAGGACAATCCCCGGTTAGAGAGTACAGACTATTGCAGAATATAGGAACTAAAATCTAGGTTATGGTGGTGGGTGCTAATGGATTGGGTAACTAGGACTATGGATGGACTATGGCCTCTGCCTGACCAATGCAAATTAACACGGATAAAATGGCAGGGGGTGACTCGCTCACTCAATAAATGGGCCCCCGTATGGCCGCTAAAAGAAGCGACAAGGGATAACATATTCTGTGGGGCTAGCGGAGTAGAGCGGTGTCCCACGGCATTCTACCCGATCATTGGCTCCCTAAGGGTCCAGCCTCACGTGCTCACTAGCCACTTACGGGACACTTCCTCCTCCTAGCATCTCTGCACTCACGACTCAACTCAAGCTGGCCAATGAAGGCAAGCAAGAGGTGGGAGATCTGTCCCCCGTCAGGTTTCACTCCAGCCAGCCATTAAAGACAAGCCAATGAGGTGAGGGACAGGATCTTCTCCCTGGAGCACTCGGGTCCGTATGGTCGCTACGCCATAACAGCTCGCCACAAGCTACCCTACGGCCATATTATTATTATTGTTATTATTATATTATTATTATTCGTAAATTCGGTCACTAATTAATTACATTGTTAAGCAACACGTCTTTGGGAATACTCGATGCTGGATATATTCAATCGAATGGCAAAAACGAGGCCTACCGCATGCTCACATTCTAATTTGGTTAGTCGAAAGAGTTCGGCCAGATCAAATAGATGACATCATATGTGCAGCGATTCCTGCTCCTGAAACCGATCCAGACCTACATGATGTTGTAATCACGAATATGATTCATGGACCGTGTGGCACTATCAACCGCCAATCACCGTGCATGGTCGACGGCAAGTGTTCCAAACGGTATCCACGAAAATTGACGGCAGAGACCATTACAGGCAACGATGGTTATCCATTGTATCGGCGTCGATTTGTCAAAGCGATCCGTTCGCACGAACTTTGCTTTACTCAGAAATGCCACGTTATTACACTTGGAACGCTAAATCGAAGAAATTTAAACGTCGGAAGCAAGGCAATGCAGTTCCTGGTCATCCAGATATGCGTTCTACTGATGCTATTGGTCGTTTACACAGTTCATCCGAAGAATGATAAATGTTTTTACTTGCGGTTGTTGCTGGCACATGTTCGAAGGCCAACATCATTTGAATCACTACGAACTGTTAATGGTATAGTGTGCCCCACATTTCGTGCAGCATGTCAAGAGCTGAATTTGCTTGAAAACGATAATCATTGGGACACTACAATCGCTATAGAAATTATTTCTGCATTTCCAAGTCAGATACGCACATAATTTGCTAGAATCATTTCGACATGCTTCCCATCGAACCCACGTGACCTATGGAACAAATACAAAGATAACATGTCTGAAGATATTTTACATTCGGGTCAGGTCAAGAAATTCCGATCTTCCGATTTTTTCTGACATGAGTTTGAAGTACTTCATTATTATTATTTTTTTAATTTTTATTATCATTGTGTATGTTTTCATAATCATTGATTAAGGTATAACTAATACTTTTATGTTTCTATCTATAATAATGTTATTTTGTATCATTGTATTACGTTCATCAAAGCCTAAATTAGTTCAGCTAAAAGGTAAACGACATTCATTGACTGTTAGGCGGTAAGAAATTCGCCGGGTCAGCTAGTAATCAACTAAGCGCTTTGACTAGTGATAACTCCTTGAAAAGTGAACGTATGACACAAAATTAATTCTTCAATTTGTTCTTCACCTATACCTAGACATTTGGAGGAACAACTGCAAAATTGTTCCTTTCATTATGTAAATGGGTTTTAAAATTAAAACAACCGGTTGAACAAAATGTTATGTAAATCTAGACAAAAAATGTAAACCGCGCATGTGGGTGACAACAAAACGGTTCACCCAACAGAATAAATTGGAGAAGGAAAATAAAGCATTTCATGTTAATATGCAGATTAAGTTAAACGCTCACAATGGGAGTGTATTCAGATAATTCCAGTGAATGGTAACAATAGTATGTAGCTTCACAAGCGACGTACAAATTTTGTCAGTAATTTCCTCCAGAACGATGACTTGTAAAATGCTTTTGTACCTAACAACCCTTTACAGCTCGGGGGCATGCAACATTATATAATTAACTAGCTGCCTCAGCGAACTTCGTACCGCGTATTACTAATGTAAATTGTCCAAAAATAAATAAAAAAATTAAGGGTGAACTACCCTTATCACTTAGGGGTATGAAAAATAGATAGTAGCCGATTCTTAGACCTACTGAATATGCATAAAATATTCCATAAGAATCGGTCAAACCGTTTCGGAGGAGTACGGTAACAAACATTGTGACATGGAAATTTTATATAATAGAAGATTAGAATCTCTTGAAAAATAATGAATATTTTGTTTAGTCAACAATAATAATATTTTTGTTTTGTTTGCCGTGTTCCTGTGCAATATCTGGTGACACCATGCAGAGAGTCGGAATTTTTGCTCTTTTAAGTTTTCTAACCATAGGAGGTTCATTCCACTGCCACCTTCTCACCGATAATCATTCGTAATCACGAGTGAATACTGGGCTGGCGCGTTCCATTGTAGACTACATCATTGCTTAACATCATGAAACTTGTATTGACTACAAGAAGCCTATCGAGGAATTTACAAAATGTCTGTAGGTATTTATTGAAACGAATTCCGTTTCACGTAAATTTACCAATAACGAGCAAACAAATATTTAGCTTTGATCAAGTTCGACACCTTCCTTATTCGTGTTGTTGGTGTTTTAATAATTTATTGACTTCTCAAAATTAATAAATTGAAATATTGATTAATTTTGTTTGAGATAAATTAATTTTCTTTCACAAGTATTGCAAGCTGGCCTTTTGATTGGAAAAAATTGAACAAAGATTATTTGAAAAAGGAAAACCTTTTTGCATCTAATGAGGTTTCACTTTAGGTACATCAAGCTGTATACATTTCCAGTTTAAGCTGATCTCGCATTGTATAGGATTTCCGTACAGCGAGAGGTCAGCTTATGCTGGAATTGTATAGCTCGATGTGTAGCCGTGTGTACTTACCATTTGCCTTGTGATCCTAATATACACAACTTAGATGTTAGTAAGCGCGTTCCATCCTAGATTTTTTTGAAGTGAAAACTTCTTTAGCGGCGTTGAGCACTTTTTCTGTAATGGGTATAAAATCTTAAACTCGCGTCAGGACACGTGACCTGATCGAAAAAGCGTAAGACGGATGGAGAGTAGACAGCTATCCCCTCTCTACGGCGCGGCGAAAATGTATGCCTGGGCCTACTGTTTCGTTTAGGCAGATTAAGATGTTAATAATCAAGTTTTCACGTCTGCCGGCACTCCCGGAGTGCAACCCGTCTTTTTTTTTTTTAATCTAAAATAGGCTTGCGCTTGACCACAACTTGCCTAATGTGAAGCAATGATGCAGTCTACAATGGAACGCGCTTACCCAGTAAATACCGATTCACTCTTGACTTGAAGACCACTAGATTATAGCTATCGGGAAACATAGATTACAGCATTGCTTAACATCAGGCAAAATTTAGAATGAAAATAAGCTTAAAGGTTAATTAATTGGAATGCCAAAATTAACTGAGATTCATTACTTGGCCATTAAATGCTTGTAACAATAAATAAAAACATACTCAACCGATTTTGATAAAATAAACTAAATTTTAGGACAGTATAACACTTTGAAGCAGAAAAAAAGAATTATCAATTATAACTATAATTGGCGGAATTATGGCGTAACATACATACAAAAAACATACAATCGAACAAAGAATCTCCTTTTTTTCTGAAGTCGTGTGAAAAGAAAAAGGTATGTACAAAATTCTGAGTGTATTATCTACATGCGTGGGTTTATTTTTGTTCTAAGCACCGGATCTTCGCCTTTGTTCTTGAAAAAATAAAGTAAGAGCGACCTCAGAATAAGAACCTCACACAAAGGACCAAAAAATGTCAACCTCGAATTATTTTATGGCGGGAAATGTTCACACGTTCTATTTTTTGAATTCGAAGTGTATTTACAATTGACATGACAAAAGAGGTTTTGTAACTTTTTTAGTTTATGGACTACGAAGACTTAGGTACAAGGTCTCGATTCTCGCGGTTTAGACATGTAATTCTAATAGAAAAATGTCGAAAAAATGACAGGAAACTAAAGAAATCCTTATTTATTTTCGACATTTTATGTCTATTAGAGATAAATGTCTAAGAGTAAAGCGCGAGAGAGGTATCCTGGACACAATTTAATAAAGTTTTGCGGTCATATTTAGAAGGTCCGCGTTTTGCGTTTTCTGAAATAGGTTTTTAATAGGAATATTTCTTAGTAGTTATACTATTACTTAGCAAAGACATTAAGGCGCTTATTAAGGTAAGTAATTCCATTACCTGAAACACGGCTGAAACCGTACCTACTGAATTATTGCTAATGTCAGTCAATTAAACTAACCTTAATAATAACAGAAGAATATTGAAAACTTCAGCTTACTATTCGGTTTCTGTAACACGCAACAATTTTTTTTCATTATTTTCCCTATATTTAATTACATTATTGGAAATGTGACATATGTATAAGTGTACAAATGTCACATTGGTAAAAATGCCGGGCTTTATAAAAACTCCCAACATGCGCCCATATATTCCTGTCCGCAGGGCATTTTCCACAGTTTTAGGCATTTATGGAATTTTCACAAATTTGCCCATTTTAAGTCATAGCATTATTGCGTCCCGTCTGTATTGCCCGAAGGTGTAGATAGAGGTGATCGTCGCCCACTTTTCGCCGGCTATGTTTTGGCCTCATACGTAATAGTGGGCGAGCCTAATGCCGTTCATCATTCAATTACAAATTACTAGCTCCAATTAAGATTCACTACGTACCAGTGACGAAGGGTGGAAGTCTGAAAAAGGGAATCCGGAGCTAAAAAGATTATTACTTAGGAAAATAATATCTCTATTTAAAACTTTTAGGCGTTACATAATATATTATTAAGTACGTGTGATATTGACCATTTGCTAAAGGGAAACCGATGGGAATCGGCTTGTATGGACTATTCCCCACTGCTAAGTACCTTTATTAGAATAGTCTGTTTGCTCGAACCGGGAATCGAACTCGCGGTTACTTAGCGAATACGCTTACCACTGACCCACCAAAGCAGTTGTTGATAATTTTTAAGTCTTATTCATAAACATCATATGAACCTCATTAGTTAAAATGAACTTTGTCTCTTTCTTACTAGTATTAAAGTCAAGATGACAGACAAAGACAAACGAATTATAAACCTATTTAGTGTATGTAGAGCCTTAGCAGTCTAAAGTATTTTGTTGAAAAAACTTGATGAAAACTTTTCAACAGTTAGTCGTGCACGACCATTTTCTGGTCAAAATGCTAATGGTGAAGCATTAAAAGTTGGGAACTTTGATGAAGTACTATATTACTTGGCCTTTTCAAAAAATGTTTTTAGGATAAAGAATGCGGGTTTTTACTGTAACCATATTTTAAAAGGGCTTTTATAATAATAAATTATAGTTAGAAAAAAACAAAAAAACACGCTTTATACCATTAAAATTTACTAAAGAGTATATAGTATTGTCTTAGATTTACGCGAATATCACACATTGAAATAAAACTACTTTTTAACGGATTTTATCGCGGTTTATGTTAGATTTTAGATCTTAGTCTTTTCAGACTTCATGTTACGGGTGGACGTTTGACGTCCAAAAATATTAATTACTATTATTACTGACTACCTCCAAACATAAATATTTAAGTTGCGTTTCGATTTAAGCAAACTGAGCTCACAGTGTCTTGAATTCTGAGTTGATTTTGCTTGGGTTTTGGTACAAGTAAATTATGCACTGGGTCCCAAGCTGGTAGTATATTCCAACCATTTTCTCTGTTAAAATTAGGATGTTTTTTAATTTCAATAGCTTCACGGATCATTCTCGGTAGGAACCGGTTTTCTTTGACAAAAGAGTATTTTTTTTTATTTCGAGTTAATGGGTAGGTAATCTGCGTGCCTGCTTCGGAACTTGGATGCAGTAGACGTTTCACAGAACTCCGAAAGAAAATAGTTGATCCTGATGATCTTGATCAAGAAAATATGATAAACTGATGAAATTATATTGTACTAGGCGGCTTCGCCCGCGAAATTGTTCTCACTAATCTTGTTTCTCCATACAAACTTTGGAACCCCGTTTCACCCCTTTAAAGGGTGAGTTATGAAAAATCCTTTCTTAGTGCACCTCTAGACCCTATAAGGAACCTATGTGCCAAATAGAGTCTCCAGACCCAGCGGTTTAGGCTCTGCGTTGATATGTCAGTCAGTCAGTCAGTCAGTTATATATTTAGATTTTCATTTGTCCTTGATATACTTAACATTTCAAATGCAACTAACATTATGAAGTGAGTAAAAATGGCGTTGAAAGATTATAATATAAGATTTAGCACATCAAAAATTTAATTTCTGACTTAACATTGACTTGAGAGTTGTACTAGTGAGCATAGGCAGAAGCGCCACGGTGCGGTTGCAGAACGCGAGCTCGGCGTATGTGCCTGCTTGTACCGGAGAATAGAACCTCCGCACTATCCATGTCACGCGGTTCCGCACTCTTTATTCGAGGGGAAACCTTTTATAGGCCCCCTGCATCAGGGCGCGACACAGTGGATGTGAGACTCCAAAGAAATTTACTGACCAAAACCCTTCGGTGTTCCTCCGCCAAAGGTTTATGAATCGATTCAGTGAATCGATGTAGGGTTCAAAATCAATCCGAAAAATCGATGATTTTACTCTAAATAATAGATTTTTCGATTAATCGATTTAAAATCGACATGCCTACAAGGCCGCGGTTTTACTTTCGCAATATCCGAACGGCCGTGAAGCGGTTCCGCATCCGCGTTCTATATGCCCAGGCATAACATTACCATACAAATTTCGTAGCACGTAGCTCGTAAGTCCGTAGCAACTCGTAGCAGCCAGACTGCTACGAGCTTGCTACGGCGTGCTACGGAATTATGTAGCTGGTTTTATTGTTACCGACAGAAAAGTGGGGTGTTATAAGTTTATAGAGTGTTACTGTATATCTGTGTTGTGTGTGTAGTTTGTGGCATCGTAGCACTTAAAACATACATGATATTTTTTTTACTTAGGTAGTTAATTTTTGCACAAAATAGTTCATTAATTTTATTATCATTTAGAATTATAAGCAGAAGGAAGGAAGAAGGCTTAAATTTGAACAAGTCGATAAAGGCATGTTCTATAAAATGTTGTTCCAACCAAACAGTAGAGATGAAGATTTTTTTTCAAATTCATGTATCATATTTGAAGTCGCATAATTATTTAGTTAATACTTATAGTCTAATGGTAATTGTTTAGGGTATGATGCGACCCTTTAAAGTCCCTTTAATGAAATAAAGAGAAAAAAAGTTCTTTAATATTTTTCCTTTGTCGCACTTATTTGAGAATTCTGTTCGAACTCAGTTTTAAAATTAACTACTACTCGGACTGTGGCCTTTATTCAAGTATTTCGAACAAAAATACTAAAAACAACAGTGCTAAATAGAAGTTACGTAATTAAGTCCGTTGTACGTGCCATGCATGAGGTCTACTCATGTATCACATTTGCTTCGTTCGGATCCATTTGTTGGTTTGCAAATATCATATAGATCCCGCTTGAACATCATGACAAAAAACTGCAGTAAAATGTATAAAGTGACGAAAATAATATCCTTCATAATTCGAGAGCGACTGCATTGTAATGGATAATTGATCTTTGAATTGTTCGTTATTGTCAGAAGAACGTTTTTAATAAGTGAGAATTGAAAAATGTACAGCTAAGTTTTATTTATTTGTTAGTCTAACTAACTACTACTAACTGGAACTAGCCACATTGGACTGAATAACATTATTATTCAGTCCAGTGTGGCTATAGGCCGACCGTTTAACTCGCGTATCGCCTATCGCCAAGATTCTGACTCCTCAAGCTGCACAGCAGCGGTGGCGCAGTGGTACGGGCCTCGCCTTAGAAAATTAAGGTCGCGGGTTCGAATCCTGGCCACACAAAGATGTGTGGGCACACATCTTTGTGTGAATTGTTTCATCTCCGCTGCTCAATATCGGTGAAGGAAAACATTGTGAGGAAACCGGCATGTCTAAGAACTAATCATTCGAGGACATGTGACATCCACCAACCCGCACTTGGCCAGCGTGTGTGGATTAAGGCCTAAACTCTCTCAACTCATAAGATAGTTGGGAGAAGACCTGTGCCGAGCAGTGGGATACGATAAAGGGTTGAAGTGAAGCTGCACAGACAGTGATGATGATTCAAGCGATATGGATATTAGTGACAAATAGTCTTACATTACTTTTTTCTGTGGTTAAATAGTTCTTTAAGAGATTTAGGTAATGTTTTATGACTTTGTATCTCAGATGGCGATACGCGAGTTAAACGGTCGGCCTGTAGTTCTACTAGTAGCCTTATTCATATTGGTCCTATAAACCTCTTTAGTTAAAATAGATTTTGTCTTTCTTATTAGTATAAATGTCAAGATGACAAACAAAGAGAAACAAAATATAAACCTATTTTAGCTATAATAGGGGTGTGATCCCGATTGTAATTTTTTGGTAATTTACTTAAGTCCTTACCACATTTTTTTTGTTTATCGATCGATAATGATTGCGAAAATAACAAAACTTTTGATTAAAAGTATCAGAGTTGACCCTTTTAACGCTGAGACTATTCAATTTTGTCTAAATTGAGGCACGCTCGCTGCGTGGCTTTGTATGAAAGAGTGTGTGGCCATTAAAATCACGATGTTTTACATTTTAAAGTAAAGACCGAGCGTCTTTACTTTAAAATGTAAAACAGTGGTAGTGACCTTCCAGTGAAAAGAGAAGATCTTCCGGACAGGTGTGATACCTGGTGACCGCGATATTTGTTACACATCTATAAGAATAAAAATAATTCATTAACTTAACTAGACATTACACGCGCTTGTATGTGTGCACCTTGAATCTTGCATGGTTTACGCACACTCAAACAAATCTCGGGTGCGGTGGAAATAGCGACAGGTCGAGATTTGATTGAGAAAAGTCCGGTCAATTTACACCGCCGCGGAATGGAATGGAAGCGACTTTTTGCTACATAGCATAATAAACTTTATATCAACTGTATAAGACACAAAATAAATACGAGCCTCAAAATTGGTCGCGCGTCTTCCGCGGAATTCTCGCGCATTCTCTAGAATTCTCCGGTGCCGTTTGTGGAAATCGCGGGAAGTGGCGCGAAATGGGGGCCTCGATCGCAGGTCGGTACAGTAGTGCGGGGCTAAGCGTCTACGAAAACTCGGAAATTCGCAGGAATGCTCGAGCTTTTCAGCGAATTCTCGCGTCACGAGGCGAAATTGACCCTTCCATTTCGTTCCATTCCGCCGGGGTGTAAATTGAACCTAAAGGTCCTTCCGGACGATTGGGTTACTTCAACCCTTTATAGTGTACTGCTGGGCACGTGTCTAGTCTCAACTATCTTACGAGTTGAGAGAGTTTAGGCCTTAATCCACACACTCTGGCCTAGTGCGGGTTGGTGTTGTCACATATCCTCGAATGATTAGTTCTTAGATATGCCGGTTTCTTCACCGATATTGAGCAGCAACAATGACATAATTTACACGAAGATGTGAATCGAACCAGCGACTTATATTTCTAAGCGAGACCCGTACCGCTGCGCCGCGACTGCTGCTGCTGACTGCCGCGATCGAGTTAGGTAACCCAAGAAAAATTGTTCGATTGTGCGTGCGTTGCGTTTGTTTGGTATCACACTGTGGCAATATGGACATCGCTGAAAATCAGTGCTGTGGGTCGCCTCTAGTATGCACTCACAGCGTTTACTGAGCCATGTCCATGTTTGACACAGATGGGTCACACATACTCTTTGTTTTTATTTTTTCTTCTTCATATCTGTTTTCATTTATGTTTTTTTATCTTTCTTTCTTTCTTTCTTCCCTACTCTTTCTAATACGACAGTGGAGTCTACAACTTTTAAAGGTTTTATTCTCTTTACCCGTTTGTTTTATAGCTTCAAAGAATCAAATAAATACCTATACAGCTTATGTATAGTGCCCATTACACCGCAGCGGGTTAAATATGGGATTTCATACGAGTTCGTATCAGATAAATTGTATTATTTCTTATGTGATCTCGTAGTTTGTATGTGCTGTGGGTTTTAAAATGGGTTACTTTTGCAGAAACAGGCGTGTCCATGAAATAATCTTTTTTTTATTCTAAAATAGGCTTGCGCTTGACCACAACTTGCCTCATGTGAAGCAATGATGCAGTCTACGATGGAACGCGCTTACCCAGTAAATACCAATAATAATACCAATAGTAATCATTCTTGGACATGTGACATGTACCAATCCGTACATGGTTATCGTGTGTATTTTTTTAAATAATTTTTTAAGGCCTTCATTCTCTCTCTTTCGATAGGTAAAAAAAGTCCCATGCCCAATACGGAGACCAAAATACTTAAGTGGTCCAAAGATTCCTTTGGTTGTGAGCATCGATATCAGCCTCGCCTTTGAAATATAAGGTCTCCGGTTCGATCATAAGACCGTCATCTGGTCGTGACCACACATCTTTTAGTGAATTGTTTCATTGCCACTGGTCAACATTGGTCAAGGAAAACATCATAAGGAAACCGGCACATCTAATAACATCCACCAAACAGCACTTGATCAGCGTGTGTGGATTAAGGTTTATATTCAAAATTATAATTATTTGTAAGCGAGTTCCATCGTGGAAAAAAAAGATTGCTTAAAATCAGGCAATTTATGGTTAAGCGCAACTAATATTATAAATGCGAAAGTATATCTGTCTGTCTGTCCGTTACGCTTTCCCGCTTAAACCTCTCAACCAATTTTGATAAAACTTGGCACAGACAATCTTTAGACCCTGAGAAAGAACATAGGCTACCTTTTATTGCGAAAAAAACCGAAATCCACGCGGACGGCCGCTAGTTATAGAATAAAATAAAAAGTAAGATTGTTAAGAGAAGACCTGTGCCCAGCAGTGAGAGACTAAAAAGGGTTAAAATTAGTCTAAAGATAGAAATAGTCTAACTATCGCGGTTAAAATTAGTTTAAAGATAGAAATGGTCTAATTACTATGGTCTAACTAACTATTTTTTCCGTGCAATACAGTTAAGTTACTTCCATTATTCAGATCCGAAGTGGAGTCGAACCGTTCTAACTAACTGAAATCAATTAAACCCAAATTTAGTTTCGACCAGTCCAGAAATATCTCGATCGTAGCCTCTAAGGCCTTCACACACAACCTTGCTCTGACGTTTGTGAATCGCTAACGATTTCACGGATTTTCTTAGAACCTAACAATTTATTGGAACGAAGTTCCTTACGGCAGGCTTGGAGGGGATAGGGATTTTGCTGCGCGACCGAACTGAAAAAAATGTGATAGTAAAACCGTAAGAAAAAATCCGTGGAAAAAAGTGCGTGGAATAAAACCGTTAAATGAGACGTGCGCAGGCGCGACAGTCGCATACACAAGCGAGTAGTGTATACTAATGATTTTCGGTGAGAAAGTGCTAGTGTTACAACTTATAACAAATTATAACAATTTATAACAAACTACCAAAAAATATAAGAGAGTTTCCATTGCATAGGTTCAAAACAGAGTTGAAGAAATAGCTGATACACAGCTGTTTTTATAATTTAAATGAATATATAAAGTAAAATAGTATGTTTGTTTGCTTTATATTTGCATGCCTATGAATGGCGTAATATGGCTGTACTTTAAACATTTGTCACCTTTATTTGACCTGTATTCCATGCGAATAAATTATTTTGATTTTTGATTTTTTTTGATACACCACGGCCTCTATTTTATTTTAATTATCTAATTTTGTTTAGCATTTTAAGATTTTTGGTAACATTTATAGGGTTGACATTTGAAATAAACTTTTTGTTATTAATGACTTAGTAGAATGCGTATTTTTATGTTCTTTGTGGTGATCACAATTTGCAGTAGTATTATCGTAACTTCGAATTCTTTTGTATAGTAATGTCTACCTTATTCTTGTCAGTTAAAAATCGTATAAGATATATACACGGTGGACGTGAGTGGAAACGTTAGGAGAGGACGCCCGAGGAGGATGTTTTATGATCTCATCGGTGATATCCTTCAAAGGAGCAGGTTTGTAGCACTCACGACCGCAACATGTATGACCAGATGTATCTTATATCTTCAAATGAGCAATTCTTGTATATATATATAATTGGAATCTCGGAATCGGCTCCAACGATTTTCATAAAATTTAGTATATAGGGGGTTTCGGGGGCGATAAATCGATCTAGCTAGAAATCATTTTTAGAAAATGTTATTTAAAAAAAAAATACCGAGCGAAACTCGGTCATCCAGATATTGAATATTAATGAGGCCAAGGAAGTATGTTTAAATCGAAGTAGAAAGCGCTTTATAAACTCTGTCTACACCCATGGCAAATAGCGTGATTGTATGTATGTATGTTAGCAAAACTCGTCAGCGGCTCACTTCAAACCTTTTTAATGTCTTCTAGGCAAGGGTCTTCTCTCAACTATCTTACGAGTTGAGAGAGTTTAGCCTTAATCCAGACACGCGGGCCAATTGCGGGTTGGTAGATGTAACACGTCCTCGAATGATTAGTTATTAGACATGCCGCTTTCACCGATATTAACCAGAGGCAAAGAAACAATTCACATAAACAAACGTAGACACGACCGGGAATCGGACCCGTGACTTTATATTTCATAGGCTGATACTACTGCATACCTCAGCGTCGTAACCTGTTCCAAATAAAATGACCAAAATCACGTCACGAATATGGTGAAAGAAAATTCTATGCTCAAGTTAGTGTAGTACATACCTTAACCATGCCGTAGGCGTAGTGATAAAACTTTAGCACCGTCCCTCTGAGTGTATCAGGTGGTACATTACCAACTTACATATCTAATAATGTATTGCAAAGGTTGTTCCTTTTTATACAGCGGTATCACTACATAGTATAAAACAAAGTCGCTTTTTCTGTCCCTATATCCCTATGTATGCTTAGATCTTTATAACTACGCAACGGATTTTGATGCGGTTTTTTTTTAATAGATAGAGTGATTGCAGAGGAAGGTTTATAAGTATAACACATCGCACCCGTGCGAAGCTGGGCCGGGTCGCTAGTCTATAATATAAATTGAATCGGAAAATGTGTTGGTAAGCGCATAAGTTAAGATCGGCTGAACCGATTTCGATAATTCGTTTTTTAGAATATTCCTTGAAGTACGAGGATGGTTCTTACGCAACGGCTTGACCGATTTTTATGGATTCTTATAATTATGTTCGGTAGGTCTGAGTGTCGGTCGTAATCTATTTTCGGACCCGGTAGATGGCACTGTTTTACCGGGCAGGACGACCTCTGCGGGGTCCGCTAGTTTCCTTATAAAAATATTTTAGCCCAAAATTCTAGGTCTGTTTTTTACTAGAGACAAAAAAGTGTGATGTTATAAGTAGGCAGCGTGTCTCTATGCCTGTGTGTGTTTAAGTTAATTGCCTCTATTATAGACCGACCGTTTAACTCGCGTATCGCCATCTGAGGTAGAAAGTCATAAAACACTAACTAAATCTCTTAAAGAACTATTTAACCACAGATAAAAGTAATGTAAGACTATTCGTCACTAATATCCATATCGCTTGAATCATCATCACTGTCTGTGCAGCTTGAGCAGTCGGAATCTTGGCGATAGGCGATACGCGAGCTAAACGATCGGCCTAAACCCATGCGACCTAAACATAGCCGTCTTAAAGTGGGTAATATTCACTCCTGCCTACACCTTTGGGTAATACAGGCAATGTTATTCTTATGTTATGTAAAATGGAAAAATATAGATCATAAATACTATATAATAATATTCAATTTTTCAAGCTGCATCGTGTCTGATCTAAAGGCATTCTATTGACGGGTCGGTGGCGTGTTCGGTAAAATACACGCCGCAGGTCGTGAGTTCGATTCCCGTCCGAGACAAACATTTGTTTAAATATGTCTGTTTGTCTTGTCTGGGTGTAACTATTTATATTTGAGTATGTATTAACAAAAGAGAAGTATTATATGTAGTATATTACCAGTTATCTGGTTTCCATAGTACAAGCTCTGCTTAGTTTGGAATCAGATGACCGTGTGTGTTAATGTCCCACCATATTAATGTTATTTATTACTAGCTTCCGCCCGCGGCTTCGTCCGCGAAATTGATCTCACTAGTCTTGTTTCTCCATACAAACTTTGGATGCCCGTTTCACCCCCTTAAAGGGCGAGTTTTGAAAAATCCTTTCTTAGTCCACCCCTAGACCCCATAAGGAACCTATGTGCCAAATTTTGAGTCTCCAGACCCAGCGGTTTGGGCTCTGCGTTGATATGTCAGTCAGTCAGTTTCTTCTTTTATATATTTAGATATATTTAGAAGATTATTCTACGCAAAACGCTAAACAGTGTTTTTCATTGTATTCTTGTTTCTAAGTAATTATATCGCTGAGGAAAACGGTTTACTCCGCGTTTGTTGCAAAATATATGTATACGGCCCACTGCCACTTCAGCTTGGTAATCCGGTGGGCTAAGTCGATTACTTGTGTTCTCTGTCAGATCAACTTATTACGGATTCGATCCTTCTAACAAACTCTGAAGATAAATTAGTTATCCTTTTCCTAGAAACACTTTGCTGGATTCTATTCGATACAAATCCTTAGTACTAATATTATAAATGTGAAAGTTGAAAATCTCTGTCTGTCACACTTTCAAAACTATTGAATTGATTTTGATATGGAGATAGTTTGAGACCCGGGGAATGATTATAGATTTAATCCGACTGCTCAAAAAGAGGTTTAGCGCAATAACCGTGAGATGGTATGGTGGTAGTATTTTATCAAATAATTCAGTCAAAGATGTGTGGGCACGAGATCGAACTCGCGACCTTATATATCAAAGCCGAGGCTGATACCAATGCGCAACCGCTGCTTAACTCTTTACTAGGTAGAAAATTAGGAATTTGGTTTTATAGTATGAGAACAATGTATTCTATCACCATAATTTAGGTATTTTTAACCAGCTATTATTCTTAAAAAAATTAAAGCTCATCGCACTAATCAAAAGCGGCTCTCTGAATAATCGTTTAAAGAATTTGTAAATTTAAATACATCATTCCTTAAATCTCGTGGTTCACAAAATTAGATTTTGATCAGGGGTTGGGAACGAATTTCGAATGGACATATACGGATAAGTTTTAAAGTCACTCAATTGACTTTGTAACTTGTCCGTATCTTGTCCGAACGAAAAAAAATCGCTATAAGAGTAGGGTGTTATTAGATCGCGTTTGGAAAGCGAATAGGGCAAATCCTCTTAACCACTCCTTCTAAATTTCTCTCATTCCTCACACTACTTATTTCCCACAGGAAACTGATCGGCGTACCCTTTTCAGACGCACAATGTTTACGATTAGTATTCGTACCGTGCTCCGTATCGGATTTGTGTCAGTCGTTTCCAGAAAACGCGGCAAGGAAAATATTTTGATACACCTTATGTACAAACAAATGACGATCAAGGTGGTTGGTAGAAAAGAATATCAGAATTTTATCAATTTAAAAATCGAACATCAAATTATTTTAGGTTTGAATTTCGAAACTTTATACCTACAAATAAATGGCGATCGATCGAGGTTAAAAAAAATAAAAATAATTTTTTTATTCAAATCAAGTGGTCATTGTACATTCGAAAATCAATAAAAATAGTAAATTATGCTAATAATTACAATTTAACCCGAACTAGGTGGAACCTGTGTTTCGGGTTGTTACTACTACTATAGGTTGTTTGAAAAGAAAAGGATTTATTCAAAAATCAAATAATTACCGAGTAGGTATGTACCTATTCGATTTTTTTAAATGTTGGTTGCTGATTGGAAAACTAAAATGAGTTTGTCTATTTAGTACTAAGAAATATGTTTCAAATAGGTATTAGGTAATTCGAAATTGGACTTTATTATTTGGTCAGTACGTTACAATCATACCATTTTATTTTTATAAAAATTTGGTAATCGTTTTAGATCGTTTGTACTCAGTATTATAAATTATTATTTACCTTAAGTAAGTGTGTGAGTATTAAGTATTATACATCAAAAAGTAGTTGTAAAAGTAAAGTCTCAGGACATAATGCAGAACAATATTTACAATAACCGTTATGTAACCAAAGTTATAAAAACTTTTCTCTTATTACCTGAACAAAATCAAATTAAACATTTTTCTCGTTAAAAGATAGCACAGTTCTTTGTTTCCCTTGCTCGGCGTAAAAAAATGGCGCGCAGCTAAGTCCTACCATAAATTAAATCTTTAGACGCAATTTTTCAAATCCATTGGACTTTGTGTCAACTTGCATTTTACCCTTCTTTATGATAGCTGCAGATATATATTTTTTTAAATTACTTTATTAGGAATATAAACTTTTTTTTTGGATATCGCAACATGGAATTTTACAGCCATGTCTTTGACACTTGCAAGTTTAACCAATTAAGTAAACCAATTGATATAAATAAAAATAATTAAAATCAACCCACGCGTGCTGATTGTAGAGCGCCACAGATAAAAAAAAAACATTATTACAGGTATAGATCCTCTTTCATTGTATCCTCTTTCGCGCCCTTTGAATATTATTTCTTGCCAGTGCTATTAAAAAAAATATTCAAATTTCGAACTTCTATTTCTGGAGGCTGTTAAAACAGCATTTGATAAACTCTATCTTAATAATTGATGACACTTGAAAACACCATAACTGTCGTAATTTCCCAAAGGATCTCAACAGTAATCAATTTAAGGAGTTTCGGAACAATGAAAGAAGAACAATAAATTTAATTTTATCTGGAATGTTCCTTGGACGTTGGGTTAAGATTGATGAAGTGTGAAATTTCCATCCTTCCATACGAATAATTATTCCGTACAATATTAATAAACCAGTTTTTGACCGCAGCTTTGCCCGTGCGTCGACGTCCTCGTGCTAATAATGATGATAAGTGCGTACAATCAGATGCGATTGCATATTGAATTGGAAAAGCACCTAGCTGTCCCGGCGTTTAGTGTAGGCCGGCCAAGTGTGGCTTGGTGGATGTCACATGTCCTCGAATGATTAATTCATAGACATGTCGGTTTCCTCACGATGTGTTCCTTCACTGATAAAGATGGGCCCGACCGGGAATTGAACCCGCGACCTTATATTTCTAAGGCGAGGCCACCGCTGCGCCACCGAGGTTGAGATAACAATAAAATTTTGTAAATATTAAAAAACTTATTTTTTTGACCCGGTATTCGAACTCGGGATCTCGCGGATACTTAGCATACCCTTGACTATCTTTTTTTTTATTCTATAATAAGTTTGCGCTTGACCACAACTTGCCTGATCTGAAGCAATGTTGCAGTCTACGATGGAACGCGCCTACCTAATAAATACCGATTCACTCGTGACTTGAAGACAGGTAGATTATAGCTATCGGGAAACAGAGATGCCGGCAACGAATTCCACAACTTGGCGGTTCGCACAATAAAAGTGGAAGCAAAGCGCTTTTTTTCTAGCTACTATTATTAGTGGAATATTAAAACTTTCATTAATTTGCACTCAATACATTTTAGTGCAGTTCTTGTATTAAAAACTTTATCAATCCCCGATTCAACTTCAACTTTAGCTACCTGTTTTTAAGAGTTACATTCAATTGTCATTTTTTTGGGTATTAAGTCGTAATGTTATATCGTAGTTTGGTTTAATATTACTGGAGTTGTGAAATATTACAGTCTGCGATGTCCTTTATTAGCTTTTGGGTACGGATTGGTTGAAATATGTTTTTTATTGATAAATATTAGCTTGGACACTGCTAAGTTCATTCAAGTCTAAAGTTTTTTTTTAAGTATACAACCTCCTTGTATAATCTATATATCTAAAAATGAATCTCTATTTACCTTAGTCAAAAAATCACGCAAGAACGGCTGGACCGATTCGCTGATTCTTTTTTTTTAATATTACTTGACGTACGCAGATGTTTCTAACGAAATATTAAAAATTAAAAAAAAAATCTCCGAAGAATTTTTTATGAAATCTTATATCTATATTCGATAGGTCTGAGAATCAGTAGTAATCTATTTTAGGACCCGGTAAGTGGCACTGTTTTAGCGGGCAGCACGACGTCTGCGGAGTCCGCTAGTATTTAATAAAATATTTACGAACCTCGGCAATTTTTTTAATAATTATATTTAAAAAATTACCTTATTTCAAATTTCGATCACTGCGTCTTCATAAAACTTTTTAATTTCTTTTTTAATTTATTGGTACCTAATTAGATAGAATTATGATTATTAATGTCTTGGCCATTCACAAAAATACGGACATAGTTTGGAACGTCAATTTCAAATAATGAATTATTCCGAAAAAAAAAACAAAACATTCTTTTTACGAACAAACTGTTCTCAATTTGGATAAAAATGGCGTCGATTTAGACCGGCTTTGTAAACATTTTTGTCTTTTAACTTAATACAAAATAGCTCTCCCGTCTGTATTTCTTAGTCGAATGTCTAGGCAGATGTGTCTATCACCACATTTATCTCTATGTTTAGTACTCATAAGTATCTAATAGGGAAGAGCCTGCTGTCTTCATTGCACAACTAAGGTATACTAAAGGCCGTTTTGAACATGGGACCTCGCAGTTATTAAGCAAACACACTTACCACTGAGCCTAAATTATCTGTTACAGAATATCTTCGTAAATCTTGGAGCAATATCTCCTAAATTGCTTTAACTAAATTACATGTCATAAATTATTCTAAAGCCTTACACCTCACTTGACTTACAAGTTAGAAGATCTACTTGGTGTTGGGTATGCGTACATAGTTCAGGAGTATTTCGTAAAAAAAACCTCGAAACTAACACTAAGGATGATGATTAAGTATGCCAAATCGTATTTTAATTAGTAAATAAGATTATAAAAATATGTTAGATACGTATTTTTTGCTTTACCAATGAAATAATAATAATAATATAGTGGGACACTAATACATACGGCCATCCAGTCCATCCATAGAACGTGCCAACCCGGTATACTGATTCACTCGTGTTTACGAATGATTATCGGTGAGAAGGTGGCAGTGGAATGAGCGAGCCTCCATGTGGTTAGAAACCTTAAGGGAGCAACAAATCCGACTCACCCTAATAATAATATTATATTATAATATTAATAATTATTATTACGAGCATTATAATATTGCTCCATCACTTTGTGTGAAGGATGCTTGCATGTTATGTAAATTATAACTAAACTAGCGACCCGCCCCGGCTTCGCACGGGTGCAATGCTGTTACTAAATATATTGAGGTATATTTACAAAATGTCCTTTTATACAACGTTAACAGCTTTTTTGTCATTTGACAAAAGAAATAGCCCGCGCCGCGCGCGTTCGGTCCGGTAAAGGTTTTTTCAGAATTATTTTAAGTTTTCGTTACTTTCAAAGCGTAAAAAAAATTACAGAGTGTGCTTCTCTTGGCATCTTCAAATTATTTAAAAAAAAAAGAATTAACCTAACTGAAGTGGATCCAGGTGACTTGAAAGCATCCTGAATTTGTAGCTCTCCCTTTTCCTTGCTCCTGGCTCAAATCACCTGATTGTTGATATTCACACTTATTAACATCTAATGTACTCATCATACATTATTTTGAGGATTTCAAGTATTTTCACCTAACAAATATGTCTTAGAAATATTTTGATTGGCTACTGTAAACTCCCGGCTTTATACACGAAGCTAAGATTTAGTGTAGGTAATCAACAGAGCGCAAGGTGTCCCCTTTCTCTTAATTTAACGCGCCGGAGTAAATCCCGAAATCCCCTCTTAGGCTCTCCTACTACTGCTAAGATTTGATTTGATTTAATCTGTAAGTCACTTATAAAATAGAAAAATTCCTGTCCAATATTTTTTAATGTATCTATTTGACGGACAAAACAAAAAAAATAGCGTCATCCCAATATCAAACGCGTTAATCAATAAATCCCCGGATACGGTCAACAATACAACAATGCTACATTGTCACTTTTGTACATACGAGGTTATTGAAAAAATATCTGTGGACAAAGTTTTTTTGCTGACCGTATGTTACAGATATAATGCTGGATAAGGATTTAGTCAACATGACTGATTCTTAACACTCTCTAATCGATTTATCTCGAAGTTATTTGAAATAAACACTTTGCGTAAGCGTTCCTATACCAGTTTTCTATTAAATTTTAAAATATAAAGATAATAAGTACTTTATTTATTGCGGGTATTTTTTTCTACGGACTTCGAACCCACGGCCTGCGGCGTGTAAAGCAAGTATCTTACCGACCACGCTACTGTTGATGTAGGACCTGTTCTTATGTTGTTCTGTGCCCTAATTCACGTAATTTCTTGACGCACCGATTAAGTTGCGGTGCAGTTGCAATTAAGTTTTCGTCTTAGTGGAACATGGTATTCTTATAATTGTTTAGTTGTCATATTTAATCTAAAACGCTCGTGTGACGCGAACTTAACGCAAGTGTATCTGACAACGGTTGTCAAAATTACGAGAGTGTTTTGATCGAAACTTAACTGCAACTTCACTGCAACTGAACTTATCTAATGACGTGAATTAGCCTACTGATCTGTTTAAAGGGTTGTTACTTTAGCTTTTTTGTAATTTGAACTCTGACTGCAACATAATTTTATATAGCAGTGAGACTTTTTGTAGTTACTATGTTCGTTACGAGACTGCAACTTTCCTGTACACGTAGGCTGATTCACGTAATTATATAAGTTCAGTTGCAGTGCAGTTGCAATTAAATTTAGATCAGAACAGCACTTTTCGTACTCTAGTAATTTTGACAATCGCTGTCGGATACGCTCGCGTCATCTTCGCGTCACGCGAGCGCTTTAGACTAGATATGACAGCTAAACAATTTTATGAATACCATTTTGCACTAAGATGAAAACTTAACTGCAACTGCACCGCAACTTGATAGGTGCGACAAGAAATTACGTGAATTAGGGCTCTGATCGTCTACCCATCTCACGGGACTCTGAGAGTAAAGGGAACCTGTATGTGCACGTATGCACTACAATATTATTTCTTATGTACCTGGGTAGTCAGCTCAGACAAACGTAGTTGAGATATCAGAATTCACTCGTGACTTGGAGACAGGCAGATTATAGCTATCGGGAAACAGAGATGCCGGTAGCGAATTCCACAACTTAACATAATAAAGAGATTTTTATTGGTTAATAAAAATATTTTCTAGCCATTTGATAGTAATTTGAAGTCTAACTGCGACATAACATTATCAATAGCAGTGATTGCTTCGCTCTTTCATAAACTGCCTAGTTATTATGTTCGTCACGAAACTGCTACATGACTTACATTAATAATGTTTTATTATCGTAACGTGTTATAGGAAATACTATGAGTACTATTTGTAACATTGCCTCACGCCCGTATTACCCGAAAGTGTAGGCAGAGGTCAATTTCAACCACTTTTCGCTAGCTATGTTCATGTAATATAATAGAGCAGCGGTGGCGCAGTGGTACGGGCCTCGCCGTAGAAAATATAAGATCGTGGGTTCCATTTCGTGCGCACACAGATTTGTTTCATCGCCGCAGCTCAATATTGGTGAAGGAAAACATCGTGAGGAAATTGGAATGTTTCAGAACTAATCATTCGAGGACATGTGACATCCACCAATCCGCACTTGGCCAGCGTGTGTGGATTAAGACCTAAACTCTCTCAACTCGTAAGATAGTTGAGAGAAGACACGTGCCCTCCGTGGAGCACTAAAAAGGTTTGTAGTGAAACAATTATATTATATGTTCTAGCGTTACGCGACCGATGATACACAACACATTTTCTGTCAGATATGTGCCGAATCAATTGTCTTTTAAAACCCGACAGATGCTACGCTCTACACTTCATCCGTCAGATATTATGTACTAACCCAGTTTACCCATTAAACGCGACTGATGATACCCTCTATACTTCTTCAGTCAGATATGTACGGACCCAGTTGACCGATTCGACCGGACTGATAATACACTACACTTTTTACGTCAGATATGTACCGACTTGACCGAATAGACGTAATTAATGATACGCTCGACACATTTTCTTTAGGATAACAATAGATGTGACAACCCTGAATGTAATAAAAATATCGAACTCGTAAAAGTATTAACAACGACTAAAAAGTAACAGGAAAACGGTTTGATTTTTGCTGAATTAATAAAAATGTTACATAGTATTGTCTTAGATTTACGCGAATATCACACATTGAAATAAAACTACTTTTTAACGGATTTTATCGCGGTTTATTTTAGATTTTAGATCCCGACGTTTCAAAGTCTTTTCAGACTTCATGTTCACGGGTGGACTGAGATATTTGACGTCCAAAAATATTAATCACAATTATTACTGACTACCTTCAAACATTAATATTTAAGTTGCGTTCCGATCAAAATCAACTCAGAATTCAAGACACTGTGAGCTCAGTTTGCTTAAATCGGAACGCAACTTAAATATTAATGTTTGAAGGTAGTCAGTAATAATTGTGATTAATATTTTTGGACGTCAAATATCTCAGTCCACCCGTGAACATGAAGTCTGAAAAGACTTTGAAACGTCGGGATCTAAAATCTAAAATAAACCGCGATAAAATCCGTTAAAAAGTAGTTTTATTTCAAAAATGTTACATTTATTTTTAGATAAAATACCTTGACGTCTTAGTATCGTTTTCAAAGTCACTTTGATACAATTATGATTTATTGGACATAAGTTTTATTGGTTAAGTTTTTCGTGTCGACTCATACTTTGTGGAAAATATTATATATATAGCGCTCACACTGGTGTAGGCAGAGGGGAATATCACCTACTTTTAACCTAATTTGTATAAAATCCTTACGTAATATGGGCAAACCAATCCCAGCTTTGAGCAGCGGAAGTGCTGTAGTACAGACCTTGCCTTCGAAATATACATCATTTGACGTGACAACGTCTTATAAATTGGTTTGCCGGGTGACACTTCAAGAAACTGCGTTACGCTCCGCTCACGTTATGCGCTCACAATGAGAGCGAGTGAGAGGCACGCGTCCCTTCCACTCGGGCATGGTTAGCCCGCCTAAGAGCGAGAGAGACAGACATAAAAAGTGAAAGGCACGCGTCCCTTCCACTCGAGCACAGTTAGCCCGCCTAAGAGCGAGATTCTTTGTATAAATTAATGTATTAAATATAATTCTTTGTATAAATAAATGTTTTAAATTGTTACTATTATTTCATCCTTCTTCCTACTATACGAATGAATATTCACATTAAAATTATTTTACCACTCAAAGTCGTTGTCACGTAAAACTTTCGCCCGTATACCGACTTTACAGGCAACCAATTTTTTTTGTGAAAAGTTTCATCTCCGCTGCTCAATATCGGTGAAGGAAAACATCGTGAGGAGACCGGCATCTCTAAGAACTAATTATTCGAGGTCATGTGACATCCACCAACCCGCACTCGTAACATAGTTGAGAGAAGACCCGTGCCTAGCGTGGGACACTAAATATTTAATAAATATAAATATTTATACAACTTGTCTTGTCCTTAGAGACTATAGGCCGACCGTTTACCTCGCGTCGAAGGCTAGAGTTGCCGGTCTCCTCACGATGTTTTCCTTCACCGATATTGAGCAGCGGAGATGAAACTTTTCACAAAAAGATGTATATTTCGAAGGCGAGGTCTGTACTACAGCACTTCCGCTGCTCAAAGCTGGGATTGGCTCGCTTTCATACAAATTAGGTTACAAGTAGGTGATATTCCCCTCTGCCTACACCAGTGTGAGCGCTATATATGTTTAACTTAGTACTTATAGAAAAGTCACTAACTAAAATATCTTGAATCGTTGTAAAGAAATCATTAAACAAATTAATTCAAGTACTTTCAAGAATACAAAGTAGGATTGTGTTCAAAGAAAATGCTTTTAAATTGTCAAAGGTCTAAGTCGGGTTAAGTTCTTCATTATATTTCCCTATTGTTACAACTATAAAACGGGATTATCATCATTTTTACGAAACTTATCCTTTGACAGGGTTTAGTATGATCGTCTTATCAGTAAGCATTTCTGTAATACTCAACGAGGAAACTACTGTTTCTCAATATACAGGATTATCTACCTAGTTTGGGAGGCAGCGGTTCTATGTTTAGCAAGCTGTATCTATCCAATGCCTTGTAACTAAGTTTCAATGTTTGTAACCTTTGCTTCTTTTAAGATAATAATATATAATAGTATAATATAGTGGGACAGTGGGATTAACACACACGGCCATCTGATCCCGAACTAAGCAGAGCTTGTGTTATGGAAACCAGATAACTGGTTTTCTTTCGTAAATACATACTTAAATAAAAATTGTAATAACTATAAATTTTAACACACTATTGAATAATTACTCAATCCAGGCAACAGATATCGCCAGAGGCCAATTAAACTGCTATGTCAACGCGAATCTTTGTTATCTTGTGAAAAGAAAACCAAATTTTTTACCAACTTGCGTTGAACAAATAATTTTTACATATGCCTAACTTGATAAGCTCGGCCTTATTTTCCGACTTAATTTCCAAGCTGAGAATGTTGCTGGTTTGAATCAACTTGAAAACTCCCGACCGCTTTTTGATTAATGAGACTTTTACTTATTAAAATTTGTTTTTGGAGTAGAACAATGTTAGTCTTAATTGGCGAATAAATTAAAGAATATTATTTTTTGGTTAGCTGATTTTATTCTGTTGATATAAAACTTTTTTATTCTCAATCGCGGTCAGTACAGCCCGATTCCCCTAAGAGCGGTTGTCTACCGACACCGTCACCGACGTCACCGACGACGAGATTATTTCGTGCAGAGATCAAGTTGACGTGACGGCGCCGCGGCGGTTGTTTGTCCACCGCGACGATTTAAATATAAATAATATTTAAAAGCTATTACAGTTCGACAATTACGTCACAGCGCTAACTTAGTTTGAAAACTTTAATCGTGTTTTTTTTTATTCTTTTTCGTTTCGTTTCCGTTCGGAATGACAAAGCTAAGTTGAGAGACGCGCAGACTACTATGCAGAATTTCGAATCGGAGCAAACTACGTACGGAAAACTACTGTGTTTGTGATAGGTTTGTAGATTTAGTTCAGACATATAAGGATTTACTGAGATCGATATCCCGATTCGATTTTTTTATTATTCTTCGATAGGTTGGCGCTTGACTACAACGCACCAGCCCAGTATACCGATTCACTCGTGATTATGAATGATTATCGATGAGAAGGTGGCAGTGGAATGAGCCTCCTTAAAGTTAGAAGCCTTAAAGGAGCAACAATTCCGACCCATCCTCACTGCATGTTGTCACCAGACATCGCACCGGAACACGGCAAGGCCGCTTGGCGGTGCGGCTTTGTCTGGTTGGTGGTCACTAACCACGGCCGAAACCTACCACCAGTTTGTATTGCCACCACTTCGGTCTGTTGCGTCGCAATCTCGGACCAAGTTCTAGCAGTGGCGCCGAATTAAGCGTTATTTTGGTGAACGGGATGACGTCCGCAGCGCTCCGATGACGGGCGTACGTTAGACAAACGACCTTAGTAAATGTAACCATGGCCGTTTGGAATAAATCGGTAGTCGAGCAGTGTAAGCCGTCCGATTGGGCTATACAGTGCCCGGGAGATCGCGGGTTTGATTCCTGCCCCGGACAATATTTGTGTTACCTACAACAAGAATTTGTTTCGGTGTCAGGTTGGATGAAATGAAATAAAATGAAAATAAAAAGGAGGGACTACCCTCCGTGGAAAGCACGCTAAGCCGTCGGTCCCGGTTGTCATTTAACATATCTATGACAATCGTTACATGAAGTCAGAAGCCAATATAATCTGACACCTGGTCTAACCATCTCGGCTACTGGTTCCCTACGGGTTTCGTGGTCTGATGGCAGTCGCTCGTACAATTCTGGTAGCTAGCCGCATCAGGTTAGACTGGGAGCCGACCCCAATAGAAATTGGAAAAACGCAAGAAGAATGATGATGATGATAATTAAAGAAAAGCTGAGTACTTGTGAAGAGTTTTGAGAGCCAAAAATAAAATAAAGTAACATTCGTATTCGTTCTGTCTGAAAACTTCGAGTAAAAGTTTAATTAACTCACTTGAGAGGCTACGAACTTAACTCTTAATTACCTACCTCTTAAGGAGGTTTGGTGTAATTTACAAAAAGTTCCATCAAAATCCTTAGCGTTACTGTATAAATTAACAGTTCCAGTAGCTGAGTTAATTAAGTGCTTTACATGTATGTGTACAACAAAATAATATTGAACAGTCTCGGTGGTACCGTAATAAGCGCGTCTGATTAATTACCTTTAGATCCCGGATTCGAATCTCTGATTTAGGTACTTAGAAAATCTTTTATATTTTTATTCTGAAATACGTAATTAATATAATTTCAACCGGGTGTGTCGAAGCGTCTTCGCCCGCGTGTATGTCGGTTATTGCGCCAAAACAATACCTTCTTTTTGCGCAGTCGGATAAAAACTATCCCATGTCCTTTCTCGGATCTCAAACTACCTCCATACCCAATTTCATACAAATCGGTTCAGTAGTTTAAGCAGCGTAACAGACAGACAGACAGAGTTACTTTCGCATTTATAATATTAGTAGGGATTTATGTGGTATCCTACTCTGGGTGCGAAGGAAAACCACGGATGTGCACTGTATAAATGGATTTATTTAACTTTATAAAAAAAAAACAAAAGCTTCTAATAACACTTTACGTCTTCGTCCTACGTCTTAAAAAGTAATCTTACATCTACCTACATTCCAGTCATTCTTCGTTCACATATTCTGCATTCATTCGTCATCTCACTCTTACCTATACATCTATCCTTCACTGTCATGCTTCACATCTATCACTCATTACATTTAATTCCTACATTTATATCATAAATGGTATCACTAAACATCATACCGGAACACGACCGAAACCTAACACTAGTTGCTGCTTGAAGTTTGGAATTGTGCTCCTTGAACAGTACTAGGTTCATCCCCTTTTACGTTTAGTTCCCATTTCCATTCACAATCACAATTCTCAACATTTTTTGAAGGACCCAGCAACTGGCGGTTACAATGTCTTCGTAAAAGATAATTGGTTCATTTAAAACAAAATAAATTAGAACTTCTTTAAAATATTATCCATGGCTCTCTTTAACCAACTTAAAAAGGAGGAAGTTCGGTCATAAAATAAAGTTAAACCAAAAGTTAAGTGCTGCGTCTTTATTTTCACTGCTCTAAACTTGATAACGATCTTGATACAAGAGAACTCCGCTATGAGAAAATTAATAGATTGTTCTAGTCCGGTTCAAATGTTTGGCGCCTGAGAAAACATTTGTTTTGAAAACTAGCTGTCCGAGCGAACTTCGGACCGCGTTTGTCTTACGTTTGAAACCTTCTTTAGACTTTTACAAATACGTTAAGGCCAAAATCAGCAGTTTAAGAGATATTACAAGACAAACAAACGTCTTATAATTTATTTATAAATGTATTAAAGAAGAAACTGATAGACTGACTGACTGACAAAAAGATCCACAGCCAAAGCTACTGGGTCTAGAGACTCCAAATTTGGCACATGGGTTCTGCATGAGGTTTAAGATAAAGTCTATCAAAGGATTTTTCAAAACATACAATTTAAAAGAAGACACGTGGTCTTTCGGTCTTCGTCCAGTAACACAACAAACAGTTATTATACTGCGTGTATTCCATAAAGTACCTACCAAGTTAAGCTGCAGATAGGCCGAAGAAAATGGCTGGGTTTTACCTATTTTTTCTGCTACGCAGTTTTATCATCATCAACATCAGTAGCCTATTCTAGTCTTTTCTGGACATAGGCCTCTCCTAAAGTCCGCCACTGAGCAAGATCCGTGGCATTTGTCATCTAGTTTTTCCCAGCCGCTCTGTTGAGATTGTCAAATGCCAATTGTTGGTATCCACTCCAGGACTCATTTACTCCAACAGTTGTCGGTTCTGCAGCAGATATAACCGGCCCTCTGTCACTTCAGCTTACTAATCCATTACATTAGTTTTATGTCAGATCCTTCTACTGCTGATATTTAGCCCACTAATGCAATCACTGCTGCTTCTAAAAACAAGGTACAACACCGGCACCGTGAAGAGCCTCGGGATTTAACCAGGTCAAGTCCTTTTGGATCTTGCACAAATTTAATCAGAAAGATAATAGGAGGAATTGGACAGTTAGATTATCTACTATCCTCCAAGCAAAGCGGAAGACAGCATAAAGAAAAAGAGATTTCAAGTGCCTCATCAAAGTGGACTAAATATAAATAAATATTCTGGGACATTAACAAGCACGCTCATCTGGTCCCAAGCTAAGCAGAGCTTGTGTTATGGAAACCAGATAACTGGTATATAATATACATATAATACTTTTCTTTTGTAAATATATACAATAGATATTTACACCCAGACTCGACACAAACACAATGTTCATCACTATTATTTGTCTCGGTGGGAATCGAACCCGCGACCTGCGGCGTGAAAAGCACTACGAGTTATGTAATACTGCTGATACTTAATAAACTTTTTGGTTTATTTATTTTCATGTACGTTTTTCGTGAAAAATATAATTTAAAAAAAAACCTGCGGCGTTTACAGAGCGGCCAATTCTATTTAACCTGATTACTAGCATAACTTACTAACTTTATTAGAATTCCCAAGTTTTAACGACGCAGTCCTTTGCCACAATACCCTGTTATAAAACCCAACTCAGTTAACATTTTTATTACGGTTATGAAGATAATTGTAAGCCATATTGTATGTTAAGTAATGGTGAGTTTAGACGTGTCACCCAAATTGTTTTTTTTATACTCCTGAAGCGATACAGGTTTACAACTCAGCACCGACTAGATACCTGCTAGACATCACATTAATCAAATATTGTATGAAATTTATTGAAAGAGCAGCGGTGGCGCAGCAGCGGTACGGGCCTCACCTCAGAAATATAAGGTCACGGGTTCCTGGTCGTGCCCATATATCTTTGTGTGAATTGTTACATCTTCGCTGCTCAATATCGGTGAAGGAAAACATCGTGAGGAAACCGGCATGTCTAAGAACTAATCATTCCAGGACATGTGACATCCACCAACCCGGAATTGGCCAGCGTGTCGGGATTAAGGCCTAAACTCTCTCAACTCATAAGATAGTTGAGAGGAGACCCGTGCAGCAGTGGGACACTAAAAAAAAGGGTTGAAGTGATGTGAAGTATGAAATTATAATAGTCAAAAGTCGGGGTATCACCGAAGATACCTAATTTTTATCGGTTCGTTCAAGTTCTTGTCCTTGAAGGAACCAATCAAAATTAGCTTGCGGTCGAATGCTATGTAATGTTACAACATAAGTTAGGTGAGCGTGGGGGCTTAGCTATGCGGTGTCTCTTCGTAAAGAGTGAAAATGTATAGGATCGACGTTCACCTTTGAAAAGTCGCGTAACAATCTTACATCAAGCTCGCTTCGCTATAAAACTTTGTCCAGGGCACTAGTGGGTGATTGTGGCCCACAAAGCCTACTGTGGAGACTGGAGGATCGACTGGTAGTGACCAGGGTAAAGGAAAAATTTTCCAGCCAGGCGAGATGTGACGTCCAGCGACCGCAATCCCCGGGACTGTTCGTCGGGGAGTAGTAATATGATAATCGTCGATGCAACTTTGCTTGTGCGATTCAGGAATGCTAGGAAGTAATGACTCTCGAGTAATGTTATGTATAGTGGGACATTAACACACACGGTCATCTGATCCCAAACTAAGCCGAGCTTGTACTATGGAAACCAGATAACTAGTAATATACTACATATAATACTTTTCTTCTGTAAATATATACGTAAATATAGATAATTACACCTAGACACAAGACAAACAGACATATTTATACAAATGTTTGTCTCGGGTGGGAATCGAACCTGCGGCGTGAAAAGCAAGTATCTTACCGAACACGCCACCGGCCCGTCAACATGGACAGGACACTTACAACCGTCTACCCAGAAGCTATACATTTCCGGTATAACTAGCACTGTATAGAATTTCTGTACAACGAGAGATCAGTTTAAACTGGAAAAGTATAGATTGATGTGTAGCCGTTCGTATGTCCCACCAGTTATATCTTGTGGGCGAGTAAATAAGGCACCAGTCTCGTATTAACTTTTTAATATCTGGATGACCGAGCTTTACTCGGTATTTTTTTTTAAATGACATTTTCTAAAAATGATTCCGAGCTAGATCGATTTATCGCCCCCGAAACCCCCTATATACTAAATTTTATGAAAATTGTTGGAGTCGATTCCGAGATTATATATATTGAGAATGAGATATTAAGAATTGCTCATTTACAGATATAAGATATTAGAAATTATTAAAAATTACAAGTGATCGGATGACGCGAAATAACTTGTTCGGTTTCGTAGTTAAGAAAGAAAGACAGAAGAAAGAAAGAAACATTTATTTGACATAGACAGGACACACAAAATCATAATGATAAAAAAAACACATAGAAAGAGAAAAAAAAACAAATGGAAAAATAAAATAAAAAAACAAAGAGTAGGTGTGACCTACCTGTGCCAAACATGGACATTGCTCAGTAGGTAAACGCTGTGAGTACCTATTAGAGGCGACCCACCGCACTGATTTTCAGCAATGTCCATATTCCCACAGTGTGACGCCAGGCGCTGACCTATTCATCGCTGCACCGCGTCGCCCTTGCCCCGCGGCACGCGCCGGATACACCGTCGCTTCTGGGCGATGTTCACGTGTGAACGTAGCTCACTTAACGCGCACGAATAAAAAATCCTATGGAAGCGAACCGTGTTCATTCTCAAAATTAATCTTATTTAAATAAAACGAACTTAAAATAGGTGAAGTAATTTATTTTGACAACAGTTACTTAATTAAATTTAATAAATCACAAACTTTTACGCAGCTATATAGTATTTTGTAAAACGAGCCTAAGTGAGAAGCAAAAGTATTTTAAAAGTGTTGACGGCTGGGTCAAAGTGCTGTATTTTTTCAACATTACGCCCTAAAGAATAAGTGCGGCTATTGTGCCACAGATTAAATTTATTAGTAGGATTAGAATAATACATGGAAATTACTTTTGTGAAAATGCTTAACTTAATACTTTATTTTATTTTAACTCTATACCGTGCCAATACCAAAATAATGAAGTAAAGGCGAATGTTTATTTATTTAAGGGATTAAAAACAACCATAAAACAGATTTAAAAAGAAGTTTAACAGATTACATAAAGCATACTATGTGTATTATGTAATCTGTATTAAATATTGCAGCCCACTACATTATCGACGGCTTTACAAAAACTATATAAAAGCATCTATAATGCATTAAATACTAAGATAATGAGTGCGTAGTAAAAATCAAAACTAAAGCAGCATGCGATAATTTAGTAAAAAAAAAATTTTTCTTTTACGAAAAAATGTCTAAATTTTGCACACAAAAGTTTGCCCGATCCCAGATGCTTAAAAGATGTGCTGACGTATGTCGAATCGTGCACCAACGGCCTTCAGGTGGCAACAACGTACCATTAGGTCTCTTGCCGTCGACTCGCAAGACCGTTTCTAAGATCGCAGGCACGCTGGCCGTCTCAACAAGCGCCCGGCACATAATGTTATATTCTTCTGAGGTGGGGCAACCTACCAGCACTTCTACCTTATGAAAGTCCGTAGTGTCTATTGTCCTGCTAATATTTCTGTTCTACGTACACTTTATTATCCCCCAGGAATGGTACATAAATAAACACTTTCAGTAAATTGTACAGCAGTCAACTTAATAACAACACATCGAGGACAACCACCTTTAGACCTTTGTTATTATGCCTCACTCGCACTCATAGCGTTACCTAGGTACTTTGATAAACTCGCACAATTGTTATGCGCGTCATCATCAATCGCGTATAAGTTTGCTCCTGCACAGCTTTCACCTATACACAATATTACCACAATCTATAACTCCCACATAGTGCCGTTGGCTATGCTGCTGCGTGCCGGGTAAATCAACAGTTTGCCGCACAAAGGAACAAACAAAATCACGAACGGCTGGCAAAAAAAGCGCGGGCTATGCCATTGGCACTAAGTGTAGTGTGTAACCATTACAGGTGTAGTCCGAGTAGCTCTCAAGGGTGTGTCCCAAGTACATCGTACTTTGGATACGCGATTGAGCGTTGACTCATTGAAAGAAAGATACGAGACAACCCTGAGGTATGAAGTAATATTTAAATGGAAGCGGTACTAAGATGCGTTGGACCACTGATCACTCTATCTTTGATTGTTGCATCTAGTGTGTACGCACATACGAACAAATGTGTTACGTTGCATAATATGCAGCCACTTGGTTCGCACGTGCGTTCCACTACCACACATTAGACATTCTGTTCGTCAAAAATGTTTGCGGCGATTGCGTGGACGATGTTGGAAATTTTAATAAATGTCACGTGACGTATCAAAACTGTTCGTATAATTCTTGGCGGGGTACAGGCTAGGTGGCGATGGACTGCTGTACCCCAACATACATACTACATTTTCAACTTTTTGTTGATGTTTGTGTTCGTATACAATGTGCCGTCTGCCAACGACATTTTGCAAACTAATATCAGTAAACTTTCGCATTTAAACATTTTCGCAAATTAATATTTAATTTAAAACAAAATTAATTCTAGAATCACAATTCTATCATTTCAGAAAATTTAACACGTTTAATAGCTATTTAAAAGCAGCTATTTGTGAAAAGCAGAATTAATGTTAAATTCCATTATTGTGTAAAATATTAATATTGTAATTGCATTATTATATTTGTATTATTATTTTTAATCGACGGCGTCACTAAGCACGGCGAACACTGAATATCCTCTGCAGACCGTCTGAAAATAAATAAATATAATGTAGATTTTAAAGATTTTAATTAATATTTTCTATAGAAATTGTAAAATAAATATGTAAAATTTGGTCATTTTTTATTTCTTTAAATAGGGTGACTGTTCATTAGTGTCATATATTTTACCACATGATTGAAAAAGAAGAAAAGAAGAATAAAAAAAAAATAATGTAGTGTAGAACAGGGACGAGGGACGCGTCACTTCAGGGCACAGGGCGCATCTCACGTCATCTTCGTAACGATCGTCGTCTCTACTACGCAACTCAATATAAAAAATCAAATTGATAAAAAAAGGTTGCTCCAAAAATGGTTAACACTTTTACACTAATTACCTACCCGTCACCCTATATAAGGGTGCCAAAGAGACCTTTTTACAGGATTTACTGTGTGTCTGTCTATTTCTATCTCTGACTAGGTATATGATCTAACAGGTTAAGTGTCTAATTACTCACAGAATCCTTTCAATAATTCTCACTAACTATAAAATTTGTCGAAATTTTTGAATCTGTAAGTATCCGAAATCCAGAATATGTAGGTACAAGCTAAGGTTAATTGTGTTTACTGGAACATTCTAAAATTGCAAGACTTACGAAATTCTCTTTACACACTTTGTTAAATAAGAAACTAAAATTACTACGCACATATAAAGAAACATATTTATGTGGCGTACAAACGAGCCCACATTTATAAGAACACCTCATTAGGGAATACTCGGAGGAAACCGCTTGGGTTCCGCTCTACGATAATTTAGCAGCGACTATCATAAATTTCATTTTATTTAAATTGTATTGGAGTCTGAACGCACTAGATGCTGACCGCAATGCGTTCAGACGCATGCGGCTCACATACATCTCAGTAGTGCGATGCATAGCAACAGTGCGTTAGATCATTTTTATAAATTCAAAACAGAGTTAAGCTGACAAACAGTTGTTTTTATAGTTTAAATGAATATTTAAAGTAAAATTGTATATTTGTTTGCTTTATATTTGCATGCCTATGAATGGCGGAATATGGTTGTACTATATATATTTGTCACCTTTATTTTACCTGTATTCCATGTCAATAAATTATTTTGATTTTTGTTTCATATTCTGCGATAGGCAGCAGCAGTAGCGCAGCGGTACAGGCCTCGCCTTAGAAAAATAAAGTCGCGGGTTCGAATCCTGGTCGTGCCCACACATCATTGTGCGAATTGTTTCATCGCCGCTGCTCAATATCGGTGAAGAAAAACATCGTGAAGAAACGTGCATATCTAAGAACTAATCATTCGAAGACATTTGAAAAAATATATATATTGAAAAAATAATGTCATAAACACATAAGGCTTAGCTAATTAGGGATTAGTATACACATGATTATTGTGTTAGTATTATAGAAAACTAAAAACTAGTGTATATAACTCAAATGAGTAATTAAGGTAACAGGTTTAAATGGTATTAGCTAAAATTATTAAACGGCCTGTCCGATCTAGGTTTGTTAAACCTGTGTTTCAGGCCAGCATATGACATCCACCAACCCGCACTTAACCTAAACTCTCTCAACTCATAAAATAGTTGAGAGAAGACCTGTGCTCAGCTGTGGGACACTAAAAAAATGGTTGAAGTGAAAGTAATAATAATATAGGCCCGTACTGCTGCGCCCCCGCTGCTCCTATTACTTAATATACTATGCGTTTCAAATGAGAATAGGATTGGAAATCCGCCATCTTGGACCGGAATGCGCAACAACTTCACATTTTTTAGTACAGTTAGCAAAAATGTTTCTTCGATATAATAATCACATCTAGTTGAAAATAAAATAAAAATGCGTATATCTTACTGCCGCTCGACTAAAATTGGACATTTGGAGTAAAATATTTAGGTACGAACACATTTTTTTAACTTCCGACGACAAAAGGCGGTGTTATAAGTTAAAACGTGTGTTTTTATGCGTGTTAAAGAATCTACTAGTTTGTGGCATCTTAGCGCGTAAATTTACTTAGTCAGGTAGCTACATTGTAACTACATACCTAAGTAAAGGTTTTACATAAATCAGTTTTCCATACATTTCAAAATAATATTATTGTCTGTGGTTTGACATTTTCTGCAGGCGCTACTTTTCCTTGGATTTTGGTATGAAGTTAGCCGCGAGTCCAGTCCTATTCTTATTTGAAACGCATAGTAATTATCTTTACCATATTATTATTATTACCTGAGCAAAACATTCAACGGAGATAGCAGTAAACCCTCCAGCAGATAATTTCAAAGGTCTCTGCGCTACTCTCATTAGAATCAGTAGATCTTTTTGTAGATTTACTGGCCAGGATGGCCATGATGAATTGTATGCTGCTAAAGCAACTGCCTCACTCTGGAAAATGATAAACTGTAAAATAATGTTCCTTCTTGCTTTACACGCCGCAGGTCGTGGGTTCGATTCCCGAAATAATCTGGGACATTAACACACACGGTCATCTGGTCCCAAGTTAAGCAGAGCTTGAGTTATGGAAACCAGATAACTGGTATACACTATACATATAATACTTTTCTTTTGTAAATATATACTTAAAATAGATATTTACACCCAGAGTCGACACAAACACAAATGTTTATCACTAATATTTGTCTCGGGTGGGAATTGAACCCACGACCTGCGGCGTAAATAGCAAGTATCTTACCGACCTCGCCACTGGCCCGTCAAGTTATAAGTTTTTTAGGTAGGTACTTACTTCAGTAATCATTAAATGTCCAAGATAGCTATAGATATAGTTTGAGACCAGTGCATACGTTAGATACGACATGAAAGTAAGTGACAGCGTAATTTGTCGAACCTGAAAAAAGTTCATGACAACAAAAATCGACAAAAATATTCTACATACACAGCGGTCACGCCTGTACCTAAAGATGTAAACAGAGTTGTAGAAGAATACCACTTACTTTTTGCTGGCTATGTTTAGGACCTATACGTAATAGGGAGCTAGCCTATTGCCTCAACGGGCACAATCCCAAAGTTTGAGCTTCAATCAAGATTTTAGTATAATAAAAAAGTCTTTTTGCTCGACCTGGTCCTCGCGTGTGCAATAGAGATCCTGAGCCTAGAATCTACAGCACGAGCAGTCAATTCCGCGGCTGCCAGTGCGGCAGTGTAAACATTAAGGGTTATTAGTTACATTATAAACATATTTATAACTTACCGCAGTTACCATAACAGCGGTTATACACAACTCCATAGAAATTGCAAAATTTTGAAACAAGAAATATTCCCTGAATATTTGTTCCATATTTGCCGCGTACCTGAAAAGACGACAAAATTTCGACACAAACAAAATATGAAATATTTCGTCAGTCACAAGAATTTTCTATCGGAATTGATAAAAGGCAGAATTGGCGACAAATTCTGACTATCAAAGTAGGTTTAGGAATATTATTACAGTGCGAAATATGTGTGACACAAGCATGTTTTTCGCGTCTATTTTTTCTCAAACAACGACAAATTTCTAATTCTGTAGTATTGCGAAATTACAAAAATTTAGACACGTTTTTGTCCGATATGTGACATTAAACCACGGTTTAGTCAATTTTGCCAAAAAACTACTGAGGTTCTACAATCAAAGTTATATTTACCTCATTAAACGAATATGTTTCAATATAACGTCCTTTAAAATCATTCTCATTTCTACTTCAGTGTCCTTAGAATATTTTAAATTCTCAATCGTATTCTGCATCTCTTTTAACTGGTCCTTCATATACATTAATAAACTACAAACCAAACCTTGCATAGAAGACCCTCTTAACAAACTAGGATAAAATAGAATGCATGAAATTAAAATTGTTAATATTAATCTCCATAGACTTGACTTTGAATCATACGGCACCCAAATTTCTACAGCTAATACTCTATCATGGGTAGCTATAATACAAAATGTGCCAACAATAGACGATGACATTATAGTTACTGCTATAGCAAATTTTATCATCACTATAACTCTTTTTTCTGTAACTGTATCTCCATTGGCTTGAATTTCATCAATTACTTCTTTCAATTGACCTCTTTTCAAAGTCAAAAATATAGCTTTAAAACAAAATTTATATGCGACTACAACTTCAACTAAATTTTTCAGAAGCGCTGGTACATCTTTTCTTATTTGGTAAATACCAATACCTGATACAATGAGAAATAATATAGTTAACGCATTAATAAGAAACTCGTAAAGGAAATATAAGATTTTTTGGGTCTTAGTGAAATTTTCGCTAGGCCACAATCCAACGAGGAAAAGATATTTTAAGTTGAATGATAAGAAATGTTTATCAGGTTGAGTGTACTGAGTAAATATTGAAAGCACCATTTTGAAATGATTGGCTGTGAGTGAATGCTAGCGAAACCATAACATGGGAAAGAGGTAGGCATACAAGCAAAGGTGTATTGTTAGTGGAGACATTTTTTGCTTACTGTAAATAAATATTTTATAGGGATTACCAAGCACAATATTTTTAAGGAAGGGATATAGCAATTCAGTTACTGCTATTTAATGAATCAATTTATCACCACTAAATTAATTGCTATTATCTGTTCCTCAAAAATATTGTTCATGGTACTCACACAAAAAAAATGGTTTTCGTTGAAAAAGTTGTTTTTCATGTATTTACGGTTGAAAACGTTAGCAATGTCCCAGAGTGTAATTTTATGAAGGTAGATTGCCCATAAAGCGTACAAAATGACTCAAATAAAGCATTAAGAATCATTTCAAAAGCGTCCTAATTCTTAAACGTCCTAAACGTAGTACTCTGTGATATCGTCATTAGTATTATTGAAATAAAGTTCTTTATTCGTTCCATTGGCGCTTGGTAGGTACATGGTAAACTGAAATTGTTATTTCCTAAATTATTTTAAAGCAAATAATTATAGTTTTTTAAAAATATCTCTTATTGGATATTATTTCACTCAAAACTTTGTTCCAATCGGTGTTTAAGAGTAACGCGTTTTTTTTAACAGAATTATATTTACTGATCTATTTTTATTTGCAATAGACTGAACGTTTACCTGATTTTGGTGGATAGAAGCAAATGAGGAAAAATTATACCTAACCAAATCCACCACTAAATCAAACAAAAGTGCTGAATAACATTATAATAATGAAACCGATGCCAATGAATTTAAGTGAGACAAGTACAACTTTTGTACATACAGAAACAATTTATTGGTAAAGTTAATCAAAATGTGCAACTTTTCCAATCATATAATATTTAAAAAGAATATTATTATTACTCTAAAGACGTTTAAGCTACTCACTGTGCCAGGTTTTGTACTAACAAAAAAATTATACCGGTTGGTACATGATGTATACAGCCTTACAAGTATGGTAAAGTTTACAAATTGTGCAACTTTTCTACCAATATCTTTTATAATATCGGAAGTTTCCTTTAAACTTTATTTCTTGTTGGAGTTCCGTAACTTTATGAGAGGGTTTTTATTAAGTAGGGCACCGGTGGCGCAGAAGTATCAAATTCAGCTTTGAAATATAGGTTGCGGGTTCAATCCGTCATCGTCTTGACATAATATTAAGTATATTTATCTGATCTTCAAGAAACTGGCATGTCTTAAAATTTATACTAAAGAGCATTTGATATCTAAAATAACCTGCAATATGTCAACGTGTGTCTCTACTACGCGGGTCAACATTAAACAGCGAATTTGATAAAAAGAAAAGTTACTCCAAAAATATTTTTTCGGGAAAGGTGTTTGTAATCACCAGACCCATCACTTGGTTGTGTATTTTACACTAATTACTAGTCATCCTAAATACAGCGCTGATCAATATTAAATAACGAATTAATTAAAAAAAAAGTTTTTCCGAAAAAAGTTTATTTGGAAAAGTTGTTAGTGATCATGATCACTACCTAGTTGAGTATTTTACGACAATTACTGTTTGTAAATCAGAAATAAATCAAAATTATTATTCAAAGTTCAGTTTGTTTGTTTAATGAACAAAATTGGCGACCGTGACAAGACACGAATCTGTAATCTTCGGATTATTATTCAAATTCAGTTTGTTTGTTTAATACATAATTACCAGTCACCATATACAGACCCATATTTAATTAAAAGCGGTAAAGATACCTTCATAATAATATCGAATAAGTTAGAAACGTATTTAAGTAGATGCTTAAGGACTTAGTAAATGTCAGTACTTGGTATAACTTAATGTCATAACTATTGAACGATTTACTAAGTTTATAATTTTCCAAAGGGTAGTTAGGAACTTAAGACTTTATAATTTATGTTCTAAGTAGAATCTAATAGTTTGTAAATACATTACTTAGTGTATGTCTTTGAAATAAAATGAAATGAAAATGTGCTTTATTTTTTTTGAGACGTGAGTCTACATGAAAATAGTCCAATTTATTTTCTTACCGTGCAGTGAATGACTACTGAATGACTGCAACTATAGGCCGACCGTTTAACTCGCGTTTCGCCATCTGAGGTACAAAGTCATAAAACATTAATTAAATCTCTCAAAGAACTATTTAACCACAGATAAAAGAAATGTAAGACTATTCGTCACTAATATCCATGTCGCTTGAATCATCATCACTGTATGTGCAGCTTGAGTAGTCAGAATCTTGGCGATAGACGATACGCGAGTTAAACGGTCGGCCTATACTGAGAAACACTGCCAAAAAACTCAATCTCACTTATAAGTAAGGCTATGTTAAGTTAGTATAGTGTTTAAACTAGCTGTCGACGGTAAACGCAGATCCGAGTTAGTAGTAAAACCGCATACAATACACATATAACAATTTTATTTTTATACTAGCTTCCGCCCGCGGCTTCGCCCTCGGAATTGATCTCACTAATCTTGTTTCACAAACTTTGGAACTCCGTTTCACCCCCCTATAGGGTGAGTTTTGAAAAATCCTTTCTTAGTGCACCCCTAGACCTCATAAGGAAACTATGTGCCAAATTTGGAGTCTCCAGACCCAGCGGTTTGGGCCCTGCGTTGATATGTCAGTTAGTCAGTCAGTCAGTTTCTTCTTTTATATATTTAGATTTAGATTAGCCAACGATTACACGAAAGAAATACACGATTTCTGTAAATTTTTATTTATGAAAAATTTACCTGGAATCTGTGGGTTTAGGCCATTTTTCGAGATATTAGACGTTTATTTTAGGATGCAGTCTGCATTTTCCTTTTTTTAGGCCTAGTAAATTAAAACATGTACTTTCTAAACTAGATAGAAGACCATACGATAACATTAATATCTGGATCCACAGAGAAATATTTCACTTTTTATCTGACATCAAAAAAGAGAAGCTTCTGGCAAAATTTTATCTTTTATGGACTGATTTGCTAATTCATTTTTGTTTGTTAAATAGGTATGTCGGAGAAGTCTAGTACGGGAGCAGACTTGACAGCGAGAGAGAGAGCGAGACTTGACAGAGTCTAGCCTGAGGTTCACACGAGCGATAAGTGGGGACTGTCACTACACGAACTGTCCCCAGTTCTCTACAGACATCCGTGCGACCAACATCAGTCTAGGAACTGTCTTACCACTCGTATTATTTTAACATTGCGTAACAATTAATAGTGTAATTAAGTTAACTTTGTTTGCAGCTCGTAACCACACCCACTTATTAAGTTCTCTGGCGTGGAGTATCCCTCTGATCTCCCTGTACCGATAAATATTTATTTCAAAGTTTCCTCTCCAATATACGTTATTCCAACCGCACTCACATTTTGATGACGTGTAGTTTTAAAACGAGCCACGTACACAGAATCGTAACAATAAACAATATAACTGAATTAACCAGCCCTAATAAAACACATTTCAATACAGAATTCCGTTAACAGACCACAGTTAAATGAAAATTGAATTAATACTGGTACAGCCGACTTGAATATTGATTTACGAAATTACAATGCAACGTTTGTTTCAGAGACCAAATTTTATTACACGCGTAAAATCTATTTTATTGTCTACCAAGATGGAAGTGATAGTGTTGAATCAATTTTGTTGTGTATGATTGTATAACAGACACGAACACTCGTGAGGAAGAGTTACACGCCCGCGTCTAATACACTTTGCGAATAGCGCAGCTCGACAAAAAGTGTAACTCATGTATTCATAAACGTTTATAATAGGTTTATAATTCGTTTGTCTTTGTCTGGCACCTTGACATTTATACTAGTGAGAAAGAGACAAAGTCCATTTGGAATAAAGACTCTAAAAAGATTTTTATAAATTAGACGGTTAATCAACCAACACCAAATTTCGCATTTATAAAACGGTCATAAAACATACACTAATGCACGGATGTGAAGTTTGAATACTTTCACAAAAAATGAGAGTACATAATTTCCTCATAACAGAACGAAAATAATTGTCAGAACTATGGTAATTATAGGCCGACCGTTTAACTCGCGTATCGTCTATCGCCAAGATTCTCACTCCTCAAGCTGCACAGACAGTGATGATGATTCAAGCGATATGGATATTAGTGACAAATTGTCTCACATTACTTTTATCTGTGGTTAAATAGTTCTTTGAGAGATTTAATTAATGTTTTATGACTTTGTACCTCAGATGGCGATACGCGGTTAAACGGTCGGCCTATAACGGGTGTATATTATGATTCCCTTATATTCTATATATTTGTTTTTATTTAATAAAATAAAATGAACCAGTACATCGATTATATACACCATGGATCATATTATTATTTGTCTAAAACCGCAACAGCTTATGCTTTACGCTTCAGCTAATGCGGTCTCAAACAAAGACGTTTAATTGGCATGCATTTGGCAAATATTGGCATTAAATTAACTTTTAATTACTCTGAAACAGCTTAATTACCTACGGTGTTTAAACAATAAATTTATTGAAATCTTCAGTTAACTTGAGTTTACAAAATCACTTTAATAATCTTATCTGTATCTCGTACTGTAATAAATCTATTAAATAAAATTTCCATGTCACAATGTTTGTTACCGTACTCCTCCGAAACGGCTTGACCGATTCTTATGAAATATTATATGCATATTTAGTAGGTCTGAGAATCGGCTACTATCTATATGTCATACCCCTAAGTGATAAGGGTTGTTCACCCTTAATTTTTTTTTATTAATAATTACGCGTTACGAAGTTCGCTGGAGCAGCTAATTAAAAATATAATATTTGTTTTGGCTATGGCAGCCAGTTAAAACAGTGTTATGATATTAATCGTGTGACAATGAATTCCGTGATTATAACACATATAACATTCTGAAAGGTATAGACCAAAAAAATCGCACTTTCTCATCACCTTCTTCAACCCATTTTAGTGTCCCAATGCTGGGCACGGGTCTTCTCTCAACTATCTTTTAAGATGTGAGAGTTGAGGCCGTAATACACACACAATGGCCAAGTGCGGGTTGGTGGATTTCATGTCATGATTAGTTCTTAAACATGCCGGTTTCCTCACGATGTTTTCTTTCACCGATATTGAGCAGCGGAGATGAAACAATTCACACAAAAATGCGTGGGTTTATAATTGAACCAATTTATGTTACCCATATTTGTGGTTACATGTCTTTTTTTATCCTGAAATAGGCCTGCGCTTGACTACAACTTACCTGATGTTAAGCAATGATGTAGTCTACGATGGGACGCGCCTGCTCACTATACCGATTCACCCTTCGATTTGTTTTTACCTGTGTTGGGTGCATCCACTGACAAACTTTCAGCTTTTATAAAATGACAATGGTCTGGCGTTAGCTGACTCTTTAGAGTATTTAATAAATTATTTATATTAAATTAATAATAATATGAGTATAGATTTTTCTCAAGAGCTACTGAATCAATATTTTTCATCTTATCTTAAAATCTTAATTAGTATTTATGAAATTAGAAAGAAGGGAAGAAATAAAGAAAAACATTGTATTTCACAAAGTCAGGACACACAGAATCAAATGAAACAAAACACATGAAAAGAAAACAAATGAAAAGAGCTAAGAAAGAAGAAAAAAAACACAAAGAGTAAGTATGACCCATTAGTGTCAAACATGGACATTGCTCAGTAAAAGCTGTGAGTGCATACTAGAGGCGACTCTCAGCATTGATTTTCAGCAATGTCCATATTCCCACAGTGTGACGCCAAGGTGGCCAAAAGACCAAATCTGCCCATGTCTATTATAATTCTACTTAGTATTGTGCTGTTGTAACTGGATAGACATTTCTTATAGATACTGGATAATCGCCCGCGGCTTCGCTTGCGTGGTCTTAGGACAACAGTAACCTACAGCAAGGTTTGGGCTCTGGCTGGGTTATCTTTGTACCAAATTTCATTTATAGCGGTTCAGTAGTTTAGTTGTGAAAGCGAAACAGACAGACAGACGCAAGAGAAAGCGCTAATGATTAGTTCCCTAATACCTACATATACCTACAAATTTTTACTTACTAAGAGAGTCAACCCCTTATTTATCTTTATTATGAATTAAGTGCCATCTTGGAAGTTTATTATTATTTAACGGAGACTTTGGGAGCCACAGTTCATTGTCTATGCTCGTAAAATATTAATGTTCCTACATAATTTTTACAAGCAATTACATAAATGTTACCTACTTTATGGTAGTAATAGGTAATTCGCACGTATCCATAGGGAGGCGCTCTTGGTGAAGGCGGCCCGGATCGCCTCCTCGCTCGGTAGCGAGGAGGAGAGTGACCGGCCGCGCACCAGGAGCGGAAAGCGGCTTCGCGAGCCGCTTAGCTCTAGGGGGCCTCCTGTTCTGGGGGGCTCCCAGAGCTTGCGCGAGGGAGGGAGCGCCGTGGACTTCCTTCGTCTGGGAGTGGGGTCCGAGGCGTTGCCTGGGACCTCCGCTTCCAGGGGAAGGGAGTCCGCGGACCTCGATGGGGGTTCGGGATTGGAGGCGGACACGGAGCCGGCTCCGAAGGTGCCGACTCCCAAACGTTTCAAGGTCCCGGCCCCCAAGCGCGGAAGACCACACGCGGTCGGTTTGAGCCGTACTGTCCCCGCCTTGCGGGATGGCAGTACGGACTCGTATTTTGAGGACGACCTTTTGGCGGCGTCCCCCACTCAGGGTCCGGGTCCGGCGGAGTCTGGCCCGGCGGTGGCGACTTTGATGGCTCGGGCCCTGGATGGGATTAAGGCCATCGATGGGGTGACTCGCAAGTCCCGGAACCTCATGGGGGAATGCCTAAAGCAGATCCGGGACGCGCTGAAGTCACTCCAGGGCGCGGTGGAGGGACTCGCCACAAGGACGACCTCAGAAGAGGTCCGCAAGCTGCGGGCCGACAACGCTCGCATGAAGCGGGAGCTCGCGCAGCTCCAGGCCGAGGTACGGGCCATCAGACGGGACGGCTTCGTTAGGGGGGCCCCGTCTGCGCCTGGAGCTGCACCAGCGGCTCCCGCGCGTTGCCCCACAGTCTAGCGCCCAGGTCGGCAAGAAGGTCGACCTGGACGCTAAGTTCGAGGAGTGGGCGGCCAAGCTGCACCGTTCTATCGGCGGAATGGTCAGGGCGCAACTGGAGGGGATGCAAATCCCCGACAGGCGCCCTCCATTAGTCGCCGATAGGCGTGCAGCCCCCGCTGCCTCATACGCGGCTGTGGCAAGGGGGGCCGCCCCCCCTGCACAAAGGCCGGCAGCACCCGCTGCGCCCAGAGGGGCGCCCGCTGTGCGGGTTCCTGCTACGCAGGCACCCGCTGTACGGGCACCCGCCGCACAGGCGCAGCAGTCTACGGACGGGGAGGGGCGGACCGCGGGGTCCTCCCGCAAGAAGCGGCGCAGGACCCGCAAGTCCGCTCGCCCCGCCGAAACGCGGCAGGCTGCCAAGGCGGCCCCCAAGCAGGCGCCGCGCCTGGCCGAAGCCAAGACGGCGGCGATTGTCGTGGCCCTCACGCCTGACGCAGTCAGTCGGGGGGTCACGTACGCCGCCGTGTTGGAAAAGGCCAGACGCGCGGTGGACCTTCGCGAGGCTGGGATCTCGAAGATCTCGTGCCGGACTACAGCGTCCGGCACTAAGATCCTAGAGATCCCAGGCGTGGAGAGGGCCGCCTTGGCTGACTGGCTGGCCGGCCAGCTGAGGACGGTGTTGGCGGAGGAGGCCGTAGTCAACCGGCCCACTAAGTTTGCGGACGTCCGCATTAGTGGGCTGGACGACTCGGTCTCCTCAGAGGAGGTGGCAAGGTTCGTCGCCGCCGAGGGCGGCTGCGCCAACGAGCAGGTGCGGGCCGGATCCCTTCGGTCCAAAACGGGGGGCACCTGCTCCGTATTGGTGCGCTGCCCAGTTTCGGCGGCGAGGAGCCTCGTCGGTCGCCGCCTCCTCATTGGGTGGAGTGCGGCCCGCGCACGCGTGCTGGAGCCCCGCCCCATGCGCTGTTTTAAGTGTATGGGAACGGGGCATACAGGTCCGATGTGCCCCTCTGCGGTAGACCGCAGCAAATGCTGCTTCCGCTGCGGAAAGGAGGGGCACGTCAGCGCGACGTGCGGCGCCGCAGAGCCACGTTGTGGCCTGTGCGCCGGGCTCGGCCGGCCGGCCAGCCACGTCATGGGAGGAGGGAAGTGCAACCCTCCTCCCACTAAGGCCAGACGGCCCACTATGCGCTCAGCGCAAAGAATCTCTGTCGCCGAGGCGACAGATCGTGTCAGGGTGATGGAGTGCCAGTGATGGTGCTCTGTCCCCTGGCCCACTCACATGTGCCTGCGGGGCGGCGGGCAGGGCGGCCCGTCGTCCAACCACGCAGGCACATGACGGAGGCGCGCGTGTGTGTTCCGCGCGCGCCCCAGCGGACTTGTGTGGAGGGGAGCGTTCTCATCTTCCCCCTCCCACCTATCGAGAAGTGGCTCGCACGCGGGCCAGCATCCAAGGGGTCGCGGTCATTTCTGGATCCCGTGACCCCCTGGGCCAAATGCGAGGAGGAACACCCGGGGGGTTTTAGTTAGGGTAGACGCTTCACGGAGTCCCACATACCCCCTGCCCTGGCGCCTTACAGGACAGGGGGATCCATTAAGGATTTCGCACCGGTCAAAAAAAAAAAAAAAAAAAAAGGTAATTCGCACGTATAAGGTCTTAGCTCATTAGAGCCACCGAGCATTCGATTCTGCATTTAGTATTCTATATAATATCACAGATAATAATACTATTCTAGTAATAATATGGACTTTTATGGATGTTCACTCACTACATCAACTCACCAGAGCGCCTAAATTGTAAGTGCCTTCTCATACGTCCTGGTTGCCGCTAGCATCGGATATCCGGTAAGGAAGAAAAATAATAATAATTCACGATAGTTTTTATATCCTTTACATCCTTATAGCCTTGCCGGATTAACTGCTATGCACCTGATCATCGGCTATCGGTTAGCCGGCGCCGCCGAATTCACAGAGGTGCATGGAGCACGTAACAAGCTTTCATATGCATCGGGGTGGTCTGTCGCCTGGGTACGGAAAGCACGCGCAAGTCGTTTTACACTCTCATGTCGTCATACTACTACTGAATACAAAACCGGGTCGGACAGAGTAGGGTCAGAGTCAGGCGTTGCTGCGCATTGCAAACGCATAAGTTAACTAGCGACAACGTGGGGTCCACTCATGAACCACCTGTCGACAACGAGTCATCGAGTGACGAGTCATCGAGTGACGAGGCAGTGAGCTGAGACCTTTATTTTGTCTGTATTGTATCTATAAAACTTACTTTCTGCTCGCGGCTCGGTCAGTAAATATTGTATTTGTTTCCAAAGAGGTCTATAGTGCAATAAAAGTAACCCAAATCTGCCCATCGCTGTTACCGTGTATAGATAAGGACTACTTTATGGGACTGGACAAACCTATTTTACTTAATATGGACCAATAAAATATTACTACCGTATCTTCCTATCTATATCTACTTATATAGATGAAGTGTATGTTTGTTTGGTTGAACGCTCTAGTCTCAGGAACTTCGGGTCCAATTTGAAAATTCTTGCACTGTTAGATTTACTAAGGAAGGTAATATGCTATATAGTTTTATCCTACTGCTAGGCACGCGATAAAATGTGGTTCATGCGAGGTTAGCCGCGGCGGAAAGCTAGTTACTACTTTCAGACACGGACTGGACACTTGGACCTAAAACATAGCCGGCAAAAAGTGGACCTACCAAAACTAGGTCCACGTTTGTTATGTTAAAAAAACTTTGTCAAATATTTACACCGTTTATCAAAGTTAAAATCACTTAGGATCAATATTAAATCCCGAAAGTCTTCATATGTGATTCAACACTTAATGCTCTTATAACGAAGATGAAATGGAAAATATTTCCAATATGTTACAGTTCAATGGAACAATCAGAGTTATTGGAAAAAATGTGATTTATTTTAAAATTTGTATTAAAATTAAATAATGATAACTTTATTCGCATTGGTTGGATTTAATTTTATTTTAGAAAGTTAATATGAAGCCAATAATTGCTTGAAAATAATTTGACTTCAACATTTTGGAAATTTAATTTAATTATATTTTGCTTCAAAGTCGCTCAGCGAGCTATGGAAAGGGCTATGCTCGGAGTCTCTCTGAAGGATCAAATACGCAATGAAGTAATCCGACAGAGATTTAAGGTAATCGAGGTGAGCTGAAGTGGCAGTGGGCCGGTTATATCTGCTGCAGGACTGACAACCGAAATGTACTAAGTATACCTAATTTGTCAATACTCGCCAAGTACTTAAGCTTACTTCTAATTAGGGTAACGATTCCTGTGCTATAATCGTCTCTGCTTTAATCCGTAAGTCCTGTGAGCTCATTATGTAGGTAAAAAAAGGAACCTAATCTAAATAATTACAATTAATTGCACGCCGCACAACTTGAATACATTATTAATTAATTTATAATATTTAGAATTTGCTAGTAATATTTTGAATTTGTTAATATAGGCTAAACCAAAATTAGGGAAATATAAATTTTTGATGAGTTTAAAGTCATACACAGCAGAAGGCGTAAAAACGTTAAGCTGAGATTGTATAGAATCCAAGCTTAATATTACGATGTCAAACACCCCATCTCTGTCTCCCCCATTTTCCTTTCTCGAAAGTATCTAAAATGACACAAAAATAAATATAAATTGAAATTATAAATATATAAATTAACTATCCTTAAGTAAATATAGGTGAATTAATATAAGCTAGTGAATGCAGTGGAGCCATATCCCCAAGATTTATTATGAAAAACACCTACACCATAGTAGATATACATGCTAAATCAGTAGCTTGACTTTAAACAAACGCCCGATTCGAGATACATCATCAAGCGAGCACCCCTTTAACTTCAAAGTATGTCCTAGGTTGGTAATTCGTTGTTACGATAGCTACGTATCGCTACAACGAATTACCAACCTCTGACCGAAGGCAATAGGCAAAGGTACGCCTAAATTTATATAATTAAATTCAAGACATGTTTATGTCGAATTACTGGTTTAGCTCATACATATCTACTGTGTCTATATTTTATAATGCTTGTACTTATGTATACGAAGGTAGATTGGTTGAAAAGCAATTTAAAAGAAAACCAATTTAAAATCCAAATAATACAAAGGTGTGTTATCTACAAAAACCGATTAAGTAGAAGTCACGTGCAACACAAATGTCGGTTTGGGAGATATCAAGAAAGTTTGCCCATTTTCCTCTAAACAGGATTCCCAACATTCATAACTCATTTTATGTATTCAACAGTTTGCATACGTTGTTTTTACTCTCAAAACAACCACAAAACAAGGTTTTATTAGAAAAACGAAGTAACTAAACTTGTTTAGCATTAAGCGTACGAGTTTGGGAACTTTCAATGACTGTTGTAAAACGAATTCTATACAAAGTATGCGGATTAGGTTTCAAACCATATGAAGCCTCGTTAAATTTCCACCTTTCCACAGAAAATCACTCGTAATATAAAATGAATCTGTATTTACTGGGTAAGCGCACTCTATTGTAAACCATGATATCAGAGATTTTTTTCTTACTGGGTTAAAATTGACATGACAACTACTGAGAAATACTGCCACAAATCTCAGTCGCACTTTTTTACGAGAAATACTATACTTTTTCAACAATTTTATAGCCGGGAAAGATGGCTTAACGTAATTTTTGAAGCACTACTTCCGGGTAGATTAGTATCGTGAGAAATCTGAATAGTGATAGATATCTTTTTGGATTCAAACCCGCGACCGCAATAGCTAGGGCCACACACACTGTCCCCAATCTCTAATTATATTGGTTTTAGATCCTAGTTATTCCATTATTAAAGAACAAAAATATTAGTTGAATAAAAACATAAGGTAGGTACATAGTCTCCTTTTTCAATTTGCTCGAGATAACTGAGCCAATGGGAATTCTCCGTTTCCTAAACTGCCAATTTCGAACGTTCAACTACAACAATTTATATTGTTTACTACTTATTGATCCTTTTTTAAATCCCAACGAAAAAAGAGGTGTTATATAAGTCACTGTTTACGGGTGTATCCGTGTACAAGTTTGATGCCTCGTAGCACTTAAACTAGTGAACCGGTTTTAATGAGTTTTTTTAAACCTGATTTGATAGAAACGGGTAGCTAGCTAGGGTTATCATTTTTTTTTTATTAAGAGTAATAAGTAAATTATGTAGATGTAAGAGTTTAGTCTTCCGTTAAACGTAAATATTACTTTAATAAAAACAAAAGGCAAAAAATTTCATCTACAACTGGCTCGAGATAAAGGACCAAATGGGAATTCGCCGTTTCCTAAACTGCCAATTATTAACGTTCGACTACAACAATTTATATTGTCTTTGGTTCGCAAACTTTATGTTTACTGTTTATTGATCCCCTATCCTCTCTATATTATCTATGAAAGCACTTTTAGTACCTTTATACATTGTATTGTTGTGTTTACTTATATAATACTTTGTTGCATTGAAAATTTATTCATTACTTACACAGTAGTGAAATGGAGTGTAATAATAAGTACAAAATAAATAATTATATTCTGGGAGGATTATAATCAGATGAGCGTGTGTGTTAAACACACGGTCATCTGATCCCATACGAAGCAGAGCTTGTGTCACGGCCACCAGATAACTGATATACTATAGATATATATACTACTTTTCTTTAGTAAATACATACTTATAATAGATAATAACACCTAGACTCAGAACAAACAGACATGTTCATCACATAGACTGTCTTCAGTGAGAATCCACGACCTGCGGCGTGAAACCAAGTGTCTTACCGACCACACCACCGGCCGATAGACTAGAAATAGATTTCGATATTATTTTTCGGTTTTCCAAACACTATTATTATTATGCGGATCAAAAACTGTCTGCCTTGATGACGTCAGGATACGCTCAGAAGAGGACGAGGTAGGCAACAATTGTCTGGAGCGTTAAGGCGATTAGGAAAGGAACCGGCGAACTATACGGGCATTGTCTAATATGATTGCTATTAACATTTGTGCCATCACTGGCTTACCAGTAATGCCGAGCCTCCTGAATGGTAACAAGAGGCTCTTTGAGTCCAATCCTTCAACTGATATGGATTACAATTGGTACTATTTTTGTGGCTACCACCCTCTATATTTCAGTAACCTCATGCACCAGAAGCAAATACTTGGTTTTCTTTTCTGCTTTAGCGTTCACGAGGTTTTTGTCGTTGTCTACAGCTTCTACAGGTTATTTTGAGATTTGTTCAATGAAAACTATATTTTGATAGGTACTTAGAGGAATTTAATTTTAAATTGTACAGTAATTAATTAGAGAGAGAGAGAGAGATAGCTTTTTCAAGTTGTCGTCGCGTAATGGCGGGCGGTGCGAGAAATAGCTTTGAATCTGCCTGGTCCTCATAATATTTGGCTTATTATCAAGTCGTTATAAAAAATAAAATAAAAATAAATATCGAAAAATATTGTCACATACACAAAGGGATTAGATAATTAAGGATTATTATACACATGAAAATTGTTTTAGTATTATGTAAAACTAAAAACTAGTATAATTATGACCTAAATGTCTAATTTAGGTAACAGGTTTAAATGGGATTAGCTAAAGCTATTAAACGGTCTGCCCGATCTAAGTTTGTTAAAACTGTGTTTCAGGCCAGCTGTCTGCCTACGCTAGAGACTAAGTACTAGACTAAAATAATTACCAATAAATACATCCTTTAAAGTACTTAGTTACTATAATAATTAAAGTACTACCTATATAACTATAGTGAACTTAATTCACTAGTTTTTGGAGTTTTTCTGTGTCTGCGTAGTTAAGTTGTGATAGATATTTGAATAATACTTTTTTAAAGCTGTATAGGGTAACACTGTGTATTTTAACGGTTTTATTACGTTTGTTACATAAATAGGATTACAGAATATAATTAGTCTGAATGTTAGAGCAAACCAGATAATTTGAGGAGTGCTGGGTTTAGACCTAGCTCAGTGCGCTGGAGAAGTACTGTAAACAGGACAAACAATTTTCGTATCATCAACACTTCGGATTCCAATTAAAAAGAGTGTGCGGGATATAGGAACGGTTGAAAAGTAGTGACTTTTAAGATTGCTCTATCTGTGATGATGGACCGATCCTATAAAGGTTTGGTTTGGCCGCTTTTGGAGCATGGCCTTCGTCCGTGGGTGTATACCTTTAATTGAATCCCCACACGTGGTCCTCGGGTGGTGCAAATCAGGTGACAATCAACTGGTAGTAGGCTTCGGCCGTGGTTAGTGACTACCCACCAGACAAAACCGCACCGCCAAGCGGCCTTGTCGTGTTCCGGTGCGATATCTGGTGACACCATGCAGTGAGAGTGGGTCAGAATTGTTGCTCCTTTAAGGTTTTTAACCTTAAAGAGCGCATAGGCACATTTCACTGCCACCTTCTCACCGATAATCATTCGTAATCACGAGTGAATTGGTATTCTGGGCTGGCGCGTTCCATCGTAAACTACATCATTGCTTAACATCAGGCAAGTTGTAGTCAAGCGCCAAAATAGAATAAAAAAAACGGCTTTGGCTCGTTTTTGTATGTTTCTCTTTCGTGTATCTCGTAGCTATGGAGCTCCGGTTTTTTGTCTACGTGTGGCCAAAGCCGAAACGTAGACGTTTATTACAATTTGGCCCTAAATGCAATGTGGCACCAACCGACAATTATCCCTATCCGCACTATATAACTACACCCAAGGTTGGGATAGGATATGAAAACTTAAATCTTGGTTATGGTGGTGGGTGCTAATGGATTTGGTGATTAGGACCTATAACAATTATGGACTTTGTCTGACCAATGCAAATAAATACGGATAAAATGGCTTACTTAATATGAACCCCATATTATTATGGCCTCTAAAAGAAGCGACAGAAAAATATTTAGAGAAGTAAAACGGTGACCCGCGGCATTCTACCTGATCATTGGCTCCCAGAACTCAGGCCTCACGTGCACACTGGCCACTTACGGGACACTTCCTCCTCCAAGTATCTCTGCTCTGGTCACTCCACTCGCGAGAGGAGGGACAACTGTACCCCATCAGGGATCACTCCAGCCGGTAGTAATAACAAACCGGAGGTAAGGGGCAGGACCTTCTCTCTGGAGTATTCGGGTTCATGGGGTCGTTATTATTGTTGCTGAAATAATGAAACTATTCTTTCTAAAAAAACAAACATTGTTAGTATTTTTCGTTAAAATACTACATATCACACAAACTTATTCACAAACTTTCGTATTTATAATACCTGCTTGTAGGATGTACAAAACTTAAGAGGGAACACATACTTATATTAAGTGCTTGCAAAGCACTTAAGCTTTCAGAACGCTTGCATATAACTGGTGCATATATTGATTCAGTTCTTCGAGCTTTTAGTGTTACAATACCTCAAAGAATTACACTCGTGAGCATTTAATAGATAAGTACCTACGGCACAATGACGTATTTTTTCTTTTTAATTGGTCGAGTTATCTTAGGGAAATATAAAAAGCTGAGTTAGTTACAAGATTGATAACTTAAAGACTGCTACATAGATTTTGATGTAATTAATTATGTAGGTAACTGATGATCTGGATTAACATAGGCTACTTTTTACCCGATTAACCACAAAAGAAAAGTAATGTTTTTGTGTATCTAATAAACTGCGACTAGTACGCGATGTAGTACCATCACACTGGCGGTACGAAGTTCGCCGAGACAAATAGTATTTTAATGATCCAAATAATCTCAATATATAAAAGAAGAAACTGACTGACTGACATACCAACACAGAGCCCAAACCGCTGGGTCTGGAGACTCTAAATTTGGCACATAGGTTCCTTATGGGGTTTAGGGGTGCACTAAGAAAGGATTTTTCAAAACTCACCCTTTAAGGGGGTGAAACGGGGTTCCAAAGTTTGTATGGAGAAACAAGATTAGTGAGACCAATTTCGAAAACAAGCTAGTTAATAATAATTAATAATTGATAATTCCCTCTCCTAAACATTACTAATATTATACCTATACGTGTAATTATTTTTAATAATCTTCAATGCAAATATCTGCATAGCATAGATACTTATTTCCGTACCCTGAAATCATGTCAAAAATGAAACATTAAAAACATAAAATTAAGATATTATGTTTTTAATGTTTCATTTTTTTTAAGATTTTTTTTGTTTGTTTTGTTTGGTCTAACGACCATAAAAAAAGTTATCTGAAACTTTAACTTACATTCCATGTAAATTTATCTGTGATGTAAATCAATAATTTGAATTCGAAGATTGTATTTGTATCTCCTTGTATTACTTTGAATATCTTCAACAACCGATCTTAATTCAAAAATAGATGCTTCTATCTATGGAACTTAACGAGTTTCTAGAGGTCAATAGAAAAGCATTAAAGATAAACCCTCAATGGGTAGAACGCACGCAACTATATTGTTATCTTACATTATAAGGACTTGTAATAAAACTTGTAAAAATCAAGGCTTAGATCGATGAAAAGTCCAAGCTTGTTCTGAAATCACATAGCAGGAGTTGTTACGAACTCCTGGTTTCTGAGGATTGAGAAAACCTAACCCATGTTTTGCTGTTTGAGATAATAATAAAATGTGTACATAAAACGTATTTCGTACTAAAAATAGTTTTATACATTTAAAGTGGATGAAGTGCTGAGCTCTTAGGTTTTTTTTTTTTTTTTAATACTATTACCACCAACATGGTCGGCGCCTATGCTTAAACTTAATTTATTGTTTATGCGATACTATTTTAGTCCCCCTTTAATGGTAGGGGTTAATGGAATGGGTACACTATTTTATTTCTTTGTTATGTTTTCACTATTTCCTTTTGGTCTTATATTTTTACTATGTTCGTGTATTTCTATTGTTTATTTTATAATATTTTGAGTTTTTGCCTTATTATTTCTGTATTTTATGCTATTTTCTAATATATTTATATATTGTCATAGCATACTATATTATCTATTACCTACTTATAATATTTTACTCTACTCTATTATATTGAGCTCTTAGGTTACACAATAGCCTGCGTTAAAGAGCTACAGTCCTTAACCCAGTATACCTATTGTTATTTAGTACTATAAGTCTGGACTATAGGAGAGTGAGTTAATATCTTAAGTTCCCTGAATAAGGTAAAGAGTGTCAACCATAGATCATCTTAATCCTCCGCCGAGCGGTTGGCTGCTCGCTGGCGTCAACAGTACATCGCCATTAAGAGCGTCGCCGTTACGTTTGTAGTTATTCTCTTACTCAGACTTCTCAAGGACTGAGTCCAATTTCAAAATTAGTTTACTATGCGTTTCAAATAGGAATGGGACTGGACTCGCGGCTAACTTCATACCAAAACCTGACAAAAGTAGCGTTAGCACAAAATATCAAACTACAACCATTATTAGTAATAACAAAAATTTATATTTAATTTCTATTTAAAACTAAACACATAGATAACATTAAAAACAATCTCAATAATTGTTGTGCACTTCTAACCATTCCACAAAGAAACATCTTTACCTAGGTTTTGCTGGTAGAAAATTCGCATAAAAATTAAGCTCGCCTGTGTATAATATGCTGTTAATATTATTAATAGTTTATTTAAGTGTTTTGTGTACAATAAAGAATAAGAATAAAATCCATAATAAACTAAAATAATTATAACATGCAATATGTAATTTAATTCTTGAATTTATTTATATCAATAAATTATCATTCTTAAAATTTACTACACCGTATCTTTGTAGGGGGGCCGACCTGATAGGCTGTTCGGTGAATGCAGTAGCGATCCTGTAGCTAGGCACAAAGGTTGTCTGATGTAATATCGAAGGGTCAAAAAGTTTACTTTTTGACCCTTAGATATTACATCAGACAGGCTGCTGGGCCTGATTTATCAGGCCCAGCAGCTTTGAGCTGAAGGTGCCGTTTCCTGTTGAATAACTAAAATAAAATTAGTATTGTCTTAGATTTACGCGAATATCACACATTGAAGTAAAACTACTTTTTAACGGATTTTGTGCAAATGAAGTCTGAAAAGACTTTGAAACGTCGGGATCTAAAATCTAAAATAAACCGCTATAAAATCCGTTAAAAAGTATTTTTATTTCAATTTAAGAAAGAATCTCATCATAATTTCCTTGAATAAATAAATACTACATCTATGTTATAGGCACTAATAAATGAATACTTTACCTGAGATAATAACGGTAGGTAGTTTTACTGGATACTGCGCAATAGTTGTTCCAACAGCGAAGTGAATTAGACATTCATCACACGAAATTGCGTTACATACCTAGGGAGTAATATCAGAAGCCCTACTATACTACACTTATTAATCTTTCGGATGAGTTTTCGGATGACATAACCATAATAATAAAGTGGTAAAAAATTAAAATTAAACCACCACTTCACCCGAAACAAACTTTTTTTAACTCGTGACGATTTTTGTCTTAATTTTCTTATTTCAAGTGTCGTTAAGGAATTTTTAGATCCAATAAAAGAGCTAAGTTCTTATAAAAAAAAATACATTTGTGATAAACATTGTTACTGACATTCGTAAATTTGAATTACAAAAGTCGCCCGATTTATTGATGATTGGATCATAGTAGGGCCTTTATTTCTAAGGGTGGGTATAGACGTGCCAGTAAATATACCTATCGGTAAGATAAAATTAAAACTTCGCCCCTATTTTTTCGTAAATCAAATAGAGACCTGGGACCTTACAAAGTCACTCTGATAGGGATAAAGAAGATCGAATTTTATAATTTTTATTCTGAAATAGGCTTGCGCAACGGTGATGCAAGAGCAGCGGTAGCGCAGCGGTACAGGCCTCGCCTATGAAATATAAGGTCACAAGTACGATCCCAAGTCGTGCCCTTACTCATACATCTTTATGTGAATTCATTCATCATCAATGTTCAATATCGGTGAAAGAAAACATCGTGAGAAAACCGGAATATCTAGGAAATAATCTTTGAAGAACATGTGATATCCACCAACCCGAAAAAGGATCTGTGTGGGATTTAGGGCAAAACTCTGTCAACTTGTTAGATAGTTTAAAAAGACGCGTGTCCAGCAGTGTGACACGAAAAGAAGTCAAAGAAAAAATCTTTCTTAGTACCTAGTGTAGAATATAATAATAAAAATAAATAAATTCATTCAACAAAAGGTTTATAGATACATGTAACAAGATTTATATTAAGAAGTGGTAGTCTGTATTGTATAAACCTGTACAAGGTGGTATATACCATCAGCTTGGGACCCAGTGCTTAATTTACTTGTACCAAAACCCAAGCAAAATCAACTCAGAATTAAAGACACTGTGAGCTCAGTTTGCTTAAATCGGAACGCAACTTAAATATAAATGTTTGTTGATAGTCAGTAATAATTGTGATTAATAAGTTTGGAGGTCAAATACCTCAGTTCACCTGTGACCATGAAGTCTGAAAATACTTTGAAACGTCGGGATCTAAAATTCTAAAATATACCACAATAAAATCCGTTATAAAGTAGTTTATTTCAATGTGTGACATTCGCGTAAATCTAAGAAAATACTATAGTAGCTAATGTGTTAATACCCTAATCCTAGTTCTATACAGATAGGTAGGTAATGTTTGTTTGTTTCAACTCTGGAACTATTTACTCCGCTTTGAATACGCTATTAGATAGGTAGGAGTGATATGGGCATGTGTTTATAGGCAATAGTTAAGTTAAACTTAACTGAAAATTTTAACTATGAATGCATGAATTGATTCCTACTAATATTATAAATGCGAAAGTTTGTAAAAATGTATGAATGTTTGTTACTTTGTCACGCAAAAACTACTGGACTGTATTTTTTTTTTTGTTTTTTTTTTAAATATTATTAAAACCAATATACAAAACAGGTGTTTACAAGAAAGGTGTAATATAAACTCATTCGAGCTGTAACCATAAACTGGAGTCGCCACTATGAGTAAATTACATAAATACTAGCTGCCCCAGCGAACTTCGTACCGCGCAAAATTGTGAATCTAAACCATTCCCAGATCCCCTTGAACACACACAAAAAATTTCATCAAAATCGGTCCAGTCGTTTAGGAGGAGTTCAGTCACATACACACGCACACAAGAAATATATATATTAAGATGAACGTAAGAAAGAAAGAGAGAAAGAAAAATATTTATTTGACAAAGACAGAACACACAAAATCAAGTGAAAAACAAGGCACATAGAAAGAAAAAAAAACATAGATAGAAACTGTAAAAGAAAAAAGAAAAATTAAAAACAAGAGTAAGTGTGACCCATCAGTGTCAAAAATGGACACTGCTCAGTAAACGCTGTGAGTGCCTATTAGAGGCGACCCACAACACTGATTTTCAGCAATGCCCATATTCCCACAGTGTGACGCCAGGCGCCAAGGTTGTCAAAAGATCAGACCTGCATAATTTCAATGTACACTAATATTCAAGCAACTCACCCATAAAAACTTCCAAACAAGTAAATACTTAACTAACACAGCAAGGAGGCACCTAGGACTATTGGATGTAATTTAGCACAGAGTTAGATTAAGATCTGGATTAACACATAGGCTACTTTTTTTTTACTATCGCTGTTGTGTCACATGTGGTTCCCGTGACATCCTGGCTAGGATGCGAGAAGGAACACCCGGGGGGTTTTAGTTCGGGTAACCAGTATGGAGTCCCACATAGCCCTGTATGGGCGCAGGGCGGGGGGATCCATAAGGACTTCCCCCGTTAAACAAAAAAAAGGCTACTTTTTATTCCTAAGAATACCTTGCACGCGAAGCCGTGGGCAGTAGCTAGTAATTTATATTTTTTTTAATGTTAATAGCTTCATCACGGATCATTCTCGGTAGGAACCGGTTTTCTTTGACAAAAGAGTATTTTTTTTATTTCGAGTTAATGGGTAGGTAATCTGCGTGCCTGCTTCGGAACTTAGATGCAGTAGACGTTTCACAGAACTCCGAAAGAAAATAGTTGATCCTGATGATCTTGATCAAGAAAATGTGATAAACTGATGAAATTATATTGTACTAGCTTCCGCCCGCGGCTTCGCCTGCGAAATTGAATTCCTCATTAATCTTGTTTCTCCATACAAACTTTGGAACCCCATTTCACCCCCTTAAAGGGTGAGTTTTGAAATATCCTTTCTTAGTGCACCCCTAGACCCCATAAGGAACCTATGTGCCAAGTTTAGAGTCTCCAGACCCAGCGGTTTGGGCTCTGCGTTGATATGTCTGTCAGTCAGTCAGTCAGTCAGTCAGTTTATATATATAGAATCAGTCTAAATATATAGAAGAAGATAAACGAAATAGGAGCTCAAGGTTAACCCGCGTATTCATAAACGTATTTTAGGCTCGTTAGACGGGCCGGTGGCCTGGTCGGTAAGATACTTGCTTTTCACGCCGCAGGTCGTGGGTTCGATTAACACCCGACACAAACACTTGTTTAAATATGTCAGTTTGTCTTGTGTCTAGGTGTAATTATCTATATTTAAGTACATATTTACAAAAAATAAGTATTCTAAGACTACTATTAGGTACCAGTTATCTGGTTTCCATAGTACAAGCTCTGCTTAGTTTTTGATCAGATGACCGTGTGTGTTCATGTCCCGCTTTATTATTATAATTATAGCTAAAATAGGTTAATAACTCGTTAGTCTTTGTCTGCCATCTTAACATTTCTACTAGTAAGAAAGAGACAAAGTCCATTTTAACTAAAGAGTCTTATAACTTTTCTATGAATAAGGCCGTCAGTCTTTAAATATTTATGATGAAGTTAAAAGCGCATACATAGCTACTTACAAACTCTTGAGTGCAAAGTTTGCAAATGGCGTCTAGAGTTTTCTGTATCGAGGTTTAATGTTAAAAGTATTTTATTTCAACATATTTCCAATGTGTAGTAAATAAATAAATAATAACAGTATTTAAATTAAATGGTTTCATATTCTTTAGAGCAGCGGTGGCGCAGTGGTACGGGCCTCGCCTTAGAAAAATAAGGTTGCGAGCTCGAATCCTGGTCGTGCCATCTTTGTGTGAATTTTTTCGTCTCGGCTGCTCAATATTAGTGAAGGAAAACATCGTGAGGAAACCGGCATGACTAAGAACTAATTATGACATGACATCCACCAACCCGCACCTGGCCAGCGTGTGTGGATTCAGGCCTAAACTCCCTCAACTCATAATATAGTTGAGAGAAGACCCGTGCCCAACAGTGGGACACTAAAAAGGGTTGAAGTGATACGTCGTCGAAATCTTCAATGTAAAGTAAACCGCGATAAAATCCGTTTTAAAATAGTTTTATTTCAAACGGTCTTGGTTGGGAATCAAACCCACGCACGGCGTGAAATGCAAGTATCTTACCTCTTTTTGTGCAGTCGGATAAAAACTACCATATATGTCCTTTGGGGCTGTCCATTAATCACGTGATCTTTTTTAAACATTTTTTAACCCCCCCTCCCCCTTGGTGAGATGTGAGATTTAAGACTACCCCCCCCCACCAACATCACGTGTAAATAAATCACAATCTTATTTTATTCTGTTAAGGACCATGATAAAAATGTGTAGACAGAAAGGCTGCCGGTTGTTTAGTGTTTGAATATGAAAAAGTAAATACACGTGATATCTTACTGCACCCCCCTCCCCCTTGTGACATTTCGTGATTTTTGTCAAACCCCTCCCCCCCCTTTCAAGCTTTACGTGATTAATGGATGGCCCCTTTTCTGAATCTTGAACTATCTTCATATGAAATTTCATTAAATTGGTTCAGCAGTTTTGGAGTGAAAGCGCGACAGACAAACAGACAGCGTTACTTTCACATTTATAATATTAGTAGATAAGGTTTTCATTTACTTTCACTAGGATCACAATAATTCTTTTCCCTCCAATATAATTTTACGGCCTCACAGATAAACTAAACAGGTTTGGGCACAATTGAAAATTTAGAGCCTATTCCGAGGCTTAGGGTATAAACTAGGTCCTCGCTGTGATTTAGTGGTTAGGTACCTACAATTTAATTATATTGCCTAGATATTGGCGCCCATTCTGTTATCAACAAACTAAACTAAATTTAATCACATTATTCCACCCTTTTTATTGTCCCACAGCTGGGCACGGGTCTTCTCTCAATCATCTTACGAGTTGTGAGACTTAGGCCTTAACCTAAACACGCTGGTAACTGAATGTTAAGTTTTTAGACCCATCATAACGAAAGAGACTAGCCTCCACGACACAGGGGATCCTAGTGTGGAGGCTAGTGATCATGTTAACGAAATGTATAATTTTAAGAAATAAAGATTTTTATAGATTTTTATACTTTTTATACATGTCGGTTTCCTCTCGATGTTAGGTAGATAATGCTGAGCAGCAACGATGAAATAATTCACAGAAAGATATGTGAGCACAGCCAGGGCCACGATTCTTACACTTTCGACATTTATCTCTAATAGACATTGGTTAAACAAAAATGGTGATTCCTCTTGTTTTCCCAATGACATCCGCCATTTATTTTCCACACTTGTCTATCTTCTTCTATCTAAATATATAAAAGAAGAAACTGACTGACTGACATATCAACGCAGAGCCCAAACCGCTGGGTCTGGAGACTCCAAACTTGGCACATACGTTTCTTATGGGGTCTAGGGGTGCACTAAGAAAGGATTTTTCAAAATTCACCCCTTAAGGGGGTGAAACGGGGTTCCAAAGTTTGTATGGAGAAACAAGATTAGTGAGATCAATTTCGCGGGCAAAGCCGCGGGAGGAAGCTAGTTTGAGATAAAGGTCTAAAGCGAGAATCGGGCTCTAGGATCGAACCCGTGAGCTTATATTTCATAGGCAAGGCCTATAAATTTGCGCCACTGTTGCTAATATTATTCAGTATTTAACACGTGAACTATAATTAGCTAAGACAAACATAAGCTCAAAATTACAATCTTGTGTAAACATGAACTAATAACATTTCCAAAGCGTAAGCAAACTTACTTATTTACACGGGAAATGCCGCTTTCATTAGAAGCTACTTATAAAAAAATATAAAAAAATACTTTAATTGTTGGATAGCTCATGGCTGTAAGCTATAGGTTATAGGTTACTTCCTTACGCAGTACATGAGCTATCCATTAGGTCAGTTTTTTAGTCCAGTAGTTCTTGAGGTTAGTGCGATTAACCAAATAAACTCTTCAGTCATTGTAATTTGATTGACATATCAAAGCATGGCCTAAAACGCTAGGTTTAGAGACTAAGATGTCTAAGAGTGCACTTTAAAGGATTTTTCAAACTCAAACAGGGGTCCAAATTTTGCACCAATGGATTAGATAAGATAAGATAATCTTTATTCGTAGAATGGAGAAATAAGATTAGTCAGACCATTTTGTTCGAAACTTCGCAGGAGTACCCCTGGCGTTAAATCTATACTTGAATTGAATTAGTTGAGTCCTGAAGACTTTTCAATAAAGTACTTAAGTGATTTGGGATTTTTCAAAATTCAACCACTAGGGGGATGAATTGGGATGAACCTAGGCCAGTGCCATAGTGGATGGAAGAGGGACGGGGAAGTAGTTTTTTGGTAACTTTCTGCACACAATCTTACTTCTTACTAAGATTATAGATATGTGTTTACAATAGCTCATAGAATGATTACGTTTATCCTAATATCACGCGGGGAAAGCAGCGGGCGGAAGCTAGTATTATTATAGATGTGTGAAAAAGCGTAACTTTGCAAGATATTATCATATCTATCAACTTAAGTACGCTCACTTTGACTTCAAGTTGCACAGATTAAACTAATGTCAACATATATGACTTCTGCCACATGAGAACTTAAGGTTGTTACCCACTTACCCACGGAGTATTTTAAGTGTGTTCCCGATTCTGCTGTTCACAACTAAACTTAAGCACACTTATCCCTTACTAATAAGAGAGAAGTTTATGCTGAAAATCTCTCGAGGGGCGCCCTTAGAGGGCGCATCCCCAGATAGCGGGTAGAGGGGGCCCTCTTGGTAGTCGTCATACTTCGAAAGTTTGGAGGGAAATAAAATCCCTCTCGCTTACCACACAGTCCGGGGAAAGAAATACCCTCAAAATCACAGTTTATGGTGGTAAAAACTGTGAGAAAGCTTCATGTTGGGCTCGAATAAGCAGAACGATACGCGGCGGATGAACCTGACGAAGTCAACGGCGGCGTTTAAACCTTAAAAGAAGGTTACACTAGTGTAGAAGGAATTGGGGTCCATCTACTTAACTTGCTCCTAGAGAGCCATCATGTAAAGTCAACAAAGAGTGTCAGTGCGATGCAATCTGGGCCAGACCCCGCGTCCAAGGATTTCCAGGTCTTGTGATAGAAAATATAATACCGTGTGAGAAGAATTAATAATCTGATTGCACGTTAATTTTCGAGATATTTAGAATTGCTTCCTTACATGACTTTGGCGTAGACTAAATATTTTCTATCCTGTATCAAAATGTATATAAGATAGAGACATACTGAAATATAACTTGGTTGAGTGTTTGAACAGCAGAATTAGCTGCACTGTTTACTAAATTTTCAACCACAAAAAACGTTTTAACTTTTGCGTATTCAAAAAAGTATTTGATTATCAGAAAATTAACTAAGAAAGTGCTGATAAATTAGGGTGAGTTATTCATATTGCCATTACTAAATATATTCATGACGTCATATTATAATACCAATATTTAATATTGGGTATTAGTCCAATAAACGGTGATTTTTTATTCGCTATTATTGTGGTGCCTAATACTGATATACCGTATCTAAAACGGAACGCTTTGTCATTGCAAAATACAATTCGTATCGCCGTCTTTTTTAACCGACTTCTAAAAGGAGGCGGTTATCAATTCGACTGTATGTTTTTTTATGTTTGTTACCTCAGAACTTTCGAATGGGTAAACCGATTTTGATAATTTTTTTTTAATTGAAAGCTGATGCTTCCCGTGTGGTCCCATTTCAGTTTGGTTTAGTTCTGAGAATGGCATCCATGAAGTCGGTTTTTTTTGTTAATATTTTAACTTAATATTATCACTCGTGTGGCCTCAACGGTTACGCGAGCGAGTAAAATTACATACTGCGGCCTGTGTCACTTACAACTACGCGCGTTTCATATTAAAATTTATGTACACACTCCTACATATTAAGCTATACATATCCAGTATATGCTGATCTCTCATTGTATATGATTTTCGTCCAACGAGATGTCAGTTTATACAGGACACGTATAGCTTGTTGTGTAACCGTGTGTACTAACCCAATATCCTGATATAAACTAATATCTGGGAACCTAATATGAGAAATACTTGTATCCTAATATAAATACATGTGACTCGTATTGTAATACGTATACCTATTCTGAATAATAAATAAATATTCTGGAACATTAACACACACAGTCATCTGGTCCCAAGCTAAGCAGAGCTTGTGTTATAGAAACCAGATAACTGGTATATACTATACATATAATAATTTTCTTTTGTAAATACATATATACTTATAATAGATATTTACACCTAGATTCAACACAAACAAAAATGTTCATTACTAATGTTTGTCTCGGGTGGAATCGAACCCACGACCTGCGGCGTGAAAAGCAAGTATCTTACCGACCATGCTACCGGCCCGTCATAATATTCCTTCTATCATATTCGCATTTCGTTGTCAGTTTTGTCATGTATTCGGCCCCTAAGTTTAAAGAGGGATTTCTAATACAACGTCGCCTCGGTTTAAGGGATTTTCTTGCGGGTTGTGGTTTTCTATATTACTTGATATGAGTAATATTGTGTGACCTAATTTACACGAGAAGTTACATGTATAAACCTATTAAAAAGAAATAAATTTTGTAAAGAAATTTACTAACAGATACCTACTAATGCACACCTAGTTTTCACTCACAGCTTCGTCTGCGTGGTATCAACTAGCATACTAGCATCAAAATAATTAAATCCTTGCTATTTTTTACCATATTCGTTACTTCCTTACATTCATAATACGAAAGTAACTTTGTCTGTCCGTCTGTGTGTCCGCCTGTCACGCCAAAACTAAATAACTGATTTAGATAAAATTTGGTATGAATATAGTTTGAGACCCGTGGAAGGATATAGGATAGTTTTTAGTTGACTGTGCGAAAAGAGGTTAATGTTGTAGCGCGATAACCGACATACGTGCGGGCGGAGCGGCTGTTGGAAAGATAATAGGGATATAAAAAAAAACTGTACCGTCAGTTCATACTGTGTAAAACATACTAACTATTTCCAAAAAAGTGCGTGTATTTTTATAGTGTGCGAGTGAGACAAAAAACTTGTGTGTACCCCTATATTTTAAATGTTCCAAAATTATTGTATATAAATATGTGTCGTTGTAAAATAAATTCATTCCATTTTTGTTTCACTTCTAATCAGCTGTTTTATTTATCCTGCTCCTTAGGCCATACGCTACGAAACAAAAACATTACACAATAAAGCACGGATGAAATATCTGTGGTGTGTGACATCTATACTAATATTATAAAGCTGAAGGTTAGTTCGGTTGAACGTGCTAACCTCAGGGACTACTGGTACAATTCGGAAAATTTTGCCCTATTAGACGTTGGGGAAGGCTATTGAAGTCCCACGGCTGAAATAAAATGAAATTTAGGTCAACCAACCAACAGGTAAGCTAGATTTTTTGATAAAAATAAAGCGTCGGGATTTAAAATCTAAAATAAACCGCGATAAAATCCGTTAAAAAGTAGTTTTATATCAAAAATAAAACACCTTGTGTCTGCGGGTAACTAGTCCACCAGTCATCAGACAGAAACTAGCTTCCGCTCACGGCTTCGCCCACGTGGTACTGGAATAAAAGTAGCTTATGTGTTAATCCAGACCATAATCTATGTAAGTGCCAAATTTTATCCAATTCCGTCCAGTAGTCTTTGCGTGAAAGAGTAACAAACATAGTAAATGTTTCATTAGGCTATTGCATTGTAAATTTTGTATTATGTAACACGGGAAGCTCAAAACCGCCCTAACCAAGTATTAATATTATTTTGTATCGCCTTGTATAACAGGTGCACTTTAAATTTATCCAGAGTTCGATACTGCCGTCAATAGAACGCATTTCACTTTATTTTGTATGAGGCACAACTTTTTTTTTTAAACTTACTTATAGTGGGACATTAACACACACGGTCATCTGATCCCAAACTAAGCAGAGCTTGTACTATGGAAACTAGATAACTGGTTATATACTACTTAAAATACTTTTCTTTTGTGAATATGTACATAAATATAGATAATTACACCCAGACACAAGACAAACAGACATATTTAAACATATATTTGTCTCGGGTGTGATCGAACCCCCAAGTATCTTACCGACCGCATACATTCTTACAAACTATGGTGTTTATACTATTGATAGGATTATTTAGGAAGCAGCGAAGTAGGAAGTGCGCGGTGAGAGACCTATACTCTCCTATACTAGTACAAATTAAAACGCTGGCCATGACAATTTGAATATTTAAACAAATATCGATCCACATTTCAAAGAGAAGGTGATAGTTCAAACTAAACCACTTTAAAGTTGTACATAGTGTAGTTGTTTGGAAAATATATGTTTATAATTAGCAATTTTTAAAAGTTAAACAAAAGAATAATTGTTTTAAAGGTATGATATTATAGTAAAATTATTCATAAAAAAATTGAAAAACCAGACTGCAATACACTTGGCCCGTTGAGAATTGACAAACAACAACAAGTTTGAGAATAAAAAACTAAATTGTACAAAATAAAATAAACAAAAATTTAAGTAAACTTTACTTGGGCTTTACAGACTCTACCGGGTGGAATAGACAGTCCTCCACAAACTGGTAAGGTAAAATCCGTCTCTGTAAATTAAATTAGTTCAGGAACTTTATGGGTATTTAATAATCGTGCTTTGTTTTGCTAAATTATACAGAATGTATCGGAACCTAAGGGAAAGTTACAATCACGTATGTGTAAAACTAACGGCTGTATATAATCACAAATTTTGAAAACTCCAGCTGTGTAGAACTCTTAAAAAAAGGAACTAACATGTTGCTTCTTTCTTCCACGGTGGAACCTGTATTGTATGGTAATTGCGAATATATAGAATTGCGTTTCTGTGAACTGGAGCAGTATCCAACCCTGGAGTAGTGAATGGCCAACTTTTCTACTATGAGGTTAGTCTTTACCACCAAGTGCACCTCGCGACACGAAATTTCCAGCATCGTTTTTAAACTATCACTTCAACCCTTTTTAGTGTCCCACTACTGGGTACTGGTCTTCTCTCCACTATCGTATGAGTTAAGAGAGTTTAGGCCTTAATCCACACACGCTGACAAAGTGCGGGTTGGTAAATGTCACATGTCCTCGAATGATTAGTTCTTGACATGCCGGTTTCTTCACGATGTTTTCCCTCATCGATATTGAGCCCGCTGCTCAATGATGAAACAATTTACACAAATATGTGTGGCCACAACCAGGATTCGAACCCGCGACCTTATTTTTCTAAAGCGTTTTCTTTTCTAATGCATTGATTTTAGCTGGTTTTCATTTAAATCGAGTTCTGCATGCAGTGTAGTAATTATAAATTGAAATAAAGCAGAATTATCAATTTCTTTGAAAAGATCCCGAAGAAAATTTCTGTGGAAAATGATTTTAATTAAGAAGCTAAATACACCCTCTTACTTAGTAGAGGGCTATCCCTCCCACCTTGTATTATGAACTGAGTTAAATACCCTCTTAGATTTGGTAGCCGGCGTAACACATTTGGAAACTATAACACGAAGAAAAAATGTCAATAACATTAACCCCGCCTTAATTTAGACGTAAAGACCATTGCCATAGACACTTCTATGAAGATCTGTAGTCCTGGTTCAATTTTCGATACAAATCTGTCATTCCAAAATATTCTAAGAGAGGGTGGGTCGAAATTGTTGTCCTTTAAAGTTTCTAACCATATGGAGGCTCATTCCACTGCCATCTTCTCACCGATAACCATTCGTAATCACGAGTGAATCGGTATACTAGGCTGGCGCGTTCCATCGTAGACTACATCATTGCTTAACATCAGGTAAGTTGTAGTCAATCGCCAGCCTATCGCAGAATAAAAAAAAAATCTCATTGGGACAAATGACAAATTTTGGTGCGTTATGTAAGGTTACTCTAATTATCGTTGGTTAACTAGCTCAATTTCATTAGACTTCAGATTATTCAATTACGAACGCCATTAGTAACTTTTAGACGTCAAAGTTAGCGTAAACGTAGAAACTTAGGCGGCAACGCGTCGCTTCATTAACTAAAATTTCGAGGCTATGTCATGTATCTGATACCTCTTAAGAACCTTACATGCAGGATTAGGGTTGTAACACACTACTACACCTAAGAAGCTGTTTCACGAGTTGCTGATAAAGTATCAGATAGCCCATTACTTATCAGCCACATTAATGGCAAATTTAGGTATTAATAGTTTCTGAATAAGTATCTGACAGATAAACTTAAAGAAGAACCCCCTTAAACGTAAACGTCTTACAAACTTATTATAGCTGAAATAGGTTTATTATTCGTTTGTTTTTTTCTGTCATCTTGACATTTTTACTAGAAGAAAGAGACAAAATCTATTTTACTTATAGAGTATATTATTATTGTTGTAACCAACTATATAGTAACGGCTTGCGCATTTACTGAGTTTATTTTCAGCTAATTGAGATTCTTTTCGCCAATTAGCGAAGCTAGAAGCGGTTGGTTATGATCATAATGTCTCACGATTTCTAACTCTTATGCCTGTTTCTTTCCTATTTCCTTTTAGAGCCAAAGGTGTATAATTGGGCTGCAGACTTGTTACAGACTCCATTGGGTTATCTGCCAGATTTCGTTTCACGTAAGGTACTTTATAACTAAACTCGCTTCCTCCCGCGAAATTGGTCTCGCTAATTTTGTTTTTTATACAAAATTTGGAACCCCGTTTTACCCCCTTAAAGGGTGAGTTTTGAAAAATCCTTTCTTTGTGCACCCCTAGACCCCATAAGGAACCTATGTGACAAATTTAGAGTTTCCAGACCCAGCGGTTTGGGCTCTGCGTTGATATGTCAGTCAGTCAGTTTCTTCTTTTATATATTTAGATTTATTTTGCATTATTACACAGAATTGTTGTAAGCTATTGTCCTCTAAATAATTTTAACATTTTTTTTTTGTACCTACCTACTCATACCTGTCACTTTGGTGTACCGAAGTATCTAAATGAAACGTGTAGATATTTTTGCAGGCTAGTGTTCGCCAACCTTAATAATGGATATGTGCGCAGATGTCCTGTTTCATAAACTTCATTCTAACTTATTTAGTTACCAAAATGGCTTAAGAGTTCAAGTTAGGTAGGTAACCTACATACAAATGGAAGTGGCAATGGGCTCTCTACATAAACTCTTAAACTAATTAGAGTTGGGGATAAACGAGTCATTAGAACGGAATTCTTTTATGTACCTTTACCAACTGGCAAAAATTGTCATCTAAAAGGTGTCACATACAGTCGGAATTCCGATTCGAAATATCAATTCGGGATTTCGTTTATATTTCACACACAACGTTTGGTTTCCGTTCGGAATGACAAAGCTAAGTTGAGAGACGCGTAGACTACTATGTAGAATTTTGGATCGGAGCAAACTACGAACGGGAAACTACTGTATTTGTGATAGGTTTGTAGATTTAGTTTAGACATGTATGGATTTACTGAGATCGATATTCCGATTCGATATTTTTTTTATTCTTCGATAGGCTGGCGCTTGACTACAACTTGCCTGATGTTAAGCAATGATTTAGTCGACTATGGAACGCGCCCGCCCAGTATACCGATTCACTCGTGATTACGAATGATTATCGGTGAGAAGGTGTCAGTGGAATGAGCCTCCATATGGTTAGAAACCTTAAAGGAGTAACCATTCCGACCCACTCTCTCTGCATGGTGTCACCAGACAACGCACCGGAACTCGGCAAGGCCGCATGGCGGTGCGGCTTTGTCTGGTGGTCACTCACCTCTAATCAACCAGTTGACACCACGTGTGGGGATTCAATTAAAGGTGTAGGACGAAGACGACGACACGGACGAAGGTGACTCTGCGTCCTAATTTCTAATCGAAATCCGATTGCATAAGACCGCTTTAAAACTTTCAGGCGACTTTTCTCCTCTTTTTCTTATTATCTCGGTCTCTATCTATTATACGGTTATACTCGTATAGATGTAGGTATAAGATACCTTCGGTGTATACGTGTAGGTGCTATGCTTGACTACAACTGCTTGATGCTAAGCAATAATGTGGTATACTATACCGTGGAATACACTTCGAAGTAAATTACTGATTCACATATAACTTGAAGGCTAACAAATTTACAGTGCTGGTATCGAGATCCCCTGAAATATAAAAATGTTACAGTTTTCCAAAGCCTTGCTAAATAAAAACAAATAAATGCATTTTTTCCTTTTATTTTCATCTTACAACTACACATTAACACATAGCAACAATTTTTATTCATTTTTAATAATTATTTTTCAACATAAAAACATCGTGATTATTATACACACAACTATTTTTTTATTTCAGCTATGATTTATTACTTTTATTATTATTTATTACAACTATTATTGCTCTTTACTTTTTATTAATTATAATTTACAATATTTACATTTTTTACTAAATTTAAAAGGCTATTTGTTCTGCAATGCTAGATCTGTTACCTAAACATTTATTGATTTAAAATTACAAATCTGAACGATTAATTATTAACATAATTAATCATTAAAATATGGTTAAAATTATACATGAATAAATATCCGAGTCTACTCTAATCGCTCTAGATAAAGATTATATTGAAGTAAAAAATACAATACCAATAAATCCTTTTGTCTTTTTTTTTTCACGCAAAATAGGCGCATTTATGAGACGTCAAGTTGCGGAAAATTAGCCCGCTCCAAACTTTTTTGGACTATTTTTAAGTAGACTCGCGTCTCAAAAAAAAAAATAAAGCATATTTTCATTTCATTTCACTAAATCATTTTGTACTAACACACTTACTGTATAAGTGTTTATAGTTTAACTGAATAATTAAAGTAAAATTATTTACTACTTACAATTTTACTAGAGCCTAAACATTATTAGTAACCATCACTAACATAATTAATAACACAACTTAAATAATTAAGTATTATACATATCCATATTGTTTTTACAAAGCGTTTATACAAGTGTTCTTTACTAAGTTAAGCATACTTAATAAGCTTTTTTTTACAACCAATGGTTCTATAAAACAGCGGTATTCACCACCTAATTAATTCTTCTATAACACTTATTTTACGTATTCGTTTTCCCCTTTGCAAACGTATAAAGGTGGTTTCACCAAAACCATAATTAGTTTTAGTGAGATCGCCTAAATATGTCACAAAAATATTAAATTTAAATCTACAATCTGAACTATTTCTGTACTTAATTATATTATATTTTTAAATCATTATTTTAATTATTGCTGAGTGATATTAGTCAATATTGTACAATTAATATTGCAAAGATTATTAATTATTTACAGTAAATAAATATTTTTAGGATTTTTAATGAGATTGTATATACCAGTTTTAGTGATTTTAGGTTTTATTTTTACATATTAAAATATAATATCACATTCAATCCAATAAATTTTAAGACAACAGTTAATAATTCTAAATACTATTATTATTTAGCAATAAACAATAACTTAAGTTTAACTACGATTTTTTTTTAAGTTTTGTGCAGTAACTTTCTTAACATTGTATTACAATATGCTAAAACCGTTAGTTTAAAAATTATCTGAAAGCAGCGTAGTGGCAGTTACGATCCGTTTCACGCGTGGTTTGTTAGTTCGTCGATGCGACTACCTCTCATTGTTAACTCGTTAGCCCATTAGGTTGAAACGAAATGGAACATGGGGGACTGTTTTATCGGGTGTAAAAAATATTAGTTCATTAATTCAGTTGCTTTTTTCAAAACACAGTAGTGTTTAGTAGGCACTATTTTTACGCTATATTATTATTGAATAATATGTTAAAATAAATATGCTTACCTACATAATATTACACGTAAAAAATTGTTTTTAATATTTTTTAAGTAATAATATTTGCAGTATGTCGTTGAAAACCTACGTAAAAACCTGGCTACAAAAACCGCTCTCGTTTATGGTCAAATCTAGACCAAAAGTAAAGCGGTGATTAAGGAAATTCACCAATAAAAGGTAGGTAACTCTTAAAAAGCTATCAACTTGTATCGTAACTTTTTTTATGTTTCAACGCCTACATATTTCAAATATCAGCCGCATTTTTACGGGCTATTAGTTGCCATGTCAAAACTCTGCCATGCGAGAAACACAATTTTTCAGAGTCGATTCTGCGTTCGTTGCGTGAATTGGAACGGTTCGGCGCGCAGCAATTATTTTAAGCGACGTTTAGAATTTTATGGCCAAATATTTTTATTGGTGTTATAAAGCCGAAAAACCGTTCCGTTTTGTTATAAAAATAAATTTGTTAGATTTGTATGTATTATACTTAATGAGTAGGTACTTACCTAAGCCTATTTTAGTTTTGGGAACTAAAACAAAACAGTATTTAATGCATTTTATTTCAACCCTCGTATTCATAAACGTCTTATAAACTCATTATAACTAGAATAGGTTTATAATTTGTTTGTCTTTGTCTGTCACCTTGACATTTATACTAGTCAGAAAGGGATGAAGTCCATTTTAACTAAAGAGTTTCTTAAGATTTTTATGAATATGGCCGTAAAAATATATGCTTTATACTAATTTATTGCTAAGTTTCCATGAATTAACAAGTATCTAACAAACTTTGGCTCACAGTAGCATGTTATTCAATGGCAAAAGGATGTAGCTGTATAGGGTTAAACATTTCTAACCTAGTATTACTACTATATTGTTATTATTAAAACTGAGTAGAAAGACCCTATACCACTTTTTAATCCACCAAAAACCTGGGATATTGATTTAACTTTGACTTTGATTGGTTCCAGTCCTACCAGCTTTGACTACTCGATAGAGGTGGAGCGTATATTTCCTTGATTGACACAATATAAGATTTTTTTAGTTTATTCATTTTGGCAACTAAATCCTTTTGGTGTGATCTAACCACAAAATATACTACTAAAATGTGTGTGTTGATTTGACCGGTCAAATATGTTCATTATTCTGTGCTTGACGAGTTCGCTTAATTTATAAGAAAATAACTGTAGCTTATGAAGAAACGGGTTCCTTTTATCGTAACCGCAATTACTTCGCTCACAAAAGGGATTGACCTCATCAAAAGACTTAGCAGTTGTCATATTGGGTCGGTATATATACCCTTAGACATCCTTGACCGAGTCAATAGAAGCTTTTAAGGTATTACAAAAGCTCTCACCCATTACCATTCATCGAGACTTCGGTATAATAGTGGAGTTTACAGCCTTTATACCAATATACTTGGGGGTTTCAGTCTGTTTGTCTTCGTCTTAAGAGAGCGATCTTTTGACTGTTGTGATTTCGTAAAGTGATTACTAGATAAGTTAATTGAAATAAGATTTTATACATAGACATTTATAACGGATGCACTAGGAACATAATTAAATAAAAAATAGAAAAAAAACTTTTCAATTTTTTAATTTGCAATAAATGTAAATAAAAAGTATGTAATTAATAAAATAATTTATCTTTTTCACTAGTCAATTATAATAAAAGAACAAGAATTTTGTTTTTTTTCTTTACCAAAAGTAAAGGTCAAATTACTTTTAGAGAAAAATATAAAAAGTGGTGTAGGGCAAAACAATATGATCACAAAAAATTATTCAAGGTTGGTAAGTAATTATTATCATGCTTAGTTTAGTAAATAATTTGTGTTTAACATAAAACACGAAACGTCGCATGCTGATTTACATTATTTAAAGGCCACTGAACGAAAATATATACCAAAATAATTCTGAAAATAATTTCTTAATTAATAACATGTAACAGTATCTTATTTAAATTTACAGATAAGTTGTTTAAAAATAAAGTGTTATTTATGATTTCGTTTACATAATTATTTGAGTTACAATTTATGTATTATTTTAATTACTTGAATTAAAATTAAACTATAAACTATAACATAACGGATTGCCATATTGAATTTCAATAAGGTAACCAATAAGGATGTCCCGACTATAGAGTCTGAAAAACAAGTAAGTATTCGAAATGTTGATACGTATGACATGTATTTAAATAAAATAATGAAGTACGATAAAATTCGATGGTGGTTTTATTTCGCCACTCTAGTTTTATTGAAATTATATTTTTTTTTAACAATTTACTGTAAGGAAAGTTTAGTTTTGATGTACTGGCAACACCGCACCGAATCGTATGATCCGATAATCACGACAACTTTGCTTCGCATGGATGGGGTGCCTTACCAAGGCGTGGTCAGAGGAAGAGAACATAAGCGAGTATTCATTGTTATCTCGGATTGCGTATCTATTTGTTTTATGATTTTGCTACTTCTATTTAAATAAATAATATTTAAAAAAAAACATTGATATTATGTTTTTTGTGTTACTCACAGCATTTACTTATTAATATTTTCTTATTTTAAATAGCACTAAAGTCTAATGATGCTTGATTGAAATTAATAATCAATTTGAGCAACTATAAGATCGTTTACACATTTAACATTTAAGTTTAATTATATTATCAACACTACAAATTCAATGGAAATAAAATTAAAAACTTACCATTACTTAAAATGACATGTGCATAAATGAAAATATAATAATAAAAATCTATCGTTTTATTGAAAGAAATGTCAAATTGCTTTCGGTAAGAATTTAATTAGGTATTGTTTAATTTAGATTTCCTAATGATCATTTATTATTTTTACTACACTACTTAATGATATCATTTTACCCGCATTTCGAACTTGCTAATAGTTTGTTATTTTTTATTTATTCCGCATAATATTTAAAACATTTAGGTATTTTATACAGAATGAAACGTTGTATGTTAAATGTATACAATATTTACATTATTTAGTGGCAAATTTTGAACCTAAATTGATTCTTTAATTTGATGACATTATTGAAAAGCTGTTTCATTCTTTAACGTTATCGTATAGTAAATAGAATTAGGTAACAATAATTATAATTATAATTTTTTATAAAATAATTATGTTTGCCAAAAAAATATAAATTTTCATTCATGATAATACTAATAGCCTTCTTGAATAGGACTACATTTATCATATTATTATGAGAATACCAAGTTGATAGTATAATATTGTTTTTTACTTCTATTCTTAATTAATTAAAGGTATATATATCTAACAACATCACAGAAATAACATAGTCACTTTATGCTATAAGAGGGCGGAAAATACTAAAAATTACAGAATCTATACCTACTTCATATTTGACTAAATACAATGTCTTGTAAATTAAACACTTTTCTTTACATTAAGCTACGTTAACACCAATCATTCCAATTTGTCACAAAAACACCGTTCATTAACTGCACATCAATTGTTTATTGCGATTTTTAGTCGCATTTCTGTAATTACTACACAAACTGTGCGGTTCCTGTGTCTTTCCAACAGCTGAAACAGCAAGGTAGCGCGCACATTAGAGTGTTTTTAAACGCGTCTCGAAAATCGCGGTTGAAATAAGCGTAGATGAGAGGGTTGAGTGCTGAGTTGAAGTAGCCAATCCAGAATAGAATGCCGACGACAACAGGAGGAGTTTCGCACGGCTCCCCGCAGACGTTTGTTGTGACGTACCTGTAATGCAATAAAATGTATGAAACTAGAAATACACGGAGCACCTCGCACTGGTTCGAACCTGTTTACATATGTAGTATTAATGTTAAATATATTCTCCTTTATACAATAAAAAATCACTCCCAACATAGGGTACAAGTCTTCTGTTAATCAAGTTATATTAGTTAACACAGCCATTGAGGTAATGAAATATAAGCGGAAAGCTAGTCTAAAATAAAGGTAAACTAATAAGCATGGTACTACACCGGACAACAAGATATCCAAACAATGTATAATTTCCTTACCATAAAAAAAATGGTAACCAGCACAGTAAAAACGCGCCAACTATTATGCCAAGTGTGCGCGCTGCTTTATGTTCTGCCCGCCAAGATTTGCCCGCTGCTCGAAGTGTTGCGCCTGTTAACATAGAAAATAAAAATAATTATTATATTATATTATTATTTAATTATATTATTATATTATATTATTATTTTATTATATTATTATTTTATTATATTATTATATTATATTATTATTATATTTTTTATTATAATTATTATTTATGTAGTAATTATAATTATACTACGAGAATAAATAAATAAAACTTTTTTATAACGGATTTTATCGCGGTTTATTTTATACCAACGTTTAAGGTGATTTACACTGTAGCCTCAATATTCTCATGAAATTAGTATAAAAGCTAAAATAAACCGCAACAAAAACTGTAGAGAAATAAAAATATATATGAAACGACTTAAAATGAGGAGGTTGTTATTTTATAAATATTAATTCGTATCGAATGATTTGAAGAAAATCATTTTATATTTTTTTCTTTATTTTAAAAACATATTTCCTACCAAGAATATATTTTATCTTTGTTGGAATAGCAAAAATATATAGATTCAGTAGAATTAACAAAGTATTTAATCAATGTTTATAAAGTGCGTAAGCAGCCGCTTTAATGAAACTTGAAGCCCTCATTTCATTTCATGCAAAGTATTTAGGGCTACTAAAATATTTTCCTAGCTTTCTTAAATATTACCTAAAAGCTAGTAAAATATGCTAAATGCTAGTCGTAACTTTAACAATATTTGGGATTGTTTAAGGCTAAAATATGTATGTACTTTCTCTACTGAAATAATAATGAAAATAGCAAAATTATGAAAATGGAAATTATGTTAAGAAACCAATTTAATAATATTTTCTATGCCCAATAATGGTGGAATGATTTATGTTATAAAAAAATCACAGAGCATTGAAATGGAACGATTTTATACCGAATTTTACAGCAATTTCTAATATTTTTTCATTTCATTCTAAATTGAACGTTACAAAATCCGTGATAAAGTTCTTTTAAGACTAGATTTTCCGGTGTGAAGCGTAACTAGACAGAGAGAGAGAGCACTTGCTTAACTTAACATAACAAATCTTAGTTTCCCAATTCAGGGCACTGTTCTTTACTCAGCTACATAAGAATGGTAATAGGTATTAAAAAATTGTAATCATATTTCTAATTGTTTTCCCCGGATTCAAAATTGACTTTCTTACTTGTTGCAAACACTGTAGCTACTGTTGGACTAATAATGCAGTTAAACTCTTTAGAATAACGAAGTTTAGTAATTAAGCGATGATCGTTAATATTCATCAATCCATTAATAGCAATATGGCGCATCGCGTTTGATATTCGCTGTCAAATTGATCCTACCTAACTAACTAATAATAAGGTGTTGTTCACGATTGTCGACAAATCGACTTTTTATGTCATGCTACATATGGCATCAGTAAGAGATTTTTAAACTTTACAATGCTATATTGAGATCAAAATTTGATGACAACTATCTGCCTTCCATCCTGGTATCATAAATCCGCGTTTTACTTAATTATTTAGATACCTATCAATAATACCTACTGCGAATTTGTTGCGGTGCGGTGACTAGCAACAAAATTTTAATCTTAGAAAAAACTGCTATCACATTTGCTAAAACCAAACTATGTCAAAGTATCATTGATGATTTGCCTAGCTATTATAAGACTGATGTAGTTGTCCTAGGAACTGTTCGATAAATTAAGACATGTTTAATTCTTCGTAGCTACAATACCAAAGACTACGATCGACCACCAACAACGTCAAGGCAACGACTGACATTTGCATGAATATTGTTCATGCGACCAACGCACGCATTGCTTAATCGCAAGTCGTAATGTACCGAACCGAACCTTTAGTCTGTGTTCGACGCCTGAGTACAGTAGTTGTCTTCTGTGATTAATTACCAAACGTGTGAATTTAATTGGTTACTATATCTGTGAGATAATATTCGAATTATGTAAGATGGCACTAAGTGTTATTGATATCCACTAGAGTATTCTATTTCAATTCCGCTTTATAATGTTCTAAAACGAGACCTAAGTGTACTTAAATCATCTGCTGTATTGAACGAAATATTTCAACAGTTTGTGAACCTGTATCATCAGATACTTTCAATCGCAAATATTTTTGCCATGAAATACTAAGTCGTAAGTTTAGGCAGTTCCTACGGTCTTATATCGACGCCTAACCATTGGCAAAACGTTTTTTTATGCTTGGCAACTGCTAAATAATAATATTAACAATATCATGGGACATTTAACTCACTGTATTATAGAAACCAGATAAATAATATAATTACACCCAGACTCAAGATAAACAGATGTGTTCATCACATAAATGCTTATGCTTAGGTATCTCCAGAAGTTTTAGCAAACATGCTTAAACACAATTAATTTCACGATTGAAAGAGTACGAGTACATACTAAATTAATTAGCAAACCGCCACCAGAGGTGGTCCAGTTAATAGCAATATGGATTTCGAACTTATAAAATGTAGATTATGAGAATAAAACTACGGGTGAAAAGTTAGTTTTTGTATAAAACCTACCTATCATTACTACTTGAAACCGCCTATCTACCAAATAAAGTTGAAAACTTGGAAACTTCGTAACAAAAACCTTTTTGTTGCCCATTTGTTACAAGTTTTGAACTGCTGTCGTAGGCGGGAAACTGGAATTAATATTTAATGTCACATTCGCCTTGTTTCATACAACAGCTGGTGGGAGCAGTGAAATTTGTTTCAATATATTAATGAGTATCATCTTGGCAAGCATCACTGTGAATTCAATTGTATTAAAGAGTAATCCACATAGCTCACCGGATTAGTAAGCTGAAGTGGCAGTGGGCCAGTCATATCTGCCGCAGAACCGACAACCGTTGGGGTAAACGAGTTCTTGAGTGGAGACCACGGATTGGCAAACGTAGCGTAGGACGCCCTCAGACTAGGTGGAGTGACGATCTTTGCAAGATTGCTGGTAAGAGCTGGATAAAAGTAGGCCTAGGTCCACCAGTGGACTAGGATAGAGGCTAGTGATGATGATGATGATGATGGTGAAAAGGTCTCGCAAGATACTGTCACTGTGCAAAACATACCTACTAAAGGCGAAATTTAAAAAGCATGTTAATCACTATTTGAATAAAAGACCACCTTGCCTTACGTCTACTTATTTTAAACCCTTAATTAAATATTCAGTGTGTCATTATTAATTCACTTATAAAATAACTTATTCATAAGACGACGATAAGATAACGAAGGTTAGGAAGGTATTAGTGCAGCTATTAATACGCTAATAACATTCTGCCAAAATAACAGCAGGGGTGGCGCAGCGGAGGCTATCAACCTTGCCTCTGAAATGTAATGTCACGGGTTTGATACCTAGTGTTGGCCATACATCTTTGTGTGAATTGGTTTATCGCCACTGCTTAATATCAATGAAGTTAAAAAAATATGAGGAAACAGGCATATCTAAGAACTAAACATTCGAGGACATGATTTTGACAATAACCAATCCGCACTTGGCCAGTATGTGTGTACTAAAACCTAAACTCAACTCATAAGATAAGAAAACCCGTGCCCAGCAGCGGGACACTTACCAAATAAAAGGGTTAAAGTGATAAAAAAATTCACTGATGTTTTACCACAGAAAGATGAGCGCATTCTATTGCAAAATATTTCACAAATAACAAGACTAAGTTTATATAAAAGAAAAATAAAGAGTATAAAATAGCTTACTATTCAACTCTCAATCTCAGCGTCAAATAAAGTATCCTCAGGTAATTGAAATCGGAACTGAAAAGTTCGGTAATCCCTAAATCCAATTACTTTCTGAATCTAAAACGGTTTTGTGGATTTTAATTTCACAAAAAATTACAGGCAATTGGAATGGGATCAAATTCTCATCGTTATTTAATTACAAATCGAGGATTTTTTTTGTTAGTCATTAATTAAATTTCTCTCTGATGCAGAAAAAGGAGTGACGATTTTTGCCAAGTGACGATGGGGTTAGACTGCTGCATAATGCATGGTAGTAAAAAATAAGTCAGCTGTTTGTATACTTTCATTTTGATTGGATAATCATACGTTTGTGGTGCCAAACAGGGGCACGAATTCAGCTAGAAATTATCAGCCAAATTAAAAGCAAATGTGAATTTCACAGGTATTTGATAGCAATATCTGACTAACAAACATAAAGAAAATAATATATACATAATAAAAATATACATAAATGACAAAAATAAAAAATATATAGAGAAATAAGAATTTAACTTTTAAACTGTAAATGACGTATTAAATCAGATAGCTGTCTGAAAATTTTATCAGCACCTGGTGAAATAGCCCCTTAATCCTATTCTTAATAGAAGAGTGAAACTATAAAATGCCCAATGGTACTACACAATTAAATGGAATCAAAATTTCTCCCAAATACAAGATTCCCGAATAATTATCAGAAATCAAGTATGTAGGTACCATTAATTGATTGAGTATTGAATACAAGGCATTTAGTTTCCTTTGAATACATGAATCAGCTATAGTAAGACTGAGCTATTTGTATGATCAAAGGCTGGATTGAAATGTCTATTGCATAACTCTTCGTAATCATTGAATAGTTAAGGAAGTGTTTAGTAACAAAATTGATTGAGTTTTCGGTAACGACGTGATTGGATTTATTAAAGTCAAACTCAAAAAGTGTTCAACCTATATTGGAGTAGAGAAAAAAAACATCTGCCGGAGGGGTAACATACGTCACTACACTACACATTTACACACTGATGACGTCAAACGGCAAGCTGTCAATCGTCTTTGCGAAGCGACTCGCTGGTCCATCGCTATCCGATAAAAGAATGTGAAGAATATAACATAATACAATGAAAACAAAAAGTGATAACATCTGTAAAAAAGTGACAAAATATATATACCAATTATCAAAACGAAAAGAGTGTTGTATTGACTTGCAAAACATCCCATAGGTTGCATCAATAAAAAAATTAGTTTAATTTTGTAACAAAATCTTTAAAGACACCCTTTTTATTGATCAGTTATGTGTTTTATTTCTACTGTATTTTTTATTTTTAAGGAGAGAATTTAACTTGGCTACTCTTCTTGTTTGTAGATCATGACGTGCCAATTTAAGTTACATTCAGGTACTGCCAGCGACATTTCTTAATCGTCGTTGGCGTACATCTTACACTTCGGTACAGAGTTACAGTTCCTTAAAACCTTGGATTATCCTAACAATCATTATTTTTAATCATTCCTTGTCCACAATGTCTACTACCAATTTACCTTAATTTGAATCATTACAGAAGCTCGTTCTTTGTTGAATTCTACTAGCTACATTTTCTGTTTTGTAAGAAATAATTAACAACTTGAGTCTTCAAGTAAACCTTCGTTTAAAAGGAGTTTAACTGAATTAAGTTTAGTAACGGTGTTTCTTCGACCTTCAGTTTAATCTAGCCTGAGAGAGTTAATGCAATCAGATTTGTCTTTGATTGCTTTCAACGATGTCTTGTTAGAACTAGCTCAGACGGTGTTACTTCTCAAATGAAAGGTTTAATGTTTTCAATTACTTGTACCAAATGTAATTTTCTCCTATTAGTGCAATATAATGCGAATAGAGCGATTTTTCTAAGAAATATTTAAGTTATATTATTTAAGTTTCTACATTTCTGTTTCTGTTATGATTTCATTATGCTTAGTGTTCTCGTGTTCGGTTCCTATGTCGAACAAAAATGCTATTACGATGTTATGCTATGACGGGCCGGTGGCGTGGTCGGTAAGATACTTGCTTTTCACGCCGCAGGTCGTGGGTTCGATTCCCACACGAGACAAACATTAGTGATGAACATTTGTGTTTGTGTCGAGTCTGGGTGTAAATATCTATTATAAGTTTAAATTTATAAAAGAAAAGTATTATATGTATAGTATATACCAGTTACCTGGTTTCCATAACACAAGCTCTGCTTAGCTTGGGATCAGATGACCGTGTGTGTTAATGTCCCAGAATATTTATTTATTTATCTGCTAAAGTGAAATTTGCCTTTGAATAGATTTTCGGTAGTATATACGTGTCCTTCTGTCACTAAATATAACACAAGATGTACATAAAAAGTAGTACCTATTCCTAAAATCAATATAAAAATCATAATTTAATAATAACTTAAATTTGTTTTATTCTGTAAATGGCTTGCGCTTGACTACAACTTTTCAATACTCGTGATAACGAATGATTTTCGTTGGAAAACTGTCAGTGGAACGAGGCTCCGTATGGTAAGAAACCATAAAGGGGCAAAAATTCTGACCCACCCTCTTAAATGCACCGGATCACGGCAAGCTTTGTCTGGTGGGTGGTCACTCACCACAGCCGCAGCCTACCGCCAGTTAATTACTAGCAAACATAATTAAAAGTTGGCGAGTGTCACCAGATTTGTACCACCTAGGGACTAAGTGTGGTTCATTCAGATAAAAGGTGCACTCCCATGGATGAAGGTGACTTAGCCCTCAAAAAGTTATAAAAGACCAGACAATAGTTGAAAAAGACAGATTAGTGGTTTGACAAGTATCGAATTGAATATCCACTTGCTACTAAAGAAAGATACGTTACAGACAAAACTATTACATAAATGTGACACAATCAATAAGCGACCTAGTCTCGATGCTCCAACAAAACTGAGATTTATTTGGAATTAAGTTTCCTTTTCAATTTGATACGAGATCGGTTCGCTGCAAAACAGCATCGAACACTTACACACACTAACTGATGCCTGCCCGTTCACATACGACACACACAAAACATACACACACGCACACATACCCTATTATCATTTGAGTAAGGATAAAAGCTTTAATTTTCCCCTATTTTTATTTCTTCACGGTCTCACTTTACAAAACTTTTTGTAAAAATTGTCTGGACCATCAAGATACAGGACATGTTCCTATTTTGAGGTCCGTTGTTTAAGCTTTTGTTTTACAATCTTTTGGCAATAAAAGGTTTTTATTTATTACTAGCTGACCCGGCGAATTTCTTACCGCCTAACAGTCAATGAATGTCGTTTACCTTTTAGCTGAACTAATTTAGGCTTTGACAAAATAACATTAATATAGATAGAAACATAAAAGTATTATACCTTAATCAATGATTATGAAAACATACACAATGATGATAAAAATTAAAAAAATAATAATAATTAAGTACTTTAAACTCATGTCAGAAAAAAATCGGAAGATCGTAATTTCTTGAGCTGACGCGAATTCTATGTAAAATATCTTCAGACATGTTATCTTTGTATTTGTTCCATAGGTCACGTGGGTTCGATGGGAAGCATGTCGAAATGATTATAGCAAATTATGTGCGTATCTGACTTGGAGATGCAGAAATAATTTCTATAGCGATTGTCGTGTCCCAATGATTATCGTTTTCAAGCAAATTCAGCTCTTGACATGCTGCACGAAATGTGGGGCACACTATACCATTAACAGTTCGTAGTGATTCGAATGATGTTGGCTCTCGAACATGTACCAGCAACAACCGCAAATAGAAACATTTATCATTCTTCGGATGAACTGTGTAAATACGACCAATAGCATCAGTAGAACGCATATCTGGATGACCAGGAACTGCATCGCCTTGCTTCCGACGTTTAAATTTCTTTGATTTAGCGTTCCAAGTGTAATGACGTGGCATTTCTGAGTAAAGCAAAGTTCGTGCGAACGGATCGCTTTGACAAATCGACGCCGATACAATGGATAACCATACATACACGGTGATTGGCGGTTGATAGTGCCACACGGTCCATGAATCATATTCGTGATTACAACATCATGTAGGTCTGGATCGGTTTCAGGAGCAGAAATCTCTGCACATATGATGTCATCTATTTGATCTGGCCGAATTCTTTCGACTAACCAAATTAGAATGTGAGCATGCGGTAGGCCTCGTTTTTGCCATTCGATTGAATATATCCAGCATCGAGTATTCCCAAAGACTTGTTGCTTAACAATGTAATTCATTAGTGACCGAATTTACGAATAATAATAATATTATAATAACAATAATAATAATAAGGCCGTAGGGCAGCTTGTGGCGAGCTGTTATGGCGTAGCGACCATACGGATCCGAGTGCTCCAGGGAGAAGATCCTGTCCCTCACCTCCTTGGCTTGTCTTTACTGGCTGGCTGGAGTGAACCCTGACGGGGGACAGATCTCCCACCTCTTGCTTGCCTTCATTGGCCGGCTTGACTTGAGTCGTGAGAGCAGAGATGCTCGGAGGAGGAAGTGTCCCGTAAGTGGCTAGTTGGTACGTGAGGCTGGACCCTTAGGGAGCCAATGATCGGGTAGAATGCCGTGGGACACCGCTCTACTCCTCTAGCCCCACAGAATATGTTATCCCTTGTCGCTTCTTTTAGCGGCCATACGGGGGCCCATTTATTGCGTGGGCGAGTCACCCCCTGCCATTTTATCCGTGTTAATTTGCATTGGTCAGGCCGGGGCCATAGTCCATCCATAGTCCTAGTTACCTAATCCATTAGCACCCACCACCATAACCTAGATTTTAGTTCCTATATTCTGCAATAGTCCTGCTCTAACCGGGGATTGTCCTTTGTTGTACCTATATGGTGCGAACAGGGATAATCGTCGGTTGGTGGCACATTACATTTATAGCAAAATTGTCTAACAGGCCTCTACGTGTTGGCTTCGGCCCCACGCACGCCTTCCAAAAGTCCGGAGCTCCATAGCTCCGAGATAAAAAAAAAGACAAACAAAATAATAGTAATAATTAATTTAAATTTTTTTTTATTAATTTTAATTCATTAGTCGTGTAAGTACAATATCACGTGTTTCCAAGTTTTCACCAACAATCAGGATTGCCACTTCATCTATTGTTGGAGCATTAAATGTGCGTTCATGTGTTCCAGCTGGTCTTTTATCTGCTCTGATTGCAAGAATTTATGCTGTGCATCTTCTATAGGTTGCAATGATCCAATGCGATGGCAAATCTGGCCTTGAATCTGTAAAGTCAAAGCCATAGTTATAGTTAGATTTACAAACACTTTTTTTTTAAATAATAACATGCCATTTTTATTTCAGAGACAAATACAGAAATCTAACAAACTACATTCCATATATTTCTTACAATCATAGAAAATATTTTTTTTTACGTAAATTACCTTAAATTTCGGATTATATCCGTGTTCTTCGATAATTTCCGCCCCAAATAAAGTCATTTGGAAACAGACATTGTATTTTTGAGTATTCGCTAGAAAATGTCGTGATTCTAGTGTTTCGCTATAAAGCAGGGAGCACAATGGCTCTGGTGGCGGGACCAATAATGGCAATTTCACTTTACCACTAAGGCAGCACAAACCAGGCGTTTCACCAGCTAACTTCAATGCTCCACAATACTGGCAAACTACGTCCATTGGACCAATGCAAACTAAACGATGCAAGCTGTAGTCGATGGTGCAATCATATACAAACGCTGCTCAATTCAAATCAGTACTTGAACCATTTCTTCTTGCACTCTGTTCATCTGTACGATAAGCTCGACGATTTTTCGTTTCTAACCTAGCTGTTTCACGAGCTGCCTCTCTTTGCGCTTCTGTTTGAGAAGCACGAATTAATTCCCTTCTTTGCTCCATACTAACGCGGCGCTCTTCTCGTGCAATTTCTCGTTCTTCATCAGATAATTGACTCGCGATATTCCGTTGCCTAATTGCATTACGGCTGCGCTGGGAAAAAATAGATCTTCTAGTTCGCGGCATTGTTATTAATATTAATACTGAATGTGCTTTCGCATAAAACCACAAAACCACCAAATAGACATTGACAATAGACATAGACAATAGCTCAAAGAGTATATAACCACTACGTATGAATAGCTTATCTATGAAAATCATAGACAACCTATAAAAAGACATTTACACTTTTGTTAACCTGTAGAATAAATCATATATATTATTTTCGGAAATAAAAATTAAATTGAAATGATTAAGTATTCATTAATATGTATTATGCTATTCTGGGCGGAGACAAATCCAACTAATCAATAACCATTAAAATTGGTTCAGCAGATCTCGAGTTATAAGTGTTGTAACAAACCCGTCTTTCTTTTATATATATAGATTATTATTTAGATAACTTAGATTTCTAATTGACATTTCTAAGTTTTCGTGAAGTTGATGTTATTCATTTCTAAATTTAAAAACCTCCGACGCATATTAAAAAAAAGGTTGAAAAGAAACTATTCAGTAAAGTTTTTCCAATTAGAAATAAATCAGTTTCACGTGAACAACGTCCGCGTGATGCGGAAAACATCACAAGGGAATGTTATATCCGGGTTAAAAAGTACTCTATATGCAAAATTTCATCTCATTCCGTTTAGTTGTTTGCCGTGAATACGTACATCCTCATAATCTTTCGCATTTAGGATAAGAGTAGGAGATTTGGTTTAGATTATCTCTGTCAATATTATTAAAGTGTTGAAATAGTCAATTTATAATGTCATCATATAGGCATAGGCAAAGAAACCAATCAAGTTTCTAGTATGTATTTATAATTTTAGAGTATGAGTCACCTTAGTCCGTGGGACTGTACTTTCAATCTGAATTCCCTTAATTTCCGGGAGTTGCAATTTGTGGTAGGCTTCGACTTTGGTTAGTGACCACCCACCAGTCAAACCCGCAGCGCCACTGGCCTTGCCGTGTACCGGTGCGATCTATGGTGACACCAGTTGAAAGTGTGGAATTATATATGGAGCCTCATTCTACTGCCACCTTTTCACCGAAGAGTATTCGTGATCATGAGTGATTTACTATATTAGGCAGTAGCATCCCATCGTAATCCACTACATTACATAACATCAGACAAGTAATGGTCAAGCGGAAACTTATTTTAGAATAAAAAAATAACAGTGTTAAATAATTGTATCCCACGAAATATTGTTTGGACACGCTTAGCATGTTAAAATGTAATAACTACTCTTTAATTCTTTTTTTAATTATGTTACACGTATGCTACCCTTAATGTTAGCAATTTTGTAACCATATAGTAACGTGTGTACTTCAGCATAAGTCAGTTTTATTGCTTACCTTGCGCATTCAGTTCGGTAGCAGCTTTTGCCAAATCTCTTGACGCCACAGCAGAAGAACAGCTTGGCCTCCACCCTGAAGGAGGCTGTCCACTCGACGATCTCTTATTCGATCCGCCAGAACAGTACCCCGAACTGGCTGTATCACAGCTTACGTTCACCGACTTCCTCGGGCTAGCTTCTTTACTCGGACAGATATCTCCAATAGACATAACTACTTCTCCAAACTCAGTCTCTTCTGGTCCTACTTCTGTAAATGTGCTGTAGTTTGGACTTATATCTGAAGGTCTTCGGTCAGGATGTAGATAGTGCGAATGGTGTGCCGAATGTGATGTATGCTTTATATGAACTGAATTCAGGAGTATGTTTGATGAAGTCCTGGTTAAGGCTTCCCGTTGTCTGATAGCTTCTCTAAATATCCGGCAGTACATAGAAATCATGACTAAGCTTGGTATCCAAAATGAAACACTTGATGAGACTATAGCGTACACCATGTTCACTTGAAATGTACACATATTTGGATGAGCTATCCTCTCTAAGCGATGATGTTCTGTTGTATACCATCCCATAAATATTGGCACAAAACTTATAAACGCAGGCCACAGCCAAACGTTAGCTAGCATAAAGCAAACAGTTCTGTGAGTCATAGTAACTGGATATTCTAAAGGCCTTACTATAGCATAGTACCTATCAACTGATATGCAACATAAGTGTAGAATCGATGCACTAGAGAAGTACACATCCAAAGAATTGAAGATATCACAGACTAAAGGACCAAAGAGCCAAGTGTCAGTGATCTCAGCGCTCGCGTTGAAAGTCATAGCACACAAGGCTACCAACATATCAGCTACAGCTAAACTGACAACGTAATAATTTGTCAGGACGCGGAGTTTTCTGTGTCTGTGGACTGAGATAATGACGAGGGCGTTTCCAAATAGCGCTCCAATAATTATGATGGTGAAAACCAGGCTTTTGAGAATGAGTGTGAGAGTGTGCTGCCAGTCGTGTTCGGGCGCGGCAGGGGGCGCCAGCGTCGAGTGTAGCCCGTCGAGGAACGCTGACTCCGTACCGCGCCCGCGCGTGTCTACCTCGTTTCTGAATACAGCATCTGTTGACAAACACAATGACACTTAAGTTATGGTTCAATAAACTATATTATAAGCTGCTTACGGCTGTCAATACAATATAATGATGAAAACCCTGATAGTAAGACAGTTAACGCAATCGTAGAAAGACAAAAGCATTAGATGGGTATTAGCCAAAGTAAGTAAACGCTGGTTGCTTCAGTAGATATTAGATAATAATATTCTAAAGGAAGAATGTTTGGAATTTCAATTAAAATGTTTCATATAAAGATGTAAACGATTTTAATCATGAAATTCGCTCCATAAGTCATTTATATAAGATACCTTTATATAACCCATCTTTATTTTTATTCCATTATGAAAACGTAGTTTCAAGAAGTGAGTTTCCGCTAAGCTGTTTGCTGACTTTAAAACGAAGAACTAAATCCAGCGAAGCTTGAAACCGCGCAGTTTACATACCCGCAAAGCGTACAAAATGTTACCCAGGCGAAGTTTTAATACAAATTTGAAATATCTCTGCGATGTTTTAGGTCAGATGATGAAGAAAAATATGTTGGACTAGTTTCAGCGTCTAAATTCCACAAAAAATACGAAAAGCGTCCCAAGAAAACATGTTATTGTGATAAAAAATATTTTATATTTTAATCCAGGTAAACCAAATAACGTCGACCAGTCAACGTTAAGCTTTTGCGTGAAAATTAACAAATGATTTTTTTGCTTGAGCACGCATGATTGGGTGATCTATTATGAAACGTTAAGCCAAACAAAAGAATAGGCCGTTAATAATTATGATCTCAAAATACATCCTTTCAAGCTGTTCCATTAATAATGGTATAATTAACAAAAATAACATTTATTAGTTTTGCCATTGACAAACAGCAACAGATTTAGGTATAATAGTAATAAAAAAGCCTTGATAGCATAAACCATAGTATATACTGGCGCCAATTATTCCTGCATAGAGGCTTTAAAAGTAATTCACGTAATACCAAACATCCATTCCTAAATGTTCCCGACATTTATCTAAGCCCAGACAAACGTAATAACGGCTAAACCGCTGTTATTTATGGACGTTAATCGGGGAAATTCAAAGGAGGAAACCACACGAAGCCAGTAAATAATAAAGAAAACCTATTATCATTTCCCGTGAAACCTTCGAATATCCGGACAGTGTACAAAACCTGGTATCGATCTGCACGAAGGTCATTATCGGCCCGTCATTTGGCAAAGAGATGCTTGGAAACGGGCCAGAGATAATACTCTTCTATCACATTCATTCGTTCGGACAAGATATAATCTCATTCATAAATTGTTGCGAAAATAATCTTGTAACATCGAAATCTATGATAGCATGAAAGAAAGCAAGCACTGAAAATGAAAGTACAAAAAAAGTGAAATGAATTTTGGAAGGTCGAATTTTGGCGACACGGCAGACACTTTATCAAAGAGCAATGTTAAGCAAAATAATATTGGTATTGAACCTAAGTAGCGTTTCTCGCTCGGATGTGTGATTTCACACATTGTACATCTGTAGTTAGTCCGAACGAATTAAAAATTGACGAGAGTAGGTCTGAAGTTAGTTTTGGACCGCATTGGTAACTCAACAGCGGAGGGATGGAATTTTACTGCCTGAAATGTTATTTTTATGAGGGATCCGAACGAGTCAAGGTCACTATCCTACGTGTTTTACCCCAACTTAAGTGAGGTCTCAGGTAAAGCTCGAGTTAACGCCTCCGACCGAAGGTGAAGGCAAAGTCTGAAAGAAAATTGGGTTTATTGAAGAGAATCTGAAGTTTGGGGCACCGTAAACTACGTAATGTAGGTAGTAAATTAGCAAGGTTTTATTTGAGGCTTTGTTTAGTATCTGTGTTTGTATATGTGACAGATATTGGGTTACTTACTTTTAGATAACGAAGAAAACTAGATGAAAATTCATAAGCTCCGTGCTTAAATATTTCTTCATTGTTTACTCTTAATACGTAAGTCCCAAAAATCTTTATTTGATATCTAATTATCTTTATTATTTTTAAGATATTATTATTTTTTATTTATGACGAGTTATATTTGATCAAGAAAGGATTATAAGTATTCAATTCCAACTGACATGTCTCGGGCTTGTGTGTCAGGAATATCCATCACAGTGATGTGTATTAGCTTTTTGAACACTACCACAGTATAACATTCTCTACTGGATTTCCTATTCCCTAGGGAATTGTATAACTGGGATATTATTCAGTCAAAAGTCGTAGTCGTAACATCAACCTTAGAGATCACGTAAATCGTTCAATCCGGTGGAGCAGAAAAGCAACGGTGATGAAGCATGTGATTCGGCTTTGATAAGTCACAGAAGTAAACCAAGTTGTGCTATCGCGTCGCTGCTCAATATCGGTTAAGGAAAACATTATAAGAAAACTGAAATGTGTTAGGAATAAAATGAGGATGTATATCGTTCATCAACTTGAATGGCTTGCCTGTGGATCTTGATGCATATGCAAGGCAAATCCGTATTATTTAGACCTTAGCCTAACTTTCCTCTCAAAAGAGAGAAGACAATATGCCTAGAGGGTTGCTAAATATTTGTTACTTTTCAGACTTCACTTCGGCGCACTTCCGACAGAGTCTACAAGTCGTCGTTTGTTTGGTAGTCATTAGCCAACCTCCATAGAGTGAAAACGTCTCGCATCTGTCCTATCATTTTCTTTAATGATTGAAATTTAATGACCACAGTGTAAAACAAAGTCAGTGTGTTAACGTCATGAACGTTCACTCATTTTGCACGATTACCCACAACCCAAAATATGTCTGAGAATAGTGGCCAAATACCTGATTTTGCCACACGGTGATAAAATATAAAATATCTCTAGCGAACTTAATACTTGGTTGCTCATTTCAAAAGATGGCGTGTGTGGACTTCGGCTGGAAGGATACTGTTTATTTATAAGTTTCTGTTACTTGGTAGTTATGTTTCCGCTCACAACTTCGGTCTATCATTCCTTAGAGAGTTTCCGCTAGATTGATCTAAGCAGAGTCGTTTAAACATTTATTCAGTGCCCCCTCACGTCAAATTTCAGTGAGTGGTATAGACGTTTGAATCCATCAGGAGCAAATCTTATTAGTATCAGGGGAGCTACTTTTGTTTCATTTTGTTTTTATTTGTATCATTTGTTTGAGGCAAGATGAGATGTCTCACAAATTAAAATGTTTTGAATTTGATTTTATGTTCCTATTTTGTTTTATTTGTTCCACTTGCACTTGTTTCAGACGAGGCGAGACCTTACAAAAAAGGCGGAAAAGCCACTGATAACTTTCGGGGATTCAACTCAGAAAGGTACTGCAGCGGGGTTAGACTGTTGCACCAAAAGACTAGACTAGACTAAGGGTTAGACTGGGACCCCAAATTTGGCCCTATAGACATTTATCTCCAATAGACATGTTGAAAATAGTTTTTAAATTCTGATTGCCACGTTAAATATAATAATAAGTCTACCACACGTAGTAGATCAATTTGGTAGACTTGTCTCTAATGTGACATTCTAAAATGTCTAAAACGCGAGAGAATTGGAGTCCTGATCATCGTTTAATTTTGATTGGTTAAAAGAAATGACGTGTTCGGGTTCGAAACAAAGCGACACGATTGGTCATTTTTTAATTTCGTTGTACAGTCTAACCCCGCAATCGTATTTTTTCTTTATAGTAGCATATTGAAAACAATTATACAAAATGAGCCAATATTTTATCAGGTTTTCACGGTATTAATTGCTAACCTGACAGTTTTATGCAACATTGGTCCGTATTACTTTGTAAACAATAAACGGCTTAGCTGTGATGGTAATAAAATCTAATTTGGAATGAAATGTTAAGTTTAATACGTTGATGTAGTCACGGAAAGGTTTCACAGTTACATGCATTAACCGCAATAAGGGTAAACCGTAAACTTTTAGTTAAGTACCTGTTCGTGAGCAGAGGTCAATAAATAAGTAAAAATTATAAGTCAAAAATAACGTTGACACACTTGTACCTCATTGTCTTTACTGTTCAATGTATTACAAACCCAATTAAATCAAATTGTTCAGTAATTTAGTCTTTATATAAAAATACTTTATAACGGATTTTATCGCGGTATATTTTAGATTTTAGATCCGTTTCAAAGTCTTTTCAGACTTCATGGTCACGGGTGGAGTGAGGTATTTAGCGTCCAAAATTATTGATCACTAGTATTACTGACTACATACAAACATTATTATTTAAGTTGCGTTCCGATTTAAGATTACTGAGCTCACAGTTAGTTTAGTCTTGAATAGAAAACAAAAATATTACTTCACTTAAGATAAAGTAAGTAGGCTTTATCTAAGTATGTACCATTAATTAAGTATTATATTATGAAACATAATATACAAACCTATTACGATTCTGTGGCCTAATTCTTACAAAAGTCATAAAACTCTTTATTGAAAATGGATTTGGTCTCTTTTTTACTAGTATAAATGTCAAGATGATAGACATAGACAAACGAATTATAAAACTATTTTAGCTATAATGAGCTTAAAATATGTTTATGTATACGGGAGTTAGGAATTATAGCAATAATAATATTCTGGTACATCATCTGATCCCAAACTAAGCAGAGCTTGTGTTGTGGAAACCAGATAACTGGTAATAAACTACATATAATACTTTTCTTTTCTTTACTGACTTAGATTTATCCAAATAATATAATATAGTGGGACATTAACTGTTCCACTATATTATATTATTTAGATAAATCTAAGTCAGTTAAACATTATAAATTGTAAAAACTTAAGTAAGTACGTACTTACAAAATAACTGTACATTTAGTTAATAATATTAATTTAGATCCACATAATATTAATCGTTGTATTACTTGATTTGTATTTGAATAAAATTTTCTTATTTGTAGCATTTCATTATAAGACAAATTGGATTTTCTTTGTGCGGTTAAGTGAGGCTTGACTTTTGTGAAGATGAGGATCAGAGGGGCTTAGGTGTGATTTTACCCAAAACTCTTGTAAATATACACGGAATCTTTATTTATTTAGTGTAATAAGGAAGTTGGTGACCGAAAATTCTGAATATCAAAATAATGTATTTAAAAATAGGTGATAAGTATTGAGAAGTAGCTGCGCAAAAAAAAGGTAATGTTTTGTCGCGAGAACCGACATACACGCGGGCGAAGCCGCTGTCGGAAAGCTAGTAGTAAATATAATTCAATTTAGTTATTTGCGATTGAAGATTTAATTGTAATTAAATTAATTGTAAACTACAATTAAGAAATTTAACTGCAATTGATTTAAATTGCATTTCACAATATAAAAAACAATTGAATTAATTGAATTGCTATTAATTTAGTTGCAATTAATTTTGCAAGTATCTACTTCTACAATTACAAAAATAATTAAATTACTCCCGCTGTTTAGTACGTATACATCAAGACATAATCGTTGTTAACTACCTTGTTTTCTTTCTCGGAAAATAGAGGAAATAGACTCATGCCTGTTTTCTTTTTTTAACATATTAAAACTTAAAAATATAGGACATTATTCCTCCACCTGCTCAATTACTAATCCTTTTTAATGCTCGTTCTTTCTCCTCTGTTAGGCATGTCTTATTAACTGCACATAATAAAGGTCAATTAATGCGAAGTATTCTGAAAATATATTTTCAAATCTATACAAAAGCGAAACGTTACCTCTGACTCTCATATCAAGAAAACTCTAACTTATTCACTTACTGAAATAAGATACTTGCTTTTCTCGCAGCAAGTCGTGGGTTCGATTCCCACACAAGTCAGACATTTGAGTGATGAACACGTCTGTTTTCTTGGGTCTGGGTGTAATCATCTATATTTAGGTATGTATCTATAAAAGAAAATTATTTTAAGTAGTAAATTACTAGTTATCTGGTTACCACAGTACAAGCTCTGCTTAGTTTGGGATCAGATGGCCGTGTGTGTTAATGTCATCTATATATTACTAGTTTTCCGCCCGCGGCTTCGCCCGCGGATGTCGGTTATCGCGCTAAACCATTAATCTCTTTTTGCAGTCGGATAAAACTATCTTTTCCCGGGTCTCGAACTATCTCCATACAAAATTAGTTCAGTAGTGTGGGCGTGTAGGTAAGCAACATATTGAAATCGGCAAGCCTCCATAGGCATATCCCTAAATCTATAGGGGTTTCTTATAAAATACTACGGCTCTTAGACCATAATGTAAGTTTTTCATTTAATATCCGAATTCTAATAATCGGACTGAGTTATCAAACGTCATTGTGTCAAAATAAAAAGTAATTTAGCTAAAAAGCACGAAGGAGTATTGATATCAACTTAAAAAAAAATCTCCCTCAGAATAATTTCACAGGCTTCACCCGCGTAGTATTAGGATAAAGATAAAAAAATTGGAAAAATAAAACACACGTGTTTCATTATTTGTTTTAAGCTATATTTATACCGAATTTGAAGTGAATCGGACCAAGGACTAAACAGTTCTGGAATATTTAATTTTTCCAAGAAAACTCATTTTACACCCTCCCTGGGGGTAGTTTTGGAAAAATAAAAAACACGTGTTTTATGATTTCTTATAAGGTATATGTTTGTCGAATTTGGAGTGAATTGGACTTGAGACTAAACAGATCCAGAGAAACTTTAATATTTACCAATAAAACTCATTTTCCACACCCCAAGGGGGTAATTATGGAAAAATAAAAAACATCAACAACTCATTATTTGTCATAAGGTTTATGTGTACCGAATTTTAAATGAATAGGACCAAGGATTAAAATGTTGCATACAAACTTCACCCCTGTATTTAACCATCTTAGGGGATGATTTTTGGAAATATTATTAGCCTATGTCCTATTTTAGGGTATACTCTACCTAGGTTTCAAATTTCATTAACATTGGTTGAGCGGTTATGGAGATACGCGGTAACAAACCTTCACACACACACACACACACACTTACTTTCGCATTTATAACATTAAGTAGGATTACTAATACTATAGTATAGTAAATTGACAAAGATTAAGCACCGAATCAGAATAGACAAAGGCTTCCAATGTCTACTAATGCCAAATGGAATGAAAACTTTAATTTATTTTAGTGGATTATAAGGGTTGGGTTGAAGTCCGGTCAAAAGATAGAATTTTGACCTTTCGTAGGAATTGGGAATAGTAAATTTGGATTTTAATGGTATGTTATAATCCTCTAAATTCGGTTGTGGTAATAGGTGTAATAGGCGGGCTACTAAGGTTGTGTATTATTATCTCTGGATTAACAGTCGGATTAGGTACATACTTTTTGTCTGACTAATATACATCTCAGGAGTAGCTAATCGCTAAAGGTGGGGGTTCCACGCCAGTAATAGTCAAAAGGGTAGGTAAAGATGAACATAACCCCTAACCTTCGTAACAGAAAGCGAGTCATGGCAATCCATTCATAGGGTTCAATTCTCCTTCGAGCTGCCACTGAGATTTTGTAAGTATTTAGAAACTGCTTTTTGCTTGAACCATAATTACTCTTAGAACTGGAATACTGAGGTAGTTATGGAGGTAATAATTAGTCCTAGCCATAAAAGTTATGGCGGGAGTCTAAGCTAGCCAGGTAAGTAGATAATAGAGTCATGTATTGATGTATGTAGTTTACGATGCAATGTTATAGCTCAATGCACTCGTGATCACGAATGATTTTCGGTGAGAAAGTGGCAGTGGAATGAGTTTCCATATGGATGAAGCGACTTCTTTCACTTTTAGAGCTGAATAGGACGATCTAACCGACACAACCGATCAGACTTATTCTACCGGATTTCACTGGATTTCTTCCACCGGGTTTCTTCGACCGGACTTCGTCAAGAGTCAAGTGCCACTAGGTGATCGTAAAAGAAACAAGATCTGTTGAGTTACCGAGTCCCTCCCCATAAATAGTTTTTTATTTTCTTTTTTTAAATAAATTATTTAGTTTAAATTTTTGTTTTTTTAATTGTATGTAGCTAACCTGCTAATTACGCTGGGCTGATAGGTAGGCTGGTTAGGTTAGGTTTATGGGGCACGGCTCAACGTGCTCTGCGTCTCTCTCCAACTTTTTAACTACGGAAGTAATTTGTGCTACAAGGACTAGTAAAACTGGGACTCAATGGCCCGTGATATTATAAGCTAGGTGGGATTGTACCTGCCCTGTGGGATTGAATTTGTTTCGCGCCGAGCCGCTGTTCTAGCCTGTGGTTTTGGCCAGTCCAATAAATGAAGGAGGTATTTAGTACTCCAATAAATACAGCACAAGATATTATACGAGCACCAACTAAAGGCCTAAAGCACTAGAGGCCTCGACAGCTGCATGCGCACGCCAATGAACCAGTAAATAAGTAGGTAGCAGTGGCAAAAACTCCGTATAAGCCGATTCGTATCGGCTTCCCTTTAGGGATTATTTAATATTGTTTATTTCCTTAATTAAAATTATGAATCGCCTAAGACTTAAATAGAATCGAAAATAAATACCTTAAATATAAAGGTGGTGGTCGCAATAGAAAAATAGGTTAGGGTATTGATGAGATATTATATTCTTAATTATGAACATTTTTGCTCCGGCTTCCTTTTACAGACTTCCTCCCTTCGCCACTGGTAGGTGGGTACTTGATTTAATTTTTCTTTTATCTCTCTAATTCTACTCAAATATACCCACTATACCTATACGTACTAACATTGGTCGACCTATAACCATATCTCTTTCAGCAATCACAGTGAATATCGAATAATTTAATTAAAATCGACCTCGACAGTTAACTATAAAATATTACTCGCCAATATTTCAATATGAATCGGTAGATAAGCTGAACTTTATTGCCCATTATCTCTTTGTAACGTAAATTTTGTATGAACCGCGGAAGCAACTTCCGAACGATATTTTCAGAATTAATTACTTTAGCAGATAAACGATATAATAATTTTGTAATTTTGTGAACTATCAGAAAGTTTATCTTTGATTTTTCCAAGTAGTAAGTGCCAATGAATACGAAGAAGTTCCATGTGATGCAGCCAGGATGTGGAAATGTCAGTTAACAACAGGCTAAACCATTTTTTTTTATTCTGAAACAGTTGTATGTTAAATTCTAATTAATCATAACCTGCCTGATGTTAAGCTATGATGTAATGTTGATGGGATAATGGTTCACTGGCTATTACGAATGATTTTTGGTGATAATTTGACAGTGGAACGAGGCTCTATTTAACATACAGGTCGTGGTTACTAACGACGGCCGCTACACGAAGGCTACCACCAAAATCTGGTCACAATAAACTTATTGTGACCAGATTTTCAACCTCCCCGCCTTTGAAATATAAGGTCGCGGGTTCGATCCCCGGTCGTGCTCACACATCTTAATGTGAATTGTTTCATCGTTGCTGCTCAATAATGGTGAAATAAATTATCGTGAGGAAACCGACACGTCTAAGAACTAATCATTCTAGGAAATGTGATATCCAGTAATACGCACTTGGGCAGTGTGTGGGGATTAAGGCCTAATACTCTCTCAACTACCTTACGAGTTGACCCGTGTTCAGCAGTGGGACACTAAAAAGGGTTGAAGTATAGTGATAATGTGTTTAATTATTCCGAAATTATAATTAAATTGATACTTAGAAATTCACGCAGTAAATTACCTTACCAGCGTAGGCAATTCATGTCGATAATTCTAAAAGTCCATCTTAATTTATAATACCTCAATCCAATAAATGAAATTGACTTAGAAATTCAATTAATTTATTTATCCAAAACATATTAGAGTTGGTACTGAATAAATCTAAATGTATTGGGTTTAGGTTTGATATATTATTATTAGATTTTACTCTAATAAAGGGTCTCTTGGGGTTAAAATGGGATAAGCTCTTATTTTACAGTCTTGAAGGGTCACTGCACCTTCTCTTGAACGAAAAAAATATTTGTTTATAAATTGTTTGTTAAGTTTTAACAATAAATAAAGAACAACATCAAAATACTAACTATGAAATAAAACAGCTAATGAGGTGATAATAAAAATTACGATTGACGAGACGAGATTACGATTTGTTTATGCTTAAGTAAAATGGAAACTATAAAAAAAACCTAATACCACCAAACTATGTATTAAGATTTTGAAAACAGATTTTCTTAACTGTCATCTAAACTTTTAAACGTAGATAACAACACAAATTCTTAATACAAAAAATCGGCTTCAAAAATAGGACTTTTAGAAATCTCCTTCAAATAATCAATAATTTATCTAACTATATAACAAACTAATGCCTTACTAAACAGTAAGAAGTAATTGACTAATGAAATTCATCGACCGATACTCAGTCGATTAAAAGCGTGCGGGGACTTCCCGCATTCAGGATAACGACCCTATGGCATGCGTTACTGAATTCTTTCGCACCCCCCATACGGGTGCTAAAATGAAAATGAGCTCTAAAGATTCAATTGATCTAAAATCAAATAATTATGAACCAAATATTTTGAATTAAAACCCATGTTTTAATCATAATTATTTAAGTTAGTGAACTGATAAAAAGGTTAGATAATGACTTTACAGTATTGAATAATTTCAAAGGTTTTAAATAACTAACCTATTAATTTTCCTAGAAATGAAGAAAAGGCAAGGACGTTGCATTCTTAAGGGCGAAGCAAATTGACTAGAATATTTAGGTAAGCAACACATGAAATTGCCCTAGAATCGATAACGGGTACAGTAAATGACTTCTTAAGTGTAAAGTTAACCGAAGATTTGAGCAAAGTTGCTATCAGAATAAAAGTGCAGCAAAGATTTCTGTAATGCAGCACTAAGATGCAATTGACAAGAAAAATGGGCTAAAGAACTGAATTAATGTAAAAATTCTTCCGCATAGTTATTTTCCGAGAAAGTACCAAGAAGAGCAGCAACATTTCTGCGTATCATGTCAATACTAATCCTTTACCCGAGATACACACCAGGCTTCTGGTCATGTGTGATTTTGTTGCAATAGTTGGATAAAGGTTAGAGTTTGCAAAATTGCCATAGTATGTAAGTGGGATAGACCACTAGGATATCATGTATTGGAGACTTCGTAGTGTCCTACCTACATGAATTGTTTTGAACTGTTACCGGAAATCAAATGGACTGACGGACTGAACAGACTGTGTGAAAAAACAAATAATCGGGAAACTTCGCCGTGAACGAAGTTTATAAAAATGAGGCTATACAGCTAACCGCGTTTAAGGCTTGCTACCTGAATCTCAATTATAATAATAATAATATTCCGGGACATGAAACACACACGGTTATCTGGTCCCAAGCTAAGCAGAGCTTGTGTTATGGAAACCAGATAAGTGGTAGTTATATATGTACTACTTTTTTTTGTAAACCTATGTATATAACAGATAATTACACCCAGACTCGAGACAAAAAGACAAATGTCTGTCTCGGGTGGGAATCGACCCAACGACCTGCGGCTTTATGCAAGTATCTTACCGATCACGCCACCGGCCCGTCAATATTCGCACATACTCACATATTGGTATACTACAAATGAATTAGAAAGCGACAAGGAGAAAAAGACAAAGAAACAAAGCTTGGACAATTATACCTTAGATTGTGTGGTATATTGAAATAAAACTTCGAAACGTCGGGATCTAAAATCTAAAATAAACTGCGATAAAATCAGTTAAAAAGTAGTTTATTTCAATGTGTGTTATTCGCATAAATCTAAGACAATACTTGTGTGGTATACTTAAATGTAAAAACGGACCAATACGATAGTCGTACGGATTTCATGATTGCGGTACGACGTCGGCGTACGACGATATGTCGTTTCGTTTTGATTGTTCAACTGACTGCATCTTGTCACGTCATCACGACTCACGGCTGTCACGCCAAAAGTATTGATCACTTCTGTTTTAAATTTAAACAGTACCTACTACGTCTAATCTATTATATAAAATTCTCGTGTCACAATGTTCGTTCCCATACTCTTCCGAAACGGCTTGACCGACTCCTATGAATTTTTTTATGCATATTCAGTAAGTCTGAGAATCGGCTACTTCTATTTTTCAAACCTCTAAGTGATAAGAGGTGTTCACCCCAAAAAATTATTTTTATTTTTTTAATATATTTTTTTTATTATGTGACTTTAAAAAATACATATGACCCTAAATTGTCACCCTTCTATCACTAACCCCTATAAGGTGAGAAATACACGGTACGAAGTTCGCTGGGGCAGCTAGTCTACCTATTATTATATAAAAGAAAATCGTGTTAATTACACTATTTATAACTCAAGAACGGCAGTTTCGATTTGGCTGAAAACCAGTGAGGAGGTAGCTTAGAACCAAAAGAAGGACATAAGATACTTTTTATCCCGTTGCATTCCCATGGAACGTGACATAAAACGTGGTGTAATAAAACGCAAATGACATGGAATAACAAAAGGAAACAAACATACACAAACTGACAGCTGTTGTCTATGGTGTATAGTTGAAAATTTGACATTTAGAAATTTGAAGTTGACTGGTTGATGAGTTTCCGTGTGGGTTCAGGGCTTTAAGTGGGATTCTCAAGTACCTACTAGAATCCCCGGGTGTTACGTAGCGCATTTATACCAGGGGGTCACGAGAGCTACTTGTCACACGGTGTCTATCTGTGCGTTCTTCGGTATTACAGTTTTCAGGCGGATGATTTCGATTGTTTTTTTTTAACCTATAACTAGCATCCACCCGTGGCTTCGCCCGTGAAATTGATCTCACTAATCTTGTTTCTCCTTATAAACTCCGGAACCCCGTTTCACCCCCTTAAAGGGTGAATTTTGAAAAATCCTTTCTTAGTGCACCCCTAGACCCAATAAGGAACCTATGTACCAAATTTAGAGTCTCCAGACCCAGCGGTTTGGGCTCTGCGTTGATATGTCAGTCAATCAGTCAGTCAGTTTCTTCTTTTATATATTTAGAAGAAGAAGATAGGATTGCGCTTGACCACAACTTGCCTGATGTGAAGCATTGTTGCAGTCTACGATGGAACGCGCTTACCTAATAAATACCGATTTACTCGTGACTTGAAGACATGTAGATTATAGCTATCAGGAAACAAAGATGCCGGCAAAATTGATTGAATTTTCTTTCTAGGCATGGAAAGTCTGCCAAAATAGTACGCTAAAATTTATAATATCTACTCGTGCGAAACCGGGGCGGACTGCTGGTCTCTATATAAAAATGTTTTGACGTATGTTTGCTTAGCCAAAAAATTCAAGAACAACTGAACCGATTTGGCTGATCATTGGTTTTAAAAAGTTTGTATAGGTCTAAGGAAGGCTTAAAAAGGTGAGAAAAAACGCAGTACAAAGTTTGCCGGGCAGCTAGTAGGTAAGTAAAACCCAGCATAAGAAAATGATCAAATATTTCAATTCTCATTTAAAATTAGAACAATTAAAATAAAAGAAAGCCAAAGATTACGAATTAAAAAAAAGATATACCACCTACCTGCAAATTCCAAGGAGACAACTTATAAAAGTAGAAAAATCCTCTCTCATTTTTGTGGAGTGATAAAATACGACTCTTTATTACGTTCGAGTCGATTTCAGCTTCACACAAAGCAAATACGATAGAAGTCAACCTGTCGTAAAAATAAATGCAATATGAAAACGAAAAAAGCAAATGACTGTGTGCGGAAAAATCTTTGTACATGAAACGTCAGCAGAGTTTAACAACCTGCCTGGTGTATTGATTAATACCATCTTATTATGAGAACAGCATAAAATAGAATATAGGTCAAACCTTCATGCAATGGCTTTTAAAATAAACGTCCTTTTTGAACGCTGTCATAATTTAGATTTTATTAACTAGTTTAGCGTTGATCATGAGATTGTCTTTTGTTTTTGATTTGGTTAGTATCAATGGCGGTGTGTTGAAGAAATCTAATTGAATTTCAAATCCAAATTTCGAATTGGTATCTGAACAGTTCAAAAATTCGTGAAGTAGATAGGTAATACGGAATATTGAGCTGCGACGTGCTTTAAATTCAGACAAACTTTGGAGCGTTGATAGTTGCTGAAGTGTGAGACCTCAGGGATGAAAGCGGTTCTGCATTGCGGAGCGCAGCTATACATTACCTCTAACGCTGCATTTCTAAGTGGGATTAAAATTTGTATTTGATCCTAACTCCATTTAATCTACACCGTCTTAAATTTGATTTTATTTCTTCGTCTCTCTACAAAATAGGTACGTGATTATAGTTTCTGTTTGTAAGGAATCCAACCTTCATCCTTCAACCTTTTCTCGTTCCTAGTCACTTTTATCCTTTCTTTTTCAATTTAAATATTTCCGAATTCAAAAATGTTTAGATATTCTTTTAGTCTCTTTACAACTCTCGAAACGAGATGTCGTGGTTTATTATTTTATTTTTATAATTTTATTTGACATACTACGCTAGTCGTCTTATCCGAATTTCATTAACCATATAGCTGGGATCAATCAAACCTAGCCTAAAGGCTTCTTACCCTATGCTTGTCAATCTGTGGTTTCCACTTAGGAACACGTCTACTCCATACCGTTAGTTGAAATGTGCCGGCAATATATGCCGCAAGCAAATTTGACTAACCCATAGCCACTTCCGCTTGCTTATCGTAAAACATCCTTTACCACCCACTAAATTAACTATTGCCCTTTACTTTCATTGAGTTTTTAATTTTAACTATATCAAATGAAGTCAAATAATGGTATAATACAAGTTCCAGTTTTATTATAGTAAGAGTATTCTTGAAAATTAAATTATATTAGTCCTTTGATTAAACCCACAGCAGCCCTCATTGTAATCCTTAGGAACAAATTCAAGGCGATAAAGTTTTAATAATTTGTAATCCCAATCAAATATTTTAGTTTACCCAAGACGAAAATTGCTAAGATTATACCGCAATTTGAACCTTGATTTACAAAGCCCCAATAGGATGTTGACAATAATTCCAAAAATTACCTAACAAAACTTCTTAAGCCTAACAATGGAACAGAGAACAGAATTTTCTCTTTAATTATTCTTGTTTATTCCCAAATCGAGACTTCGTCACCGGTTACCAACTTTTCCCGAAGTTATAAACACACTTTGTAAGCCCTAAGCAAAATGACGATTCAAAACCTAACACCAACTTTTTAAGCTACGCTTTTGATGAATTATATCACATTTCATTGTAACCAAAATGTGCTGTAATTTCTTTTTGATAATTTCGAACTGTAAAAGGATGGTGCGAATTAAAATTTATAGAAAGGTTGAGTTCTTTTCATTCATTTGGATCGGGATTGACGATCCTTTGCCATTTTTAATTTCAGAGTCGTGGCTTAATGGCTTCGTCTGAGAATTTGTAGACGATTTTAGTTCACCAGAGATTTCATTCGAAACTTCTAAAGGTAAACTCTTTTCACAATCTGAATTTCATTAAGCAATATTAAGTCTAGCTTGTCGCGGTTGTGCTCATTTTTAACTAAATATATCTGGTTTACGAAAAACAGCTGCCTTAAAAAGTAATTAAAAATTATCTGTATACAATGTACATTCATTCCATATTCCATTCGCTTAATTTAACGAGAGCTCTCGAGTACCATTAAGGAATGTAATAACCAAGCAGGCTTAAGTACATCTGTCCAACTCTGAATTAGCGAAAAGCCGCAGCATTGCGTTATTCCAAAAATAGCACATATAAGACCACTTAAGTTAAATGGATTTGCATGTTAATTGTGAAATTTCGGAAAAAAATTGTTTTGGACATAAACATCAGCTAGAAGTTTACTTACGTTAACCCTTTTTCGTGTCTCACAGCTGGGCACGGGTCTTCTCTCAATCATCTTAAGAGAGATCTTATCTTGAAAGAATTCAGGCCTTTACCCACACACGCTGGCCAAGTGCGGTTTGGTGGATGTCACATGTCCTCAAATGATAAGTTCTTAGACATGCCGGTTTCCTCACGATGTTTTTATTCAGCGATATTGATCAGCGGCGATGAAACAAACAAAGATGAGTGGGCACGACCAAGAATCGAACCCGCGACCTTATGTTCCTAAGACGAGGCCGTGCCGGTGCGCCACCGCTGTTCAAAAACTTTATAATTACTATTTCAATGTTCGTTGTTGGATGCAATTTAAAACTCCTCTGATGTATTTCGAAAATTTTATACATGATAATTGACTAGAAGAAAACAAAACGTAGCATATAGGTAAGTGTGGAGGGGGATTATAGTTCTAAGTAAAGACAGCTATTTAATTAAAAACAAAAAAAAAAAAACAAAAAAAAACAGTGTGACCCATCAGTGTCAAACTTGGAAAATGCTCAGTAAACGCTGTGAGTACCTATCAGAGGCGACCCACAGCACTACTTTTCAGCAATGTTTATATTCCCACAGAGAGACGCCAAGCGCCAAGATTTTCAAACGGTTGCCATTCCGATCTTGTATAATAAAAGGCATATATATCAACACATTGAACTAAATGATAATCCTTACCTAAAGAAACCATAATAAAATCGCCAAAAAAAAATTTCTCACATCCCAAGGAAATGAGGTAGAAAGATTATTTTTTACCAAGCGGCTGAATACGATATTGTCATTATAGAATACTAAGCAGGTGTTAAGTTGCTTATCGGTATAAAAGTTTGATATATGGCAACCCATAGAGATACTGGATAGACGTTCATTGAAGCAAAACTATAGACAAAATTTGGATAAAATTCACTGCAAAGACAGATTTTTTCTTTTAGTCAGACAATGATTTGGATATTTCATATTATTCTAGAGTCCGTCGTAGAAAGAGGAAAAAATTTCCAGTAATCAATATAACTTTGTATAAACTGTTTGGAAACTATACAAAACTAATTTTCTTATAAAGGCAACTATCAAAAATAGATCAATTGCAGCTACTTATCAAGGTTGGGAGTTCGGCCAAGGGCACCGATGGCGTGTGAGGCCGAGTAATTTTCTTAACCTTGCTACTCGTAAGTGGTGGCTGTAAGGTGAAAGTAGCCTTCGATCCATGGGTTTGATGGCATTTTAGAAACAGAAAAACCTTCTTAACAAAATTTCTGATTCAAAGTATTTCTGTTGCCATTTTCTTTCTTGTACTGTTGTCTTTTTTGTTGTTTTTTTAAACTAACAGAGATTGGATTTTTGGAATGGAACTATAAAAACAAAGAAAGGTTTTCTTATAGATTTTAGCAACTAGCAAGAGTTAAAGTTAAGTAAGAATATCTCATGTGTTGATTCAAAAACTAAAATCCAACAAGTAGTGTTTTTAAGCCTTCAAATCTCACAAACATTTTGCATTTGCAATGGTATTAGTCTAGCACTATCTAACGTATTATATTATCTGTGCTAACGGGATAGTGCTAGACTTACAAAACCACGCTGAAACTCAATTGATTGAAGACAGACCGAGATTGAAAGAGTAATCTGAGTTGAGTTTGCAAGAACCTACAAATTGTAGCATCAAAATCAAAATTAATAACATATTTATAAATGTGCAAACACTAACCTACGAAGGTAATGAATGAACCCCGTAATGTAGTCATGATGATGTGGCACAACCGGTATAATAAATTGAGCTGTTAGAACTGTAAGGGTGTTTACAAAAGTTCGACTTTTACTCGCTAAAACCTTTCAATATAACGACTTGCAATTTACTGATTGATTGAATGACTGAAGGAATGAAATACATTAATGTGATTTTTGCAGCTGGTAATTTATAACCATTCCATTGTAAAACTACCAAACGCCAAACTAATTTAATAATAATATAATTTTGGATTTATTTAAGAGTTTGTTATTTTTTGGCTCGTACTATCGCTCAAAACCCAGCAATTCTAGCTGATTCTGCTTTAGAAAAAATGCAATATTATCTCATAAATTTATTAACCCGCATCTAAGCTCTTTAAAGTAAGATTTCTTTTGTATAATCGTATTTTAGCAAACCTTTAGATGAGTTATAAGTTTTGTGAATAAGGCCGTCTATTAATATAATACTAAGATTATAAATCTGAAGAGTTTCTTTGTTTGTTTGGTTGAATGCGCTAGGTTCAGGGACTATTGATCCGATTTAAAAAAATCCTATTCTGTTAGATGGTTTAGAATATACGCTACTCTTATTATCCCATACTGGGCATGTTATAAAATGAAAGTCATTCGTAAGAAGTTGATGGCGGCGGAAAGCTAGTGTTTTAGAATTTTTTAGAATTTGCCTCTACAAGAAAGCACGACTTACGACTTTAATTTAAATAAAATATAATGTTGTCGGAAGTATGTAAAGAGCCTAAAATGTATCAGCAAATTTTTCCTTACCAAACTTCCGACATATTTTTGGAGTAAATGATGTAGGCCACTTATCTTCTCACTTTGGTTTGAGTTTATGTGGCTGCGGTGGCTTTCAACCGTATGAATTTAGGGACATTGCTACGTGTATAGGGGACTTTATTAGGTTGTTTCGGTCAGTTTTATTTGACTTTTTGTGTCCCTACGGGTTAGCACTTCCGGCGGTGTGTTGTGCCTCTCAAGATTGCTGGAAAACGACCGTTAGTTGTTTCGGTTTACCGATTTCAGTGTTAGGTGAAGCAAGGAATTTCGTTTTAGTAACCATGGCTGTTTACGTATGCCTTGATAGTTTTTTGAGACTTTATTTTTGGAGATGAGATAAAAATTTCCTCGTTAGAAAGTACAAAAAAACTTGAATATTTGATAGTATTAGTTCTAGTCTTCGATTCTGGGTCGTTTCAACACAATCTTCGTGTGAATTATTTTATCTCCGCTGCTGTTATATTACAAAGTTGAAGAGTTTGTTAGCTTGAATGCGCTAATCTCAGGGACTATCGATCCGATTTGAAAGATTATTGCACTTTAAGGTACCTATTTGATTTACTGAGGAATTATATAGATGATATAGGTAAAATGTAGGTCCCGAGGGTGAAACTAAATATACGATAGGATAGGTATCATCCAGCAATCCACTCTGTGTCAGTATTAGTGGATTAAAAACTCTTCAAACTGAAGCTAATGTCACATTATTTTTGTTATTTAGGATGCACAAGATACTAACTAAATGAATAAATAGGTAAATTATTTTCAATAATATACTACTTCACTGTAATTATGTACTACGTGCAGTAATTATAGTATAAACTATTTGATTGTTGATTTCAAATCCATTGCCAACATAAACTAAACACTTATTTACAACCTAAATTAAAGTAAAAAAAGAAATTGTAAGTACCCAGAATAAAAGACTTATGGAAAATAGTGAAAATATTTAAATCGACGTAAAAATAATTAAGACTGAAAACTTTTTAATTGTTGTTAAAACATTTTGCGTAAATGCGTAGACATTTTTTGACGCATTAATTATGCGTTTCTTTAGTTTTTGACGTGACAACGTCTTATAAATTGGTTTGCCGGGTGACACTTCAAGAAACTGCGTTACGCTCCGCTCTCGTTATGCGCTCACAATGAGAGCGAGTGAGGGGCACGCGTCCCTTCCACTCGGGCATGGTTAGCCCGCCTAAGAGCGAGAGAGACAGACATAAAAAGTGAAAGGCACGCGTCCCTTCCACTCGAGCACAGTTAGCCCGCCTAAGAGCGAGATTCTTTGTATAAATTAATGTTTTAAATATAATTCTTTGTATAAATAAATGTTTTAAATTGTTACTATTATTTCATCCTTCTTCCTACTATACGAATGAATATTCACATTAAAATTATGTTACCACTCAAATTCGTTGTCACGTAAAACTTTCGCCCGTATACCGACTTTACAGGCAACCAATTTTTTTATTTAGGTTAATATTGAGATCATTATTCTGTTAGATCAATATTCTGGTCAATTGTTTTGTCCTTACATTGAAAACATGTTCCAACGCTTTCCATTCACATAGTTAAATAAACAAATGATACTATAGACAGAGATAACATTTTAGATAACGTCACCGCGTCGTCGAATGTAGGCGTTGGAGCCTGACAACTTTTGTTTGTACTCAATGCAAATAAAATTAGCAACATTAGAGCTATTTTCAAGATTACTTTTGTCTAAATAAAGTTCTTGTTGGTAAACTTAACTTTGTGTAATAGACGGACCAATAACGTGGTCGCTAAAATACTAATACGCCGCAGGTTGTGAGTTCAATTCCCACCCGTGACAGGCCTTTGGATACGACCATGAACATGTGTTTGTCTCGCGTCTGGGTGTAATTTATCTATTCTAAGTATATTTTTACAAAAGAAAAGTAGTGTACGTATAAGATATACCAATTGTCCGGTTTTGATAACACAAGCAGCATTTGTAAAGCTTATTAACAATCTCCTAAACTGGGTAAATATTCAAGTTATAGCAATCATGATTAACGAATGTAAAGTATGCAGGAGGTTCATACCAATAGGAGATACACAAATTTGTATGCTAATGCAAGTGCACCTACCTCACTTACTGAAGAGCCATCTAGACAAATGAGATAACAGCGGCGATACCATCGTCGTGTTACACTCTCTATCTGAATCGATTCTGTCGCTCGTGGAGATGGCCCATATGTCCAGTGAGATAGGCTCCCAGAAACAATGATAGGAAATAATCCAGCAGAAGCTTCGACCTTCTCAATTTACCAAAACGCTAAATTCCACGGGCACGCACAAAGCGCTTTGCCTCCACTTTTATTGTGCGAACTGCCAAGTTGTGGAATTCGCTGCCGGCATCTCTGTTTCCCGATAGCTATAATCTACCTGTCTTCAAGTCACGAGTGAATCAGTATTTATTAGGTCAGCGCGTTCCATCGTAGGCTGCAACATTGCTTCACATCAGGCAAGTTGTGGTCAAGCGCAAACCTCTACGTCTATGAGGAAATCTAAATTGAAAAACCAAAATACCTACTCAATGAAATAATATGAATTGATGACAGTGAAAAGTAAAGGCAATTTATAGTTCAACGTTAACGGCAGTTCGTTTCAAATACCTACAGACTAACAAAGCCTGAGAACGATAAACCATTATAATTCTCGAAACGAAATCGAACAAAGGAAGATAAGTTGACTTCAAATTCATTTACTGTATGAGATCCGAGAATGAATTTTCATAAAATATCATCACGATTCCGGAAATCTTATACTTTCTTACGCAATATAGACGAACGTACCTACAAGACGTCGAGTTGTAGAAAACAAGACTGCTCTAAACAACCTATAGGTGTGGGTGTTTGTTCCTCTTTCCCGCAAAAGCTACAGAACGGATTTGAATGAAATTTAGCACAGAGTTATATGTCTGGAATAATGCGTACTATGCGTTTCAATTAAGAATAAGACTGAAAATCCGCCATCTTGGACCGGAATGCGCAACAACTTCACATTTTTCAGTACGGTGGGCAAAAATGTTTGTTCAATATAATAATCACATATGATAGAAAAAAATGTGTATATCTTAATGTCGTTCCAGTGAGATTGGAAATATGGAGTCTAATATTAAGGTACGAACATATTTTTTTACATTCGAACTAAAAAAGCGGTGTTTTAAATTGAGACGTGTGTATCCGTGTTTATGTATTTGTGTACAAGTCTGTGGCATCCTACCGAGTAAATTTACGTAAGTAAATTTTTCTACACCAATATTTTTTCCATACATTTTAAAATAATATTATTGTCTGTGGTTTGACATTTTGTGCTGGCGCTACTTTTGCTTGGTGTTTGGTATGAAGTTGGCCGCGAGTCCAGTCCTATTCTAATTTGAACCGCAAAGTACCCTTTTCTCCTAATATCCACATAATTGGACTAATCAATTTTGCTATAATATTGTAAGGACCTTGGTCATTTTACTTATCTTAGGACAACTTATTGTGAACGCTTAATTAAATATTCAGTGGGTCGAAATTAATTCGCTTAGGAAATAATTTATTCATAAGACCTCATAACGAAGGTGATTTTGGAAGAATATTATGAGCTTGGACGTTACAGGCTTTTCTGCTCTTAAATATCTCACAAGTTGAGAGAGTTTAGGCCTCAATTCACACACGCTGGCCAAGTCTGGTTTAATGGAAAACATGTCATCGAATGATTAGTTCTTAGACAAGCCGGTTTTCTTACTATTTTTTCCTTCGCCCATATTAAAAACCGCTACACTACTGTCACTGCCATTGTCCATTGTCGATTGTTATTTTTTTTGTCTTTTCTGTGTCTAATCGTATGTAAGCGGGCCTTTATATGCGTTATATTTATAAGTTTTATGATAAAGGCTCGTAACCCTTTAATATTTACACAGACTTATTATAGATAATTACACCCAGACTCAAGATAAACAGACATGTTCATCACACAAATGTTTGTATCGGGTGGGAATCGAACCCACGAGCTGCGGCGTGAAAAGCAAGTATCCTGCCGACTACGCCACCAAATACACACAAGATGAGTGAGCATTTTTTTAAATCCTAACATATGCCTGATGTTTAGCAATTATGTGGCCTATGACAGAACACGCATACTCAATAAACCAATTCATTCGAAAAACATATTTCAATGCGAAGGTCAATAGCCACCATTTCTGAGGATTAAAAACAAAGTAGAAAAACAACCTAATTTCCTGTTTTAATTTTGGTTTCCCATCCAATTACTGGTTAAACTAACTGTAGCTTAACTAAGTTACACAAATGATGCAGGGTCCATAATTAAATTATGGGGAGTTTAGACTGTCTCAAGAGAGGCTATTGCCACAGACCAAAGAATATTGTAAGTCCCTTACTAATGTTGGCGTTAACAATAATATTTGATTGTAATCATGAATAAATACCAATTATAAAATTGAAGCTATGTTAGAGTTACATCTTCTAAATATATAAAAGAAGAAACTGACGTATCAACGCCGAACCCAAACAGCAGGGTCTGGAGACTACAAATTTGGCACATAGGTTCCTTATGGAGTCTAGGGGTGCACTAAGAAAGGATTTTTCAAAACTCACCCTTTAGGGGGGTAAAACGGGTCTCCACCAATAACAAATAAAAAAATATAATAAACGGTTCTTAAAGATCTGTCACTTGGCTAATTTTTATCCTAACGTCACGCGGGCATAGCCGCGGGCGGAAGCTAGTCTTTAAATAAAAGAACACAACGCAGCAGTCCTAAATATTTATCTGTAATCTTAACTAGGTACTACATTTTAAAGAAGTGAATGTTTGTGAAGATGTTTGTTAAATCGACAAAACGATTTGGATAAATATTGTACACAGTGATGTAGCTTAGTATGATATCATTTGTCCTTATGGTGTTATATTGTATTGTTAGATCATGTCGAATGCAGTCAAGCCCTGGGTGGGAGCTTGTGATTTAAGAAAAAACACTCCAACTTTCAAGGGAGGTACTAATCACATCAACAAATCAAATATTTACTACATTGACTAGAATTTAACTTAAAATTCAAACGAAAGCAATGACCATAGTATTTGTAAAAATAGTATTATAACTTACGATCCATCTACCATCCGGCTTGTTTAAACTCCAGATTCTAAACTCTGTGGTGGTCAATACAAAGGTCCTGAGATAAGCTGTAGGACGTATTTAGAAAAGAAATTCTTAAAGGAAAATAAAGTTTAGTTGACTACTAATTGATAATTTAGTTGTATAGAGAGTAAATTACACAACAATGACTTTATATGAATTTTGGAAGTAAAATTAGTTAGCGACTTTGACAATTTAAATTCTTTAGGAACATGATACACTCATGATACAAATAACTGGGATGGAACTGGTTCCCAGCACACAGCTCACGCTAGTTTGGGAATCAGGGCTTGCATATAACTATGTAAACAACTTTTTGCTACAATAAAGATTTGAGTTAATAAGATAATTTTGAGTTTTAGTATAACGCCGCAGCGTCAGCCCCCTCGCCATAGGTGAACTTTTGTTTGGATGATAAAGCCTAACTGATCGCTGTGGCGTGCTAAAGGAGAGGTCTATGTTCAGCTGTGGACGTCCTCAGACTTGATATTACAAACTTGATATACATATAGATAAATTACACCTAGACACAGAACAAACAATCGTGCTCATCACACAAAGATTGGTCCTGGGTGAGAATCGAACCCAAGACCTTCAGCTTAGCAATCAGGGTCACTTACCACTGCGCTACCAGACCAGTCAATCGGGTGCAATTTTGACAGCCAAACATGCTGTCCGAAGCACAAGTGTATCATCAAATTCCTGACTACAAGTACATATACGCTGAGAAATTCTGAACAATCTTTAATACGGAGCGGAATTTAAACCCTTAACCTCTAAGATTCGAGGCCATTGTATTATAATTAATCTTGATCTCATAACTACATTCCACAAAATTAATTGAACATGCAAAGTACTGACACTGTAGAGACCATTTAAGCTACAATTAAACGTTATAACTGCTCATTTCCAAGCGATTAAAGCGCTGTAAGGTTATAAACCTGATTGATTAGCACACGTGTGGAAGAGAAATTAATTAACAAGAACGATTTTACCTGTCTGACGCTTATATTAATCAATGTAAGAGGAACACTGCGAATTTTTTCGCTAAAGCCTAGTTTTTGCGGGAAAGAGACATCCATTCACACATTCATACAAAGTTTAACATTTATAAAGTAGGGTGCGAAAATTTGTACCGATGTAAAGATGTGTATATGGATGTGTGTTACTCTTACAAGCAAAAGCTACTGGACAGATTTTCAATGAAAGGGGAAACAATGCGAATTTTTTCGCTAACGTATAGTTTTTGAGTGACAGAGTATAACATCCATCCACACATTCATACAAAGTTCTTATATAAAGTAGGGTGCGAAAATTTTTACGGATGTAAAGATGTGTACGGATATTTGTTACTCTTACAAGCAAAAACTACTGGACAGATTTGGACAAAATTTGGAACACAAATAGATTATAGTCTGCAGTAGCACATGGACTACTTTTTATCTTAATACCATGCGGGCTTAGCCGCGGGCTGAAGCTAGTATACTACATAATACGCATAAACATTAGGTACCTACCTACAATACACATTTCCCCTTCATTAGTGATTCCTTCTAATTTTGAGAAACAATTAAACCCGAACATTTGTACGTTGGCTAGATTTCTTTGAACGTCATTGTATTTCGTGTAACATTAATTAAATGTTGGTATTATTGCTAAAGCTTAACTCCGAAGTCCGGTTAAAAGCAGGTTTCGTGTCTAATGAGCGGTTGGACTCAGAAACAAACCATTAAATACTGGACACTGAACTATTCCAATTAACTGGTGATCAATACCATAATTTATATAGTATTGTCTTATTATTGAAATAAAACTTCTTTTTAACGGATTTTATAGCGGTTTATTTTAGATTTTAGATCCCGACGTTAATAATAATGATATTGATGTTATTTTGTCCTGATATTAATGTTTGGAGGTAGTCAGTAATAATTGTGATTAAAATTTTTGGACGTCAAATACCTCAGTCCACCCGTGAACATGAAGTCTGAAAAGACTTTAAAACGCCGGGATCTAAAATAAACCGCGATAAAATCCGTTAAAAAGTAGTTTTCACCAATATTTATAGTTTGAATATGAACGACGATAAGGTTTGAATAATAGTACTATAATTAATCCATCAGTAAGATAATAAAAAATAATTGAGACCCGTATTTTTTGCTTTATAATTTAAATGAAATAAAACTAAGATATAACGCATTAAAATTATAGAGTGGGAGTGTGCTACAGAGGTATAAAGTGTACCTAAGAGTGACGTCACTTGATGTGTTCTTTTACGCGGGTCCCTATATTTCTCTTTGTTTGTCCTATATATGAGAGTCCACACTCACAGTCAATTTTATAAACACCCGCATCTTGTAGAGGGACTTGACGCTTGACAGATGGTAAAAATTGACTTATCTTGGTTTTTGGCTTGAAGTAAGTATTTATAGAAGCCCGCTTAAGGATATAGCCAATCTTGTCGGTCACTCCTCTTATAAGGAAGAATTGCAGTTTGCCTTTCAACTGTAGCTGGTTTTACACGTGATCTGCGGCGACACGGTGCTCGGAGCTTGTGCTTTATCTTCTAATATATAAAATTTCCATGTCACAATGTAGTTGCCGTACACATTCGAAACGGCTTTACCGATTTTTACCAAATTTTATATGTGTATTCAGTAGGTCTGAGAATCGGCTAATATCTATTTTTCATATTCCTAAGTGATAAGGGTTGTTCAGCCTTAATTTTTTTTTAATTTTCGGACGAAATTTTTTGTTTTTAATTTTGTATAATGGGACATTAAAAAATACATACAAACCTTAATTTTCACCCTTCTATCACCAGGTATAAGGTGTATTACTATATTGTTTTTGTATTTAATCAAAATCAACGCATCAAACAACATATTTAATTAACTAAACCTTTTATTATTACCTGTTTTTTTTTGTATCTAGCTTACTTTCTGGTATAAATTATTTTACGAAAAATAACCTAACACGACATTGCGATGAAAAACCTCCCGTTTAACATAAAATGTCCCTATCTTTTGAAATATGGCGTCATTTCATTAAATCATTTCGTCGTTCTCATTTCTATTATTGTGTTTTCCTTGCGGACCTGCTACGTTATAAAGGCATACAAATGTTTTGTACTTAAATGTTTCTTAGACTTATTGTTTCAAATTTTGTAAATCTCTCGCTGGTTCCAAGCGATTATGAAACAAAGTACCAAATTTGTTATGCGCATCAGGAAACAAAGTTACTGCGGATTTATATGAAACGTATTCCATGTAAAGCCAGAAATCAATAGTAATAATACAAAAATAATATATTGTCTTAGGACATTAACAAACACGGTCATCTGATCCCAAACTAAGCAGAGATTGTACTATGGAAATCAGATAACTGGTAATATACTACTTTTCTTTAGTAAATACATTTATGGGGACTGAGTCACCTTCGTCCATGGGAGTGCACCTTTTATCTGAATCCCCACACGTGGCGACAATCAACTGGTAATTATGTTTACTGGTAATTAACTGGTGGCTTCGGCCGTGGTTAGTGACCACCCATCAGACAAAGTCGCACCGCCAAGCGGCCTTGCCGTGTTCCGGTGCGAGAGAGTGGGTCGAATTGTTGCTCCTTTATGGTTTCAACTTTAAGGAGCCTCATTTCACTGCCATCTTCTCACCGAAAGTCATTCTCACGAGTGAATCGGTACATTAGGCTGGCGCGTGCGTGTCGTCCTGTCAGTGCTTTGACAGGATGACGTATATGGGGTCAGCTGCTTTACTCATAATCATCATCATCAGCCTATTCTAGTCCACGGCTGGACATAGGCATCTCCTAAAGCACATTAATGAGCACGATCCGTGGCTTTTCTCATCTGGTTCTTGCCAGCTCGCTGAGATCGTCACTCCACCTAGCTAACTTACTAATAAAGATTTTTTTAAATAAAATCGGGTGTTTAATTTAACGTTTGGTAAGAAGTTGGTAAACTTAGCCCTTAATATGCTATCCGTCCCGTCCCTAAGGCAAGCCAGATAAGCCTAACGTATGTTGCCTGTCCAATATAAGTTCGTTCTAAGCTTGAATGTTGTAAATCCATATGTTAGTTACGGTACAGGGGTCTTAGGAAACGGTATCTTTCTGTTCCAAAGAATATTTAGAATTAGAATAGAATTCGTTTTGAAAATTGATGTTCAATTGTTTAAATTCGTTTTTTTTTATTGAATTATTATGTCAAGAATATATATTTTGTTCTTCAATATGGGCAGATTGAGTAATATTTGTTAATCCAGTAACATTATGAGAGGATATTTAATGATTTAAAGCAATATTTGAACAAAAAAATAATAAAAAAACATCTCTTCTCATATAACGCAACATAATCTAAGAAGTAAACAACATAGATAAACTAACTTCAAAAAGGTAGAAAAAAAAACAATTAGTACATAATTACAAACATTTATTCACTTAAAAAACTTAGCAAGAAAGTGTTTAAAAGCCCACTGCTGTTCTCTGCGAATTTGGCGCAATTCCGACAGAATTACTTACAGGTTGAATTGATATAACCTTTTTCTTCAAAAAAAAACAAACAAAAGAAAGGAGTAAATAAAAAACTTAAAACCTATTGAACCATAACATTTGGAATAGACGAGTAAATAAACACAAACTTACCTACCACAGATAAATACTGAACCTTCGATTTATCAACTGTCAATGACCACAGAGGTCAGCTAATACGAAAACCACTTCAATAAATTCGTAAAACTAAGTACAAGTGAAAACATATTATTTTCAATAAAAATGTATTCTAAATTAGATAAACTAAATAAAAATAGTATTCTTAATATTTGTAAGACAACAAACAGCAATACACAATATTTTTTATATTTGCATCTTGTCAGTTTTTACTGTCTGGCCAGTTATAAGACAAAAAAAAACATAAAATTCAAAATTTCAAATGAGGAACACTTTTGACATTTAACATTCCCTATTAGAAAAAATAATACATATCTATTAAAAAATTGCCCGAAGTGATCCAAAAATAAAACAGAGCACGGTGTTAAATTTATGAAAAATCTGACAGCAGGAGAGCAAAAAACGGAAAATTTGCCTAGCATCGCTCACTATTAGGTACCTATCTATGTATGTGACTTTAACAGCGCCTCGCAAAGGCTTAGCATTTTAAGTTGTTCATTGGCGGAATTCGTGGCGATAACATTAGATTTATTAACAAATACATTACGATTATTCTCTCGACCGTCTCGTTCTCAATAATAATCATACCTATCAATAAATTTACAAATTTATTTACATCTTGTACCTAGTAGCCCCTCTAGTCACTCAGACGTCACTAGTTAATACAAGCTCAGAATACGAAGCTTTTTCTTTTTGATGAGTTAATCTTATATCGGTATGCTTTGATATCATTCGAGGCGGTTGCTTACAGGTAAACTAGTTATTAGGGTGGAGTGAAAAAAACAATTTTTTTTTCTTAGCCTGGGGGTCGAATTTGTAGCTTATAAAAAACAAAAATTTTTGAAGAAAAAAAAATAGATTTTACTCAACATCTTGAGCCAGCCCACTCATTTTTAAAATTAATTACGAATAAAAATATTTAGTCGCAAAAAAAATTTTTAAAGGCGTTCTAGAAACTTCAGAGTATCCTCTTTTAAGCCAATTAAAAATCACAAGTTGAAAAAAAAAATTTGTGACTATTGTTTTAATTTAAAAAAAAATCCCAAAAAGTACCATTCCTCTTTAGGGCACTAGAATAAAATTTGAGTTGGAAATGATCATAATTGCTAGTTCTTAGATGTTTTAAGAGATTCAAAGACAAAAAAAAATTTTTTTTTTGCAACCAAATATTTTTACTAGTAATTAATTTTAAAAATGAGTGGGCTGCCTCAAGATGTTGACTAAATTTTTTTTTTCTTTTCAAAAATTTTTGTTTTTTATAAGCTACAAATTTGACCCCCAGGCTAAAAAAAAAAAAATTTTTTTTTTCACTCCACCCTACTAGTTATACTGTTAAACATAATCCCATAGGGTGTAAACCTATTATGATAGTGTAAGATTGTATAAATAAATAAAAAAATAACTAATAAAATCTGCCTACAGCTTTGCATATACCATTCAACGTTATCGTATGACTTTGAATAGTATACGCAGAGGTGTAGGTAGCGTGCGTGTTATACATAAAATCACTCAATTTCACTCAAGTCTATTGTTCTTCATTATCTTAAGAGCTTTCAGTAATTACCTTAACTCACTCATGTTAAGAGGTACCCTTGTCATGTCATATTTTGGTATGAACAATATTTTGCTCATGGTTTCATCTGCGTGAACATTAATCCATGTAATCGTGGTTCATGTCAAATCTTCATCTGTTATCAATTCTTTGACGGCCCGGGGCGTGGTCGGTAAGATACTTGCTTTTCACGCCGCAGGTGTAGGTTCGATTCACACCCGAGACAGACATTTGTGTGATGAACTATTTGTCTTGAGTCTACAGTCCATCAAATCTAAGAAGTATCGTTTGACAGTTCTAAACGTAGTACATTTAGAATTTTATTTTTTGTATGAAAATTGTTTATGTTATGTTAAAATAAAAATAGCTTCATAATTCAATTATTTTACAGTAAAGCTAAAAATAGTGTAAATTACGCCTTTAGAAAACTAATTTAATAGAAAACAGTGACTGTAGGTGTACCTAATTGTCTATTCTATGTGTGAAAGAAAGAAAATATTACTACGTATAGTGCATACCAGTTATCTGGTTTCCATAACACAAGCTCTACTTGGGTTGGGATCAGATGACCGTGTGTTAATGTCCCAGAACACTAATATTATTATAATCTATAGATCTGCTTGATCAAAAACTTTTTTTGGACAAAGGGCTTTTGACGTTGCGAATCATCAGGTGCTTGCCGCAAAATTAAACCACTACGGTATAGGTGGCCAGGCGTACCGCTTGCTTGTCGACCTTATGAGGGATCGATCACAAATTGTAGTCGCAAAGGGCGGTAGTGAACGGTCAAGTCCATTAACATCTAAAATGGGGGTAGCTCAGGGTTCATCGGTGTCGAACATCCTTTTCTCCTTAATGCTCAACGACCTTCCAAAGTCGGTTCCGGCGGCTAACATATTTATGTATGCTGACGATGTAGCAGCATTGGTCACTGCACCTTCTCACGAATTACTTGAGAATAAATTGAATCTTGCGGCAGAACAACTAGCTACCTGGTTTCAATCGAACGGCCTTGCTTTAAACCTGACCAAGACTCACCTTCTCCGATTCTCACTATCCGGACGATCAACAACGCCTGTGTCAATAGTCGTTAAGGGCACACAAATAGTAGAAGTTCCGCACCTGAATTTCTTAGGGTTCGTGATAGATCGATCCCTCACGTGGTCAGAACATGTAGACAAGCTGTGCGGAAAGCTGGGAAGTGCGTGCTATGCGCTATACCGTGTGGCGAGAGTGGTTCCGCGGAACGTAGCGATTGCTTGTTACTTTGCGACAGTGCACTCGCTGTTGCAGTATGGAGCGGAGCTGTGGGGACTTGCAGCGGACTGGGAGCGTGTCTTCCGGATGCAAAAAGAGCCATCCGCGCAATAGTAGGGGTAGCGCAGGACATTTCGGCGCGCCCATTTTTTAAGGAGCTCGGCATTCTTACACTTCCGAGCTTGGTGTTGATGCAAGCGGCTTTGTATGTGAAATCAAATGAAGGCGATTTCCAAAGACGCTGCGACGTACATAAGTACAATACTCGGCACGCTAATAAACTAGCATCCGTGCCCAAACGATTGGCAAAGTCTGGTAAATTGACTCATGTGATGGGACCGTCTATTTACAATAAACTGCCTCATTATGTGGTTTCGGCTCCCAGTCTTCCTGCGTTTAACAGCAGGTTAAAGAGGTGGCTTGTTGAGCAAACATTTTACGACATTAAAGATTTCGTAAATATTAATGTTTAGTAACAAGATTTTAATAATATTGAGATTATTAGTTAATGATGGTTTTTATATTATTTCATATTTATGATAATCGAATTATATAAATTTAAATTATTATTAATATTATTATTCTTATTATTTTTTAATGAATTTTATTTTGGTATTTAATTTTTTTATTTATTTTTTAACATTTTATTATGTTAAATTGTGTTTTAGCTATTTGAATGTATAGTTTGAATGAATTTTTTATTAGAATGTATATTTAGACCTGTAATGTAATATTACCAATAAATGAGTTATGAGTTATGAGTTATCAATTTTGATTAAACTAATTTCAGTAACAACCCTTTAGTCTCCTATTAGTGACACTCACTGCTGTCTCAGTAGCTGTTAGAGCGTTTCCTCTAACCCCGGAGTCGCGGTTGAATTCCACGCCGGACCTAAAGAAGGTATTGAGAGTCTAATTTTTCAAAATTTTTTGGAGCCAGTTGGTGGTCTGATACCTACGTTCCTCGGAAAGCACGTAAAGCCGTCGGTCCTGAGCCTGATATTTCGCCAGTGGTGTTGGTTAGTCTGTACCACTGGAATATGAAGGGAAGAGTGCACATGTGTTTGCGCACAAACTTGTTCATTATATCACCTGCGTACCTGGTTAGTCAGCTTAGACTCAGGTAACAGGCAATTTTTTTACGTAATTACGTTGTAATATCATTAATTTCTTAATTTTCGTTGGAATTAGATAATCTTATTCCCCCATCCCCGTTCGTACTGTCGTTATATGGTGGAAATTCCATAGGTATGCACAAAGCCCTTTGCGTCCACTATAACTGTGAAAACTGCTGTTGTAGTCAAGGGCAAGCGCATTATATGATAAAAGCTTAAAATAAATTAACCTAAAGCATGGCTACCTAAATAAATCGTCCTTCTCTAATATTGTTTTCACACATCTGTCATTTTCAAAGACATATCAATAATGAACCCTATTTCATTGTGTTATGGATGGTTTCAAATTGCAGGTTGATCCATTATGTTCAGAATTGTCAAAGAGACGTGGACAATCGACCATCACCCATTTGATAACCAGATAAGACATGTTACGATATTTTATTGAAACACCTGAGTAGTGCGGCGTGCCAATCGATAAGTTTTTATTTAAACTAGTGCCAATTTGTCTGTATTCAATATCTTTTGTCGGAATTGTTAAATATTTCAGAGTTTAACAAATTTTTCACATTGTCATAATGTCAAACAAATGGAGTAGAATTTCGGAATGAATAATAACTATTAAGGGGATATAAATATTTATTATTATTACCGAGGACATAATTTAACAAATATAAAACTGACAACTTAAAAAAAAATTTGAATTGAAATTGATTAGTTTTTAAATAGATCGTTAAAAGATATGCTTATCTAGTTTTGAGTTGGGTGAATGGTGTCACGGTCTCTTTTACTATAATTAGCTAAGAGTGAATGAGTAGGGTGCAGATATTTCGAGAAATATAGGAATTTAATTTAATGCTTTATGATCTTGGTGAAAGGATAATTAATACGGGTTAAATAACGTTGTATTGTATAGGTTGATAGGTATTTACAAACTCCTTACTTAATACTGGCAATGTGTTATTAGTGGTGTGTCTATGGTTTCTTCTGTCAGTTTATAAATAGTACTATTTAATAGATAAAAGCGCCTTTGTTTGGAACGCTTACAGTAGATCAAACTGGCTGAAATCATCAGCTAGTTATAGTTATAGTTATAGTTTGGAGCGGGCTATTTTTCCGCAACTCGACGTCTTATAAGTGCGCCTATTTTGCGTGGTTGGGCTGGCAACGCTATTGCCAGCCCAGCTCCAGGAGAAATCCCAGCAGACCCTTTACGTTGCCGATGGCCTCCCGGAGCGACCTCGGCGATCCGAGGTGTTCCGCTCTGTATCTCGCCACCCCTGGACAGCAGATGACCACGTGGGCGGCTGTTTCTTCCTCTTCCATACATGCCCTGCACAGAGGGCTGTCAGTGACACCTATGGTAAAGAGATGTTTATTTAGTAAGGCATGACCAGTTATAATGCTGGTGATTAAGCGTAACTGTGGCCTAGTCAGCCGTTTCAGCCTACGCGCCAATCCCGCATTAATGTTGGGCAGTACGTCTTTAGTTTGCCTACATGTGTTAAGTTCCTGCCAGTATTGTTGGTGCGACATTTTAGTAATTTGTCGGAGTTTATTACGTGTCCAGTTGAATGGCAAGGGTAAGATGGGTTCCGGGCCTACTGCTGTACTTGCAGAGCCTCTTCTTGCCAGCTCGTCGGCAGCATCGTTACCCCTCGAGCCACTATGTCCCCTGATCCACTGCAATGTAATATTGTTTTGTGTGCATGTTTCAGTCAGGGCCTGATGACACTCGTGTATTAGTCCTGACGTTGTGGTGCAACTAGTTAGTGCTTGCAATACAGATTTACTGTCAGAGAGGATACGTACCTGTTGGTCTTTTACCTCTCTAGCCGAAATTGCCTTAGTCGCCATAATGATTCCCAAGCATTCCGCTTGATACACGGAGCTATGGGAGCCTAAAGGTGCTGCTATGTGGATGTTTAGCTCTTCTGAGAAGACCCCGTACCCTGAACCGTCATTGGTCTTCGAGCCGTCGGTATATATTCTCATTTCCAAGCTATCATCCTTTGCTTCTTCATACAACTGGATCTTGTATTTTTTGTCAAACATGAATTGTTTAGCTATCTTGTCGGACACTGCCTCTATAAGGGGTTCTTTAATTACCATTTCCTTATAGATTTCTGTGTGTTTTGTTCTTGTATTGACCCATAGTTTGCTTGTTTTTAACCTGGCTAGAGCCGCTGCCGCTTCCTGTTTGATGTATAGGTGTAGTGGCGGCAGATCCAGCAGCACTTCGATGGCTGCCGTGGGTGTGGTTCCCATGCAGCCTGTCGTCGCCAGGCAAGCCATTCTCTGGAGTCGCTGCAGTTGCGCTTCAGCAGTGGTCAGCATGGTGCGTGGCCACCAGACCACTGCACCATAACAGATCATCGGCCTGATTACCGCTGTGTATAACCATAGTGTTACTTTCGGGGTTAGGCCCCACTTTTTACCGACCATCCTCCGGCACTGCCAGAACACTATGGTGGCTTTGTCTAAATCATCAGCTAAAGAAAAACATAATTGGAACAGAATTATTTAGAAATAAATTTTGGCTTTTTAACGCTCTAAATTCAAATTATCCTACACGAATAAAATACTGTCAAAATAATTTAATTTTAGATGAAATAATGTTACTATAATGTTACGTTTCTTTCGAAAGAGAGAGATGTTAAAGTTTTGTGTTTATTTGTATCTGTGCACAGGTTTATTATAATTGCCCATTACACCTATCCTTTGTTGCAATTTTTTTATTCGAAAGCTATAATCAAAAAATAGTTTCAAGAAAATTAAGCATTGAGGTGTAATGGGTTTTATAAGCATTATTTTAAACAATTTCAACAAGTTGTCAGTTTTTCTCTAATACTAAATTACTCAGTCGTTTTTAATATTAGTAAGTACCTAAAACAAGCCATCAATAAATTAAAGGAGCAAATCTGTCAGAAACAGTTATCCAAATACAGATTCAACTTTGAATATGTCAGTGCCAACTGCTAAACGGTGATATACAACCCTTTAAATAGGTAATTAAGATATCAAAATGTCTTAAATTACGATATAGTAGGGGAGAACGTGATGGTAACTGTTGATTTATTCGAGTATTGGGGACTGAGTCACCTTCGTCCGTGGGAGTGCACCTTTTATCTGAATCCCCACACGTGGTCCCCGGGTGGTGCAAATCAGGTGACAATCAACTGGTAATTATGTTTACTGGTAATTAACTGGTGGTAGGCTTCGGCCGTGGTTAGTGACCACCCATCAGATAAAAACCGCACCGCCAAGCGGCCTTGCCGTGTTCCGGTGCAATGTCTGGTGACACCATTTTGCTTAACATCAGGTAAATTGTAGTCAAGCGCCAGCCTATTCAAGAATAAAAAATAAAATAAAAAAAAGTATTTTTTTTTTAATTCTGAAATAGGCCTCTTTAGAAAACATACATTGTAATTCGACATTTCGCTTGGACGTGTCGCCGTAATCTTTAGTTACAAAAAATAAATAAAAATAGAACGTGTATTCTCAATTTATCTATCTGATGAAAAAAAAAACAAAAAAAAGTCCTCATCCCTACATTAAACCTTCTCAAACGGTGTGAACATTGAATACCTTAAAACGTGTTCTTAGAGTATAAATTGCTTTTCTTGCTTCTGTCAATGTGTGAGCTTACATTAAATATAATTGACGAGAAACATTTGCTCCTGACGCTTCTTGATTTATGTATCCAGCGTAAACATTACAGCGTTAAGTCGTATGCAAATGTAACATTAACATAGCTGAAGATTAAGGCAGTTTGTGTGTTTAAATTACAATATTATTATTTGAGGTTTACTTGTGATATTCATAAACTGCTGTATGTTACTGCGTGGGTTGGGGATAATCCATCTTCAAAACGAAATTGTATTCGAGACGCAAGGCCTATGTGAGTTATATGGTGTAAGTTATAACCGTAACATAATACTATTTTACAACAGATTTTATAGCCGTTTATTTCAAAGTCTTTTCAGATGGCCTTTTTCATGGCCTCGGGTGGAAAAAAATCGCATAAAAAATAGTTTTATTACAATGTGTGATATTCGCGTAAATTTTAGGAAATACTTGACTTATAATGATAACTTATTAAATAATGACTTATGGAAATTTAAAAAGATCCCATAAAAGACGACTCCGTTGTCTGTCTAGCCGTTTTGTAGGAAATTAACTTTAATGGACGGACAAATAGAATCAGAAGAAATATAATAGAAAAAATATTTATTTAGTTTTCAACATTTCTAAAGTACGAACCTGTTTGATTTTCTGAATAAATTTTCTCATCCTGAGCAATGTATTTCAAAGGGAAAGTGCGATAAGTTTTTATAAACAAAGTCATTAATTTACAAATTATAATTATTAGAGCAGCGGTGGCGCAACGGTACAGGCCTCGCCTTAACAAATAAGTTCGCAGGTCTGATTATCAGTCGTGCCCACACATCTTTTCGTGAATTGTTTCATCACCGCTGCTGAATATTGGTAAAGGAAAACATCGTGAAGAAACCGGCATGTCTAAGAACTAATCATTCGAGGACATGTGACATCCACCAACCCGCACTTGGCCAGCGTGTGTGGATTAAGGCCTAAACTCTCTCAACTCGTAGGATAGTTAGAAGATTCGTGCCTAGATGGGGGAGACTAAATAGGGTTGAAGTGAGATTATAATTACTTAATTTACGTTAAATTTATGCAAGGGCTTAAAGTCTAATAGTAATCGCATAGCTCCTAATTACACAACCCGTACATTGTACAGTGGTTGAACTCAAACTCATTATCAAACAAACATGTATTAAGATTTAAGTTTGTTCCAACACAACACCTACTCTAAGGCTTTATTTAACGGTGTTACTCTAAAAGGACAGCTGCCGTATGAGTACAAACTTGTGATTCCGTTGTAAGAAAGGGATGCGGATACTAATAATAATATTAATATAGAGGGACATTAACACAGCCGTGTGATCCCGAACTAAGCAGAGCTTGTACTATGGAAACCAGATAACTGATAATATAATACTACATAATTAAAATACTTTTTTTTTGTAATCACATACTTAAATATAGATAACTAGCGACCCGCCCCAGCTTCGCACGGATGCAATGTGTTATACTTATAAACCTTCCTCTGGAATCACTATATCTATTAAAAAAAACCGCATCAAAATCCGTTGCGTAGGTTTAAAGATCTAAGCATACATAGGGATATAGGGACAGAAAAAGTGACTTTATTTTATACAAGAAAAAAAAATAAGAAAAGAAAGAAAGTATATTACCAGTTATCTGGTTTCCATAGTACAAGCTCTGCTTAGTTTGGGATCAGATGACCGTGTGTGTTAATGTCCCACTATATTATTATTATTATATTGTTATTATTATTACTATGTAGTGATAAGACCCAGATTCAAGACAAACAGACGTATTCATTACAATCGCTTTAAAAACTCGTTATAATTCAGCTGGGGCCTAAAGTAAGTCACATAAATATAATATTTTGGATCGCTAACACAGTCTGTTTGTGGTATCGTAACTTCCAAACGGATGAACAGGGATTGGTTTTATTTGAAGAGTGAATTATAGGCCGGCCGTTTAACTCGCGTATCGCCTATCGCCAAGATTCTGACTCCTCAAGCTGCACAGACAGTGATGATGATTCAAGCGATATGGATATTAGTGACAAATAGTCTTATATTACTTTTATCTGTGGTTAAATAGTTCTTTATGAGATTTAATTAATGTTTTATGACTTTGTACCTCAGATGGCGACACGCGAGTTAAACGGTCGGCCTATAGTCGAGAGTGTTCATAGCTGAAAAATATTAAATTTAATTATTATAATTATCGTTAGAGGTACTCTTTCTAGTCAAATACGAAAATAGGGAAAATGCACTATATTGAGTATTTAAGCATAAATACTTTTAAACATATATATTTTGAATGATTTTGATGTCGGATACACCAGGAGTACATGAAAAATATAAATAATTTATTGGCAAAAATTACGATCTCAAATTGACAGTTTAAATTTTCCCGCCAAAACGGTTGTAATGTTCTAATGACATCACTCAGGTCTGTCACTAGTTGGTCTCTTGTATAACTTAAGTAGTTTTCTCGACACGAATGACGTCACTAGTCTGACCAGTGCAGCGATGTTTGAGAACGCGTTCCGTTTCACAAAACTTTGAATTCATAATTTTTTATAGTAGGGAATCAATTTATTTAAAATGAAAACGTTCCAGTGGCTCATTATTTATGTATAATCAACATTTTAGTCACAAAATATTGACTAATCTTACAGAATCTTCCCTATTACAGACATTCAAAACGATGTACTTAAGCACGAAAGTTGTCTAATAGTAAACTTTGAATGTTCAATAAGGACTATGAATTGCCGTCGGCTATTAGCAATAAAGATAATCCTTAAGTTTTGAAGCATTAATTTCGTCTCCTGAGACACCTTAAGTTGTTTTAAGTTCACCAAATTCTAAAACAGTCGTTATTGGTTAATCAATGAACCCGTTATATAAACGGATGTTTAGTGAAAAAAATTCGGTTAAATGTCGATTAATTAGTGTAGTTAAGTGTTTATCAAGCATATTTCGAACGATAACATCAGTTATAAAGGTTAAGTTGAGGTTTAAAAGGAGATTGCGTCGGTTTACAATTTCAAGCACAAAATCTTAGATAGAATAGATCTAGATGTAGGATTGTACTTACCGGGTGGAAGGGACTGCCCTCCAGAAACCGTAATTCAAATACCTACCTACCTTTTTATCGGTACATGAAATTAGTTCAAGAACTTTATGAGTATCCAAGAATCTTGCTTTGTTTTGTTAACTTGCACGGAATGTTTGAGGGCTGAGTCACCTTCGTCCGAAGTGCACCTTTTATCTGAATCCCCATAGGTCCCTGGGTGGTGCAAATCAGGTGACAATCTAATAGTAATTATGTTTTCTAGTAATTATGTTTTCTAGTAATTATGTTTCCTGGTTATTAACTGGTGGTAGGCTTCGGCCGTGGTTAGTAACCTACCAGACATAGTTGCACCACCAAGCTGCTTCGACGTGTCCTGGTGCGATGTCTGGTCAGATCATGTTCGAAATTGTCGCTCCTTTGTAGTTTCTAACCATATGGAGCCACTGCCACCTTCTCACCGAATAACATTCGTAATCATGAGTGAATCGGTATATTGGGCAAGCGCGTCCCATCGTAGACTACATCACTGCCTAACATCAGGCAGGTTGTCAAAAAAAAATTCAGAATAATCAACTATTTATCTAACTATTCTTCCATCCATCTATACAACCTTTCATATTGAAATATCTCGATATTATTATGTGTATTCCGAACCCAAATATCCCAATAAGCTACATTTTTGCGAGCCGAAATTCTTTAGTTAGGATAGAAATTGGTTTGAAAAACCCTTCCGCATATTAGATCATGAATTATGCATGGGACCCATCAGTCCGGCGTCACTAAGATGTTACGGTATACGCCTCCCATGGGATTATACTAAAGGGATGGACCTTTACACACCTAATTTATACTGTTTTATAGGTAGATCCATACCTACCAAATAAATACGAGTAGTAGAAACATTTTTTTTTATTATTCTAAAATAGGCTGATGTTAAGCAATGATGTGGTCTACGATGGAACGGAAATACCTAACATATCGAATTATTTATGATCACGAATGATTTTCGATGAGTAAATGGCAGTGGAATAAAGCTCCATATGTTTTCAAACTATAAAGAAGCAACAATTTTGACCAATCTTTTCATTAAGATGTCATCAGCATATTGCACCGGTACACGGAACGACTACTTGTTGACGCGGCTTAATCTAGTGGGTGGTCACTGACCACGGCCTAAGCCTACCGATAATTTTTTGTCACCTGATTTGCATCAGGGACGAAAGTGACTCAGTTCCTAATCATTCCTCATGATCTGGGTGCCTACTGGCATGAAATTATGTTTAGTACTTTTCGCCATCATCACGAACATACATACTAACGCGGCGAATGACTTTTGTGTGCAAAGTTTTACCAAAATCCATTCCACCTTTTATCCGCTACAAAATTACTTGACAAATAATGTTTAATATATTTTCTATACTTTCGCATTGATAATACTAGTGAGATAAATATTTTACTCATCAAGATTTAGTAGAGAATTCGCTAAAACACGTAAACCTAACACGAATTAAGAAAAACAAGTTTAATTTATTAGTGTGTTCCGAATTTTATTTAAATGTAATCTGTTGAATTTTTTTAAGTTTAAACAGACCTAACCTAAAATGGTTCAAATCATTGCTTCAACCTAACAGTAGGTTGAAGCAATGATTTGAACTATTTTAGGTTTAAATCATTTTCAACCAGGTTTCATATTTAATTTTCATTTTTATGCAACAATAAATTTAAATTAAGTATTTTTTATTTTCAAATTATTTTCACATTTTTGGTCACAGTCTAAGATCCGAAGTAAAATCGACCTTCACTTATCTGTTTAATAGATAAAAATTTAGTAAAAGTTATAAAAAAGGTTGCCTGAAAAATCCTGGCCAGGCTATAAGTTTTTTTAATTTTTTACTATGTTTTATTTTTAATATTTTTACTATCACATTTTTCGTATGTATTAAGACAGACGGTCACAGAATATTTATTTATACCCCGTCATTATACCTATTAAATTAAAAAATTCAATATTTTCAAAGCAAATTTCACACACACTACTGTGATTTGTAAGTAAAACAGCATAAGAATATTACTTTGACGACCAACACACTCTGTGTTAGTTTAAATGGAAACATTTTCTTTAGAAACATAGATATGAGACATTAGTTTGACAAACATAAATAATTAAAACAACCTGGACTCGACATTGCGCTGCTAAAGAGTTTCTTTAGTAGGAAACTAATTAAAAATAAATAGTTCTATGTTATAGTGTTTACAAGTAATTAAGAAACTAACAACTGCGCTGAGAGGACATTTTGATGTTTGCTTTTAAAATCATTTATTTATTTAGGTGCTTCAATTATAAGGTAAATGTGAGAGAGTCGCCTCAGTGGGATAGATCAGCAAACGTAGTGCGTACCTTACCTACTGGAGGCAAACCGCCGGGATGATTCTGGAAATAATAATTAGAAGGTGGAAATCAGAACCTCATGAGGAAGGATATGTCTGGCTCAACGGGAAATGGTAGGTAAGTAGATAATATGTGAAATGCTCACGGATTTGCTTGGCTTTGATGTTTTGTAGGCTTGTCTTCAGTGCACCATCTACATAACAAAAAATATCCGAAACAAAAAGAAATTCGGTTGGTCCACCCTCATCACTTAGGCGTATGAAAAATAGATAACGACCGATTTTCAGACCTACCAAATATAGAAAATTAATGTGGTGTCGTGGGACACCAGGTAGGAACGAAGTTCCTTCGGCTAATAAAGAAAGAGGGAGAAAGAGAAAGGTATTATACACTACTCGCTTGTGTATGCGACTGTCGCGCCTGCGCACGTCTCATTTAACGGTTTTATTCCACGCACTTTTTTCCACGGATTTTTTCTTACGGTTTTACTATCACATTTTTTTCAGTTCGGTCGCGCAGCAAAATCCCTTTCCCCTCCAAGCCTGCCGTAAGGAACTTCGTTCCAATAAATAATTTCATAAAAATCGGTCCAACCAAAGCTTCCCTATTGTTACAAATACCGCAACACGAGAATTTTATATATTAGATAGTAATAATAAAGTTATTAATCGTGAACTTAGATGAACGTGTTTTTATGCAAAAGTTCGAAGGTGACGGGCACACACCTTCGTAGCTTCTAAGGCCTATAAACCAGTCGCGAATGTGTTATGCCAACACAATAATCTCTATGGTTCACTTACGAGCAAACACATAGGTAACGACCTATTTTCCGCCGTGGTGGAAAGGTATAATATTAATATTTTTACTCTTACATACAGCGCCATCTAGTCCCAAATTAAGCAATTATATTTATAATGCAGGTATTGTGTTCACTTTTCCGTAAAATTCTCTTAAGGTATGAAATAGATTCACTCGCTATTTAGGGCAACAATTCATTAAAAACTGTAATCCTTGACGCATCGGTGACATAACGTAACTCAACCCGTAAACTCCATTTGATTCACTGAATTCATTCATTCAATTTGAGACAAAATAATAATAATAATATTATCAATATAAAGTTAGTTAATGTACAAGTTTAGAGACATCAAATTGGTTTATTTGATATTAAAATCGGCATTAAAGTAAAATGTTTAATTTTGTTAGACGAAGATCATTTTTCTTGTAATTTTTTTTAATTAAGCTGCTACTAGTTCAAGTAGTATAAGGATTTGAATCCCGGACCAAATCAAAAGACATTTCTAAATTAAGTAGGTACATAACAAAATTAGGTGGCAAGTGGCAAACGGCTATAAATTCGCAACAATTACGTGTAATTCCTAAAACAACTGTGAAATAGGGGTATTAATATTTACCTGTGCCTACAGGTAGAGAGATGTCATGAGAGGGAGATAAATGTCAAAAGTTCGAGAATCGGGGCATTCTCGAACTTTTGACATTTATCTCTTAAAGACAAATGTCGAAATAAAATGGCGATTTCATTAATTCTTAATTGACATTAGCCATTTTCGGACAAATGTCTTTTAGAGATAAATGTCTAAATTGTGCTATACATGCTATACGGCTACAAATTAAGCTATATATTTCATTTACAGTTAAAGCTGACTTCTCGTTGTGCGGAAATCCTATGCAGTGTGAGATCATCATATACTACGGCTACGTATAGCCTGATGTGTAGCCGTGCCGTGTCTAAAATGCGAGAAACATAGATGTGTGCGCAATGTTTACAATATTATTTTACGATTTCGACATCGTTGACTCTACGATGTAAATTTTTAACAAATTACTTGTGGCTGAGATGCGCTTTTACTGCTCGCCTCATCTCCGTACACAATACGAATAAGTAATGGTGCTCACAATAGGAGCATTGTAATAGCGCGTTGTATTTTGTGAAATAAATTTGTTTTGTAACTTCTGCTTTAGGGTGCTTATCCACCGGAGCGAATATACGCTGCTATGAATGTGTGGATTCACCATTCATTCAAATAACACACAACGCGGGTTTAAAAAGCAACGTTGTTCATACAAAATAATGTGAGTTAGGTTCGTACTGTGGATGCTTGCTTTGCTCGCCTTCCGTATTGTCAATGCATTACATAGCTCGAGCAGCACATCTTTCTAACATATTAAATTAAAAAAATATATTGAAGTATAAAGTCACATTCACATAGGGCTTAGATATGTTATCGTAGCTCTATAAGTCAGCAATATAAAAATAATATGCTTAATAAATCGTAAATAAAACGCATACTACGTACATAACTCTTAAATAAATACAGCAAAAATAGCAAAGCGCTGCGCTTGTTATAACGGATTGCGACAACTCATCATTATTATAAATATATAATATTGAAAATTTAATGTTTCATTGACTGCTGACACCTAAGATAATAGGAGGACTAGAAAAGTTAAATTGTTCACTTCCCAAGGGTTCAAGGCCAAGTGAGAGACAGCACAGAAAAAAAGAGAGGTTTTAATTGCCTAATCAAAATAGACTAAACATTACCATTAGACCCATTAGAGCTGGTTACAGTAACAATTAGGGAGAATCGTTTAAATGTACGGAAAATAGTGCGGGTTACAACAAGATCGGTATTATTCTTCCCGATGGCCTCGACAAAAAATAATAGAAAAGTACCTATAAATTAATGAATTAATTTACAATCGAACGTCGCTTACAGGTAAGCTAGTTTGATTTCTTATACCGCCCCAGATAATGCGTGCACTTGTCGAGCATAATGTTATATTCATTCTGCCAAAGACTACACTCCCAGAATATGTAATATGCTAATTATTGTTCATACTGATTGTCAGGAGTAGTACATATTGGAGATTTTACTTTGAGGTTGTTATATTCTCGAGAAATAGCGGAAAACAAAGCTGCATAGTATATCTCTGGTGGAATAGCGCCTTTACCGCTTGACCAAGAAACCCAGCGTCGAACGGTGAGACTGAAGATTTTGCAGTTTACTGCTCGCTCGTGTTCACTTATTTTTTTATACTACTGAACCAAATACGCATTGATTGACAAAGTCGCTAGAAGCGCTCTTGACGCTGAGTATCATGATACGGCCGTTACGGGTAGTTAGGTAGTATGTTGAATAATCTAGAATAGGTACATAGTAATACAGTCCAAGGTTGGTAGTAGTGAGTTGGTTTCATAGTTTTAGTAGAACTATAACTGGATATCTCAAGGTTAGAATTTTATGACATTAATAACTATAACCTTTCATGTAACAATATCAAGGGACCTGTTCTAAGTTGAGAAAAAAAAAACCGTTAAAAACCCAGAACAGTAACCCTAGTTCATGTCCGTTATAAAAGAAAAGTTTTCAAATGGATTTTCAAATTATCTTTTTAAATTCAAACGTTCGATAAATAGAAAGTAAAATGAAAGAAATAGAATAAAATTAATTGGAAATAGAAAAAATAAAATACCTCATTTGTACGATGGATTTGACGGGCCGGTGGCGTGGTCGGTAAGATACTTACTTTTCACGCCGCAGGTCGTGGGTTCGATTCCCACCCAAGTCAGATATTTGTGTGATGAACACGTCTGTTTGTCTTGAGTCTGGGTGTAATCTTATCTTATCTTATCTTACTAATATTATAAATGCGAAAGTAAGTGTGTGTGTGTGTGTGAAGGTTTGTTACCACGTATCTCCATAACCGCTCAACCAATGTTAATGAACTTTGAAACGTAGGTAATGTATACCCTAGAATAGGACATAGGCTAATAATATTTCCAAAAATCATCCCCTAAGAGGGTTAAATAGAGGGGTGAAGTTTGTATGCAACTTTTTATTCCTTGGTCCTATTCATTTAAAATTTGGTACACATAAACCTTAAGACAAATAATGAGATACGGGTTTTTTATTTTTCCATAATTACCCCCATGGGTGTAGAAAATGAGTTTTAATGGTAAAAATTAAAGTTTCTCTGGATCTGTTTAGTCTCAAGTCCGATTCACTCCAAATTCGGCACACATAAACCTTAAAAGAAATCATGAAACACGTGTTTTTTATTTTCCCAAAACTAACCCCAGGGGGAGTGTAAAATGAGTTTTTTTGGAAATACTAAATATTGCAGAACTGTTTATTCCTTGGTCCGATTCACTTCAAATTCGGTATACATAAAGTTTAAAACAAATAATGAAACACGTGTTTTTTATTTTTCCATTTTTTTTTATTTTTATCCTAATATTACGCGGGAGAAGCCTGCGAAATTATTCTGAGTGTGATTTTCTTCAAAGTTGATATCAATACTCCTTCGTGCTTTTTAGCTAAATTACTTTTTATTTTGACACAATGACGTTTGTTATCTCAGACCGATTATTAGAATTCGAAATTTAAATTTTATTTCTTCTTAAATATTGAATGAAAAACTTACAATAATCATGGTCTAAGAGACTTAGTATTTTTTAAGAAACCCCTATAGATTTATGGATATACCTATGGGTGCTTGCCGATTTCAAAATGTTGCTTACATGCCTACACTACTGAACTAATTTTGTATGGAGATAGTTCGAGACCCGGGAAAGGATAGTTTTATCCAACTGCGAAAAAAGAGATTAATGGTTTAGCGCGATAACCGACATCCGCGGGCGAAGCCGCGGGCGGAAAACTAGTTATCTATATTTAAGTATGTATTTACAAAAGAAAAGTATTTTATGTAGTATATTACCAGTTATCTGGTTTCCATAGGACAAGCTCTGCTTATTTTGGGATCAGATGACCGTGTGTGTTAATGTCCCACTATATTATTTATTATTTATTTATTTATTCAATACGCTCCTAGAATAAGCTCCTAGAATAAAGGTATCAAATGAAAAAGTTTGCCGAAAGTAATTCGAAAAATATAATGACGTCACTTAAAATCTAATATGACGGATGAAGTGCATATAAATAAAATCTAAAAAAAAAAAAGATTTTGACTTTTAATTTATTCGTACAGAAAGCCGCGTTAAAAAAATTTGTTACAACAAATACGTACAAAATTCTAAATTGTTACAAATAACTCAATCAACCTTTTTTTCTGCTTGACAGCTGAAAACAAAAGAGAAACATAATTGTTTTGTTTGTTTTGTATTCAATCCGACAATTGTTGGTTTTGTCGTGACTCGGTTGTTTTTGTTTCCGGTAGGTACCTAAATGATTATTAATTTCTTGTCTATAATATCATTACGACGAGCCGTCGCGTGACGGTGGCGTGGTCGGTAAGATACTTGCTTTTCACGCCGCAGGTCATGGGTTCGATTCTCACCCTTACAAACATTTGTTTACATGTCTGTTTATCTTGTGTCTGGGTGTAATTATTATCTTCTATTCTATTCTATAAATAAAAGAAGAAACTGACTGAATGATTGACTGACTGACATATCAACGCAGAGCCCAAACTGCTGGGTCTGGAGACTCCAAATTTGGCACATAGGTTTCTTATAGGGTTTTTCAAAACTCACCCTTTAAGGGGGTGAAACGGAGTTCCAAAGTTTGTATGGAGAAACAAGATTAGTGAGATCAATTTCGCGGTCGAAGCCGCGGGCGGAAGCTGGTTATCTAAGTATATTTAATATGTATTTACAAAAGAAAATTATTTAAGTAGTATATTACCAGTTATCTGGTTTCCATAGTACAAGCTCTGCTTAGTTTGGGATCAGATGACCGTGTGTGTTAATGTCCCAATATATTATTATTAAGAATAACGAACCCACGCCTAATTTTAATTAGTTCAAAGTGAATTAGTAGTTCTTTTTTGTAAATACAAAAAGGTAGATACCTAAAAAACTATCACGGTCGGTTACCCTTTTTTTACATAGGTAAATACTTTACACACACCCTCGAGTGAGTGTAGGACGAGGGGTATGTGAGACTCCCGGTTTTGGCCCGGGCGAGCGAAACCCTGGCATGGCCTCCATTTTCAAGCTGTCAGACCCGGTTTACTCACTAAAACCTCACGGTGTTTCGTTACGCACGTGTACGCCAGGGGATCACGGAAACTACATGTGACACAACCGCGACAAAAGGGTCGGTTATAAAGAAACTGTCACTTAGTTTTGTTATTAATTGAAACAAAACTACTTTTTAACGGATTTTATCGCGGTTTATTTTAGATTTTAGATCCCGACGTTTCAAAGTCATTTCAGACTTCATGTTCACGGGTGGACAAAAAGTAGTTTTATTTCAAATGTGTGATATTCGCGTAAATCTAAGACAATACTATATGTTGAAATAAAACTACTTTTTAACGGATTTTATCGCGGTTTATTTTAGATTTTAGATCCCGACGTTTCAAAGTCATTTCAGACTTCATGTTCACGGGTGGAAAAAAAGTAGTTTTATTTCAAATGTGTGATATTCGCGTAAATCTAAGACAATACTATATGTTGAAATAAAACTACTTTTTAACGGATTTTATCGCGGTTTATTTTAGATTTTAGATCCCGACGTTTCAAAGTCTTTTCAGACTACATGTTCACGGGTGGACTTGAGATATTTGACGTCCAAAAATATTAATCACAATTATTACTGACTACCTACAAACATTAATATTTAAGTTGCGTTCCGATTTAAGCAAACTGAGCTGACAGTGTCTTGAATTCTGAGTTGATTTTGCTTGGTTTTATTTCAATGTGTGATATTCGCGTAAATCTAAGACAATACTACAATACTATATGGTTATTAATTTACAAAACGCAATTTAATATTACTTCATATCAAGAAATACGAGAAGATATTAAATGTCGATATTAAATAACATTGGTAACAATGAGTAGTCTTACAGATTCGATACGTCTCACTGATCTTGACAGATTAAACAGTTTTTTTTTTGCAGTCTACGATGGGACGCGCTTACCCAGTAAATACCGATTCACTCTTGACTTGAAGACCACTAGATTATAGCTATCGGGAAACATAGATGCCGGCAGCGAATTTCACAATTTGGCAGTTCGCACAATGAAAGTCGAAGCAAAGCGCTTTGTGCGTACGATTGTATTACACATATACATAGGGCACTCAACTATCGAAGGTATAAGGCAGAGGTGATTCTCAACTTCTGCTACATCCGTTACTTAGCTAAAATAATTGATTTGACTGGCCTGGTGGTGTAGTGGTTAGTGACCCTGACTGCTAAGCTAAAAGTTATGGGTTCGCTTCCCACCCAGGACAAATCTTTGTGTGATGAGCAGGAGTGTTTGTTCTGTGTCTGGGTGTAATTTATGTATTACTAGCTGCCCCAGCGAACTTCGTACCGCGTATTTATTAAAAAAACAAATTAGAGGTATGAAAAAAAGATAGTAGCCGATTCTCAGACCTGCTGAGAATGCATAAAAAAATTCATAAGAATCGGTCTAGCTGTTTCGGAGGAGTTCGATTACGCACCCCGTGACACGAGAATTATATATTAGATATGTATGTATTTACAAAAAAAATGTATTTAAGTATTATATCCGTTCCTAGTACTCATAACACAAGCAAATATAATAGCTTATTTTAAGACTAGATGGCGCTTTGTGTATGTGGGAAAATACTATTATTATTATTATTGATATGATTTGTATACTTTATGAACTAGATGAGGAGAGGTTTGAGTAATAATGTACGTGTTATCTTGGCAAAAAAGAGTATAATAATGAATAGAATAATATTGACATGCATTTGTTTAAAAAAACATTGTTCTATTTTTGATTTAAAAAAGGTAGAGTAAAAAAGAGGTCGAGTCTTCATGTGGAAGAAGGCGGAATCTTAAACAATTATTAATTTTTAACAAAACAAAAAAACCGACTTCAAAACTCAAACAAAAAAGGTAAATTTACTTAGCCTATAGTAATTTGTATTGTGATTTAGTAAATTTGAAATATTTAATAAATATTTGATATAATTTCATGTCTGTGCCAAGTAAAACAATATCTAGGTTGAGGTACCTACTATCAATCTTTCTCCCAAAGTTTGTAATTTTAATAATAATTATAAAAAAAAACTTTGGGTGTTCGCCTGCGGCTACTCCCGTGTAATTTGCATTTTATATCATCCCCAGCTGTGGGATAAAAAGTAGCAAGAAAAATTATTAGTTTCGGGGCAGAGTCACTTTCGTGGTCCCCGGGTGGTGCAAACCAGGTAACAATCAACCGGAGGTAGGCTTCGGTCGTGGTTAGTGACAACCTACCAGACAAAGCCGTACCGCCAAGCGGTTTTACCGTATTCCGTTGCGTTCTTTTAAGGTTTCTAACCTTAAAGAGGCTCATTCCACTGCCACCTTCTCACCGATAGTCATTCGTAAGCACGAGTGAATTGGTATACTGGGCTGGCGCGTTCCATCGTAGACAACGTCATTGCTTAACATCAGGCAAGTTGTAGTCAAGCGCCAGCCTATCGAAAAATAAAAAAGCCTATAGCCTTCCTAAATAAATAGGCTATCCAACAGTGCATGAATTATTCACATGGGACCAGTAGTCCCTGAGATTGGTGCGTTCAAATTAGCAAACTCTCGAGCTTAGTATATTAGTAAAGATTTACTAAATCAATAAAAATTTAATTTTGAGAATCGGTCCATATTGGTGGTACAGACAAAAAAACAGTGGCACATAATAACCTCGGTCTTTTTTGGAAGTCGGTTAAAAAGAGAAAGAGTTTAGTGAGTTATGGCCCTAATCTATAGATTACATCCACCATCCTACTCACACACGCTTGCCAAGAAGCAAGTTGGTGGATGTCTAATGTTTATTTTAAGATGTTTTTCTTAAACGATATTGAGCAGATGTGATAGAAGAATTTACAGATGTGTGGTCGACTCAGGATTGAACCAGTGACCAAAAAAAATATCATATTTTTTCGTGTTTCTTAGTTAAGAAAAAATATTAAAAATTAAATATTTTTTTTAATTTCTTTTGTCGACCACAACAGACTTATTATGGTGTTTCATGTGTCCATAGACTAAGAACGGTTATCACATATATACTTACCTATGCTCGTACCCTAAAGGAAGCAGCAATATAGTATGTATTTAGATATATGTTGTAGTAATATTTAACTTTCAGTAATTTCCTATTAATCCCGAAAACAGTTTAGTATACACACATATAATCTTAATTAATATTTTCAGGAGGCTGGTTTTATTTATAACATTTTATAGATAGAGGAATTTCGCAAAATTAAGTTCAGAGTTCTTACGTTAATGTGATTAATTACTTTAATTAAGTATTGTCTACCTCTGCCGGCTGATTGTTTTCCTTTGTCGTTAAGATTAATGGATAAAAATTAATTTGCTCTAGTTCATTTATATTTTTATTTGCAATATAATATTTTTAGATTTTTTTCAGCCTAACGACCTCGGTAGTCGAACTGAGTTATACTGTGTCGCGGGTTCGATTCCCGCCCCGGACAATATTTGTGTAACAACAAAGATTTGTTTCGGTATCTGGTTGGTTGAGGGTCTACTTTCCATGCCTCGGAGAGCACGTTAAACCGTCGGTCCCGGTTGTTATTTAACACATCTATGACAATCGTTACATGTAGTCAGAAGCCAATATAATCTGACACCTGCTCTAACCATCTCGGCTACTGGTTCCATACGAGTTTTGTGGTCTGATGGCAGTCGCTCGTATAATTCTTGTAGCTAGCCGCATCAGGTTAGACTAGGAGTCAACCCCAATAGAAATGGGAAAAAGGCAAGGGGAATGATGATGAAATTTTTTTTCAGCTTGTTTATCCTTTGTTAAACCTGGTAGTTGATGACAATTACTACCACAATGGTACACGTGAAATGGGTAAATCCTTGTTCCTTGAGACTTGAAGCCCCTTGATTATATTGTGTTGTTAAGAAGACTTATTTCAAGTACCACAGACTACGGTAATCAGTTATCATCAGGTTGGCTGCAACCTAGTATGCTAAATGGTTGAATCACACCAGATTTTGTTATTCAATTAATTAATTTGACTACTTAAAACTAAACTCAGTGCCTTGGAGAGCACGTTAAGCCGTCAGTCCCGGTTGTCATTTAAAACATCCGTGATAACCGATAAAAGTAGTCAGAAGCCTAATATATTATTATATATTTATTTACAAAAGAAAAGTATTATATGTATAGTATATACCAGTTATCTGGTTTCCATAACACAAGCTCTGCTTAGCTTGGGACCAGATGACCGTGTGTGTTAATGTCCCAGAATATTTATTTATTTATTTATTTATTTTATTTATTTATTTATATCCTGACACCTGGTTTAATTATCTCCGCTAATGGTTCCCACGGGTTTCGTGGTCTGATGGCAGTCGCTCGTTTGACTCTGGTAGCTAGTTGCATCAGGTTAGACTGCGAGCCGACTCCAATTGAAATGGGAAAGCAATTAAAATAACTACTAAAAATTAATAAAGTTAATTTAATTTTTTATACAACCTACTGAAAATATATTAATATGTATTTAATAATATAGACTGAACCACAACTAATAAAAAAAAAATTGTTAGTTAAAAACTAAGAAATATACGACACGCGGAAATAATTAAAAACAAAAAGTTTGCACACAATAGTGAAAAACTCATACCATCATCCAATCCGTACAAACTGCTACCATTCGCTTTCACAATTATATTGTACGTTGAACTATCAAACAAAAACTTATCCACTTTTTACATAACAATGTTACATACAATAAAGACAAATACGACTTTCTCACACACAACCATAATTTACTCAAATATTACAATATTATACTCGTTTACGTAGCGTGCTACGACGCGACTACGAGTAGACTGCCGTAGCAAATCCACTGCTACGACAGCTACGAAGCTACGATATCTTACATTTGCCATCTCTTTTCAACGTCATTGTTTTTGTAACGCTATCTTACTCTCAAAACACGGTATCTCAAATAGAATAGTCTGAAGGCTTGAACTAAAATCATTGTTGCCATTTAACGCTTTGAATTTTTTTATTTTGGTTTTGTATGTGTGAGTAAATTTAGTGTTTCTTTTTTTATGTGAGCCGTGAAATAGGTTTTATGTAAATTGATAATGTAAAAAGGTTTCAGAGGTATTTTCGTATACCTAGTGATGAATGGAATGATGAATTTTGCCCTGTGGTTGGATTAATATATATCTGAAAACAAAGGTTTGTAAACCTTTTAATGGACTTATTTATTGTCCCACGTTATTAATATTTATATTTTGAGAGGGTTTAAACCGAATCTGAATTGACGAATTGTGGTATTGTTAGGTACTTTTTACTATTAAACATACCTACTGTAGATACACACATATATTTACTTAAAATAATTGTTAAAGTATGTAAATATCGGGTGGAAGGGACCGTCCTCCACCAACTGATAGTGTGTAATCCGTAAACCATACTAAGATGATCGGTACATAAAATTAGTTTAGAAACTTTATGGGTATCCAATAATTGCCCAATAATTAAAAGTTTTAATTCATAAAAATAATATATTTTTAATGTTGGTAACTAGTACTAGGTTATGTGTACTGCAGCTAAAAGTAAGCTATTAATAATGTCTGCCTAACGATTGCAAGCTGCCCAGCCGGCGCATTCATAAAATAGTCAAAGTTGATACTTGACCGTGACATACAAAGCGCCCATTTTAGGGCCATACAAAGAGGAAAAACTGTTCATTGAAACTTTGTGAAGATAATTTTTGAATAAAGTCAACATTCTTTTGCATTTTTGTTGATTTAAGACTTGTGGTAATTGCACAATTTGTTTTCAAATACTCACGGTCTAATTCATAAAAATCATATCTTCTAATATATAAAATTCTCGTGTCACAATATTCGTTCCCATAATCCTCCGAAACGGCTTAACCGATTCTTATGATTTTTTTATGCAAATTCAGTAAGTTTGAAAATCAGCTCCTATCTATTTTCATACCCCTAAGTGGTAAGAGTTATACCCCTAATTTTTTTTTGGTAATTTTTTTTATGATGTGGCGTTAAAAAATACATGCAAGCCTTAATTTTCACCTTCAATGAGAGAGGTGAGAAATACTCGGTACGAAGTTCGCTGGGACAGCTAGTAAGTCTGTAAAGTTAAAATGGATTTTGTCTCTTACTTATTAGTATAAACTTAAACAAGACAGACAAAGACAAACGAATTATTTAACTTTTAAATTTTCGCGTTGCATTATTACGGCTGAAGTAATCAACGGAGCTCTTTCGCTGGATCAGTTTGCTAGCGACCACGACCGGTGCAACCCGTGTCAAAACGTAAAGCCGAATTAAAGGTAAGCGCGTTAGTTGTCCGTTATGATAAATATAAATATACAAACGAATTATAAACCCATTTTAGCTATTTTAAGATGTTTATAAATCTGTTGTGTTTTAGTAACAACCCATTATTGCCTGTTTTTTTATTATTCGATAGGCTTGCGCTTGACTACAACTTGCCTGTTGTTAAGCAATGATGTAGTCTACGATGGGACGCGCCAGCCTAGAATACCAATTCACTTGTGATTACGAATTATTATCGGTGAGAAGGTGGCAGTGGAACGAGCCTCCATATGGTTAGAAACCTTAACGGAGCAACGACCCACCCTCGCTGCATGGTGTCACCAGACTTCGCACTGGAACACGGCAAGGCCGCTTGGCGGTGCGGCTTTGTTTGGTGGGTAGTCTCTAACCACAGCCGAAGCCTACCACCAGTTTGTTACCTGATTACCTGATAACTGATACCACCCGGGGATCACGTGTGGGTATTCAATCAAAGGCGTACACCCACGGACAAAGGTGACTCAGCCCCCATCCGTCTGTCTCTTGGACACAAATCTCCTCTCATCTACCTTTAAGTTTTAACGTAGGCAACACACGCTGGCTAGTCTAGCCTAGTGTGGATACCACAAGTCCTCTAATTTTTAGTTAAAGTAGTTCCTCGGTAGTCCAGTGGTAAGCATAAATAAATAAAATAAATAAATATAACTGGTATACACTATACATATAAAACTTTTCTTTTGTAAATATATACATGTCGGAGAAGTCATTAGGTAGTACGGTAGCAGACTTGACAGCGAGGCGGCAGCGCGTCGTGTCGACACGCTTCGACAGAGTCTAGCCTGAGGTCCGCACGGGCGACGAGTGGGGATTGTCGCTACACGAACTGACCTCAGTTGTCTACAGACGTCCGTGCGACCAACATCGGTCTAGGAACTGTCTATGTTATTTTTACATTTCGTAACAAATTAATACAGTGATTAAGATAACTTTGTTTGCTGCTCATAACCACTCCCACTCAATAAGTTTTCTGGCGAGGACTATCCCTCTGATCGGCCCCCTGTACCGAAATACATATAATAGATATTTACACCCAGACTCGACACATACACAAATGTTCATCACTAATGTTTGTCTCGGGTGGAAATCGAACCCACGACCTGCGGCGTGAAAAGCAAGTATCTTTTCGACAACGCCACCGGCCCGTCTATAGATAACCATCATGACTCTCTCATCTTTTAAGATAGTTTATTGCACCAAGCAACGAGGTGCCTGTCAATGGAGCATAGAAGGAACCGTACGGATGGAGTCATAACGAAATTTCCTCGTAACAAACTCACGAATGAAGGCTATAAGGAGGCTCATTCTACTGCCACCTTCTCACCGATAAAACCATTCGTAATCACGAGTGAATCATACTGCTCTGGCGCGTTCCATCGTAGACTACATCATTGCTTAATATCAGGCAAGTTGTAGTCAAGCGCCAGTTTATCGAAGAATAAAAAAATCAAACCGCGGATCGGTGCATGGTCGACTCGCAGTTCCCGCGCTTAAGTCTCTCCATACCCTAGCTTACGTTTTCCGAGTTGATATATGTACTAGGACCTTTATTGTGTAAGCATAGTAATCCTTGTCATAAACATAAAGTACTTTTATTGTTATCACGTGCAGTTCAAGTCCTTTTATCATACGCAGTTCAAACTTTGTGGAATTAAGGAAGTAACCTTCAAGAATGAAATCACCCCTTCGAAGTTAATTTTGTTGCTTCCTCACTTTGGTAACTCGGATTAGTCATTTAACTTTATCTCTACGAGTTTTATTGCTCTAATTTTTCTTTTACATCATTATTCCTAAAGTTTTATCATAATCCTAACTAATTGGACTATAGTATTGTCTTAGATTTACGCGAATATCACACATTGAAATAAAACTACTTTTTAACGGATTTTATCGCGGTTTATTTTAGATTTTAGGTCTCGACGTTTCAAAGTCTTTTCAGACTTCATGTTCACGGGTGAATAATATTTTTGGACGTCAAATACCTCAGTCCACCCGTGAACATGAAGTATGAAAAGACTTTGAAACGTCGGGATCTAAAATCTAAATTAAACCTCGATAAAATCCGTTAAAAAGTAGTTTTATTTCGATGTATAAATGGACTATGTTAGAATAGGCTGATAATGATGACGATGATGGTGATGAAATGCTTCACTACATAGTATAAAACAAAGTTGCTTTTGCTGTCCCTATGTATTCTTAGATCTTTAAAACTACGCAACGGATTTTGATGCGGTTTTTTAAATAGATAGAGTGATTCCAAAGGAAGGTTTATAAGTATAACATATTGCACCCGTGCGAAGCTGGGACGGGTCGCTAGTTAGCTATACAACGATCTTTATTGTGCTTATCGCTGTAATAGACGTTACTTCAACCCTTTTTAGCGTCCTACAGCTAGACACCTCTCACCTCAACTACCTTACGAATAGAGACAGTTTAGGCCTTAATCTACACACGCTGGCCTAGTGCCAGGTTGATGGATATCACATGTCCTCAAAGATTAGTTCTAAGACATACCGGTTTCCTCACGATGTTTTCTTTCGTCGATATTGAGCAGTGGAGATGATGAAACAATTAACACAAAGATGTCGAACCCGCGACCTTATATTTCAAAGGCTAGGTCCGTAGTGCTGCGCCACTGTTCATTAGGCTTAATAAGTAAATACTGATTTCCGGTTTGTGTTTATCCAGCAAATTATTACCTGGATAACCATAAGCCGTAAATTGGTTGAAAATACCAATATCCACACTCGTGGCTACAAGTGCTGTTCGGTGAAATGGTGGTAGAGATATCCTACTAATATTATAAATGCGAAAGTAAGTGTGTGTGTGTGTGTGAAGGTTTGTTACCGCGTATCTCCATAACCGCTCAACCAATGTAAATGAAGTTTGAAACGTAGGTAGTGTATACCCTTGAATAGGACATAGGCTAATAATATTTCCAAAAATCATCCCCTAAGGGGGTTAAATAGAGGGGTGAAGTTTGTATGCAACTTTGTATTCCTTGGTCCTATTCATTTAAAATTCGGTACACATAAATTTTAAGACAAATAATGAGATACGGGTTTTTTATTTTTCCATAATTACCCCCATGGGCTGTGGAAAATGAGTTTATTGGTAAATATTAAAGTTTCTCTGGATCTCTTTAGTCTCAAGTCCGATTCACTCCTAATTCGGCACACATATACCTTCAAAGAAATCATAAAACACGTGTTTTTTATTTTTCCAAAACAACCCCCAGGGGGAGTGTAAAATGAGCTTTTTTGGAAAAATTTAATATTCCAGAACTGTTTAGTCCTTGGTCCGATTCACTTTAAATTCAGTATAAATATAGCTCAAAATAAATAATGAAACACGTGTTTTTTATTTTTCTATTTTTTTTTATCTTTATCCTAATACTACGCGAGTGAAGCCTGAGAAATTATTCTGAGGGAGATTTCCTTTGAAGTTGATATCAATACTCCTTCGAGCTTTTGAGCTAAATTACTTTTTATTTTGACACAATGACGTTTGATAGCTCAATCCGATTATTAGAATTCGAAATTTAAACTGTATTTCTTCTCAAATATTGAACGAAAAACTTACAATAATCATGGTCTAAGAGCCGTAGTATTTTTTAAGAAACCCCTATAGATTTATGGATATACCTATGAGTGCTTGCCGATTTCAAAATGTTGCTTACACGCTTTACTACTGAACTAATTTTGTATGGAGATAGTTCGAGACCCGGGAAAGGATAGTTTTATCCGACTGCGAAAAAAGAGATTAATGGTTTAGCGCGATAACCGACATCCGCGGGCGAAGCCGCGGGCGGAAAACTAGTATGAAATATATTCTTATTAGGTTAACGTACCACAATAATACTATATAGCCACATGTATTCATATTAGGATACACGATTTTTTTATATTAGGTTACCAGATATTAGTTTATAATAGGATGATATTAAGTATATTTTATTGTAAAGCGCACGTAGGTAGTAGGGAGTGGGGTGCTGGTTGGAGTCGCGCCGCGTACAGACGTGTTGTGGTGCGCTCCGCGTAAAAAATCGTGAAAAATAGTTTTTAACACGTTTTTCCGGTTTTTTGTGTTTGTGTTGTAAAGTTGGTGGTCCGGGTGCTGTACCCGGGCGTCTTTCTCCGCGGGATCGGTCTCAGATCCGGAGCTAGAGGCCTAGGGCTTCGGAGTCTGTTGTCCTGTCCGGGCGTGTGGCGAGCTGCGACGTCGGCAAACTCGCGGCGGAGCTGCGAGGGACGCTCCGGCAAACTCGCGGCGAAGCTGCGAGTGACGTCACAGCCGTCCTTTTTGCTGGCCAGCGGACAGGGCACGGACTCTGAGGCGGGCTCCGGGGCGAAGGCTCTGGGGCTCGGTATCCGGGGGGACGTTGGGGCGCAGCCCCGAGGCGGGTCAGGTAGATCGGACTCGGTTAGTTTTGTGTTGTGAAGGGCGGTGCTGGGAGGATTGGGTAAGTTTTTTGTATATATTTTGATTGCTGTATTTATTTTATTTTGATTTGTTTTGATTTGTTTGTATATATTTTATCATTTTGTATCTATTTTGTCTTGTTTTGTTTATTTTGTTTTATTTTATTTTTATTTTAGTTGTTTAGTGTTCGGGGGGCCTTTCTGCGTGTGGTGCCCATCCTTAGATGGAGCGTCCCGCGCCGACGGGTCTCCCGGACCCCCATATGGAGGCGCTCCCTGTGAAGGCGGCCCGGATCGCCTCCTCGCTCGGTAGCGAGGAGGAGAGTGACCGGCCGCGCACAAGGAGCGGAAAGCGGCTTCGCGAGCCGCTTAGCTCTAGGGGGCCTCCTGTTCTGGGGGGCTCTCAGAGCTCGCACGAGGGAGGGAGGGCCGTGGACTTCCTTTGTCTGGAGGTGGGCTCCGAGGCGTTGCCTGGGACCTCCGCCTCCAGGGGAGGGGAGTCCGCGGACCTCGATGGGGGTTCGGGATCGGAGGCGGACACGGAGCCGGCTCCGAAGGTGCCGACTCCCAAACGTTTCAAGGTCCCGGCCCTCAAGCGCGGAAGACCACACGCGGTCGGTTTGAGCCGTACTGTCCCCGCCTTGCGGGATGGCAGTACGGACTCGTATTTTGAGGACGACCTTTTGGCGGCGTCCCCCACTCAGGGTTCGGGTCCGGCAGAGTCTGGCCCGGCGGTGGCGACTTTGATGGCTCGGGCCCTGGATGGGATTAAGGCCATCGATGGGGTGACTCGCAAGTCCCGCAACCTTAAGGGGGAATGCATAAAGCAGATCCGGGACGCGCTGAAGTCACTCCAGGGCGCGGTGGAGGGACTCGCCACAAGGACGACCTCAGAAGAGGTCCGCAAGCTGCGGGCCGACAACGCTCGCATGAAGCGGGAGCTCGCGCAGCTCCAGGCCGAGGTACGGGCCATCAGACGGGACGGCTCCGTTAGGGGGGGCCCGTCTGCGCCTGGAGCTGCACCAGCGGCTCCCGCGCGTGTGGGCGTTGCCCCACAGTCAAGCGCCCAGGTCGGCAAGGAGGTCGACCTGGACGCTAAGTTCGAGGAGTGGGCGGCCAAGCTGCACCGTTCCATCGGCGGAATGGTCAGGGCGCAACTGGAGGGGATGCTAATCCCCGACAGGCGCCCTCCATTAGCCGCCGATAGGCGTGCAGCCCCCGCTGCCTCATACGCGGCTGTGGCAAGGGGGGCCGCCCCCCCTGCACAAAGACCGGCAACACCCGCTGCGCCCAGAGGGGCGCCCGCTGTGCGGGTTCCTGCTACGCAGGCACCCGCTGTACGGGCACCCGCCGCACGGGCGCAGCAGTCTACAGACGGGGAGGGACGGACCGCGGGGTCCTCCCGCAAGAAGCGGCGCAGGACCCGCAAGTCCGCCCGCCCCGCCGAAACGCGGCAGGCTGCCAAGGCGGCCCCCAAGCAGGCGCCGCCGCGCCTGGCCGAAGCCAAGACGGCGGCGATTGTCGTGGCCCTCACGCCTGACGCAGTCAGTCGGGGGGTCACGTACGCCGCCGTGTTGGAAAATGCCAGACGCGCGGTGGACCTTCGCGAGGCTGGGATCTCGAAGATCTCGTGCCGGACCACAGCGTCCGGCACTAAGATCCTAGAGATCCCAGGCGTGGAGAGGGCCGCCTTGGCTGACCGGCTGGCCGGCCAGCTGAGGACGGTGTTGGCGGAGGAGGCCGTAGTCAACCGGCCCACTAAGTTTGCGGACGTCCGCATTAGTGGGCTGGACGACTCGGTCTCCTCAGAGGAGGTGGCAAGGTTCGTCGCCGCCGAGGGCGGCTGCGCCATTGAGCAGGTGCGGGCCGGGTCCCTTCGGTCCGAACCGGGGGGCACCTGCTCCGTATTGGTGCGCTGCCCAGTTTCGGCGGCGAGGAGCCTCGTCGGTCGCCGCCTCCTCATTGGGTGGAGTGCGGCCCGCGCACGCGTGCTGGAGCCCCGCCCCATGCGCTGTTTTAAGTGTATGGGAACGGGGCATACAGGTCCGATGTGCCTCTCCGCGGTAGACCGCAGCAAATGCTGCTTCCGCTGCGGAAAGGAGGGGCACGTCAGCGCGACGTGCGGCGCCGCAGAGCCACGTTGTGGCCTATGCGCCGGGCTCGGCCAGCCGGCCAGCCACGTCATGGGAGGAGGGAAGTGCAACCCTCCTCCCACTAAGGCCAGACGGCCCACTATGCGCTCAGCGCCAAGGATCTCTGTCGCCGAGGCGACAGAACGTGTCGGGGTGATGGAGTGCCAGTGATGGTGCTCCGTCCCCTGGCCCACTCACATGTGCCTGCGGGGCGGCGGGCAGGGCGGCCCGTCGTCCAACCACGCAGGCACATGACGGAGGCGCGCGTGTGTGTTCCGCGCGCGCCCCAGCGGACTTGTGTGGAGGGGAGCGTTCTCATCTTCCCCCTCCCACCTATCGAGTAGAGGCTCGCACGCGGGCCAGCATCCAGGGGGTCGCGGTTGTGTCATTTCTGGATCCCGTGACCCCCTGGGCCAAATGCGAGGAGGAACACCCGGGGGGTTTTAGTTAGGGTATACGCTTCACGGAGTCCCACATACCCCCTGCCCTGGCGCCTTACAGGGCAGGGGGATCCATAAAGGATTTCCCACCGGTCAAAAAAAAAAAAAAAAAAAAGTAGTAGGGAGTGACACAGGTGATACGATACAGGTCTCGCTCTCGATACTCGCTTGCGTCAGGTCTACTAGTGGGAAAAAGATGATTATTCATAATGTGTAATGAAAAAGCATTCTGTATTAGCGCAATCTATTTATATTAGTATTAGACACAACCATAATAATTCTGAATATAGAATCACCAACCTATTATTTGACTAATATCTAGTAACAGGTATAGTATCATAGTATGGCGTAGTGAATATATTCAGTAATAGGAATATGATTAAGTAATCCTAATAAAACATCACTAGAAGTAGAAAGTGAAATAAGGCTTATTAAGATTGACAAAGGCCGCTTGCAACTTTGTCTGGTATGCGGTCACTAACTACAGCCGAAGCCTGCCACTATCACATGATTCATAGGGATTAGGTAGATGTGGTGCAAAGACCTTCAATCTGAAACCCCACATGTACCATCTCCACGTACTTAAGTCACCATCATCTGTGAGGGTGTTAGTCGAATCAAGTGACAACAAACTGGAGGTAGGCTTTGGCGATGGTAACTGATCACCCACCAGATGAAGCTACGCACATCATTTCTCAACATCAAGCAAATAATCAAAGCCGTGCACATCATTGCCTAGTATCAGTGAATGATGGAGTGGCAAGTCTTATTTAAGGATAAAAATTACCCAATCTACTACCACTGCTCTCTCTTGAATTATTATAAATTATGACTCAAGTAAGCAGAATGAAATTAATTCCCGTGGTCTCTACTAATGGACTGTACTTCGTAGCATTTTATCTCAAGTTTCTAATGACTCAATGACACTTAATCAAATCAAATGACTTAAAATTACTCACGCATTATTAGTGTTATCGCTATGATATTAGGTTAAAGTAAATGAATTTTGAAATAGAATTGAGAATCTTTAAAAAAAAGTCTTATTATATTTAGTAGAAAATTGAATTAATCTTGAAGAACCCTTTAGTCGAGCGGTGTAAGCCGCCTCGTTGGGCATACTGTACAAGAGAGGTTACAGGCTCGCCCAGGACATTCTTCGTTTATTCTTCGATAGGCTGGCGCTTGACTACAACTTACCTGATGTTAAGCAATGATGTAGACTACGATGGGATGCGCCAGCCCAATGTACCGATTCACTCGTGACTACGAATGACTTTCGGTGAGAAGGTGGCAATGAATTGAGGCTCCTTAAGGTTGAAACCATAAAAGAGCAACAATTTCGACCCACCCTCTTAAATGGCATCACCAGACATCGCACCGGAACACGGCAAGGCCGCTTGGCGGTGCGACTTTATCTGATGGGTGGTCATTAACCACGGCCGAAGCCTACCACCAGTTAATTACCCGTAAATATAATTACTTGACTGTCACCTGATTTGCACCACCCGGGGACCACGTCTGGAGATTCAGATAAAAGGTGCACTTATGAGGACGTCTGTGGCCTCAGTTAGCTTAGTACAACATTTTTAGCATAAAATCGCTTGTTACTTTTAATGCAGATGGAATTTTATCTTATGCAAAGATTTAAATAATGGTTTCAAATTATTTTACATTTTGTGTTCAACAGATTTCATCTTAACGATTGACTCTCATATACAGTGCAATGACTTTTAATCTCTCGTAATCCTATCTTTTATAGAAGTATTAAATATTTGAAAATTTATCGCATTATCTTGTGATTTGATAGCTACATTGTCAATAACTATTGCATATTACTGAGAATTATCATATTGCTATAATCTACCTGTCTTCAAGTCACGAGTGAATCGGTATTTATTAGGTAAGCGCGTTTCATCGTAGACTGTAACATTGCTTCACATCAGACAAGTTATGGTCAAGTGCAAACCTATTATATAATAAAAAAAAATATTGCCAAGCTGAAATTTTTTATTCATTTCGTTATAAGAACTGAAAAGTTAATAAAATTGAAAATCTATACAGTAAAAAAATTAATGACAAAATTTCAAAAAAAAAACGCAAAAATGCACCAATTTTTACCTTTTTGTTATGTTATTAAAATCATTACGGAAAAGTTAAAAAGGAAACGTAAAAGTGCTAAAGTAAATAAATACCTAGATTTTTAATAAAACTAGGTAGAGCCCGCGACTTTGTCAACTATTTTGGTAAAAGTAACCTATGCTATTATGTACTACTTATAATCTATCTGTGTGCCAAATTTTATCTAAATCTGTCCGCTAGATTTTGCGTGAAAGAGAGTTGTCTCTTTACACTTACACAAATCCACAAATTAATACAAACTTACCCCCGTATTCATAAACGTCTTCATGTAATCATCACGTCAATCTTTTCAGTATCCCACAGCTGGGCACGGGTCTTCTCTTAACCATCTTACGAGTTGATAGAGTTCAGGCATACACGCTGGTCAAGTGCGGGTTATAAGCTCATTATAGCCAAAATCTAATATATAAAATTCTCGTGTCACGGTGTGCGTAATCGAACTCCTCTGAAACGGCTCGACCGATTCTCATGAAATTTTTATGCATATTCAGTAGGTCTGAGAATCGGCTACTATCTATTTTTCATACCCCTAAGTGAATTTTTTTTTTCATAAATACGCGGTACGAAGTTCGCTGGCCCAGCTAGTAGGTTTATAATTCGTTTGTCTTTGTCTATCAACTTGACATTTATATTAGTACTAGCAACCCGCCCCAGCTTCGCACGGGTGCAATGTGTTATACTTATCAATCTTCCTCTGAAATCACTCTATCTATTAAAAAAACCGCATCACAATCCGTTGCGTAGTTATAAAGATCTAAGCATACATACTAATACATAGGGACAGAAAAAGCGTCTTTGTTTTATACTATGTAGTGAAGAAACAAACCAAGTCCATTTTAACTAAAGAGTCTTTTAATATTTTTATGAATATGATCGTTTGTGTTAAGATTAGTTGTAGTTAGATTAAGAAGATAGTAACGATGAACTCTTTGCTCAATTTTCACTCATCATCATCATCATCAGCCTGTTCTAGTCCACTGCTGGACATAGGCCTTTCGTAAGGCACGCCACTGAGCATGATCCGCGGCTATTCTAATCTATTTCTTGCCGGCCGCTCTGCTATGATCGTCACTCCACCTATAGGCCGACCGTTTAACTCGCGTATCGCCTATCGCCAAGATTTTGACTCCTCAAGCTGCACAGACAGTGATGATGATTCAAGCGATATGGATATTAGTGACGAATAGTCTTACATTACTTTTATTTGTGTTTAAATAGTTCTATAAGAGATTTAATTAATGTTTTATGACTTTGTACCTCAGATGGCGATACGCGAGTTAAACGGTCGGCCTATAGTCTGAGGACGTCCTACGCTACGTTAGCCAATTCGTGGTCTACAATCAAAAACTCGTTTACCCCAGCTCATGCATTGCTTGACGTATATAAAGGTTTCTTCATGTTCCGTGAAGTTCAAAGATAACATTATTCTGCAAACGTATATCGCGTCTATTGATTTGATGAAGGTTATGATGTTAAGGTTAAGATGATGTGTATATCATATGAGCCAGGGTACCCTTAGTACGAGTTATCAACACGAAAAAAGTTTTTTAACATTATAATAATAATAATAATAATAATAATATAGTGGAACAATAACACACACGGTCATCTGACCCCAAACTAAGCAGAGCTTGTATGTATGTACTATGGAAACCAGTTAACTGGTAATATACTACATATTATACTTTTCTTTTGTAAATACATAGATACCTACTTAATTATAGATAATTACACCCAGACACAAGACAAACAGACATATTTAAACAAATGTTTGTATCGGGTGGGAATCGAACCCACGACCTGCGGTGTGCAAAGCGAGTATCTTACCGAGCACGCCACTAACCCATCAGCAACATGTCAAATTGAATCTACAAACTATTGTATATACTAACCTATTCTGTAGCTAATCCATTTTATTCTATTTCTAGCAATTCTATTTTCTTTTTAACTAATGTTTTGAACAAAAGCAATGTATTTGAAAATGCATTTTGACAAGTTCAAGACCGTATTCGAAATTTATTTTCGTAATGTTGAACTCGTACTAAGGGTACAGGCTACCAGACTACCCGTGACAATGCACACGGAATACCAACAGCGTTCCAAAGTTGCATTTGTTTGGGGTAACGATATTGGAACGAAGTTCCTTACGGCAGGCTTGGAGGGGATAGGGATTTTGCTGCGCGACCGAACTGAAAAAAATGTGATAGTAAAACCGTAAGAAAAAATCCGTGGAAAAAAGTGCGTGGAATAAAACCGTTAAATGAGACGTGCGCAGGCGCGACAGTCGCATACACAAGCGAGTAGTGTATAATACCTTTCCCTTTCTCCCTCTTTATTTATTAGCCGAAGGAACGTCGTTCCTATCTGGTGTCCCACGACACCACATCATTTTTTTTTATATTATTAAATAATAAATAAAATAAATTAAAATCATTTATTTCGGACCGAAATCCATAGTGTTAGTAACAATGATCTTACAAACTATGTTAGTATTAAGTAGGTACATTGCTAAACAAATCGGTTAAAAGAGAATGCTGTGTCCTTAATTAGATGGATGCGGGTCCAGTGCCTCGTAATGGCACTGTCCACATCCAATCTCTCCGCTACTGTCTTCAGGCTGTTGGAGGCGCCCCACACCCGCTGCAACAGGGAGGCTGTACGCTTTCTGATGATAGCCGAAAAGCTATCAACGTCAGCCGAGGCTAACATCCCTGAGGCACTGCAGTAGCGCGGCAGCCCCAACACCGCCCTGAAGGCATTGTTATATTGAGTACGCAGGGCCTTAATAATACCCCGCATGATAAAATTCGCGTAAGCACCTATTCTATTTCATGAAATGTGCATGTGTGGTAGTCCCCGAATCATCATCCTATCATTTATTACCGAGGTACATAATCTACATGGGCACAAACAGGCAGTGACAGACAGCACTCACAATGATAAGGGTCTGTGCATTGAGTGAGGACTGAGGACTCACGCATTTATTTTGGGTACGCGAATTTTGGGACATACCGGCTACCTACTCTGTTACGTCGAAATATCGATGTGATTTTCGATTGATTTTTCGATTGATTAGCTAAGAATTAACAAATAGATAAAGTAAGCCTATTAGCCTTTCCTTATTATATTTGATCGGAATGCTTTCAGAACAGCGGTGGCGCTGTGTTATAGGCCTCGCCTTTGAAATAACGTGGGTTCGATCCCCGGTCTCACACAACTTGTTTGAATTGTTTCATCGTCGTTTCTATCAGTGAAGGAAAACATCGTGAAATAACCGGCCAGTATAACAACTAATCATTCGAAGATATGTGACATCTATCGCACTTGTCTAGCATGTGTGGATTAAGGCCTAAACTCCCTCAATTCGTAAGATAGTTGAGTAAGTTAGTTAGGATAGTTCCTATAGGATAGGCCTTAATCCACACACGCTGGCCAAGTGCGGCTTGGTGGATGTCACATACCTATCCTCGAATGATTAGTTCTTGAAGCACTGACAGCAAATGTCAAGTAACATCCTTAATTCTTAATACAAAGCAAACTATAGGCACACCATCACCAAATCTTACCTACCATTTTCAGTGAACGTTAATCAACATAGTCTAATAGTTTTCTAAGTACTATTTCAGTTTTACCGTTACAAACATTATAAACTGTATGTAGACTAGTTGAATACAAAGGAACAGTTCCGAAAATTGACCTAAACTTTGATCTACCGTAACGGAGTAGACCTTTCGGTTCAAAGTACGGTTTTGAATTATTCGATATGTCAATGTGATGAATATGTCCTGCAGATTGAGATTTCACAAAGAATAGTGGTATTGTAAATCAATGACATTAGTAAATCAATTGTACTGGCTTTTTAATTTACGGGCTTAATAAATATTTTATTCAATGTTTTAATTTAAATAACAAGTGGAGTGTTTTTATTCAAGTCAATCTACTAGTACAATAAAGCTTAAGAGTTTTTTGTCTTTGAGATTGGTTTATTTAGAGTAATAGTAGCGCAGCGGTTATGAATTTAGCTTTGTAATGTTATTTAAGGGTTCGAGTTCAAGTCTTATTTTTCTTTTTATAACTGTCTTTTTTAACCTAAAATAGGCTTGCGCTTTACCACACCTTGCCTGATGTGAAGTTATGAAATTATTAAGAAAAAAATATATTTTGCAATTTTTCCAATGTCAAGTGTAAATGAGTATACAATCTTTTTAAAGATATGTATTATAAAAACTAATGAATCTTCAGCGATCTTGTGCGGTCTTGTATTAATACGTTAAACTATCAGTAAATAAGTATACAAGTTTTTAAAACATTAGTAGTAAACTAAAAACTATGTCATTGTTAACACGTTATTTTTTTTGTTGTTTGACCAGCTTTACTCTATGTATTTTAAAACTAATAATAATGATTAAAACAAAACTAAAACAAAAACAAAATGGACATTTACAAATAAAAAAACACATTTAGGTCGCTGCCTGCGATAAGGGTACCAAGAAAGCTGGTGAGGTTACCCCTCTGAATGGTCAAACTTAAGCGCTGGCAGAAGGACGTGCCAGCTCTTAGGTCACCTAAGGTGGTAAAATAGCTTTAAGTGCTATGGTTGGTAGGGTTATAATAACATTTTCATAAACACGTGCTTTCAATGTAGCCTCTCTGTTGTAGTTTCAATTTAACTGTCGTAATTTCAATAACGTAGCACGTGTGACACTCACTTTGAGCGTATTGTCAAATATCGTAGAGGGTCAGCGAAAGGCCCGTCTTCTGATGTCGAACTACTGCTTCAGTTTATTTATGTACTGTGGCATATGTGTGTTACTTACCCTTATATTATAAAACATATTTTGATGGGCTGGTAATGTGGCGGTAAGAGCCCGTTTTTCATGTGGTCGTGGGCTGAACGTTTGTGTGATGAACACATCTGTATATCTTGAGTCTGGGTGTAATTATCTATATGTATGTATTTACAAAAGAAAAGTATTATATGTTTATTTTCAGTTAGCTGGTTTTCATTATACAATGCTATGCTTATTTTGGAATCAGATGTGTGCTTAAATGGCCCAGAATATTATTGCAATTACTACTTTTTTTTAACACACACGGCCATCTGATCCCAAACCAAACAGAGCTTGTACTATAGTCTCGCTGGTCGTGAAAAGCAATTATCTTACCGACCACGCCACAGTCCCATTTATAACATTTTTTTAAACAATCTATTGATATTTAAACACAGATAATTAGACCAATTAATATTATACCTATTAATATTAATAAGACTTCGGCCGTGGTTAGTGACTACCCACCAGACAAAGCCGCTTCGCCAAGCGGCCTTGCCGTGTTCCGGTGCGATGTCTGGTGACACCATTTAAGACAGTGGGTCGAAATTGTTGTTTCTATACGGTTTCAACCATAAGGAGCATCATTCCACTGCTACCTTCTCACCGAAATTCATTCGTAATCACGAATGAATCGGTATAGTGGGCAGGCGCGTCCCATCGTAGACTACATCATTGCTTAACATCAGGCAAGTTGTAGTCAAGCGCAGGTCAATTTCAGGTTAAAAAAAATTAAGTTCAACAAACTGTAATCAGTTAATGACGCTGTAATGACTCAACTTTTAGTTTAAAACAGATAAACCGTTTAATTTATTTGGTTAACTAACTTAAAAGTTAATGCGGGCTGCCAATCCAAATTATTTGAAATCATACCAATTATGAGCAAAGTTTTAAAATTTTATGAATTAAATTAAATTAAATGAAGGGGTTAGCTTAGACCACTAACTATTTATTGTAAAAAGTGCATAAAGGTAGAAAGCAGTCTATAAAGACGAAACGAAACCTCTGAGGTATACGATACCTTTTCGAAATCGATTCAAAAGTATCGATACCTTCTCGAAATCGATTCAAAAGTATCGATACTTACTTATATCGATAATTTTCATTGTATATATAATAAGTAGTAGGTATTCATTTTATTTATTCTATATAATACACGTAATGAAGTAATATAACGTGTTCCAGACCAAATGTCTTGTTATTTTAGAGTCCAAAAGAATTTGATGAAAAGAGTATCAAATTTTGTGGTTCAAACTATATTTTTTCCAAATAATAATATTCTACGACATTAACACATACGATTATCTGGTGCCAAGCTAAGCAGAGCTTGTGTTATGGAAACCAGATAACTGCTGTACATGATTCTAATACTTTTCTTTTGTAAATATAAACTTACTAGTTTTCCGCCCGCGGCTTCGCCCGCGGATGTCGGTTATCGCGCTAAACCATTAATCTCTTTTTTCGCAGTCGGATAAAACTATCCTTTCCCGGGTCTCGAACTATCTCCATACAAAATTAGTTCAGTAGTAAAGCGTGTAAGCAACATTTTGAAATCGGCAAGCACTCATAGGTATATCCATAAATCTATAGGGGTTTCTTAAAAAATACTACGGCTCTTAGACCATGATTATTGTAAGTTTTTCGTTCAATATTTGAGAAGAAATACAGTTTAAATTTCGAATTCTAATAATCGGATTGAGCTATCAAACGTCATTGTGTCAAAATAAAAAGTAATTTAGCTCAAAAGCTCGAAGGAGTATTGATATCAACTTCAAAGGAAATCTCCCTCAGAATAATTTCTCAGGCTTCACTCGCGTAGTATTAGGATAAAGATAAAAAAAAATGGAAAAATAAAAAACACGTGTTTCATTATTTATTTTGAGCTATATTTATACTGAATTTGAAGTGAATCGGACCAAGGACTAAACAGTTCTGGAATATTAATTTTTTCCAAAAAAGCTCATTTTACACTCCCCCTGGGGGTTGTTTTGGAAAAATAAAAAACACGTGTTTTATGATTTCTTTGAAGGTATATGTGTGCCGAATTAGGAGTGAATCGGACTTGAGACTAAAGAGATCCAGAGAAACTTTAATATTTACCAATAAACTCATTTTCCACAGCCCATGGGGGTAATTATGGAAAAATAAAAAACCCGTATCTCATTATTTGTCTTAAAATTTATGTGTACCGAATTTTAAATGAATAGGACCAAGGAATACAAAGTTGCATACAAACTTCACCCCTCTATTTAACCCCCTTAGGGGATGATTTTTGGAAATATTATTAGCCTATGTCCTATTCAAGGGTATACACTACCTACGTTTCAAACTTCATTTACATTGGTTGAGCGGTTATGGAGATACGCGGTAACAAACCTTCACACACACACACACACTTACTTTCGCATTTATAATATTAGTAGGATAGGATAGGATGATATGATGGATAATAATTACGCCCAGACTCGAGACTAACAGATATCTTCAACAAACAAATGTCTGCCTCAAGCGGGAATCAAACCTTGAAATAAAACTATTTTATAACAGATTTTATCGCGGTTTATTTTAGATTTTAGATCCGGGCGTTTCAAAGTCTTTTCTATAAATAAATAATAATAAAAATGTATTTATTTCCTCTCACAAAGTGCGATTAGATTGTTAACAGTACAAGAGAAAAACCTAGTAAAACTACTTTGTGAGAGCTGGTGCCTATTGTAGGTTTATAAATAAACCTGTATTACAAGTCACCAGCGCCCCACTCCGCAAGTCACAAAATATTATCAAAAGTATTGTAAAGCACTTAACTAAAAACAGTGAAATCTCTTATTGAATAAGTGTATTTTTGGGAAGAAGTATTGGGCGACCGTGCGCGTGTGTGTGCTCGTGAGCGTGTGCTTGTGCGTGTGCGTGCATGCGTGCGTGCGTGTGTGTGTGTGTGTGTGTGTGTGTGTGTGTGTGTGTGTGTGTGTGTGTGTGTGTGTGTGTGTCTGTGTGTGTGTGTGTGTGTGTGTGTGTGTGTGTGTGTGTGTGTGTGTGTGTGTGTGTATGTGTGTGTGTGTGTGTGTGTGTGTGTGTGTGTGTGTGTGTGTGTGTGTGTGTGTGTGTGTGTATGTGTGTGTGTGTGTGAGAGAGAGAGAGTAATGTGAGTAGTGTGGCGGTTTGAGTGACAGCAAGAAAGAGAGAGAGTAGGTGGTCTGTTCTATAATTTAGTTCAAGGGTTTGAATGAGTGAGATTTTTAAGCAATATTAACGAGGGAAGTAATAAGTAGTTATTAGTTGTAAATTTACCGGTATCGATGATAATCATATTTTATAAGAAAGTAGATTTTCTGTCTCGTCATAGTTGAGGGTCTTCAAAAAATGAGCAACCTTCTGTTTGCATTGCGTTTTGTTTAGTGGATAAAAGTTGAGTGTACTATCCAGTTGATTATACAAGTGACCACCGAGAAAACAATAGAATCTGTGGGAGTTTCGGTCCGACATAATTGCAACGAGTAGGCCTAAATGATGTCTCGGTGAATTAGACAAAAGAAATAGGCGGGGCGAAGGCGTGGCGGTGCGCTAGCGCAGTGCAAGGGTGCGAGTGCGGTGGGGGTGTTAACTACGGCGGCGCACTTACGTATGTAACAGCGTCCTTGTCCCAACCGTTGCGTCTGTGTGGTGTCGTCTCGTTCTCACGATCACAAGTTACCTCTTGGCTGATATGAGCTCCTGGTACACTTCTTAATTATTGACGATTTAAATATTATTTTAACAACAAAAAATGTGTAATATTTTGGTTAGCAACACGACTGCTCACTGCAAGTGCGCGGAGGGAAGGGATCTTCTGACTTCATGGTCACGGGTAAACTGAGGTCAAAATCAACTCAGAATTCCAGACACTGTGAGCTCAGTCACTTCTAGTTTAAAAATGGCATGGTGTAAGATCTGTGGTGTCTGCAGTTTGTATGAATAAAATACAGCAGATACTTTTTATAGGCCGACCGTTTAACTCGAGTATCGCCATCTGAGGTACAAATTCATAAAACATTAATTAAATCTCTTGAAGAACTATTTAACCACAGATAAAAGTAATGTAAGACTATTCGTCACTAATATCCATATCGCTTGAATCATCATCACTGTCTGTGCAGCTTGAGGAGTCAGGATCTTGGCGATAGGCAATACGCGAGTTAAACGGTTGGCCTATAGGGACTTACTTTCACCTGGACGCGTCTAGGTTAAATCGCGAGTCATGCTGGGCCCCTAGACAAATTACATAGAATAACAAAGATGGAAAATAGCGAAATGTATAGGATTGACATACATCTTAGAAATGTCACGTGACAATCTTATGTCACTCTCATACATTTTGTTCTATTCTTACTATCGTAATCGTTTCGATATATAATTTGTCTTGAGCATTTCTTGACGCCCAGTTCACTGCAGTTGCTGTGAACAGATCAAAAGTACGTACTTACATTGTTCCAAAAAACTTTATAGGGTTACACGTTCCAAACACGTTGCATCCTCTAAATAAATTATATCAATCCAATGGACTGAATAATTTATAGCTTTAGTTCAGAACATAGATGGTATAGCTGTAGCAAAGTCGAAGTCTGAGATCCTAAGTTACGTTATAAATCTTAGGCTAAATTTAGTTTAGCCTGTTAAATTAACTTTAGTATCTAAGATTCGAAGTATTTGAAAACTGATATAGAAAACTATTAATTAGATGTTTAACTTTGTGGCTTTTGTTTAAATCAAACATTAGTAATTTTTGTAGGTAAATAATTTCTTTCTTAGAGTTTATTGTGAAGAGTGCAGGACAATCTGTATGCTTTTTTAGCCTAAAATAGATCTACCCTTGAGAAAGAAGCAGTGGAATACCTGCGATACGCGAGTTAAACGGTCGGCCTATAACCCACACGTGGCCAGCGTGTAGTGTAAAAAACCTCGCCTCCACCAAAACCTGGCAGACCCAATTAAGTACAAAAAGTCTTGTGTAATACTTCCTGTGTTGATGTTGTTAAATGATTATGATTTATTTATACCGAGCAAACAAAATAAATATCATAAGCAGAGAAAAGTCAAACACGTATGAAATTAACTGATGTTGATAAAATAAAGCATCCTTTTAAAAGAACATTAAATAAACTCGTAAATAAATCTCTTTAACATAAAATAAAGTAGCTAAATATCGGAAAATTGCCGTCGATTCGATTTGATGATTGATGAAAAATATTCGCGAAAATTTAATAAAAACTGACGGGATGTTGCCAAAATTAATAACTCTTTGCGTTACTTTGTTTCAGTAACAATTTGAATTGCGTTCTGTTTACCAGAGGTTAATGCAAGGAGAATGTTACTCGTATTTGTTAATTTTTAAATAAAATTCTTGTTCCACAGTGTTAGTTACCATACTCCTCCGAAACGGCTTGATCGATTGTTATGAAATTTTATATGCATATTCAGTACCTAGATCTGGAAATCGGCTACTATCTATTTTTCAAGTGACAAGGGTTATCCACCCCTAACATTTTATTTTTATTTTTGGACAATATTTTTTTTTATAAAGTTATTATAATATTTATTAAAAAATACATACAACCCTAAATTTTCACCCTTCTATCACCAACCCCTATTGTTTAATAGTTGTTTTAGTAGTTTAACAATTTTATGGAAGGTTAAAGGTTTGTAAGGTGAAAAATACACGGTACAAAGTTCGCTGGGGCAGCTAGTCATAATAATATTAATATTTTATGGCATTAACACACACGGTCATCTGATACCATACTAAACAGATCTTGTATCATAGAAACCAGATAACTGATATACTGCACATATACTTTTCTTTTGTAAATACATAGTTATAATCTATATATTTGACGGGCCGGTGGCGTGGTTGGTAAGATACTTGGTTTTCACGCCGCAGGTCGTGGGCTCGATTCCCACCCGAGACAAACATTAATGATGAACATTTGTGTTTGTGTCGAGTCTAGGTGTAAATATCTATTATAAGTATATATTTACAAAAGAAAAGTATTATATGTATAGTATATACCAGTTATCTGGTTTCCATAACACAAGCTCTGCTTAGCTTGGGACCAGATGACTGTGTGTGTTAATGTCCCAAAAATATTTATTATTATTATATTTATAATAAAAATGAATCACTAAATATGTTGGTAAGCGCAAATCTCGAGAATGGCTGAACCAATTCCGCAAATTTTTAAAAAAATACTCTATTGAAGTACGAGGAAGGTTCTTACGCAGAGAAAAATTAAAAAAATAACAAATTTCACCGAAACGGCTTGACCGATTATAATGAAAACTTATATACTATACTTATATTCAGTAGGTCTGAGAATCGGTCGTAATCTATTTTCGGACCCGGTAGGTGGCAATGTTTTACCGGGAAGGACGACGTCTGCGGGGTCCGCTACCTAGATAATAACACCCAGGTTCAAGCAAACAGTCATGTTCTTTACAATATCTGTTTTGGGTGGGAATCGAACCCACTAGCTGCGCCGTGAAAAGCCAACTGTGTATTATCAACCACGCCATCGGCCCGTTATTAAGGTTTGTCCTGTTAGTCCAGTGGTAACTGTGATTATTTAATAAACAAGAGGTCCAGGCTCAAATCCTAGGTCAGGCAAAACGTTGATTTTACTATTAAAAAAATAATAATACATGCATGTAGTTAATTATTGTGAGGTATATCGTTTTGTCCGTCTCAAAAAAAAATCCAAGCAATACCTCGAATGACTTCCATGCGCCACCATTATATGGTGGATATTCCACGGGTACGTACAAACCGCCAAGTTGTGGAATTCACTGCATGGTAGGAAAAGAAATTGGACTATTTTTATGTAGACTCGCGTCTCAAAACAATAAAGCATATTTTCATTTCATTTCATATTGCACCCTAGCGAAGCTGAGGTGGGTTACTAGATACTAATATTTAACCATGTAAATAAAACACGGTGAGCACATTAGGTTATTTCACCAGATTTAGTTGCTAACAACATTAATTAAACTTTAACTCTCGCGTCGGCTTTAAATTTGTAACCCTGATTAATATTCAAAGTAACCTTTAAAAACAATTGAATAATTTATTCAATTTAATCGTTAAATTCGTTAAAATTTTAACAGAATTAATTGTTTGTTTCAAAACCGCAGGTCCCTAAAGAACAGTTCTACAAAGGCGCCAGTTTCGTTTAGAATTAAGGCCGTAACTAAGTTTTGAACAAATTTTCGTCTTATCTTTAGAAACTACTGTTTTACACCTGTTATATTCCAAGATCTCAAAGGCTCTTAAGTGAAAGCTCTTTAACTTCAGCGTTGTTAAAATTTATTGTACTTTAAGAAATAATTTATTCTAAGCAGCTAAAAATATTATCTATTTTACTAATTTATGTAATGTTTAGTAATACCTAATGATAATCACTTCAATCATTTTTAGTGTCACACTGCTGGGCACGGGTCTTCTTTCAACTACGAGAGAGTTTAGGCCATAATCCACACACACTGGCCAAGCGCGGGTTGGTGGATGCCACATGTCCTGGAATGATTAATTCTTAGATATTCCGCTTTCTACATTGATTTCTTTTACTGATATTCTGGCAGTCGATGTTATTTTGTTGTTTGCTCTGTGTAAACAGTTTTTGAAGAAAAACCAGTGTATCTAAAGCTAAGCTAAGCTAAACTAAGCTAATTTCTAAAGCATGAAAATCGGGATCCCGGCCGCCCTAAATTTCGGTAATTTAATGAAATCCTTTTTTATTTTTGGAATAATATGTCTATCTTTAAATATATAAAAGAAAAAACTAACTGACTGACTGACTGACATATCAACGCAGAGCCCAAACCACTGGGTCTGGAGACTCCAAATTTGGCACATAGGTTCCTTATGGGGTCTAGGGGTGCACTAAGAAAGGATTTTTCAAAACTCACCCTTTAAGGGGGTGGAACGGGGTTTCAAAGTTTGTATGGAGAAATAAGATTAGTGAGATCAATTTCGCGGGCAAAGCCGCGGGTGGAAGCTAGTTAGACATAATTGTCTAAATCGGAGCTCAGATGCATATGAAGCAAGATGGTAAATGTGGTAGAAAACAGCTTTCTATTTCCCTGTGAAACCTTTAAAACATCATGTAATAGGTATTTGCTCAAGCGATACAGAGAAAATTTCTCTTTAAAAAGCCGATCCCTATTTGCTTCATCTTCGAGAGCGTAAATTTCACTTTATACGAAGTTGACTCTTGGCGAAATTGAAGGACGGAAGCCTGAGATATTGACGTGTTATTAACTTCAAAGCAAATTAGGTGTTCGTTTAGTGTTAAGAAAAGTAAATGTACAGGAATTTAAATATTTTTTACTCATTTATAGTTATCTACTTCGTAAAATAAGGAACGTAGAAAAGAGAGCCAGAGAGAGGAGGCCTCGCCGTTGAAATATAAGTTCACGGATCTTTGTAAGAATAGTTACATCGCCGCTGATTAATATTAATGAAGGAACGAAACCAGCAGGTCTAAGAACTAATCATACTAGGACATGTAATCCACCAACCCGCACTGGACCAGCGTATTTACCTAGATAAAATCCTGAACTTTTTCTACTGGTAAGATAGTTGAGAGAAGGCAACAGAAGCAGTGGGACACGAAAAAGGGATGAATTGAGGAAGGAAACTCATACAGTCATGTGGTCGACGTACAATACGTCATACCTTAGGGTTGCTACTTACATTTTTTTTACCTATGACAAAAAGAAGGGTGATGCAACAATAAGAAATCTTTCAATGGCGGGTACCGACTATAATGTATGCCTACTTGGTACTACACCTAACCGTCTAGACTGTGGATATATTATAAAATGCGATTGCAGTATGTGTGGGTAGCGTTGAGATAGTTGAGTAAAGACCCATCCTTAGCAGTGAGGCACTAAATTCTATACTGGAATGAAAATTAAGAGCAAAGATAAATAAGAACCTTTTTTTAATAAGTAGATATTACATAATCTAAATTTAGTAACCAATTTCATTATTCCGCAGATAACTTTATAACAAAAAGTACAACGTTCCCACAAGTCGTCGCCACTTCAGTTTTACGTAATGAACTTCTTACAACAAACTTGACATTAGGTTCGTATACTTTGTAGAAAATGTTGCCGTTAATTTTCTTTGGAGTACGTTCAGATGATGAGCCCTCAACGTTTGGAGTAAAAGCATTGCACGCACAAAAAAATATTTGTTTAGTGTTAACATATTGCGCACTTCTCAGGCGTTGAACGCGCGTTGCTCAAGCGCCGGTCTTCTAAACGAATTAAGCGATTATCTATTAGCGTCAAAAGCGAGTGCTCCACTGAATGGTACAGAAAACCAATGACCTCAAAGCACGCGTTGACGCGCGCTAACAAAAATCAAGCCATTAAGTATAGTTTGTTAAGCAGCGCCTTTTGTGGTCGAGCTCTAGCGCACGCAGCTTTCAACGTGCATAATATAAAAATGCGCGTTAGTATGTCAAAGTCAGCTCTCACATAATATTTTCAAATGCACTCATTTTAAATGTGGAAACAATATATTAAAGATATAGTTACAAAAAGTAACACAATTGCAAAAACGTCAACGCGATCGTTTGAGTCTAGAAACTTTTTCTCTGACCGCTGCGTTGGCGCCCGCTGACGTGCAATAACGCGCGTATTATGTTTTGTTGTTAGGTAAATATTATGATGTACACGCGATATGAAAATGCGCGTCAAAAATTGCCATCTGAAAATAACCTGTAAAAACGCGCGCTAAGATCTTGTTATGTGAACTATACTAACGCGCTGCGGTTTTCTTCTTGACTCGTAAGTATCTTGATATAGAATAAGTCGCATTATAAAGTCTAGAGTTTATATTAAGTACTTTGTTTAAAGACGATACTTAGTTGTTGTGAAAATTAAATTCTTCTAACGTTATGAGTTTCTTTAAAGACAAAAGTTAAAAGTTAGTTTTTTATTGATCACAAGATTATTAACTTAATATATCAAAAAATGGGGTGTTACCTATTAGTTTGACTTGTATACCTATATGTATATGCATGTTAGTTTTTTTTTAAAAACTAAACATCATGATGGGTCTCAAGGTTGAATTAAATTTTTATTCAGGATTTTTTTAATGAATCATGGTCAAATGGCTAGTTCTAAGTGGTTAGCCACGGCTAAAGCCTACCCTGTCGGTTTATTGTCACCTAATCTACAGATAGACCGTTTAACTCGTTTTACTCTATCGCCAAGATTCTGACTCCTCAAGCTGCACAGACAGTGATGATGATTCGACATGGATATTAGTGACGAATAGTCTTACATTACTTTCATCTGTGGTTAAATAGTAAGAGATTTAATTAATGTTTTATGACTTTGTAACTCAGATGGCGATACGCGAATTAAACGGTCTATCTACAATTTGCACCAACCGCTTTCACGGACGAAAGTAACTCAAAATTTACTTTTTTGCTGGCGCCTTCGTAACCCTGACTAATGAATAATAACCCAACACACAAATCGGTTAAAATAAAACTACTTTACAACGGATTTCATCGCGATATATTTTAAATTTTATATCTAGACGTTTTAAAGTCTTTTCAGACTTCCGGTGACGGTTACGGACTTCAAGGTCTTCATTTTCAATAAAAAAATGGTTTGAGTATACCGCCTGCTTGAGACCCAGTGCTTAATTTATTTGTACTAATACCCATGCAAAATCCATTCAGAATTCAAAAGACTGTGAGCTCATTTAGCTTAGATCGGAACGCACCTTAATATTAAGAATAATATTTGTAGGTTTGTAGGTAACTAGTAATAATCGTAATTATTATTAAATGTCCACCCGTGAACATGAAGTCTGAAAAGACTATGAAACTTCGGGATCTAAAACCGGGCAATTAACGCGCTGACCTTTAATTTGGCTTTACGTTAGACACAGGTTGCGTAAACTGCATCCTTGTTTAAAACAGGCAAGTTGTGGTCAGGCGCAAGCCTATAACAGAATAAAAAAATGTACCTAATCTTTATAGATTAAATCACAGTGCACCATGCCAAGTAGAGAAACTACAAACATTTTATTACGACGCCAACTAAAACAAAAGAAGATCCAGTTCAAAGTCAAATCCTCATGGTGAGATTGACCTTGAAGTTGGTTTTGGCCATCCAAGTTCACAGTACAAAGTTTGGTTGGCAAGGAACATTGGCGCCAACCTGTCTGCCTATCTGAGATATTGAATTACTTTCACCTTTGAAACTGTAGCTGTGGGATTTTCGATCTTATAACATTTGTAACTACAAGAATGAATTGAATAACGAAAAATAAATAAAGACCGTTTTTTATTTGTTTTTTTAAGTGATGTTGTTTTTTTTTAATGGTCGCTTGACGATAACTTTGTCACATTTTGAAGTACTCCGGCAATTTTTTTTGTTTGAAATAGGTATCACTTGAAATAATCTTATAAAAATTAAAAGCAGAGTCATTGAGATTGACAGTAACAATTCTTTAGTATCTTACTCCTGGGTACGAGTCTTTTCTTATGTGCTTTAAAAATTGAGAGAGCCTTAATCCAAACACTCTGGCTATGTCCTTATTAGTAAAACATGTGACTTCTGTCACATATTTTACACAATTTCTAGGTATGCAAGATTGTGGATCAAACCTGCGACCTATATGGGCCGACGGGCCGGTGGCGTGGTCGGTAAGATACTTGCTTTTCACGTCGCAGATCATGGGTTCGATTCCCACGATTAATGATGATCATTAATCGTACACAACATTTGTGTTTGTGTCGAGTCTGGGTGTAAATATAATAATATATTATAAGTATATATTTACAAAAGAAAAGTATTATATGTATAGTATATACCAGTTGTCTGGTTTCCATAACACAAGCTCAGCTTAGCTTGGGACCAGATGACCGTGTGTGTTAATGTCCCTAAATATTTATTTATTTATATTTCAAAGCAGTGGTCAAAACCACTGCGCCACTGCTGCTCATCGATACCGAAAAAAATACATCAGCAGTTTTAGGCGTCTTCTGATAACGTGTGAAAAGGAACTTTATTTTACTTAGCAAACAGTCGCGTTCAAAGTTATAGAAAGACTTATATTTCTGACATCATTTATCAACTGAATAGGGCTCTAAGTATTTTATTACCAAAAGCCTAAAGTTACAACAGTAAAAATAAAATATTTTCTAAGTTTTGTAATTCAACAATAATTCACGCGGCGTAGATATGACAGTGGCTCATAAAATATGTCGGTAAATACGTGTTAGGCTTAAGTCTAAAGTCCGAAAAATATTTGAGTATTTTCGTAAAGAAAATGTTGATAGTTATACGCCTTTCATAATATAGGGCCCTATCTTTTTCTGTATAAATAAAACCAAACAAATGCGAGTTGGACCAACACGTACGGTTCCGTACCATTTTTAGGAGACGTTTTTAAATTTTGTAGCTGTATTTATTTATTTATTTATTTATTATCGTTTTAAATTCATCATTCTTCCTTACTAATATTATTACAAAAGTAACTCTGTTAGTGCCACACGCTTTCACGCTTAATCTACTATATACTGATTTGAATGGAATTCGGTATGGAGAAGTTTTTATCTGACTGCGCAAAAAGAGATAGTAACCATTTATTTCAGTCAACATGTAAAATTTAACGCTTAACAAATAAAATATTAAATGACATCAAATTTGAATACTATAATAGTAATGGTTCATTTAATGGTTAAGCACGATAACCGACATACGCACAGGTTTAAAATACCTACTCCTTATATTTTTCAATAAGCTATCTAGAATTATGTCACATGACTGGCAAAAAAAATCATTTCCGTTCTACCGTCATACGTGTTCTATACAAGAAAAAGATTTTCTTCGAGATTTTATTTTTTAATTTGTTAGCGCTGTTGGTATTTACCACCATGCCAAATAACAATTAAACTAACCCACAAACGGACGGACAGATGAACATGGTAAAATTATAAGAGTTCCTTCTTATATCACTGATTCATGATTTTCGAGAGAGACTGATTCGGTCGAGCGAGCGCGCGAATCCAATCATTCATTTAATGGTTCCCTGTTTTCTTCGGAACCCTAAAAATGAATCTCAGAAACGTAAACCCATAACTTCCGAATGACTGCCCTGAAATGGATAATTCTGTATTGTTATGTTATTTTTTTATTGTGTTCATTACTTTTTAAAGGAAAAGGTGTACATAAAAAAGTGTCGATTCCCACATAATTTTGGCAAAGCCGAGGTAAGAAGTAAACAAAATTCTCACATGAAAAAAACTGACTGATCTTGATTAAAACAACCATAAGTTCTCAGATATGGTAATATTTTTTACTGAATTATCCCCACCCATAATCTAGCCACTGTTACTCCCCATAATTTTCTACCACTCTATGTGGTTTCACTTAACCAGTGTAACAGTAAAAAAAAATGAGAAAGAAAAAAATAAAGAAAAATATTTATTTGACACAAAAAGGACCCAACGACTCAAATAAAAAAAACACATGTAATAAACAAATATATCAGACAAAAAGGAAATAAAAAACAAAAAAATATCAGTGTCACCCATCACTGTCAAACGTGGACATTGGTCAGTAAACGCTGTGAGTACCTCAAGGAAGGCGACCTACAGCACTGATTTTCAGCAAAGTCCACATTCCCACAGTGACACTAGGTGCCAAAGTTGTTAAAAGACCAAACTTATCCACATCTATTAAAATTGCTTCATTTACTCATTAAATACAGTGTACCAATAAATCTAAGTGTTTAAGCAATCCGCTAGTACTATTAAGTAGGCCATCACACACATATAGAACCCGCGAACCCATGCAACGATACCGCCAAAAAGGGAGCAGTGCTCGAGGGGACCACGAGCTCTGGTCGGCGAGGAGCACTCCGGCGCTGAAGGAGAGCGGAGCGCATACATTTTGTTGTAAACCCAGTGAGCCAGGATTGCCAGAAGCGTGCTTGGATTTAAAAATGTAGAAAAGTGCAAAGAGATTGCACATTTAAAAAATAAAGTGTTCTTACAAAGTAGTTCTCTAGAAAAACGTAAATAGAATGTTTCAAGCTACGCTGGAATTAGCTCTAGTTTTGAAGTCAGCAAACAGCTTAACCGAGAAACTCAGTGCCCGAGATGCTTCGCTTTCATAATGAAGAAAAACTAAAGTGGAAAGGATAAAACAACGGTGATTGCCCTATTTTTTCTGAGTGCTGTAAAATGAAGAGTTGTTAATAAAAAGGAGTAAAATTTAATAATTTTATAGCTCTTGAAGGAGTTGTTAAAACGCCTAGTTGACAACACACGTGACCAGAAAGCAGGTTTGTATCTCGGGCAAAGGATCACTATTGATATCTAACGCCCCAATGTTGCTAGCCTTCTGGGTACGGTCCCGAAGGATATCGATGCGGAATAATTTTTGGCACATTAGTTTAGGTGGCTTTATTTTACTTCTTTATTTCTAACGGATTTTTCGCGGTTTATTTTAGATTTTAGATCGATCGATCGATTTTTAAAATAAACCGCGATAAAATCCGTAAAAAAGTATTTTTATTTCAATGTGTGATATTCGCGTAAATCTAAGACAATTCTTTATTGAAGTTAGATTTGATACCATTATTTAATTAGGTTATATTTCTTATTATTCGTGTCTATAAGTTGTAAATAAATTTTCATTTTGTTTGTATTGAAATTTAAAAGGCGCTTCATGTGGAATAAGGACATTATGTCCCTTCAGTTTTTTGTTTTGAACATCAAAAGGTCAAAACGGAAGACATTTGAAAATGGATGGCGCCAATCAGGTAACTATAAAGCTATGGTTAGTGACCACCCACTAGACTAAACTGGACCGCCAAGTGGCTTGACCTTGTTCCGTCGTAATAATTACCCCTCCCCTTATTGTGTTCTAACCATATGTAACTTCATTTAACTTCTACCCTCCCACGAGTCAATTAATACACTAGGCAAGTGAATTCCATTCTACCCCATAGTTACTTAACATTAGGCAAGTTGTGTTCAACCACACGCCTGTTTAAGAGTAAAAAAAATCTTTGGATCACTCATACGAAGCTAAAGATAATTTGTTTGTCATAACATATTGTGTATACATACTGGTCAGGTGTATAATTCGAATTGGCGTCATGTTTTGCCAGCTACAGCGTAAGCAAGTTTACTATTAATTGTAACGTAAATTAAAAAAGAACAATTAAAAAAAAATTTTTTTCAAGATTTACAAGGTGCAATTTTTAATAATAAAGGTCTAATACTGAATGTAACGGAATCATTATAACGTCAACTTATAGATGATGTGTCAATGTAGTATGTAAATAAATGAATTTTAAACATGGAGATCGCTGCTGATCGGGTTTTATTAGGACACTAGCGGACCCCGCAGACGTCGTCCTGCTTGGTAAAGCAGTGCCACCTACCGGGTCCGAAAATAGATTACGACCGATTCTCAGACCTACCGATTCAGTCAAGCCGTTTCGTAGGAGGTTGATTTTTTGATCCTCGTACTTCAAGGAACATTCTAAAAACGAATTAGCGAAATCGGTTCAGCCGTTATCGAGTTATGCGCTTACCAACACATTTTGCGATTCATTTTTATATTATAGATTGTATCGTATGACATGTCCAATGAAAATGTTGTAACTATCTTAAATATATTTTTAGGTTTGCCATTTCATGTAACGTTTTGAGCGATGGTTTCGTGATCAGAATCAGTAATTCTGTAGGGAAATAACAGGAAGAATAAAATGTTACAAATTGTATTATTCGCTCTCTCTGACGAATATTTGCCAAATATTGGTGCCAAAGGTCAAGTTGAACAGACAATATGCCGCCTCCAACTGATCTGATATTGACCTTACACGTTATGAAGGCAAAAACAGCAGTTTTTCTTTCATTTGTAACTTGACCTAATTGGTTAAGTTAATGTTTTTCAATAACCCTCAAAATTGAATCCCAGGGTTACATGCAAGGTTCCTATGAAAGTTTTGACTGATAGATGTCACATACCTACCCTCGAATAGAGATGACAACAATTAATGTATGTTTCTTTTTTCGTCTGATCTGAAGTTAACGGCGATTATTCCAAGCGAATGAAGTCACAGCTAGGTTAGTTTTAAACAGAGGTATGACGTAACGCGCCCTCTCCTTGACTTCAATGCGTTATAATTATCGTAATATTATTTCATGTCAATGATAAAACAAAATATCCGTGTCTAATTTTTTTTTCATACTAATCTTACTGACGGACTGATTAAAATATGACTTTCCATACCTTGTCTTCATCCCTATTACCATTTCGAAGACATATCTGTTTTCCAAAAATGTTATCCTTTACTGATATTTTGATGCAGGCTGTTTCTGTTGGTAGCCTTGTTTTTGCTAAAAATCACAGCGTTGTTTAATACAAGGGGTGCACAAAACCATTTTAGTTACATACTGGATATCATATATACGATAAGATCTCGATAATCGAGCGGTGTAAGCCGTCCGATTGGGCTATACTGTGCCCGGGAGGTCGCGGGTTCGATCCCGCCCCGGACAATATTTGTGTAACACCAAAAATTTGCCTCGGAGAGCACGTTAAGCCGTCGCTCCCGGTTGTCATTTAACACATCTATGACAATCGTTACATGTAATCTGACACCTGGTCTAATCTTCTCGGCTACTGGTTCCCTACGGGTTTCGAGGTCTGTTGGCATTCGCTCGTATAATTCTGGTAACTAGCCGAATCAGGTTAGACTGGGAGCCGACCCCAATAGAAATGGGAAAAGGCAAGGGGAATGAATGAATGATGACTGGATATCATATAACCTAGTAATATCAGTTCTAAGACACGTCAATTTCCTTGATATGACATTTTTTACCGATATACTAATATTGAGCAGCGAGTGTGAAAAAAATCACAGAAACTCGAAATTTATCCTAAGTCTTTTCTAATATCCTGTGCCACCGCGATGCTTGCAATGATTTAAAACGCAGCCCAAAGTGTTGATAACTGTAGTTAGGTACTGACAGTTTAACTCAAAAGACACGTCACAACAACAGTGCGCCATCTGGTATCAACAACATTACTGAGTTGAAAAAAAAAACTTAAAATAAGTCTGTTGGCACATCTACTTCTCAATGCATCAGCTGTCATTTTATACTGTCAACGCGTCTGTCTTTGAAGTCAGCTGTCACTCGAAAATGAACGAACGAATGAACACCGAGCACGGGTGAAGCGGCCATCTTAGAATGGCTGACACTGTGTATTGGACCGTTGTGTAGACACAACGTTCTATCCGGGTGTCCCTTGACACCTCTCAAGTTTTTTTTAATACATGTAGGTAGTAATAATCATTATAGCAGTACAATTTATAAACCATATAATAATATAGTATTATTTTATCTGTGGTCACGATATTCCATTTAGTATGTAAATGTTAACGCTACCTGCTCTATGAATATCTACGAGTAAAAAAGATTATTTTTTTGAAAAGTGTCACATACTTTGTAGACTTTACGTAAATTTAAAAAAGTTGACGTTAATAATTTTATTCCTGAAATTAGTAAAGGTGCGTCACATAAATAAGTCATGAAGCCTTTTCAAACAAACAGTATTTTAGTTTGGTAGAGTCAGCAAAAACTCCACCCAATACCAATTTTCCAATCTGCCGAATCTTGATTAACAAAGAGTGGAAGCCAATTAAGTAAGATCGTGAAGCCGTGAAACTTTTACGTGTAGTCAGTCTATAATATTATTTCACCTAAGACTAGGTACAGGTAGCAAAAAAATATCATTATTTGTAATTCGCAATTTTTAGCACATAACATTTCGTCCTCATGACTCCTGTCCTAACAAATGGGAAAACTTACCCTCATTTGGAAACTAAACAGAAAGTGAAAGAAATAATAATAATATTCTGAGACAATAACACGCATGGTCATATGATCCCAAACTACCTAGAGCTGTGTGTATGTGAAAACCAGATGACTGATTTAAACTAATAGCTTTATTCATAAAAATCATATGAAACTGTTTAGTTAAAAATGGACTCTGTCTCTTTCTTACTTACTATAAATGTCATGATGACAGACAAAGACAAGCGAATTATAAACCTACTAGCAAACCCGGCGAACTCCGTTTCGCCACCAGATGGCTTCGTTTTAAGTAACATTTTCCCGCTTTTCTGTCGAAATTTTTCCTAAAATTTCTTTGCTATAAACCTCACGTAGCCCGAGACCTTTCCAACGAATGCAAAACCGTGGAAATCGGTTAGTGCGTTCTGGAGTTATAGCGTCAGGAAGGAAAAACCGACTTATTTTTATATAGTAGATTTTATAGTAGATTTTAGCTTTAAGAGCTCAAAAGACGTTTATGAATACCGGAGTAAACTTATTATTATACTTCTTTCTTTTGTAAATCTAATGTCAATGTATCCTATTTTTGAATGACAGGTTGGTACAAATCGGTACATTCTGAACGAATTTGTTTGTTAGTCCCAAACCAACACAAAAAAATTCAAAGTGCCAACAAAAAGCTGTATGTACTGACCTTAACGGAGAGAAACACTAATATTCTTCTCAACGTTCCAAATGAAACGCAATCAAATAATTTACTTGAAAAAAGCCTCCGGAATCGTTCGGGTCACTTATTTATTTAGACGAAAAAATACAGACAACGTCTAAGGCCTTTTATGTAGAGTAGAGATGAATTCTGTTTTATTTTATTAGTAGTCTTATTAACGTTGGGGTTATGCCAGTTTAGGACTCGAGCCTGAACTAAATCCTAGGTTTGAAACTTGGATCGAGTTGGACGGCGTATCTACTAAACCTACTCAGGAAAATATTAGTAGCCGCTTGAAGTTGGGAATAGTGCCTCCTTAATCCATCCATATTAAGCAGAGAAAATAAAAATTCACCTCTGTACTCTTTCGCGTAATAAAGCTCTATGTTATGTAATACAATAATGTAGTTTAACCAACTTCATTATCTGCTGTAATAGCATAAAATCTACAAAAGAATTATCTTCCATATTCCGGAGAACAGAACGAGCAATGAAAGCTGGCAGAGGCTCAGTATTAGATCGACAATACGTGTAATCTGCGGCGAGAGAAAACTGGGTCACTGCACATAGAGTAAAGAGGCTTTACGCAGGAATTATGCCTACATTTGTGCAGCACCTGCGAAAAATTTTGTTTTAATGAATCTGTAGTAAGTTTTTTTTGTGATGCAACAAGTGAATATCATATAACGTTCTCACTGATTAACAAGGTGAAACGATAATTTAAGTGATGTGATCTTTGCCTTTATTCTTTAGTTTCCTAAAATATGGCTATAATCACTGAGCACTTATCTCATCGGTTACTTCTGATTTCTTTTGTAAAACAGTAATTAGCTATAATGATGATTCATTATTATCAGCCTGTTTTTGAACCTAAGCATAAAATACCCCAATCTTATCCATTTTTCTTCTCATTCACCTTACTGAGATCTTTACCCGAAGTTTTTAGCCCTGTATTTTGCTAATCTTGGACAACATGTAATCACATGGTTAATCCTTTCTTTTAACTCCCTGCAAGCCCTGAGCAGAGGACTATCAGTAACAACTATGGTTAAATTCAAAGATCCAAGACAGTTTTAGGTGTCCATGAAATTGGCCGACTTCAAATTCCAATTCAAATTTTTTTCACGGCGTTGTCGCGATACAGGCTTACAGGAGTAGTAGTAGCAGTAAACACCTATGGTTTTAGCATAAGTTATAGCATAGTCCTAAAACTATTTGAAAGAAGATGCTCCCAATGCATGCTTAGGTAAAAATTAATAACAGTTCAAAGAAATGAACCCTCTTCTTCACATTCAAATCAATGCTACTGCAAGAGAACGGCCACAAAAATCAATATAAGGTAAACGACCGTGCTCCGCCCGGGGTGCAACGCCAAATGCCAAGGGCACCATAACATGAGGGTTATGGGATTACTTGTTTTTCTTGGCTGCATGTGGAATTGCGTCTGTAACCTTGTCTTCCATAAAGACAAAGTTATACAATAGCCAAATGGCTATTGTATAACTTTGTGCATAGGTCAGTTTTTATCAATTGAAGGACGCATACTACTCGAAGATTTGCTACTTTTTAACTTAACTGATGGTAAGCGGTTATAGTAGCTTATGGACGCTTGCAACATCAAAGGCATTACGCGTGGCCTACCCTTTTGATGTCGCTGAGCACTATAAGAGCTGTCATTACAATTCTGATTTTTGAAAGTATGTTGCGGCCGCACTGATAAGTATTGTATTAAATAGGTACTATCAAAATCCAAACAAGAATGAGCATTTAATGCTAGATCAGAGTTAATTGACGTCTCTGAATGCAGCAGTTAGTGACGACTTTTTAACTGGCATTTGTACCCGGGACCTTGCCTCGTACCATAACGAACACACTTACTACTGGATGCGCAACATTAGCACTTTCTTCTTCTTACTATAATAAAACGCGAAAGTTTGTAATGATGTGTGTAAGTTTAGACGTGAATTACTCTTTCACCTAAAAACTACTTTACGAATTTGGATGAAGTTTGGCAGATAGATAGATTATAACCTAGATTTGCTAATTTTTATCCAAATGCCAGGCATACGAAGCTTCGGGTGGATGCTAATCTGTAATATTTGAGATCGTTTTATAATGCTTTTAATCATGTGAACGGTCATGTGTCAACTCTGGACGGCGCGGCGTTTGAGAATAATAAGGTCAAGCATCATATACTCGGGTCGCCTCTTACTCGTTATGATAAAAAGTACTTATATACTCATTTTTATGTCAGTTATATACCCCTGATAAAAAAGGGATTTTATAAGTATGACGTGTGTCTGTGTACAAGTTTGTTAGGTACGATACGATACGATTTTAACACGTTAAACGTGCCCATACAAAATGCTTTTATTTCCTTGTGCGTCTCACATATAACTTGAATCTTTATACGTGCTGTTAAAAACGTAAATAAATAATAATAAATGGGCTTGGAATCCAAAGTCAAGAAGACCCCTTTTTTTAATAAATGATAGCACATGAAGTATTTTTGCTCTTGCACTGAGATAAAATGCACTACTAACTCACTACTTACCTATGCTAAATTTCCCTTAGTGCGTAGGTACATGGTCGTTGCGTAGTGACCCTTTTAAGGGGCACGGACGTGTGGAGCTGGTTCATAGTGACCCATATATTATGGGGCACTGGACGTTGAACGTGTTAATGCGGTTTTTTACCAGAAAATCAAAGTGTTCAAGATGGTTTTTAGCTAGGTTAAGGACTTCATTTTTTTTGAATTAATGAAATTACTAATATTTCCTATTACTCTGTCTATCTGTCTCACTTTCACGTCTTAACGACTGATTTAGATAAAATTTCGTATGGAGATAGTTTGAGACGAGATGAATGATGTAAGATAATTTTAATTCGACTGCCCAAAAAAGGCAAATTAATGGTTTAGCGAATGCATACGTACGGGTGAAAAGCGATTTTATCTCTCAACTATCTTAAGATAAGACTTATCTTAAGATTCCTACCTTAAGACAGTTGAGAGAGTTAAGGTCTTAGTCCACACGCGCTGGTCAAGCGAAGGTTGGTGGATGTCACATGTCCTCGAATGATTAGTTCTTAGATATGCCGTATCCTCACGATGTTTTCTTGATACTGACTGATATTGAGCAGCTGTAATGAATAAATCCACACAAAGATGTGTGGGTACGGCCGGGTATCGAACCCGCGTTCTTATATTTTTAAGGCGAGGCCCGTAACGTTGCGCCATCGCTGCTCCTATTGACAATAAAATTAACCTAAATTATAACCTCAATATTCACTTAAATAAAAAAAGACAAATAGCAGTACCAGATTTTCTATCATACTTTAAAAAGGGTAAAAACCTTTTATTTATTACATTATTGAACTTGTAAGATTATATTTAAGTATTTGATAAACTTCTAAATATTTTATGAAGCTTGAGAAATTGTTTATGCGATCTGTAATTCAATTATTTCGAATGATGATTAATAAAGTTGTAGGGAGGTTCTAAAAGTTTTATCAGAAATTATTTTATTATTGTATTCAGTGAACCATCGTCCGAAGTACCGATAACCGCTGGGGAATTAAGAATTACGGTTCTCTAGTGGAGACCACACAATGCGCGCCGCAGCGTCGGCGAACTTAACAGATCCCAGCAGATCACAAAAAAATTAGTGTTCCGATTGCATGCAGGCGAGTTCTATAGTTCCTGATACTTTTTAAAAATAGTCGCGGCGTTTTTACGATAAAAATGTCATATTGTGTTTATAACCAAACTCCTCTTAAACGGATTAATCGATTTTCATGATTTTTTTCATCTATATTTGGTAGTTCTGAGAATCGGTCATAATCTATTTTTCACACGCCTAAGTAGTATAGTGCCGCTCCAAAAGTGTTTAAATATTTTTTTTCATTATATGGTACTAGCTCCCGCCCGCCGCCGCTTCGCCCGCGCAAGTGATCTCACTAATCTTGTTTCTCCATACAAACTTTGGAACCCCGTTTTACCCCCTTAAAGGGTGAGTTTTCAAAAATCCTTTCTTAGTGCACCCCTAGACCCCATAAGGAACCTATATGCCAAGTTTAGAGTCTCCAGACCCAGCGGTTTGGGCTCTGCGTTGATATGTCAGTCAGTTTCTTCTTTTATATATTTAGATTGAAAATTTTACGCCTATTTTTATAGGATATTAGGAATTTAGATTTAAACTAGCTGCCCCAGCGAACTTCGTACCGCGCAAAATTGTGAATCTAAACCATTCCCAGATCCCCTTGAACACACACAAAAAATTTCATCAAAATCGGTCCAGTCGTTTAGGAGGAGTTCAGTCACATACACACGCACACAAGAAATATATATATTAAGATAATTAAAATTGTTAAGGAAAGTTTAAAAGGTCAGAAATATGCGGGACAAATTTTGCTGAGGCAGCTAGTATTTTCATAAAAATAAATCTTTGTATTCACATGATCATTTTAACAGTCATACATCCATTTCTTTGATCATTTAATATCAGCAGTTTGCTATTAAGTGAGTGTGGAAGGTGTTTAACTAGATGATAAATGCGAAGATTGTATTATCAAAGTAGGTAAAATCGGTATATTTGGAGCCGCATCAGTGTTTTTTTTTACTACAGTCTAGTTTTATAGGCTAGTTTTTTACCTAGTATTTAGATTTATTATCTAAATACTAGGTAAAAAACTAGACTAGAAAATATAAATCCTCCTTCCAATGACAAAATAGTTGCTAGCAAAATTCCTTTTTATATAGAACTTTATTCATGATTCTGATCGTTCTAACAATAAATTTCAGTAACTTCAAGTGACATGTCACAAGACTAAAGCTCTTTGAACAGAATAAGCTCACACTTAAGTACTATGATAAAGCTCGGGATATCTATTCGTATTTAGACTATCAATTTGGCTAAGGTTGACACTTTTTACATCTTCTATTTTTACATCTTATATCTAGCGAAAAAGAATTTAATTAGTTTAAACTTAAATATGCGAATATTACTTATTGAAATTAAATTACTTTATGACGGATGTTACCGCGGTTTATTTTTTATTTTATATCCCGACGTTTCAAAGTTTATTCAGACTTCATGGTCACGATTAAATGGGCCGATTGAAGCAAACTTAGCTCATAGTGTTTTGAATTCTGAATGAGTTTTGCTTAACTTAAGCACTGGGTTAGGGACTCAGTGCAGGTGATATGTTCCAATCATTTTCTCTGTTGAAATTAGAATGTTTTTATTTCAAGACACTGTAAGCTCAGTTTGCTTAAATCGAAACACAACTTGAATAATACAATGTTTGTTGGTAGAAATAATTGCAATTAATAACTTGGGATGTCAAATCAGTCCACCCGTGACTATGAAGTCTGAAAAGACTTTGAAACTTCGGAATATAATATCTATAATAAACCACGATAAAATCCGTTATAAAGCAGTTTTTTTTAGAATAAAATTGAAACTTTAAAATACGCTTCCAAACTCCAATTTGGGTTCTCACAGTTAAGTAGGTACTATCACAGGTGCTATGATAAAGGTCGGACTTCTTTTCGTATTTCAAATATAAATTTGGCAAAGGCTTACACAGGAGTTTTACATGTTCTTTTTTTAGCAGATAAGAATAAGAATCAACTTTAAAGTACACTTTTACTATGCGTTTCAAATAAGAATAGGATTGGAAATCCGCCATCTTGGACTGGAATACGCAACAACTTCACATTTTTTAATACAGTGAGCAAAAATGTTTGTTTGATATTATAATCACATCTAAATAAAAAAAAATGCGTATATCTTACTGCCTTTTGAGTAAGATTGGACATTTGGAGTCGAATATTTAGATACGAATATATTTTATTAACTTCCGATGACAAAAATCGGAGTTATAAGTTAAAACGTTTGTTTTTATCCGTATATATGAATTTGTGTGCAACTTTGTGGTATCCTAGCGCCTAAATTTACTTAGGTAGGTAGCTGCATTGTAACTACATACTTGTGTAAAGTTTTCACATAAATCACTCTTCCATTTCAAAGTTACAATATTGTCTGTGGTTTGACATTTTGTGCTGGCGCTATTTTTGCTTGGTGTTTGGTATGAAGTTAGCCGCGAGTCCAGTCCTATTCTTATTTGAAACGCCAGAAAACTTCAAGATTATTCTAAAATTAAAAGATATTATTTGAATTTGGAAGAATTTTTTGACGATTAGTTTAGTTCTTATTTGGTTTGTGTTGAGATTGTTATTCAGTTAGGTTAAAAAAAAGGTTACGTTAGGGTCCTTTTTTTATCCAATTGTATCGTTATGTTCTAAGTAAATGTATTCAATGAGATAATTTCAAAATAAATCTCTTTTGAAAAAAAAAAAATTACATTCTATATTTGACCGACCCCTAACAAACAAATATAGGAATCTCTCCTTTTTACAACGGTTTAAAAACCTTTACGCAACCTTAAAATAAAATCCATCTATCACTTTGTTGTTTTTAAAAACATCATAAGATGCGTATTATGCATTTTAGGCCTATCATCATTGAATTAAGGTTCAAATTCGTTTACATTACGTAAGTTTAATAAAATCGTTCTCATTTTTACCAAGTTTGACCATGACAAAGGCGTTTTAACCCTCAAAAGGAAATTGTAAAGACCAATGACCTTTGATGACGTCAAACAGTACCTCTATAATCGATTTAAACATTAACTTAACGAAAACAATAAGTTGAACTCTATAAAATATGAAAAGAGGCATTATTTGAATTGCTATTGTCTTCATAAAGCACTTTTGCCCTATTAATATAAGTACTGGACTGAATGTTTGTATGGTTAGATATTATTAGAATTATTGGGGTTTAATCAAGAATCTTACATGAAAACACTGGAGATTGCCCGGGAAAATCATGAAGAAACCCGCATATGTAAGAACTAATCATTTGAGGACATGTGACATGTAACAATCCGCATTAGGCTAGCATATTTAGTTTCAGCCTAAATATATAACACGCTGGCCTAATGCGGATTGTTGAATGAGTTTTCTCCCGATTATTTCTCTCAACTCGTAAGATAGTCGAGAGAAGACTCGTTTCCAGCAGTGGGACACTAAAAAGGGATAAACTGTTGAAGTTAGTCTTTTGTCTCTTTCTGTAATGTTTGCTTACTTTTTGAAAGAATCATAGGCCATATTGTTTCTTGTCCCAACTTTGTTTTAGATGTAATTGCTAGTGTATAGTGTAACCTTCTTGGAATCAACAGATGCCGCGTTCTTAGGATTTACACCCATGATCATACATCATGACTGGTGCTAAAAACCCTTTGTGCCTCGGAGAGCAGCAGTCAGCCCCACAATTATTATTGTTATAGGTACTTGGTAGTTACCTGGTCTAACCATCTCGGGTCCTTTACGGGTTTCAAGGTCTGATCGCGGTTGCTCGTTTAATTCTGGTAGCTAACCGCATCAGGTTAGATAGGGAGCCGATAAGAACAATAATAAATAAGACACTAAATCTTCCAAAAAAGTTGTCTCACTATACTCATAGACCGTAAAACCATCGGTTCTGCGTCCAATCTTTCAACTGTAGTAGCTGTTGGTTATTTCCTCCCGTCAGACTCTTAGAGTAAAAGAAATAGAGAATGCAATCTGCACATGAGTTAGCGCAGATACTTAGGCTCTACTATCTTCTGCCCGTGACTTCGCCCGCGAAATTGATCTCACTAATCTTGTTTCTCCATACAAACTTTGGAACCCCGTTTCACCCCCTTAAAGGGTGAGTTTTGAAAAATCCTTTCTTAGTGCACCCCTAGACCCAATAAGGAACCTATGTGTCAAATTTGGAGTCTCCAAACCCAGCGGTTTAGGCTCTGCGTTGATATGTCAGTCAGTCAGTTTCTTCTTTTATATATTTAAAGATAAATCTCCTTCATACCTGGGTAGTCAGCTAAGAGCTTAGGATTATGCAAACCTGAGTTTTAAGCTGTGTAATATAATAATAAAATAATGTTACATAAAATGGAGTATAAAGGTTCTTGAGTCGAGACCACGTAATGTTCGCCGCAACGTCCGCGTCAGCCCGCCACACGGTGGACTGATAAATTTGTTAAAATTGCGGGAAGCTGATGAATGTAAACGGCCAGCAACTGATCGCTGTGGCGTTCTAAAGGGGAGGCATATGTCCAGCAGTTGACGTCCCCAGGGGACAGAGCTTAGGTGATTAGGGATTAGTTTAAACATGAATATTGTATTAGGTAGTATTATTTAAAAAGTAAAAACTAGTTTAAATGACTCACTGTCACTTCAACCCTTTTTAGTGTCTTATGAGTTGAGAGAGTTTAGGCCTTAATCTACACACGCTGGCCAAGTGCGGGTTGGTGGATGTCACATGTCCTCGAATTATTAGTTATTAGATATGCCGGTTTCCTCACGATGTTTTCCTTCACCGATATTGAGCAGCGGAGATGAAACAATTCACACAAAGATTTGTGGGCACGACCAGGATTCGAACCCGCGACCATATTTTTCTAAGGCGAGGCCCTTACCGCTGCGCCACCGCTGCTTTATGTCTGGTTTAAATGACTAAACCTATTAAATTAAGTAAAGGGTTTAAATGACATTTAGCTAGAATTTAAAACGGCATGCTCGATCTGGGTTTGTTTAAACCTGTGTTTTTTTTTGTGTGTCTGCCTACGCTAGAGATAATAAGTACTAAACTAAAATAATTATCAATAAATACATTCTTAGCAGTGCCAAAGAGTCGATTGAAGCCGATCCTTTAGGAATTGGTAGACACACGTACTTATGTAACGCCTAAAAGTTTCATAATAGCAACCAAAATAAGTACAACGTCAAGTGTAGAAACGATCGGTGACTTTTGCCCTCTCTTCCCTTTTTCAGATTTCCACCCTTCGCTACTGGTAGCTACTTAGTTACTATAAAAATTAAGGTACTACCTGCTTAATATGGCGTAATGACACCTGGGACTCTAGACAAATTTCATAGCGAAAAGATAACGAATGATTAGATTTTCACGTGATATTTCGATGGTGATGTTGAAGTCGGATGAAGCCGCAGACGAAAAGCTACTCCACTAAATTATGCTGTTGAAAAAATAACGCGGCCGTGAATGTTGCGTGTACTGAATCAATGTTTTTAGATACTACTATGTATTTATGTTTCAGCCACTCCCGTCCCAGCAGTTACGAGTGAATTATTGTATTGTGTAAGGGTCTATCATGTTACTTAAACATAACATCTTTACCTACCTATTAATATTATAAAGTTGAAGACTTATTATTTGGATGAACGCAATAATCTCATGGAGTACTGGTCTGATTTAAAAAACCTTGCACTGTGATATAGTCAATTTATTGAGGAAGGCTATAGGCTACATTTTATCCCACCACACTGCTGAACAAATGTAAATCACGCGGGTGCAACCGCAAGTCTATGTATACAGGGAGTAATATTTAGATCGGTCAGTACAGGAAAATCTGAAACTATAAGACTTACGAAGATCCTGTTCTTGCTATGCGCAAGCCAAGCGCTTGATCACAACTTGCCTTTTGTTAAGCAATGATGCAGTCTACGATTAAACGCGCTTACACAGTAACAACCAATTCACTTGTGACTCGACTGGCAGATAATAGCTATCGTGAAATAGAGATATCGGCAGCAAATTCAACAACTTGACAGTTCACACACTAAAAATTTAAGCAAATTCGCGTGATAGGGGAATAGGATTATGCAATTGAAACGCACACTCCCAAATGTATCTGATAGAAAGCCGAAAGACTAGCAACCATGCAGTGCTTGAGACTTGAGACTTTGCAATTTAGCCTTGACGAGAGATTCGTTGCTAATAAGCCTCCAACGCCCCAAGTTGGTATTTGGCTGACCCATCCGGCAGTTCCTCATGGATGATCAAACTTGTGCTTGATATAGCTCGAGCATCTGTTTCGACGTGAAGTAGTGACGCACCTTCGCGTCCTAGATTTTTGGTCGCCGCCAGTTGGGATGTTATAAGTTTGACGTATTCTAAACAGCACATTAATATAATAGAAAAATCATAGTAAAAGTCTTTTTAGAGCACTAAAACCTTTCCTAATAGGATTTGGAGTTCGCAGTCGATCATAGTATAATATCATCGATAAATTATTTACCAAACGGATGAGACGGGCGTAAGATGAGAAAATAATATAGAAAAAATACTTTTAGTAAATTGGAAATTTATGTGGTTCCTACGGGATTTCGGTGATATTAGAGGACCGAGTTCGTCAACTTCTTAATTAACGTTTAAAGCCATATCTTCTTATATAAAATTCAAGTGTTTTCTAAAGAAAAAAAAATTGGTTGCCTGTAAAGTCGGTATACGGGCGAAAGTTTTACGTGACAACGACTTTGAGTGGTAAAATAATTTTAATGTGAATATTCATTCGTATAGTAGGAAGAAGGATGAAATAATAGTAACAATTTAAAACATTTATTTATACAAAGAATTATATTTAAAACATTAATTTATACAAAGAATCTCGCTCTTAGGCGGGCTAACTGTGCTCGAGTGGAAGGGACGCGTGCCTTTCACTTTTTATGTCTGTCTCTCTCGCTCTTAGGCGGGCTAACCATGCCCGAGTGGAAGGGACGCGTGCCTCTCACTCGCTCTCATTGTGAGCGCATAACGTGAGCGGAGCATAACGCAGTTTCTTGAAGTGTCACCCGGCAAACCAATTTATAAGACGTTGTCACGTCAAAAATACAAAGGAAACTTACAAAAAATATATTTCACAATGAAAAGAAAGTTAGGTCAGTTTAATACTAAATAAAACCACATTGTATGCATAATTGGAAAAACATAAATGCGTGATAAAATTCTTAGGAATCGAAGGGGGGGGGGGGGGGGGGCAGAAGGCTGGCAGCATCACCACGTGCTTTGTATGAAGATGCTAAAATTGACTGAGATTTAGGACTGCCCACTGTTCATTTTAAATAAACAAAATCTGGATATAATTTAAGAAGGAATTGAATCAGTTTTGCTATTTACAAAATAATTTTAAGGGTGGGTTCGAGTTTCGACCTATCGGATGTCACATGTCCTTGATAATGTCTATCATTCCGTTCTCCTTGCGGTATTTCTCTTCACCGATATTGAAAATCGGCGATGAAACAATTCACACAACCAATAAAATATAGTTTAATAAACTCAAATAACACGTATTAATACCATTGAAATGAACTAAAAAACTAAAAAAAATATTAAAATAAACGACTTATTAAACTGATCATATGTTATTGGTCTTTGACATGTGTGCAAATTTCAAATGAATCTGACGTTTTGAATTGGGTAAAAATCGCGTTCGGAGATTCTGTTACAAACATAAAAGTGAAACAAATAACAGCGCGTTAAAAATTAAGAGTAAGTATGTTGGCACATCCGATCTCAATACTTTAGCTGTCATTTTGTACTGTTATTGCGACCGGCTTTCAAGTCAACTGTCGCGTCTTGCCAAAAAAAAAAAAAAAAAAAAAAAAAAAAAAAAAAAAAAAAAAAAAAAAAAAAAAAAAAAAGTCAACTGTCATTCGAAAATTTCAGCATGACCGAACAAATTAATGAACGGACGGGTGAAGCGGCCATCTTTGTGGAAACTTTGTGTAGTACCGTTGCGTCGCGTCAGGAAGTGCGCATTCAACTACGTGCTCGGTGGACGTTATGCTTTTACCTAGAAGAATTGATGATTGTGCTATCGAGAGATTTTGATGAAATGATTATTGCCGCAGTTATTTTATTGGAATACCGTTTTCTTATCCGATAAATCACACCTACCTAAAGTTGTCTGATAATCCTTATTTTTTAGTCGAAAGTAAGTAAAAAAACAAATAAATAAAATTAATTTTACATTTTGGTGGATACCCTACCCTAAGATTTTATTCGTGAATACTAGCAGAATATCAAATTTTCAAGAAACACTCACAAAGAAGTTTCCTTTTACCTATTACGATTATTTTTCAAGATTAAGATCTCCCTTTGTAACACAATAGCATTTAAGAAAAATGGGAGAGTAAAATCTTTTATTGATATCCTATACTCAAAGGGATTTGATGTCCGTTTATGTTATGTTCTTTTACTATTATAAGGGATTTTATGAGTCAAAACCACAGCTAGTGTATAAATATAATTGAGATTAAAAGCGGCGACGCAGCGGTATCGTCCTCGCCTTTGAAATATAAGATCGCGGGTTCGATTTGTCGTGAAGACATATTATTTTAAAAAGTAAGATATTTTTGCTCCGGCTTCCCTTTTTCAGACTTCCACCCTTCGGCACTGATAGGTTCCATACGTTATAATTGGCGAGCCTATTGCCTTTCAACGGGCACAATTCCAAATTTAGAGCTGTGACTAAGATTTAATAGTAATAATATCGTGGGACATTAGCACACACGGTCATCGGATCCCAAACTAAGCAGAGCTTGTACTATGGAAATACTTTTATCGATTACTGTAAGCTTTCTAAAAGAAGTTTGTTCCAAAAAAACAAATCCTGTTGGGATTTACTCAAACTTACTAAGAGTTATGACATACATAAAGAATAGTTCCTGCTCATAACAAGTACAACACCTAAAATCTAAATTTATGGATGTCACGACAAGTCTTTTATTGTGGAACTTATTACAGAAAAGTAAATACGGAAGACTCACTACACACAAAAGACTAACATAGCATAATAAAATAATAATAATAGTTTGTCAAATCTACAACAAACACATTTAAATAATTCATAGAGCTATTTGCGGTTTCATAAATATACTGGCCACTGGTTTTATCTAATATATAAAATTCTCGTGTCACAGTTTTCGTTGCCATACTCCTCCGAAACGGCTTGACCGATTCTTATGAAATTTTGAATGCATATTCAGTAGGTCTGAGAATCGGCCAACATCTATTTTTCATCCCCCTAAGTGAACATTTTTTTTTAATAAATACGCGGTACGAAGTTCGCTGGGGCAGCTAGTAATTAATAAATATATTTTTTTATAAAACATTCACCATGCATTCTTAAAAAATAAAAATGCCCAAAATTTTATTAAACATACGATACTTAGAAATTTCTTTTTAATACATAGATACAACCAATTTATTGTAAACGATTATAAAATTAAAATGTAGTCATTGTTTCCAATAAATTTCCTGTTGGATGATTTAAAACCAGTAAGTAGCTTAAATTTGTAACTTGGAAATGCCTGGACTGTGGTAAAAGCGCTCAGTAAAGAAGGAAGAATTCACGAAGTTTCATACAAAAGCGGTTAGCGGTTTGACACGTACATTCGTATAAAACTTCTACACAGTTTCTCAGCGGTTTCATACTCTAACCGTGCGGTCAGCTTCAATCTATTAAAATATGCGTGTTTTTCAAATTATAAGAAGATTTTATCACTCGCATGCTTTGGTCATCTTCACGGAGAAATATCATGTCTATGGTTTATAACTGGACCAACTATACGCAGAGTGCTGTCAGCGGTTTACGCATCCAATATAAGAATGGATTCAAGATGGTGATGAGGCCGTCACGTTTCTGCAGTGCATCTGGTATACTCGCTCGCAGGCATTGATAGCTATCATGTAATCATTAGGAAAAAGTCTGCCTTGCTGCTCAGCAAACTGCGAGCCAGCTCCAACTCCATCCTGAACAACATAGCGTGGTGGTCTGACTCCCCATTGTTACTATAGGCCGACCGTTTAACTCCCGTATCGCCTATCGTCAAGATTCTGACTCCTCAAGCTGCACAGACAGACTGATATAGATATTAGTGACGAATAGTCTTACATTACTTTTATCTGTGGTTAAATAGTTCTTTATGAGATTTAATTAATGTTTTATGACTTTGTACCTCAGATGGCGATACGCGAGTTAAACGGAATTGTTCGTAGATGGATCTCGAACAATAATCTTGTAACAAAACAAATGTTTTAACTCTATTTTAATTTAATTTATCTTACTATTATAGTTATAAAATTTGTTTCTTTGTACTAACATGGATGTAGCTTGTCCGAAATAAAAGTTGTTTGTACAGGGATATCCGTACTAAATAAAACTGATAATGGGAAGGACTGATATTAAACACTGATAGTTGCTAGTAAATCTATATTGTAAAACTGATAATATTAAAGTAATAAATGGGAATGAATTTGGTAATGTGAGAACGTGCGGTTTACTTGATTACCGATGACGAACTGATTTTATATTAAATTGTATGTGTAAATTATGTTAAAAACTTGTCGGCATATCTACTTCTCAATGCATCAGCTGTCATTTTATACTGTCATCGCGTCCGTCTTTGAAGTCAGCTGTCACTCGAAAATGTCAATATGAACGAACGAATGAACACCGAACACGGTGAAGCGGCATCTTAGAAGGGCTGACACAAAAACGTGCTCGGTGAACGTTACGATTTAATCCAACGTAATCTAAACGATCTGTAATTAACTGGTAGAATTCATGATTGTGCTATCGAGAGATTGGGGTGAAGTGATATTTGCCGTAGTTATTTTATTGAAATACCGTCTTCTTACCCGATTATTCACGCCTACCTAGAGTTGTCTGCTACTTCTGATATTTTTAGTCTAAAACCTTCAAAAGCCTCCAAATTTATTGCTGATTCGGCAAATGTATGTGCATGCTCGTATATTATTTCATTTTATACTACAGTGTGGTCCTTCTGCAATCATTTATATTATGTTTGTAAGTTAAGTCCATTAGTGGTGAATTTGTGAGCGGAATACTTTATAAGGACAGAAGTTTTTCTCGTGCCAACCCTGAATGTTCGGTAATTCTGCTGATTTTCTTTGGCACAACTAAATATAGTTCCTTAATACTTTTATATGAATCTAGTTGAACGGAATTTAATTAAGGTTATGTTATGATCGAACACAATCGTAAAGTTAAAATCATTCATAATCACTACCTCACTACAACACTTTTTAGTGTCTCACTACTGGGCACAGGTCTTGTCTCTACTATCTTAAGAGTTGAGAGCACGCTGGCCAAGTGTCAAGTGTCCTCGAATGAAGATTTTCTCTTGGAAGCAAAAACTACTGGATGGATTTGGAGGAAATTTGGCAAAGAGTTAGATTTCGATCTAGAATAGCACAAGGGCTATATATTATCATAATTCCACGCGGGCAAAGCCGCGGGTCACTTCAACCCTTTTTAGTATACCATTGCTGGGCACGAGTCTTCTCTCTATCTTACGAGTTGAGAGAGTTTAGGCCTTAATCCACACACGCTGGCCAAGTGCGGGTTGGTCGATGTCTCATGTCCTCGAATGATTAGTTCTTATACATGTCGGTTTACTCACGATGTTTTCATTACCGATATTGAGCAGCAGAGATGAAAAAAACACACAAAGATGTGTAACAACCAGCAATCGAACCCGCGACCTTATCAAAATCAAAATAAAAAAATCAAAATCAAAAAATCAAATCAAAATAATTTATTCACAAGGAATACAGGTAATTATATTATGGAATACAGGTATATTTCTAAGGCGAGGCCCATACCGCTGCGCCACCGCTGCTCAGCCGGTGGTGGTAAGCAGCGGGTGCAGCACGGCGATGTTATCGATCCTGGTTTACAGGAGAGGTAATGGTGGGATTGCGGTGGTGAGTTAAGTCCCAAGCAGCAAAACATTTTTTTCACGTATTTTTTGCTGTTCTCAGTTCATTTAAGTATTTAATACTGCTTATACTGTCATTACTCATAATTTTTGTTTTTTTTTGTTTCAGGTGTTTAAGCTTACACATATCTATCTTCTTCTAAGAAACTGACTGACTGACTGACTGACATATCAACGCAAAACCCAAACCGCTGGGTCTGGAGACTCCAAATTTGGCACATAGGTTCCTTATGGAGTCTAGGGGTGCACTAAGAAAGGATTTTTCAAAACTCACCCTTTTAGGGGGTGAAACGGGGTTCCACCAATAACAAATAAAAAAAATATGAAAAATGGTTCTTATAGATCTGTCAGTTGGCTAATTTTTTTCCTAACCACGTGGGCGAAGCCGCGGGCGGATGCTAGTTTTATATAATTGCAGACAAATTATATAACAGGCTATGCTTATGAAGTCTATTCATCATTGTCATCTCTACGGAATACAACGCGACTTTGCGCTACGCAATTTTAACAATACAATTAATTTAATTTCAAATTCAAACATTTTCAACAAAACCATCAAATTAAGTGGTGTACCCATCTGACGTATTTTAATTAACGGAAGAGTTTTAAACACTATTATGTTCAGATGCTCCTGAAAAATTGGTGAGGACTTGTTCATTGTGAGGTCGAGTGGATTTTTAATTGTGTAAATTCATCTTTACAGCAATAAATTCTCAGTTATAATTATTTTGTTTTTCAAGCGCGCGATTTGGGTTTCTGACCTTTTTTATCTTAAAATAGGCTTGCGCTTGACCACAACTTGCCTGATGTGAAGCAATGATGCAGTCTACGATGGAACGCGCTTACCCAGTAAATACCGTTTCACTCGTGACTTGAAGACCGGCAGATTGTAGCAATCTATTATTCGCTATGCATTTACAAAAAATGGTCTTTTAATAATCCTAATTCTTATTTATTTTGAGGTCTGGTGAACAAATAAAAGTAATTTTAGCAATAGAGCTGATCAAAGAAAAATAATCAAAGTAGAAACTTTTAATTACAAAAATAATGAATCGGCACAATCGAGAATCGCATCGTTAATTTGTTTGTCAACATTTATTTTTAGAAACTTTGTATTTTTCCGATTAATTAAATAATATTGGCCTCGGTAGCTTATTAAATATTGTAGTCGCCCCTAGCCCAGGGGTAGCAGGTCCGAATCCCACGGCGGACCTAAAAGAGTTACTGCCCAGTTGTGGAATTCGCTGCCGGCATCTCTGTTTCCCTATAGCTGAGTCATTTTGTCCGTGGGAGTGCACTTTTGATCTGAATCCCCACACCTGATTTGCACCACCTGGGGACCTGAAGTAAGTTGACAATAAAGTGGTAACAACTGGAAATAACTAGATGTAGGCTTCAGCCGTGGTTATTAACTACCCACCAGACAAAGCCGTATCTCCAAGCGGCCTTGACATGTTCGGGTGCGATATCTGGTGACACCATTTAAGAAGGTGGGTCGGAATTGTTGCTCCTTTATGGTTACTAACCATAATAATATGTAGCCTCATTCTACAGCCACCTTCTCTCTTAAAATCATTCGTAATCACGAGTGTATCGGTATATTGCGCGTTCCATCGTAGACTACATCATTGCCAAGTTAGAGTCAAGCGCGAGTCTATTGCAGAATAAATTGTAGTAATTGTGATTTATTGATATATAAATATTTAGGTAACACCGTTGGCATGCACCGCTCGAGTGGCCGCATAAGCTTATTGGAGGTCGAGGCGAGCGGACGTGCGCTCGGAGAGCAAAACCACCGGTGCTGTGTTTGATTTCTATTACTTCCTATGTTGGGACGTCACAATAATAATAATAAAAAAATGGAGTTAAAAGTAGTTTCAACATTAACTAGTTCTAAATAATCTTAGTATTGCATGTCTTACATTGAAGGTTTCTAACTGCACTATATAACAAAGTTCAATATCGATTTAACTTTCAAAGTAATTACCGGTCTTCCTAACTAGTTTGTAACTTGTACCACAGTATTTACTCGATAGTTTCAATCGGTTATCGCTATGAATTTTAGGAACGATTATGATAATACTCTGATTATTATTCACGTAAAGTTTTCTAAGGATCAATGGATAGATAGATTTCTATGTTACTCTATTAAAAATATAGAATTTATATTTGTCGGCGAACATATCGGGTAGCGATCATTAGATCCATCCCGTTCTTTATGTAACTAAGCTTATCAGTATCTTTGTGAGTATAGCACCTCCTTAATATCAAATATTCACAAAATGTTTAGATGGAAATGGATGCCTTTTGTGAGATCAAAATAGGTTTGCACGCACCACGTGCTCACCCAAATGACGTCATAAACATTGTCCCCTGATGTAAAAGTAACAATCACAGACAAGCATCATAAGTGACGTTGACGTCTTGCAAGTTTGACAACTGACAAGCTAAATGCTGTCACAAGTGGCATCTAACCGTAAATTTAGGCAACAGCTTGCTAATTTAAGTTACCCACTGCGACATTATTTACGAGATTTCTATCAGAAATCCACAAAATAATGTGAAAAATTGTGGAATGGGTAATATAGGTGCACAACAAGTAACCTTTACGACATCATAAGTAAATACGAATTCCATTCAAAATACAAACATCTACGATAATTGAAATCGTGATTCGATTATTCATTATTTGATCGTAGATATTTGAATGATCGTTATGCTTCGATTCGATTTATTCGATGTCAAATTTTAATTAAATCTATCACACTTAAAACAGCATTACAATACATCACACACAATCTTTATTAACTAGACATAAATCTAGCAAGATGTTTACTTAAGATTTATTAGCCAAATAAAAACGCTGTGATTTTTTTTCCTAGAAAAAACTAAATTGTAGCCTTCAACATAATACCTATGTTATGTCTTTGAGAAAGGTTAAAGACGTAATGAAAATTATACTAAAATCTTACAAAACAACTAGCGTCTTGTAATTAATGTTTAACTAATCAAATTCATGTCCAAATTAGAAAAATTTAATGTTCTTTCCAAAAAAATATGTTTTTCAAATTTCCTTTTAGTTCCACACTTCCGATATGTGAATATCTTACGAAGCCCTGCGTTTCATCGGAACAATTCTTAAGTTTCTGATTTCAGTTGTTTGAAGTGTTTTATTGGCAAAAACTTCGGTAAATTCAAGTGGTACTACAATTTTGGCTCTTGATGATACGAGGTCATTGAATTTTTTAACAAAATCAATTATTTTTAGTACCGTCTGTGAATTAAAAGTGAAGTAAAAGTAGTCTACTATTTGCAATAATACCAGCAGATCTGCACGATGTTGTTATGAACTTACAAGGAATTTAAACCATTCTCGCATCCAGTTGACTACACAGAAAAATAATTCAAAATCTATCCAGACGCAAGAGGAGTAGTGATATTTACATGCACAGAAGCAATAATTTTATATTGATACATTGAAAATTTAATGAAATCCCCGATCAAGACAACCATCTCGATTAATTTAGCTGTCAAGCAAAGAAAACCGCATCCGACCCATTCGCTTCTAAGATGCCACGAGCTTAGACAGTCTCGGATATAAGTTCAGTAGCAATTTTACAAATCTATCGCATTAAGACAAGTCGCAATTACTACCTTTTTCTTTAACATACATTAAGCACACATGCAGTAGGTACAATGCAAGCGAATATGATTAACATGCCACTGGACGTATATGCGCAGTTTCTACACAATAATACACGTCAAACTTAATACACTTGTCTTTTTCGTCAGGGGTTAAAAAGTAAAAAACTGATTCTCATTTCTTACCTCAAGAAATAATTAACCCAGAGGGCTACTTATTAATTCCGAATCATTGGACTAATCGATTCTTTGTCTCCACAGTGAATCTTCATTCCAATACCATTACGATTGTTATCAAAGAATACGTTGGATAATTCTTCACTCAAACGTGCAATGAAAAATATTATTAACCTGGATTTGAAAATCGGACAAATATACCTTTATAAACATTTTTAAATGATGCAGGCAGTGGCTATCTTAGTACCTTGTTAATACCGCTCCTAACTTTAAGCATTATCTATCTATATCTATTCTGACGGGCTGGTCGCGTGGTCGGTAAGATACTTGCTTTTCACGCCGCAGTCAGGCATTTGTCTATCTTGAGTCTGGGTGTAATTATGTATATATGTATGTATTTACAGAAGAAAAATGTAATATGTAGTATATTACCAGTTATCTGGTTTCCATAGTACAAAGCTCTGCTTAGTTTGGGATCAAATAGCCGTATGTGTTAATGTCCTACTATATTATTATTATCTTACATCTTATCAGCTTTCTTAACTGCTGCCTTTACTGCTGTCTTAGGTAGTTTGATAACAGCTACCCTGCTATCTTTACTGCTGCCATCCTAAACTATCTTAAAAGTTGAAAATAGGAGTTTGAGACGTCTCATCTCAATGACTAGAACCCCTCTCTTGTGGTCGTGTCGGTTTGCCTATCTCAATGGACTCTTAAAGCGAGAGGAAAAGAGGTCGTAATGTTTTTGTACACACTTGTGCTTTATTTTTTTTTATCCTATAATATGGTTACACAACGGTGCGGGCCTCGCCTTAGAAATATAAGGTTGCGGGTTCGATCCCCAGTCGTGCCCACACATATTTGTGTGAATTTTTACATCGCTGCTGCTCAATATCAGTGAAGAAAAACAGTCTAAGAGCTAATCATTTGAGGTTATGTGGCATCCACCAACCCGCACTTGGCTAGCGTGTGTGGATTAAGGCCTAAACTCTCTCTACTAATAATATAGTTGAGAGAAGTCCCGTGCACAGCAGAAAATACTAAAAAGAGTTGAAGTGAAGTACCTAACTGTTAACCGTGGCTTCGCTCGCGTGGTATTAGGATTAAAAGTAGCGTAATCAAATTTTGTCGAAATACATCTAGTAGTGTTTGCAGAAATACGTAACAAACATTCATACTCATGCACACACATGAAGGATAATACTTCTGATACTAGTAGAGCAGTCGCTGTCAAATTTATTTTATTTTTATTCTGCTATAAACTTCTCACTGCAATACACCAACCAACAATAAAAAACGACACTCAAATCCCAACCAAAACACTATCAAGTCATTACTACTTCATAAAACCTGATCTTAAACATAAAATAAAAGTTTATTCACAAACTACTCTAGACTTAAAACAAATTTACACAAATTTGAATTTTAAAGTTGTTGGTATAGAGTTTAAGTTTGTTTGGCATCAGATGTTTTACAGGCTGCTACAAATTTAGGTCAACTCAGCGACAGATGTGTTGGGTCAGCGTAATTTAGTTGAGATTTATGATTTGTATACCGATATTGTTAGTACCTATATGGTATCTTAGAAATTCACAATACAATAACCTAAGCCATATAATGGGGTAAGGGAAGGATATTTGGAGGATCCTGTGACAACAAGCGAAATATATTGTTTAAATATCATTTGACGGGCCGATGGCGTGGCGGTAATGTACTTGCTTTCCACGTCGCATGTCGTGGGTTTGTTTACCACCCAAGACAGATATTAGAGTGATTTGTTTTGAGTCTGGTTGTTATTATCTATATTAAGTATGGATTTACAAAATAATTTATTAGGTAAAAGTAATCCTGCATATATTATCAGTTATACGGTTTCCATATTACAAGCTCTGCATATATGCCGACCGTTTCACTCGCGTATCGCCATCTGAGGTACAAAGTCATAAAACATTAATTAAGTCTCTTATAGAACTATTTAACCACAGATAAAAGTAATGTAAGACTATTCGTCACTAATATCCATATCGCTTGAATCATCATCACTGTCTGTGCAGCTTGAGGAGTCAGAATCTTGGCGATAGGCGATACGCGAGTTAAACGGTCGGCCTATAGTTTGAGATCAAGTGGGCGTTTTAGGTTAATGTCCCACGATATTATTATTTCAACAGAATGGCAGAACCAGAGAAAAGAGGATAGTATTTAAAAAATTGACACTATCTGACGAAGTGTAAAGCCACTTTTTAAGTTAACAGTTATCGATATTGCGTCTACTAAAAGAAACGATACTGTAGGTGATAGAAATAAAAATATCAAAATTTCCGTTATGCAAGCGTTCTGCAAACTCACGAATGGTGGAACTACTGAGGTTAAGTGCGGCGCAGCGTCGCTGTCTGGTGTCAACTGATTAAATCGACACATTTGTGCTGAACGCTTGCTAAATTTATTGTTTTGATTTGTAATAAGGACGTACGAAGTACTTACATACTTAAATATTTGTCAAAGTTATAAGTTATAATAACAAAAATGCATTTTGCGTCGCTTACAAATACTAAGTACTAATTTCACCAGTTTCTGTTATATGTCGAGGTAATCCAGTAGTTTAGTCTTTGTCACTTTACATAGGTAAGAAACAGACAAAACATGAAGTTACTTTTTGTATTGACATACACGTACCTACTTTTGGTGTACCATGTCTTCCTTGTGTTTGGGCTTATACGATTCGTTTTTACGAGCTAATGCTGTTACAAGGATAGGGCCATTACACTTCTACAGGTAACATTTTTGCTTTTTACAGGTTATTTTCGTCGTGGGTTTCTTTAAATTTTTGATGTTCTATACTTTCGTCCTGTTTTCTTTCAAACTGTTAAGGTTGTTTCAGATGGTACCAATTTTCTGAGCGATTTTATGACGTTATTTAGATTACATAAACTTAGATATAGATCGAACTTCGTTGCTTAGTAAAAATAATAATAAATATAAAATATGACATCAGATGCAACATTAATTCATATAGGATCTATTAATTTTAATTTCTGTTTTACCATGGTATATGCTACTAAAATAATAGCAATAGAAATCAAATAAATTTAAGATCAAATAAGAGCCCAAAGAAATAAAGTAATACAGTACATCTTGAGGAACTGAAATCGCTGCTAGCTATTTACTTCAGTAACAGCTAATATAGGGCATTGGGAAGCTGTTGGTGGTTATTACGTTTCTATAAGTCACATGAATAAAGCGTGTGAAATATTTATTGCTGATGATCAAACCTCAATACAGGCACTCTATCACCCCGGACCCCGTAGGTAGCCCTAGGGGCGGAGATGGCCCGCCGTCTCCGACTTCTCCGTCTTAGCTACAGGGGTCAGCAGAAGGGTCATTCTCCCTGACTTGCTCTGCCGCTTCCTTTTGCGTCATGAGGTCGGTGTAGAAGGTAACCACAGCATTCCAACACTCCTCGCTCCCGAGCATGTTACCTACCACGCTCTAGAACGGTGATGATAGCCTCTACTAAAATCATTGCATTTATGTTTAATTGTGTAGCATCTACGCCGTACTAGCGCAGAAAGAAAAGCCACGACAACGCCGTCGCGTTGTCACATCAGCATCTGAGCTGCAGCTGCGCTCGACAAACGCTAAACGTAAAGAGGTTCTAAATCCTTATACTAGTTTTTGTATGGAAGAATCCTACTAATATTGTTAACGCGAAAGTTTATTAGAACGTATGGATATTTGGTACTCGTTCACGCAAAAGCTACTGGACGGAAATAGTTGAAATTTAGCACGAAGATAAATTGTAGTCTGGATTAACATAGGTTCATTTTACCCTAATAGGTACCACGCTGGCAAAGCTAGTGAAAAATATTTTTTCCATACTCAACTTTTTTTTAACATAATCTAGAGTGACGCCTCGGCTCCCTATAGGTGTTTATTACTGGTGGTGGTGAAGTATTACAGAAGGTGTGTATTATCACCCACTTTTAGCCGTCTATGTTTAGGTCCCATACCTACGTAATAGAAGGCGATACTACTGCCATTCAATGTGGACAATTCCAAACAGCTGAAATAAGATTCTCTTTATTAAGAAGTTAAAATAAGAATTTCCAAGTTTTTTTTAAGTTAAACAAAAATGACTTTTATTTACAAAGCTATCCGTCTTTAGCTGTAGTTTACTGTACTTTTATAGAAGATTTTATTACTAAATAAAATGTAGTGATAAAAACGCTATTACTTATATTTTAAATTCAACTGCACACTATTGCAGTTGACAGCAGTAGAATTTTACACCAGCCTCTTGATTTCCCAAGAGACCTAGACGCTTCTGAAAAATCGAGCATCTAAAGTCAATTGGTCTTTCGTTGCACATTACCGACTTCAACTTTTAACTTTATAGTATACACGCTAGTGTTTCACCTTCATGACAGGAGTCATTAGTCGCTAATCCCTAGAATTCACAATGATTTTAATCTCAACCCTTGAAATGGTAGACACATTCGAAGACCCATACCCAACTGTGGAAAACTGAAAGCCGTACTATTTATTCTTCTTCTTTCAATTTATCGTTGACACCGTTGTCGGTGCAGCTGATAAATCTGTTTTCATTTGGGTCGATCTAGAGCAGCTTCTTTCACCTTCCTTTACGACATAACACCAACTTTTTCATAGGAAAAAGTTATTACAATTGTAGAATTGATATATGTAGCGTATGTAGCCTTCCTCTTCTACGTTTTCGTTCTATCTTCCCCTTTTAAGTGGTTTTTATTCAGGTGTCATGTCGTCGACCATCATCCTCCTTCTCCGGGTTTGTATAGTTTTTATTAACTTCTTTTACTAGAACCGTAACTTTTACGTTACAAATTTATTGGAAAATTGATTTGGCAGTTTCATTTTACCTTGCAAAAGATTTAAAAATATATTTCTTTAAAGCAAGGCTACCTTATCACGATTAGATAGCTATTATTCACATTCAATCTTTTTGAAACTAGATTCTGATAACGTTTTCATACATTTTATGTCAGGGATGGCAAACTTTCGGCACGCGCACCATCAATAGTACGCGGCGCAATGTTTTGGGTTCGCCAATGCATTGATCAGAAATTTAAACAGTTGAATCCTGTTCAGCATGCATTCTGTTGTGTGCTCGCTACGCAAAATAAATAACAATGTAGTGGGACATTAACACCCACGGCCATCTGATCCCAAAGTGTCCCAAACTAAGTAGAACAAATGATGAGAGCACAGTTTGTTTCTTTCTACATCCCTGAACGATAGTGTTGTACCGTGTTTGCAACATAAACATGTTTAACCTGCGAAACTTGCATAAAGTAAACCCTTTAAATCAAATGAAATCAAGTGACAATCAACTGTTACCTATATATACTGGTATTTAACTGATGGTAGGTTTCGGCCGTGGTAAGTGACCACCCACTAGACAAACCCGCACCGTCAAGCGGCCTCGCCGTATTCCGGTGTGATGTATTATGATACCATTTATAAGGGTGGGTCGAAATTGTAATTCCTTTATGGTTTCTAACCATATGCAGCCTCATTTCACTGCCACTTTCTCACCAAAAATTATTCGTAAGAACGAGTGAATCGGTATAGTGATTTATATATTTAACGCCTAAGAGTGTTGAATAACATGAAAAATGTACACATTTATTACTTAGTTTGAAAGTCGACTTAAGTAACCTAGAAATACTCGTAAATTTGCTCCGTCTTCCCTCTTTCAAATTTCCAACATTCTCCACTGGTTAACATAATTTATATACTCTCATATTTGATGGATAGAGAGTTTTGATTTTTATTGTAGTATTACAGTATAGTTTTTGTAAAAAGTACTAAAAATATAATATAATAATAATATAGCGGGACATTAACACACACGGTCATCTGATCCCAAACTAAGCAGAGCTTGTACTATGGAAACCAGATAACTGGTAATATACTACATATAATTACTTTCATTTCTAAATATATACTTAAATATAGCTAATTACACCCAGACACAAGACAAACAGACATATTTAAACAAATGTTTGTCTCGGGTGGTAATCGAACTCACGACCTGTGGCGTGAAAAGCAAGTATCTTACCGACCACGTCACCGGCCTACTCAAAGTTAATTGACTAGTTATTTTTTTAACAAATGGTGCGACGATACGTAAACGTTCGCTACCCCTGCTTTATAACATAGGTACGTTGTGCTGAGCGCGATTGGATTGCTATCATTCGCCGTCAGATGAATTTCAGTGACTATGATCAAAGTCCATTAATAAATAACGTTGATATGGATCACTAATATTCCTTTTAATCCAAAGAGCATAAGTTTTATTTTAACAAAACTGAGTAACATAATGTAAAAAGATAAGATGTGTCCAGCTGGGCACGGGTCTTCTCTCAACTATCTAACAAGTTGAGAGAGTTTCGACCTTAATACACATGCAGGCCAAGTGCGCGTAGATGGATACCACATGTCCTCGAATGATGATGCCGGTTTCCTCACGATGTTTTTCTTCACCGATAATGATCAGCGGCAATGAAACAAAAACTTTAATATAAAATATGCTAAAAAATTGTCTGATTGTTTAAAACTTGGGGTAGGAAATAGAATAGTTTTTATTCGGCGGCGCAAAAAAGGTTAATGGTGATAACCGACACACGTGCAGAAGGAGCCGTGATAGAAAATCTCTGTTGTCACTAGAGTCGTTAAAACTTGATTCTATGCTTAAATTATAGCTTTCTATACTCGTTAGTGGGGATAACAAAGTGTAGACGGTGGACACTGAAGCAAAGATCAAGATGGAAGTACAAGTGAGGGCTAGTGATGATAAGATCCGACTGGACGTAACAGAAACGACAATCTAATCTCCAAGACAGTGGCTGACAAGAACTAGATGAGAATCGCCGTTAATGAGTGGGCTATACATATAGCGTTATTTTTGTTTGTTTCTGTTATCTTCTATCATTAATCTTTCATTATTTTACCCTCATTTGATCTTATATCTTGATTAATAAAGATTACATTATTAATCAAGTCCAAAAAACACGAAAGATTGATTTCCTCAAAATTAAGTTTTATTAACTTACGTCCCTTTTCATTTGACCTAGTACCTATTGCATTCTATCCATTTGTTGATTAAAATGAGTCAGCATCAATTTCCAAACGTGTTTGATTGCGTTTTCGTGTTTATTTCACGTGAAATTGACACGAGTATATTTTAGTATGCAATGTTACTTACCTACCTTTTTGGTTTTTCCTTCCAATTGGAGGTAGTAGAAATGTCATAGTCATTTAGATACCTTTAAGGATTTTTGGTTGTTAAAAAATTACCAATTGTCGTCATGTTTTAATAAAAAATTCTAATTAAATTACAGTATTATAAAAAAATGAATACTTACTATTATTATTAATATTGAATTAGAAATAATTCCAAAACCTAAATGTGTTGCACGTTGTTATTATTTTATTTTGTTAAATATTGACAGTTAGTTTGTAATATATTTAAATTGAAATTATTGTTATCATAATTTAAATGTATATTATGATCAATGGTTAACAATAACTTATTTGAATTTGAATAATTTATTTTAATATCTTAAGGCCGAGCGTTCATTCGTCAAAATAGTTTTAAAATCATTTATTTTGTTACTAGGTTTCGAAATACATCTACGAACAATCGTAGATGTATTTAAAGTCGAATCTCCATAATAGTGTGTTCAGGGTGAAGGTGGAGCTGGCTCGCTATCTGCAGAGCAGCGAGGCAGACTTGTATACCTTTATCGTTATTAGTCAAATATTTTAAAAATAATAAATTTTACCATACTCTTGGCAGACTGTCCACGCTTAGAACACTCAATCAAGTCTGGTTAAGCAAAGCAAACAATCAAAATCATTCGTTTTAAGCTATGATGCCGCAGATAGACGCACCGATAAATGTAAAGTACCTACTTAGGTAACAACCGCGGTTGTGTCACATGTAGTTCCCGTGACCTCCTGGTACTAATACGTGATAGAACAACCGACAGGTTTTAGTGGGTACCCTTTGGGAGTCCTTAGATTACCAAATTTTTATTGTTTTTAATGACCAAATGAATTAATGACTTTTAATGACTAATTTTATTGAGGAATCTTAGGAGGCTGATCGCATGAACTTATTATATTACAAGACCTATTGTACCTTTAACCTGTATATAACAAATAAACTGATTTGATTTGATTTCCGCCCGACTAAAAAAGGTGCATAAGTAAAGACCAAGGTAGATTCCTTGTCATCACATAAACCTTTGGATCTACGCCTACCCTGTAAGGGATATAGACGTGGTGTTAATTCATTTGCACAGGAACCATTATTCAAATTTTACGTGTAGGTATATACTCTGTTGTTGTAAATATAATTTGTTACATTAAAAAAATATAAACCCCGACATTTCCACCTAATAGTGTTCATAACTACAAAAAAAAAAAACTAAAAAAAAATATTTTCAGTTCAAATTTATTTTCAGTTTTTTTTTACTATTTTTTTATAGAGCCGTGTAATAGATACGACGATTGTTACCAGGGCGCGAAATGCTCCGTTCGTCCTGCCGCGACATGTCTCCTCTCCCCTCCGTACATTCTCTTCACTCAACGAATTTATTTTGAAATAAATTACTCCAAAAGTTTCTTTGGGAAAATTCTTTGTAATTATGAGCACTATGTAGTAATTTATTTTACACTATTTACCAGTGACTACGTGTTAACTATACCGGGCAAAATTTTGTTCGAATCCGTTCCACCCATCTCTACTCGTATAACGCCATCTATGTTATTGCTTTGAAATACTCTAACCTCTAAAAGTAAAAAGGTTCTACTTTGCGACTACCCTTGTCGCAATAAAAAACCTTTGGTAGGTTCTGATGTGTACCATTATCGTAGATTTCAGGTTCCAGAAGAGGGTTGAAATTTTCTGTAGCAGTATGTTATCGGAACGATACACAGATGGCGCTAATGTCTATGTCATATTCGTTAAACTTTAGTTAACTAATTTTTAGTCGGGAAAAATTGCGTCACGCTTTTATTACCCAAAGGTGTAGGCAGAGATGAATATTAACCACATGTCGCCGGCTACGTCCAAACTTCAGGGCACAACTAAGAATGTCTAAGTATGTAAATTAGCTTTTTAGTTAAGTTACGTTTTGATAGATCGTGATCTAAAAAAATATATTATATTTTTAAAAAAACATTTACTATTTTCTTCTTTTTTCCATCAACGAGGTGGTTAACTAGGTACCCTTGGAGTCAAATTAACTAGCGTTTGTCCAGGGTCCGAGACCCATTGTCGTCGTGGCCACCACCTCAAAGTGGTTCCTAACTACCTTGGTCAGATAATGCAATAAGGCAGAACTAACTTTGAGACGGAAGCTAAGAGAAGGTTCAGCTAGGCTGGGCATCTTTTGGCAGTCTTCACGTCACCCCTACCATAATGCATAAAGACTAAAGTCTTTAAACATTGCGTCCTGCCAGTTATGACCTATGGTGTTCAAACGCGGACACTCACAATGCGGCTGGTCCACCAGTTCAAAGTCGGTCAGCGTGCTACGGGGCGCGCTACAAAATGAAAGATATAAATATTTTGACCGTCGCTTCTTAATTTATTTATGATATTTTATTACGTGCGCATAAAAACATATGAAATTTAAAAAAAAATAAGTGACTCGCATGGTTTAAATACTAGAAATAAGTATGATCTCACACAAAATCAGTTACTCTTTTATGAGGTAGTGTACACGTTTCTAAAATAAACTTTCAAATGATATGAAGGAAATGACTAATAAGAAATTAAAATAATTGCAAAATTAACGTTATCTGAGAAAATGTATTATAAAATTTCAGACAATTGAACGTATAAAAACGCCTGAAATTCACTGTATTATGTTTCAATAGACAAAACGAAATATTTATTTATGTACTTCATTTAAAAAAAGCCTACTGAGTTTTTTTGGCAGTGTTTCAGTCATTCACTGCACGGTAGGAAAATAAATTTGACTATTCTTATGTAGACTCGCGTCTCAAAACAAAAGCATATTTGCAATTCATTTCAATGAAAATTGTGACGGTGTGACATAAGTGAGAACTAAGCGTGACATAAGTGTGACATAAGTTTGACATACGTTAAGCGAGTGCAAGCGCCTAGCAAGTGTCTGTAAACACAACTAGTGATAGATCTAGCTGTAGACGTTACGAAGATGCGCCCAAAGCAAAGCACTGGTTATTTCTAGCGTGAGTAATAAAAAGGAACCACTATATCAATGAATGGGACTATCCCAAAATGGCTGCCTCAACGAAGATTACAGAAAACGCTGACATAAAATGGACGCTATTTTCATAGGATTTAGTAAGATATAAATTCCCTCTCAAAGAGTAATATGCAGATTTAGATAGTTTTTCATATGAAGAGATTATTTCAGTCTATCGTTTTCGTCAAAAACTTTTTCAGAAAATTATTTTTTTTCTGTAGACTATATTGTCCCACTGCTGTCCCCCAAATTCTTCAATTTAGTCCGTTCTCCCGCGACCTCTGGCCATCCAATATCGAATGCATCCAGATCATCCCGCCATCTTTTTCTCGGTCAGCCTCGGCGACGGCTACCGTCTTGCGGCACCCAGCGTGTGGCAATTCGGGCCCATCTCTCTGGCTGCATCCGACACAAATGGCCAATTTTTTACTAATACTTTTTTTCAATTTAAATATAACAAAATACAAATTAGATAAAATCAAATTCTAAGTTAAAAGCTAGATTTAGAACCGAGGTCTTGGGGGAACATTCCCCGAGGCTTGTGGCCAGAAGGGTGGCAGCATTGCCACGTTGTATGGAAATTGTATTCGTTGTATTCTTTGACCGAGATGAAGGTCAGCTCTCTGGTCACGGGAAGAGTCTACCAAACTTGAAATATCGTTGAAAAGTGCATGGGCGCTCGGGCCCCACGGTCCAAGCGTTTTAACTCCAAACTGTTCAAAAATGTAATTTGAACTTAATTGCTATATTTGCGCTGCTTTGCGTTCTCTGCATTTGCAGCAGCAGCACCCGCAGACATACAAGTACTAGGAAGGTGTTACTACATAGTTAGTTACTAGTTTTTTCACTTGAACCATGTGGTAATTAAAAAATTACTCTTTGTATCGGTCATAGTGAGTTTAAACGGAATTAACGTCAGCTGTCAAGTCTGACTCGAGTGAATGAAGATATATTTTATGTATAGATTTAAGATGATGTTAATATACCTTGTCTTTGTATTAATTACTTCATCAATATTCTGGTGGATCCCGTGCGAGTTAGACGTCCGCTGGCAAATCAAGAGACTAACTTGAGACACCAACTAGAGCAGTCACTAGTCGTGTGCGTGGCTAACCCGCCTTTTATCTTACATTTACTTAGTGAATCCCCTAGGACCCCATAACAGTTTAATACTTAGGTAAGTAGGGTAATCTGGGCGTTACTGTTTAAACGATTGTGTAATATATACACAAAAAACATTTAGTCCTTATAGTCGAATTAAAAACCTCCTTCTTTTTAAAGTGAGTTGAAAAATTATAAATAAGATAGATCACCTTCATTCTTGGGAGTGCACCTTTTATCTGAATACCCACACGTGGCTCCCGGGTCGTGCAAATCAGGTGACAATCAACTGGTAATTAAGTTTACTGGTAATTAACTGGTGGTAGGCTTCGGCCGTGGTTAGTGACCACCCACCAGACAAAGCCGCACCGCCAAGCGGCCTTCCTGTGTTCCGGTGCGATGTCTGGTGACACCATTTGAGAGGGTAGGTCGAAATTGTTGTTCCTTAATGGTTTCTAACCATAAGGAGCATTATTCCACTGCCACCTTCTCACCGAAACTCATTCGTAACCACGAATGAATCGGTATAGTGGACAGGCGCGTCCCATCGTAGACTACACCATTGCTTAACATCAGGCAAGTTGTAGTCAAGCGCAGGCCTATTTCAGAATAAAAAAAAATATAACAACAAGGTCGACTTTCACCAACATCGTAACGACTCAGTTTTCAAAAGAAAAGTAAGACATCTTCATGTAATACTTGATCGTTACAAATTGGTATGTAACACTCACGTTTAAATAAGTATCATGATTGCCAATATGAGGAAAGGTCTTTCCTTAGGCAAAATACGCTTTCGATTTTCCTCTCTGTTATTTTTAACCTCCCTTCTCCTTTAAGGATTGTTGATTGATTCCCTAATTGGATTGGAAATAAAATATATTCCCAAAAAATCCTTCGAAAATCTGATCCCTGCAAAAATTAATAATGCTACAATATTGGAAAATAACATTCAGCCTTACAGTCGGTATGGGATCCAGTCACCAGCGAAGTTCCTAGTTTTCTATTAATTTTAATAATACTTGCGCTTGGCCACAACTGTTGTCTGCGATGAAAAACCAACACTTGGCCAGCGTGTGTGGATTAAGGTTTAAAACTCTCTCAACTCGTAAGATAATTGAGAGAAGACCCGCGCCCAGCAGTGGGACACTAAAAAAGGCTGAAGTGAAAGTGATGGACGATCTGTTCGTAATATTATCGATAAAAACACGCGGCGTAAAATTAGCGGTCAGTGACCTTAGCGATCTTACAGCTGATACAGCGGTGCGTTTTGTACAATCAGGATCAGTCAACATCTTTCGTTAGCGATTACCTTATTTTTTGTTCTAAGATATATCAAGACAATAAAACGTGTGTATTTTAATTAATTTGTATAAATTTATTTTGTCAAAGTTTGTGCACTAGTTATATAGTTTTAATTTATAATATCCTTCTTTTCACCGAGGTTATTAACGTAATTTACATGGTCAAAAATGCATACTAAGCTGTTTTCTTAGCAAAAATTGCCACTCAAATCGCAAGGCTCGTTTTTATCGAATCGCGAGTTAATGTTTTGGAATAAGATAAGTTATCCCTGATGGATGTCGTTCGTAGAAGAGAGATGGAATGTAAATTCAAAATTCAAATTCATTTATTTTGTGAATAATAGGTACCTACCTACATTTAAGGTGGTACAAATTAAAGTAAGTGCCTCTACATTCTGCCACTTACGTTGCAATACGAAATGATCTGATATTAAAATTGAAATTATATTATTCACATAAAAAATATATAGTTTAAAAGTATAAAATGTCAAAAATAAAATATCTATTGTAGAACTACAGAAGTCAAGTCAGTGGGTAGGTAATAATAATTAATAAAACACAGTAATGTATCTTTTATACTGGAAATGTATATTTTAACTAGCTGCCCCAGCGAACTTCGTACCGCGCAAAATTGTGAATCTAAACCATTCCCAGATCCCCTTGAACACACACAAAAAATTTCATCAAAATCGGTCCAGTCGTTTAGGAGGAGTTCAGTCACATACACACGCACACAAGAAATATATATATTAAGATTAGGAAAGTCCCCATTTGGAGTGGTGAAAACTCAGTAATAGGTATATTTCGCAATTATTTTTTCACCTGGTTTGACTGATTAGGTGCTTCATTTCATTACTTCGTTAAAGATGTATGGTTTTTAATTTTAGTGACCGGCCGGTAGCGTGTTCAGTAAAATACTTTTTGCGTTGCCGCAGGTCGTGGGTTCAATTTCAACTCAAGGCAGACATATTTTGTGTGCATGAAAATGTTTGTTTGTCTTGAGTCTGGGTGGAATTATCTATTATGTTTAAACAAGTGGAAAAAAGTGTAACATTATCAGTTATCTGATTTCCCTAAAACAATGTATTATTTATTGACGTGACAACGTCTTATAAATTGGTTTGCCGGGTGACACTTCAAGAAACTGCGTTACGCTCCGCTCACGTTATGCGCTCACAATGAGAGCGAGTGAGAGGCACGCGTCCCTTCCACTCGGGCATGGTTAGCCCACCTAAGAGCGAGAGAGACAGACATAAAAAGTGAAAGGCACGCGTCCCTTCCACTCGAGCACAGTTAGCCCGCCTAAGAGCGAGATTCTTTGTATAAATTAATGTTTTAAATATAATTCTTTGTATAAATAAATGTTTTAAATTGTTACTATTATTTCATCCTTCTTCCTACTATACGAATGAATATTCACATTAAAATTATTTTACCACTCAAAGTCGAACACACACACACACACACGTAAAACTTTCGCCCGTATACCGACTTTACAGGCAACCAATTTTTTTTTAGTTTCTCTTCTCCTAAACTCTATTCTTGACATGTTCTGCTTTAGCTATAGCTTTCCTATTTTTTTTTCGTATTACTTATCCCAATTAGCCGAAAGGGCCTTTATTGGTTCACCGGAGTTTTTCAGCATGTGGAGACTCTCCGCAGGGAGTGCATAGAAATACGTGCTACGACGATAATATCGCTGCGATATTTTCGCTCTTCAAACAGTTCCATCATACTCTTTTTGGTCTGGCGCGGGATTTCTCGCAGCCCCGACCGCTAGACCATGCTAACCTCCAAGCCACGACCACTATATATTTTTGTAGTGACTACATAAATACGGGTCCTATACGACCACAATAAAAGGCGCGCTAGAGGAAATTGCGGCGGATATGGAATTATTAGTGCAAGAATTCAATTTAGTGAGGTCTGAAACCTACGACAAAAAAGGCATGTTATAAATTTGACGTGTATAGAAGAATATGTACAAAATACAAAACAAATAAAAAGTTCACATTCACATAGAAAAAATGTGAAGAAAAAGTAGGTGAAGTGAAAAAAATAAAATAAAAATGTGAAGTTAAAATTATAAATAAAAACTATAAAATTTCGTAAAACGTAAAAATATGGTTGTCTTTATTTTCGATCCGTTTTCACTGGTCATGGTCATTCAGCCTAGTAATTTTTTGTGAAGTAAATAACTCTTATTTTTTAACCTAACTGAGAACCTCTATCACTTCATTTTGCAAATAATACCGCATAAAATTCTATCTATAGATACGACAAATTTATCGTTTTGTCCGTCAGATAAAAAATTATATATATATAGTGGGACATTAGCACACACGGTCATCTGATCCCAAACTAAGCAGAGCTTGTACTATGGAAACCAGATAACTGGTAATATACTGCATATAATATATACTTAAATATAGATAATTACACCCAGACACAAGACAATCAGACATATTTAAATAAATGTTTGTCTCGGGTGGGAATCGAACCCACGACCTGCGGCGTGAAAAGCAAGCATCTTACCGATCACGCCACGACACGTATTTTCCTTTTTTGTGTGATTTAAGATTACAGCAATACGTCCAAGCAAAATCTTGAATGACGTCACACTTTAGTATGTTTAATACCTACCCCGTATGACGTAATGTACCTCTAGGGTAATTCTCGTAATTAAATAAGATCAGTTGCAGTGTAGTTGCAGTTAAGTTTCGATCAAAACAGCCCTTTTCACATTCTCTTAATTTTGCCTCTTTAAATTGCAACTGCACCGCAACTTGATCGGCGCGTCAAGAAATTACGTGAATTAGCCTAGTGCACTCCATAACTTTAATGCGTTGTAGTTGTACTTTAATTGACGGGCCGGTGGCGTGGTCGGTAAGATACTTGCCGTTCACGCCGCAGGTCGTGGGTTCGATTCCCACCCGAGACAAACATTAATGATGAACATTTTTGTTTGTGTCGAGTCTGGGTGTAAATATCTATTATAAGTATTTATTTACGAAAGAAAAGTATTATATGTATAGTACATACCAGTTATCTGGTTTCCATAACACAAGCTCTGCTTAGCTTAGGACGAGATGACCGTGTGTGTTAATGTCCCACAATATCATATTATTATTATTATATTATAATGTTTCATTTCAATAGCAAAGCAAAGTGTAATTGTGTAACATTAATGACTGACTAATTAAAATACCATTTTTTTTTTTTTTGTTTAGAGTCCTACTTTCCAACAAACTGGTACACAAACACACTCATCAGATATATAACGCTCTTCTTTTTGTCCGGGGTTATTTTTTATTTTTTTTGCTGATGACCTAACCCAATTAGCCTGAAGGGCCTCTATTGGTTCACCGGACTATTTCGGTGAGCCGTCCGAGGACGGTCGAACCGATCAAGTACTGTGGCAACTGCCATGAGGGCTCCCCATGTGGGGACGAACCTCGGCTCAGGACGTTGCCGGACACTCTAGTTTTATAGGGGATCGGGGTTGTCCGGGGTTAATGAAAAGCGTTCATAGATACTTATAGCTAAGTAAATGCTTGTAAGCACTAAAAAGTAGGAACCTAGGAGGAGTCGTAAAGCACAATGAGCTTTAACAGAAACTACTGCTACAGTATTTTACTTTAGTTTTCCAAGTTAAAGTAGCCGTACTATGTAAGCGATTTATAAATAAGTTTGTGAATATAAACTTGAACTTAGTAAGTCTCAATGAAGTTAAATTTAAAACACTAGAAAACGTTTTAACCATATCAGTAATAGAACACATTCTAATTAATTTTTCTGTTGGTTCACATTATTTTAAGTCTTTTTGGCACAAAATAAACGCGGCGTAACATTAGCGGTCAGTGACCCTGACAAGCGCACAGCTGATACAATAACGCGGTGGCAGTATGATCAGTATGAATAGGAAACATCTGTTTAGTTTTCATGTAAAATTGGGTTGCAAGTTTAAGGTCTAATAGAAAGAGGTCACTTTACTTCAAGCCTTTTGAGTACTGTTGGGCATGGGTCTTTTCTCAACTATCTTAAGAGTTCAGAGAGTTTAGGTCCTAAGACCGCCTTGGCCACTGGCCAAGTGCGGGTTGGTAGATGTCACAGTCATGTCCTCAAATGAATAGTTCTTACCGGTTATGATATTCAGCAGCGGCGATGAAATTTTTACATGAATGTTATAAATGCGAAAGTAACTCTGTCTGTCTGTTTGTCTGTCGTACTTTCACGCCAAAGGTACTAAAGTGATTTGGATGAAAATTGTTATGGAGATAATTCTAGACCAGGGAAAGGACATAGGATAGTTTTTATCTGATGACGCAAAAATAGGTTAATGATTTAGCCCGATAACCGACATATGCGCGGGCGCAGCTGCGGTTGGTAGAAAAGTAGGTAATTCACATAAATATATCTGGGCACCGGGGTTCCAACCTGCAACGTTATATTTCAAAGCTGAGGCTGGTACCGCTGCGCCCCCCCTGGTTACAAACAATCTATTAGACACAAACAAACCATTTAGCCTGCAATTTGTTTGCTTAGTTAACAAGAGCCCACTTGTTCAAACAAAGGAAAATATCAGAGAGATTATTAAGGAAAAATGAAGATCTCTTTTCATTTGTATTCTGTTAGCAAAACGGTATGGTTTGTTAGATACGATTCGTATAAGACAAATGTTTCCTTGTTAAATTATAATATTTCATAAAGTTCCGTATGTGGTTTGTATTAAAACCTACCTATTTAAATATTTTCTTTTTTGTTATTTTCTTTTTTTTTGTTTCATTTTCTTTTTTGTTATTTGTTTATAACTTTAAGAATGAGGCTATCGAAAAATGGTGAATGTCGATTGGGAACTTATTTTTGTATTCTCGGAAAGTCACGTTATAGACAAGTCTACTCAACTTAGTTAGTCAGTTAGGTTAGTCTATATCCAACGACATCTTAAGTCGATCTTATTGAATTACAACCGACTTTCTCATTTTTTTCGACATATGTCTTGAATGGCGTTAGGTATGTGACGCCACGCACCTATTTTATCTTGCGCAGAAAAGGTGCGTGAGAAATCCTGCATATTTACTAAACCACACTAAGCCAACGAGTCTGAGAGCCTGAACGCACAAGTGGTTGACTGGAATGCGGTGCGTCGCATGCGGCTGTTTTTCGTATTTTTTTTTACCAATGACCTAACCCAATTAGCCGGAAGGACCTTTGTTGGTTCACCGGACTTTTTCGGTGAACCTTCCGAGGACGGTCGAACCGATCAAGTACTCACTGTGGCAACTGCCATGAGGGCTCCTCATATGGGAACGAACCTCGGCTTAGGACGTTTCCGGACACTCTAGTTTTAGGGAATCGGGAGGCAGCGCATGTCGCTGGCCGTATTTTGACTTTTATATGAAACCGCATGATCTCAACGCACTGACATGCCGCCAATCCTGGCTTGCCGCATCCGGTCAACCGCTCATTTTATCGATTACATTCTCTCAACTTTTCAAAGAGGGGCGACCGAATTCAGGTAAATATTAGTACTTTACTTTTTTCTATAATAGATTTGCCCTTGCCTTCAACTTGCCTGTTGTTAAGTAAAGGTTTGGTCTACAGTGGAAAGCACTTACACAGTAAATATTGAATAATTCGTGATTTGATCACAGGTAGATTATAGCTACCGGGAAACAGAGATTACTACAGGAAAATTTTCAACTTTTATCTCTAATTACCCTTTTAAATCTGTGATTTCTTTTTAATAAAATCTGCAACATGTTCTGAAAAAAGCAATTTTATGAATTCCTAAATACCGCTGAATCGAGATTGAAAATATTCAAATTGATTTGCTTTTAAATTGATTTGATTGAAAATACTTGTGCAAATAGCGTCGCTATTGGTATTCTTTCTTACAAATTTTACATAACTTTTTTTTAATGAAAATGTGGCTAGGTTTTATACAGAGATGCCAAGGGGTAATCCTGTAGCATTAATGATCATGAACTTTAAAAGAATCGGATTACTACCAAATATAAATAAAGTCAAAGTCAAAGTCAAAGCGTTTATTGCATTCATGTGTAGGTACAGATGTTTAACAATAAGTTACAAAGTTTCAACATGAGACCCGATTAGGGTATAGCAACGTACAAAAGAAAGATAAAACAACATAAGATTACAATGCAACGCGAAAGTTTACAGGTTTATAAAAGAAGTTAAATTTATACAATATAAAGTCATGACATAATTATTAAGAATTTCGAGTCTATTAATTTAATTAGTTTGTTATTGTCACATTAAAATATTGTTTTAGTCATCATCAGTCAGCTTATTTAGGTAATTATCATTTAAGTAGTTTTATTGAATTATCCTTGTCATTAAATTTTAATTAGGTATTATTATCAGTTGGCATTATTTATTAATTTATTTATAAAAGAAGAAACAGATTGATTGACACATCAACGGACAGCCTAAACTGCCTGGATTAGTGGCTCCAAATGTAGCACAAAGGTTCTGTATGAGGTGTAGAAGTGCATAGAAATATTTTTTCAAAACCAATACATCAACTGTCACTCGAAAATGTCAATATGAACGAACGAATGAACGCCGAACACGGGTGAAGCGGCCATCTTAGAAGGCCTTAACCTAACCTAACACTTTGTGTTGGACGGTTGCGTTGTCGGGAGGTGCGCATTCAACCACGTGCTCAGTGGACGTTACTCTTTAATCTAATGTAATCTTAGCGATCTTTAATTATCTGGTAGAAAATGATTGTGCTATCTCTGAGTCTGGTTCCGGACACACTCCTTCAAATTAATATCAAATTTGAAAAATGTTTTTTTTTATACTAACCTGAAATGCCGCGTTTGGTGCGTCAATTGGCCTCCTAGTTTATTTTACTTGACGCAAATGTGATCCCATTGGCCACATAGACTTGTTTTTGACGTGACAATGTCTTATAAATTGGTTTGCCGGGTGACATTTCAAGAAACTGCGTTACGCTCCGCTCACGTTATGCGCTTACAATGAGAGCGAGTGAGAGGCACGCGTCCCTTCCACTCGGGCATGGTTAGCCCGCCTAAGAGCGAGAGAGACAGACATAAAAAGTGAAAGGCACGCGTCCCTTCCACTCGAGCACAGTTAGCCCGCCTAAGAGCGAGATTCTTTGTATAAATTAATGTTTTAAATTGTTACTATTATTTCATCCTTCTTCCTACTATACGAATGAATATTCACATTAAAATTATTTTACCACTCAAAGTCGTTATCACGTAAAACTTTCGCCCGTATACCGACTTTACAGGCAACCAATTTTTTACGTAATCAAAAAATATGATCATGTCTATACCCGTTTAATATTGGTGAGTGTTAGAATATTTTATTTATTTGAAAACCAGAAAAGTCGTATCCAGTATTTTTATATACCTACCTAAGTTGTGGATCATATTATCTATTTATTAAAAAAATTGTTCAGCCGCTGCTTATGGCGTCAGCAGCTGCAGTCTGCAGTTCGCTTTAGAACAGCACCTATAAAGCAACAATTTTATTTTCCTTTAAGAACTTTAATTGGAACGAGTCCGCAAAAGCAACGCGCAATAGTAAAAAAGTTGAAAGTATTCAAAAGCGAAAAATTTACTTCAAAGTACCTTCGTTTCTAGGATTGCTATTTGCTTTCAACGGTAAAGCCGGGTTCACAAACGCTAAATGAAAATAGTTTGTAGTGAAAACTTTTTTCTTTTTAACAAACAAAGAGTACCTTAGAGTAGGCTGAGATTTTTCTTTTTAGAAAATGTGCTACTTCAATCTAGAACTCATATCCCACATATTGATCCCTGGCTGGTGAAAACAAACCGATGGTAAACGTATGACCTGACAAATTCGCAAGTAGTACCTAATGAGGGGCAGATTGATCCTGGCTTACAGAATTTGCAGTGGTGGGATTGCCTTGGATTGGTTGGTGGATGTTACATGTCTTTGAATGATTAGTTCTTAGACATTCCGGTTTCTTCACGATGTTTTCTTCACCGATATTAAGTACCCGTACCGCTGCACCGCTGCTGCTTGAAAGAATAAAAACAAGAGCTGTGCGTGTGTGTGTATACCTTTACCAACTAGCGACAAAAAGCTTCTTCCTTATTCACCATCAAGCAAATGCTGGCTCTGTATTTGTGAGCTCTTTACTTTTACCTCAGTTGTGTCTCATTAAATAGGAGAAATATATCAAAAGTATGATATATATATTCAATTCAATTCAATTCTTTATTTGCTCTAGACATGTAGGAATACAAGTTTATGACGTTTTGCCGACACAGCGGCATGCAAATTCAATTTATATTACTTAAATTACTAATATTATTATTTAAATTCAATAAGGTCGTGGGTTCGATTCCCACCCAGGACAAATTCTTGTGTGACGAGCACGATTGTTTGTTCCGCGTCTGGCTGTAATCCATACTAATATTATAAATGCGAAAGTCTGTGTCTGTCTATTTGTCTGTTACGCTTTCACGGCCAAACCGCTGGACCGATTTTGATGAAATTTTGTAGGGATATAGTTTAAAACCATGGTTCAAACTTAAGCTACTTTTTTTCAAAAATCAACCCATAAACGTCTGACATGGACGTTGCCCGCCCCGGCTTCGCACGGGTAGATATCGGTATTGAACAAAAATTGTGATAATCATACATTTTATCACATTCTTGGCTTACTTTCCATTCTTAGAACACTCAATCAAAACATTTGTATGGGAAAAAGAAAAGGGCTGTTTTTAAGGATTTCTTGGCAATTATTAGAATTTTTCTCATCTTTTGAACCTGCCCTAGACCTCCACAAACATTTCAAGACCAAGATATGAAAAATTATATTAACATTATAAAGGAGAGGTCAAAAGTGGGCTAGAATTTTGAACACCAATGTGATATACCTCATTGGAAAGCTTATTTAATAAGCTGTTAGAATTTAACTAAACACGAATTTTAGGAGCAACCATTTTTGTAAAAATCAAAAAAATGTAATAGAAAAACAAAACGCACATTACCTTTAATTATCCGTTTCCTAAGCAGTATAAATATTGCAATCACGTCAACAATTGCATTCTGTTACAGTACTTTTCTCTTGTAATATTATTCTAGCTGCAGCTTAATGTAATTATGACGAAAAATATTTGTTATCTTATTAGTGTAATAACAAAACGCGTGGAAAAAAATATAATTACGGGAAACGTCATGATGTCATTGTCATTGATCAGTTTGATTGACAGCGTCGAAACAATTTTGATTTTTTTGGTTGCTCAATTGTCATTTGACCATGGGGTTGCCAATTGCAATAATCATAATATTGCATTAAGGATTCTTATTTTCAATTTCAATTTTTTAAAAAACGGGGGGGTGTAAAATTATTTTAAATACACCAAAAAATTTAATTAAATAAGCTCTATTAACATATGTATCTCAGATTGCTGTTCAAATTTACAATTATTTTAATCCCAGGCTCTATAAATTTTTTGAAATTTTATTCTTAAATTTATTTATATTTTTAAACTATCTTAGTATTCCAATGGTTAGAGTGTTCGCTTTTGTTGTTACACAAATATTTCGTTTTTTTTTTATTCTTGAATAGACTACAACTTACCTTATTTTATGTCATTTGTAGTACAAATGTATTACAACTTATATGCTTCTGTACAAAAGTAATAAATTAATGTTAGAATGATTGTATGAAAGGCACCAAATATATTCAAATTAATTTAAATCCAAACATAGATTCACAGAAAGACGCGTAGCGAGACTTAACAAAACAAACGTTTTGAAACCACTCTGAGACAAGAGATATTTCACCCCTAAATTTAAAACGGGGCTACTCTGTTCACAACTAAATCCTGATGTTACTAAAATTACTCAAAATCAAAATCAAAATATGCTTTATTTTTTTCGAAACTTTGCTTTTTTTACTGAAAAAAAAAACACAAAAACAAAATTAATATAACACTCAAACTACTGAACCACTTTTTTCTTTTCTACATTTTGACGTGACAACGTCTTATAAATTGGTTTGCCGGGTGACACTTCAAGAAACTGCGTTACGCTCCGCTCACGTTATGCGCTCACAATGAGAGCGAGTGAGAGGCACGCGTCCCTTCCACTCGGGCATGGTTAGCCCGCCTAAGAGCGAGAGAGACAGACATAAAAAGTGAAAGGCACGCGTCCCTTCCACTCGAGCACAGTTAGCCCGCCTAAGAGCGAGATTCTTTGTATAAATTAATGTTTTAAATATAATTCTTTGTATAAATAAATGTTTTAAATTGTTACTATTATTTCACCCTTCTTCCTTCTATACGAATGAATATTCACATTAAAATTATTTTACCACTCAAAGTCGTTGTCACGTAAAACTTTCGCCCGTATACCGACTTTACAGGCAACCAATTTTTTTTTTTTTCATTTTATACCTCGGGACCATGAAGTCTGAAAAGACTTTGAAAGGTGGGAATATAACATCTAAAATAAACTCCAATAGAATCTATTATAAAATAGTTTCATTTCATTATAACAGCCCTCTTTTTGTTGGGGAAAAATAACGAATTGCGGTTGTTAGCGTTTAAGGTCAAACGCAGGAAGAGACAACAATATATTCAAATAAACTGATTTAATTGTTCCGTTATTAATAAAAGGTATAAAGGTTCAACAACAGGACATTAAACTTAATATACCTGAGGAACAATACAATTGGACCAGTCCAAATATGGAACAATGGAAGAGAGTTGAATAGGTGCACGAGGGGTAAAATTGTACCTATTGAAATATTTCTGGTTCCACTTTCGACGTGTAATTTGATATTGTTTAATTTGGAGTGGAATTGTTATCTTTTGGATTGTTTTAATTATAATGGGTGATTATGTTTGTGTAGTATTCATTTTTAAATTTAGAATTCTGGTTTAAAAAATTCGTCTTAGTCACCTTCGCCCGTGAAAGTGCACCTTCTATCAGAATTCCCGCACATGGTCCCCGGTTGGTGCAAATTAGGTGACAATAAACTGGATGTAGGCTCCAGCCGCAGCTAGTGATCACCCACCAGACAAATCCGTTCCGCTAAGCGGCCTCGCTGTGTTCCAGAATGATGTCTGGATTTCCATTTAAAAGTGGGTTGGATTTTTTGCTCCTATATGGTTAAATAGATAGATTCTTAGATAATTGGATGGAGGTGGCACAAGACCGCAACGCCTGGAAGGTATTAGGGGAGGCCTTTGCCCAGCAGTGGGATGATCCGGGCTAATAATAATAATAATAATAATAATATTGGTCAGGCAGGGGCCATAGTCAATCCATAGTCCTAGTTACTCAATCCATTAGCACCCACCGCCATAACCTAGATTTTAGTTCCTATATTCTGCAATAGTCCTGCTCTAACCGGGGATTGTCCTTTGTTGTGCCTATATGGTGCGAACAGGGATAATCGTCGGTTGGTGCCACATTACATTTAGAGTAAAATTGTCTTACAGGCCTCTACGTGTTGGCTTCGGCCCCACGCACGCCTTTTAAAAGTCCGGAGCTCCATAGCTCCGAGATAAAAAAAAACAAACATAATAATAATAATAATAATATGGTTATACATTATATTTAACTTGCCGAATACTTTTAACTAGTACTGGTAGAAAGAAACTTTAATTTTAATAAATAAATAAAATCTTTGATATGTCTTAGAAATGAAAAGATAAGTAATAGCTAACAAAGATGTTCATTTCTTAAACCAAATGTATGGTCACCCGAGTGCGCGAATACGAAGGTCGTATCAGCTGTGCGCTTGGTAGGTATGTACACGGGTTACTGACCTCTAATTCTACGCTGCATGTTTTCATCGATATTATTACGAATAGATCAACCACAATTTGCTGATTTTACGTAGAATAAAAAGAAAACTATTACCGAACTTCAATAATTATTCGGAATGTGTTCTATTACTGATACAGATCCACTAAAAACTGTTGTACTCTGGTTTACAAGTTTTTCTGTATAGATTGGTAGTTACCTGTCAACTTGAATGTAGACGAATTCAACTCATGCTTATAGGTAGCTAACAAATCACGTGACCTCACGTCTAGCAATTACCATTTCAATTAACTATGCTATTATATCATCTGATCCGATTAGTCCAATTATTTTGTATGTATTAAGGAGTCAATGGAGGCATTACTAAGGCACCTCGGGATACATAAAGAGTCCCTACTTTCCAACATGTTCGTTCGTACGGGCTACTTACGGTCGAAAACGATGCATGAAATGTTTCTAACATTTCATGCATAGTTTCAAATTTTCAAATAAATAATTTTTTTAATTTCCATTTTTAAATTCATAGAACAAGGGTTGTGAATAATACGTCAATCTTTCTGATTCTGTTCTTTGTTAAGCCTGCATCAGATTTGATTTTAAAACTGGCGACAGTAGTATTTTTTTAAATTTAGACGAATATCACGCACATAAATAAAACTACTTCAAACGGATTTTATCTGAACACAGTATCTGTATATTGTTTGTGACAAGATTTACTTTAAGATTATATTGAAACCTAGAATAAAAAAAATATTAACAGCTATAGGAACTGCCCATAGAAGTGAAAATTGAACTCAAGAGATTTCACCCTACCAAAAAGCGTCTAATGTTAGACATTAGACACCTTTCGTCCTTCCGTCTAGCTGCTGCCTTGCTGCCTACGCCAGTCTTGAGCATGTCGGTGATGCAAACCCATAAGATTTTCTCCTACTAAAAAGTATCCAACGCAGGTACAGCAATTTTCACTTCAAAAATATTTTCTTTACGCATACAGAACTACTAACAGTTGCAATGCATAACTCCAAAATAACTAATAATAAGTCTCAGTGTAGGTAAGGATCTTGGAATAAATGATTTCAAACTAACCAACCGAAATCTTATTGAACGTACCAAGGTAGGTAAGGTAGTAGGGCTTTGAGTATTAATATCTCCAGCTGTATTAGCTAAGTCAGTAATTGAATAAGATTTGGTCATCCGTGTCATAATTGCGCAGAATAGTATAAGAAGGGGTGTAAACGAGAGGAACCTCTAATTAAAAGTAGGTTCAGTGAACGGGGAAACTATAAGTAATGTGTCGGGACAGTTTTTTATATTAACTATGCAAAAGAGAGTGACACACTTATAAGCACCTATCTAATATCCATCATTTAACAGTAACACCTAGGTTACCCTATCTACCCCAATATTGACTTTTATTGGTTTCTATGGAAATTTAGTAACTAAAGTTAAGATAATAGGGCGATTAACCTCGAACACAACCGTTTTACACGACGTCTCAAGTTGGTCTGTTGATTCGCTAGCAGACGTGTGACTTGCTCGGTTCCAACAGGGGTCCGACTTGACATCTGACGTTAATTTGGTTCAAACTCATTCTTATCGATAGCGATAGTATCTATTTAAAATGTTTTGGTTTAGAACGAATTCTGTAGCTAAGTGGTACTATTGCTGTGTACAGTTCAATGTTTGAGGTTTAATTTCCGTCTCACAAACCATATCTGGTTTTATTTCTCACATATTGTACAATTTTTTTTGTTGTTAGCCTACTTTCTTTTTTATTCTGAAATAGGCTTGGGCTTGACTACAACTGGCCTGATGTAAAGCAATGATGTAGTCTACGATGGGACGCGCTCGATAATATACCGATTCACTCGCGATATCGAATGATTTTCGGTTAGAAGGTGGCTGTGGAATGAGGCTCCATATGGTTATAAACCACAAAGGAGTAACAATCCCGACCCACCTTCTTAAATGGTGTCACCAGACATTGCGCTGTAACACGGCAAAGCCGCTTGGCGGCGTGGCTTTGTATGGTAGGTGGTCGCTAACCACGGCCGAAAAAAACAAAACAATTAAGTGTTGGCATGTGGGTCCGAACATATTATCTCAAAGCTACCAATGCTGCTGCACCACTGTTCATGTTATTACTACTATGAAAGTAATTTTGTAAGTAACAGTAGGAAGGAAATGTTAGAAAAACACAAAAGGTAGATAATATAGCATTCTGAGAGATACACAAAATAAAACATTTGGGCTACAAAGCTTTCCAGCGTTATTCTTGTAGGTGCGTAACGTAGTTTGAACATAGAACCATGAAAGAGTCTTTGGATATTCTCACCATTTATTTTACTTTGGTAGGTCCTTCAAAATTAACCATGAACTTTTGTTGTTTAAAATATTCTGGGACATTAACACACACGGTCATCTGGTCCCAAGTTAAGCACAGCTTGTGTTATGGAAACCAGATAACTGGTAAATACTATACATATAATACTTTTCTTTTGTAAATATATACTTATAACAGATATTTACACCCAGACGCGACACAAACACAAATGTTCATCATTAATGTTTGTCTCGGGTGGGAATCGAAACCACGACCTGCGGCGTGAAAAGCAAGTATCTTACCTACCACGCCACCGGCCCGTCCAAAAGTAAAACAAGTATGATTATTACTTTTATTGGACGTACTTAGTTGTAACTCTAACTGCCGTACCCAGAGACGTCAATTAACTGTAATCTATAGATAGACCGTTTAACTCGCGTATCGCCTATCACCAAGATTCTGACTCCTCAAGCTGCACAGACAGTGATGATGATTCAAGCGATATGTATATTAGTGACGAATAGTCTTACATTACTTTTATCTGTGGTTAAATAGTTCTTTAAGAGATTTAATTAATGTTTTATGACTTACCTCAAATGGCGATACGCGAGTTAAACGGTCTATCTATAGCAGTAAGTATTCATTATTGAATAGATTTTGACAGTATTTAATGAAACTAAGCATTGAATTGGCGTCTCTTAGTGCAGCCATTAGACTAAGATAAATAACTATTTACTCTCTGAAAATATGGAAATAATAAACTAGCTCAGTATTCCGAGTTTTCAATATTATTCTATTATTAGCTTCGGCCCTCCGCTTCACCCGTGTGGTACTTGTTAGAATAAGACGTAAGTACCTAGCCTTTGTGCTAATCTAGTCTATAATCTATCTCTGTGCCAAGTTTCATCTAATTCAATACAGTGATTTTTGTGTGAAAGAGTAACAAACATCCATACATTCTCAAAAGGCTTGCGCGTTTATAATATTACTAGTGGCCCGCCCCAGCTTCGCCCGGATAGCTTCAGCCCACTCAACAATTTATAAAAAATGTGATAAACAAAGAACCGCTCAACCGATTTTGTGCAAACTTCACATAAACAATCTACTAAATACTCCAAACAATGTCTAAACATTTGGTTTAAATTGGTAAGCCTGTTTTTGAGTTATAAAATTACAACGAAAAGTGGCATTGATTTTTGTATATATAGATAGTAGGATAATGTCTCACAGTGCAATGGTTAAATCGCTAGGAAAATCTCTAAAGAAGGTATCTTCAACAGTAGCAATGTGAAATACAAAAAAAAAATATATTAAAAAAATCGATGACTTTTTTAAGTGTCGTAATAAAACACTGCCGGCGCGGCGTTGCATTGCACTGTATATTTCTCTATAAACCTTTTAACCACCTTGATAAATATACATTGCGTGGCTGTGGCGATTGACGCAAAAATTTTACGATTGGATTAAATATACTTACAATGAATAGGTAGGTGCAATAGATAAAAATGGAACCAAAAAGACATGCATGTTTTTATCGCGTATTACATGGGAGCTGGGTGAACAAACACATTGGTTGCTGGGGGAAGAAACTGTGCTGTTATACCGAAAAAAATCTGACGAAACGCTCTCTCTTTCTCTCTCCGAGATAATAGATATTGGGACGTATAATAAAACACCACATCCATAAATTGCTCTTAGCATTTCCATGGTTTGGCGCCGCGCGAGATTTCATATTTTCACTTAAGCCAATCCTCTGGACTCCATTTGGCAGGTTTATGGAGCTTGGTAAAACAAATTTACTGTAGGTACCTATGTAAGGAGCGAATCCGGTGCCCACGTGAAAGAGCCCAGAGCAAATAGGTTCTAGGGACCATGGGCTGGTGTAGGGTGTAGGTACTTACGTGTTTTGTTAAATAATCCATACGAATATATTAAATGCTACAGTAACTAAATGCTTAAGTATTTAACGCGCAAACCATTTTAAATGAAATTTAGTGTGTAGATAGTTATGATAGTTAAGTTAAGATTACACACACACTCACTCACACTTACATTTACACACACAAACACACACGCACGCACGCTCGCACGCATGCACGCACGCACCGTTACACTCATCAAACTAATTATTAAAACACATAAGGACAAGCATCTTAAATTATTATAGGCAGCCACAGCTTACACATTAGATTGAATTGATAAATTAAAGCTAAAAATAAAATAAAGAAATTAATTATTATTATTACAATTATTACCTTTTTTATATTAAAATTAATATTTTATTAATTAATTATATTTATAGTGAAAATAAATACTTAAATAAAACAAATAATATTCTAACTACAAATAAAAGTAAAAAAGAAAATAATTTAAAATTCATGCATACAAACCAATACAATAATCAAATAAGAAATATTAATTAATCGATTTGATTATATATTAAACATAATATAACAATAACGATTACAAGAAGCTGTCAGCTTAGTTAAAAGTTGTTAAAAGGTTACAACTTAGATATACTTAGTTAAAGCGATTTCAATCTAAGCTAATTCAATAGAACTTGAATCGACTATGCATCAGTCAGACACCAAACATTTGAGAACTTCATCATTCATTCGAGTTTGTAAGAGTTTAAGAACCTACTACTAGTTCTCGATCACCTCACTTTAACCCTTTTTAGTGTCCCACTGCTGGGCACGGGTCTTCTATCAACTATCGTACGAGGTGAGAAAGTTTAGGCCGTAATCCATACACGCTGCCCAAGGGCTTGGGTTGGGGATGACAGATGTCCTCAAACGATTAGTTCGATATGCTGGTATAGTGGTTTCCGCACGATGTTTTCCTTCCGAAAAGCGGTGAAGAAATAATTCACACCAAGATGTGTGGGCATAGCTGGGAATAGAACCCGCCATCTTATATTTTAAAGAAGAGAATTATTTGCAGTAGTCTGCGCCATCGATGCTCCTACTAATTTTTGATACTTAACAATAAATTTCCTAATCTTTATAGAGAAACGACTATTAAATATAAATTCCACGACAAAAAAATTTAGACTAATTATTATATTAGATCGTTCTAATGCAACACACAAAATAAAATGTAACTTATATAAGTACTACATTTTTAAAGAGATAAAAGCCTACTGAGTTAAAGCAGTGTTTTTCAGTAGTTGCTACATAATTCAATGCTTGGTAGTCCTTAAATAATATAATATAATATAGGGGGACATTAACACACACGGTCACCTGACGCCAAACTAAGCAGAGCTTGTACTATGGAAACCAGATAACTGGTAATATACCTACTACATATAAAACTTTTCTTTTGTAAATATATACTTATAAATAGATAATTACACCCAGACACAAGACAAACAGACATATTTAAACAAATGTTATCTAGGGTGGGAATCGAACCCACGACCTGCGGCGTGAAAAGCAAGTATCTTACCGACCACGCCACCGGCCCGTCACCGTCACCTTCTCCAGAGACAAACGAATATTTCTATTTCATTCATTCATTCAAATTAATATAATTTAAGTATAATAATTAGTATAATTTACTGTCGATGTATGTTATCTGTGATTCAAATTTTATCAGCATCAGTCTGTACATCTGTCAGTTATCAGTTGTTCAGAAACTTTATCACAGATCGTAAAGTTGAAGCAATTTCATTTAAAGCTAATTACTGAGAAATTCGATCACCTAATGCATCAGTCACACACACACTAAACAATCGAGAACTTTATCATTCATCCGAGTTTCTAAAGTGTTCAAGAACCTACTACTAGTTCTCGATAGCAGAAACATTGTGAATCACAACTTGCAACTGACATTAATGACTAGATTAATAAAAAATACTAATAAATGTCCATATTTTTAGTGGATTTGTTAAAAAATACCATAATAATTCGAAAAAACAATAACAAAAAGCAGCATTTTATTTTGTTTTTATTTAATAGCAATCTTATAAATAATTAAATTTTTACCTTCGCTATGGAAGATACGTAAATAATTTTTGGGGTTGAAAAAAATTTAGTAGAATAAGTTGCAAATGTTAGAGGTTGAGAAGATTTACTAAAATAAGTTGCAAAATATAGGATTTAAGAAAATTTTGGAAAATTAGTTGCAAATTAAGCTTTTGTTGCAGTTTGAACAAAGAATTAGCCAATGACACAGAGTCGCAATATGATTACCGTTATGTTCCAATTATTTTAAAACGGATGTTCATAGTTCGACTGTCTGTATGTCTTCTTATTTTTTTTTGTATTTGTAAGTGTTACGCTATAATTCCGCCACTTACGAGTATTTTATATACAATACTCGTAAGTACTGATTTTCGTATGTATTTTTTTTGTTTTAAGGACTAGCTTAAGCTTTTCAGGTGGTTAAAATTATTTTAGTGGGTATTGAGTTATTGTTAAAATATTGAAGTCAGTTTGTATTTATTTCATTAAACTGTTCACACTTTACTTCAATCCTTTCTATTGTCCCACTGTTTGGTACGGGTCTTCTCTCAACTATCTTACGAGTGATGATAATTTAGGCCTTACTCAACACACGCTGGCCAAGTGCAGGTTAGTGGATGTCACATGTCCTCGAATGATTAGTTCTTAGACATGCCGGTTACCTCACGATGTTTCAAATCACCGATATTGAGCGGCACGAAGAAACAATTCACACAAATATGTGTGGGTACGATCGGGAATCGAACCCGCGACCTTATTAAGGCGAGGCCCATACCGCTGCGTCATCGCTGCTCACTAAACTATTATTAATCACCAAATAAATATAATTTTCTCGATAGTTATCGTGGTTAGTCCTCTTAAGCGGTAACTGTTTGCGAAGCCATCTTCATTCCAAGTCCACTCGCGTTCATTTGAAGAGCTACTGCAAACCAACTGAGTTTGTTTATATTTTTACAATTGTAAACTCTATATCTATAGATAACAGGGTTTAATTTACTACGTCAATAATATTAAGAGCTTTGAAATTAAATAGAATAAGTACTTACAAATGTTTCCTATTTTTTAATTTCAAACTAATTAGTGGGACATTAACACACACGGTCATCTGATCCCAAGCTAAGCACTTGTTGTATGGAAACCAGATAACTGGTAATATACTACATATAATACTTTTCTTTTGTAAATACTTATATATAGATAATTACACCCAGACACAAGACAAACAGACATATTTAAACAAATGTTTGTCTCGGGTGGGAATCGAACCCACGACCTGCGGCGTGAAAACAAAGTATCTTACCGATCACGCCACCGGCACGTCAAAAACTATAAATCTGCTTCTGTACCTTTCATCCTATTCCAAATATTATAATGTGAAAGGTTATGAAAATAATGGAGTTTCTGTGAATCACAGCTAGTATAATATTATATAATATTATAGTATACCATTCGTTTCTTATACTCATGTTGTGTTCTCTTATTCATAATATTCTTCTACTTTTTATGTACTTATATGTTATCGTAATTGGTAATAAATAAAATCCATACTATCCATACTATATACTATATACTATATACTATATATACTATATATACTATAATACTATAATACTATATACTATAATATATACTATATACTATAATATTATAAATGCGAAAGTCTGTCTGTCTGTCTGTCTATCTGTCTGTCTGTCTGTTACGCTTTCACGGCCAAACCGCTGGACCGATTTTGATGAAATTTTGTAGGGATATAGTTTAAAACCATGGTTCAAACATAGGCTACTTTCTTTTTCAAAAATCAACCCCTAAATGTCTGTCATAGGGGTTGAAGGTTTTTGTTACTTTACACTTTCACAGCCAAACTGCGTGACCGATATGGATGAAATTTTTTAAGGATATAGTTAAAAACCATGGTTCAAACATAGGCTACTTTTTTTTTCAAAAATCAACCCCTAAATGTCTGTCATAGGGGTTGAAGGTTTTTATTAATTTACACTTTCACAGTCAAACTGCTAGACCGATATGGATGAAATTTTGTAGAGATATAGTTTAAAACTATGGTTCAGACATAAGCTACTTTTTTTTTCAAAAATCAACCCCTGAATGTCTGTCATAGGGGTTGAAGGTTTTTATTGCTTTACACTTTCACAGCAAAACTGCGGGACCGATTTTGATGAATTTTTTTAGGGATATAGTTTAAAACCATGGTTCAAACATAGGCTACTTTTTTTTCAAAAATCGACCCCTGTATGTCTGTCATAGGGGTTGAAGGTTTTTGTTACTTTACACTTTCACAGCCAAACTGCTAGACCGATATGGATGAAATTTTTAGGGATATAGTTTAAAACTTTGGTTCAAACATAGGCTACTTATTTTTTTTAAAAAACCAACCCCTTAATGTCTGTCATAGGGGTTGAAGGTTTTTATTTACTTTACACTTTCACAGCCAAACTGCTGGATCGATATGGATGAAATTTTGTAGGGATATAGTTGAAAATTATGGTACAAACATAGGCTACTTTTTTTTAAAAAAACAACCCCTAAATGTCTGTCATAGGGGTTGAAGGTTTTTATTACTTTACACTTCCACAGCCAAACTGCGGGACCGATTTTGATGAAATTTTGTAGGGATATAGTTTAAAACTATGGTTCAGACATAGGCTACTTTTTTCTTCATAAAACAACCCCTAAATATCTGTCATAGGGGTTAAAGGTTTTTATTACTTTACACTTTCACAGCCAAACTGCTGGGCCGATATGGATGTACCGATGTACTGCCTGTCTGTTACGCTTTCACGGCCAAACTGCGAGACCGATTTTGACGAAATTTTGTAAGGATATAGTTTGAAATTATGGTTCAAACATAGGCTACTTTTTTTTTTAAATTAACCCCTGAATGTCTGTAATAGGGGTTGAAGGTTTTTATTACTTTACACTTTCACAGCCAAACTGCGGGACCGATTTTGATGAAATATTGTAGGGATATAGTTTAAAACTATGGTTCAAACATAGGCTACTTTTTTTTATAAATCAACCCCTAAATGTCTGTCATAGGGGTTGAAGGTTTTTATTATTTCCATGATTAAAAATACCGTACGGGGTATCGTTGGTAGTGGAATTTTATAAGGTTTTACAATAATTCGGGAAAAGTACGGGGTGCATCACAAAAAAATGTATAAAACTTCTTAGAAAAAATGACCGCGTTATAAAATTTAAAAATTAGTTTCTTTACATCTGTTATTTGAAGTCGGTGCTAATTCGGTAGATTAGACAGTAGTTGGGCCAAACATAAATATTTGTAGGATAGCAGCTCGAAGTTCGGTAAAGTGTCCGTTAAACGTCAATTGACCCTTATTTTACGTATGAGACTTAAAACATAGCCGACAAAATGTGGGTGATATTCATCTCTGCCTTCATTTTCAGTTGGTACAGTAATGAGCGCTATGTTAATAATAACCAATGAAGATAAATCGATCAAGTTGAGTTTTTAATCCCCCATAAAAAGGGATATAATAAGTTTGAAACGTATATCTATGTATCTGTGTACAAATTGAGAGGGTTTTTTTTTGCTGATGACCTAACCCAATCGCCGGAAGGGCCTCTATTGGTTCACCAGACTTTTTCAGTGAGCCGTCCGGGGACCGTCGAACCGATAAATTGAGCGGGTGTAGGTACTCAACTGCTTAAGTAGAATGATTTTTCAACGATTTTTTTTTTTCGAATTATTTAAATTATGTTGATTTGTTTTTTTTTTTCATTTACAATTGCTACTCTGTATGCGGAACTTAATTTGAATGAATGAAAGCTAAAATAAAACATTCATCAATGCTTTAGTTTGAGGAACGATGCGTGAAATGACTAACTTCATAGTGAAAAGGTTGGCGGTTTTCTTTGATGGTTTCTAAGGTATCGATATATTCTGTCTAATTTTACAAAACAAAGCACGATTAGTGAATATCCACAAAGTTTCTGACCTAATTTCATGTACCAATCATCTCAGTATGCCCGTCCTCCACAAACTGATAGAGTGAAATCCGTACATTTTCACTCTATCAGTTTGTGGAGGACGGTCCTATCCACCCGGTATACCGTGTGGGGTATAGTTTTGAGTAGAATTTCTTAAGTATTCACAAACGTTCGGGAAAAGTAAAAAAAAAAAATGTTTATAATTTTTATATAAAACGGGTTCCTTGGGGATGTTGCCTAGAGGGAATAACCCTAATTGGTTTCCGACGGGAATAACCCTTTTAAAATTCCTAACAAAGTTTGGTGAAACTATAACTTTCAATTTTAGTAAAATTCGATTAAAAGAAACAAACATGATCTGATTTAAGACCAATAAAAAATATGATAAAGGTTTCTTAAAGATCTGTAACTTGGCTAATTTTTATCCTAACACAACGCGGGCGAAGCCGCGGGCGGAAGCTAGTATATAATAAATTAATTAATATTCTGAGACATTAACACATACGGTCATCTGGTCCCAAGCTAAGCAGAGCTTGTGTTATGAAAACCATATAACTGGTATATACTATACACATAAAACTTTTCTTTTGTAAATATATACTTTTAATAGATATTCACACCCAGACTCGACACAAACACAAATGTTCATCATTAATGTTTGTCTCGTGTGGGAATCGACGATCACGAAAAAAAAAGCAAGTATCTTACCGGCCACGCCACCGGCCCGTCAAATACCGTTATAACATAAAATAAAATAAATAAATAATAATATTAATATTGTCACACATACACACAGCGCCATCTGGTCCTAAATAAAGCAATTATAATGTACTAGCTTCCGCCCGCGGCTTCGCCCGCGTTGTGTTAGGATAAAAATTAGCCAAGTTACAGATCTTTAAGAAACCTTTATCATATTTTTTATTGGTCTTAAATCAGATCATGTTTGTTTCTTTTAATCGAATTTTACTAAAATTGAAAGTTATAGTTTCACCAAACTTTGTTAGGAATTTTAAAAGGGTTATTCCCGTCGGAAACCAATTAGGGTTATTCCCTCTAGGCAACATCCCCAAGGAACCCGTTTTATATAAAAATTATAAACATTTTTTTTTTTTACTTTTCCCGAACGTTTGTGAATACTTAAGAAATTCTACTCAAAACTATACCCCACACGGTATACCGGGTGGATAGGACCGTCCTCCACAAACTGATAGAGTGAAAATGTACGGATTTCACTCTATCAGTTTGTGGAGGACGGGCATACTGAGATGATTGGTACATGAAATTAGGTCAGAAACTTTGTGGATATTCACTAATCGTGCTTTGTTTTGTAAAATTAGACAGAATATATCGATACCTTAGAAACCATCAAAGAAAACCGCCAACCTTTCCACTATGAAGTTAGTCATTTCACGCATCGTTCCTCAAACTAAAGCATTGATGAATGTTTTATTTTAGCTTTCATTCATTCAAATTAAGTTCCGCATACAGAGTAGCAATTGTAAATGAAAAAAAAAACAAATCAACATAATTTAAATAATTCGAAAAAAAAAATCGTTGAAAAATCATTCTACTTAAGCAGTTGAGTACCTACACCCGCTCAATTTATCGGTTCGACGGTCCCCGGACGGCTCACTGAAAAAGTCTGGTGAACCAATAGAGGCCCTTCCGGCGATTGGGTTAGGTCATCAGCAAAAAAAAACCCTCTCAATTTGTACACAGATACATAGATATACGTTTCAAACTTATTATATCCCTTTTTATGGGGGGTTAAAAACTCAACTTGATCGATTTATCTTCATTGGTTATTATTAACATAGCGCTCATTACTGTACCAACTGAAAATGAAGGCAGAGATGAATATCACCCACATTTTGTCGGCTATGTTTTAAGTCTCATACGTAAAATAAGGGTCAATTGACGTTTAACGGACACTTTACCGAACTTCGAGCTGCTATCCTACAAATATTTATGTTTGGACCAACTACTGTCTAATCTACCGAATTAGCACCGACTTCAAATAACAGATGTAAAGAAACTAATTTTTAAATTTTATAACGCGGTCATTTTTTCTAAGAAGTTTTATATATTTTTTTGTGATGCACCCCGTACTTTTCCCGAATTATTGTAAAACCTTATAAAATTCCACTACCAACGATACCCCGTACGGTATTTTTAATCATGGAAATAATAAAAACCTTCAACCCCTATGACAGACATTTAGGGGTTGATTTATAAAAAAAAGTAGCCTATGTTTGAACCATAGTTTTAAACTATATCCCTACAATATTTCATCAAAATCGGTCCCGCAGTTTGGCTGTGAAAGTGTAAAGTAATAAAAACCTTCAACCCCTATTACAGACATTCAGGGGTTAATTTAAAAAAAAAAGTAGCCTATGTTTGAACCATAATTTCAAACTATATCCTCACAAAATTTCGTCAAAATCGGTCTCGCAGTTTGGCCGTGAAAGCGTAACAGACAGGCAGTACATCGGTACATCCATATCGGCCCAGCAGTTTGGCTGTGAAAGTGTAAAGTAATAAAAACCTTTAACCCCTATGACAGATATTTAGGGGTTGTTTTATGAAGAAAAAAGTAGCCTATGTCTGAACCATAGTTTTAAACTATATCCCTACAAAATTTCATCAAAATCGGTCCCGCAGTTTGGCTGTGAAAGTGTAAAGTAATAAAAACCTTCAACCCCTATGACAGACATTTAGGGGTTGTTTTTTGAAAAAAAAAAGTAGCCTATGTTTGTACCATAATTTTCAACTATATCCCTACAAAATTTCATCCATATCGATCCAGCAGTTTGGCTGTGAAAGTGTAAAGTAAATAAAAACCTTCAACCCCTATGACAGACATTAAGGGGTTGGTTTTTTAAAAAAAATAAGTAGCCTATGTTTGAACCAAAGTTTTAAACTATATCCCTAAAAATTTCATCCATATCGGTCTAGCAGTTTGGCTGTGAAAGTGTAAAGTAACAAAAACCTTCAACCCCTATGACAGACATTCAGGGGTCGATTTTTGAAAAAAAAGTAGCCTATGTTTGAACCATGGTTTTAAACTATATCCCTAAAAAAATTCATCAAAATCGGTCCCGCAGTTTTGCTGTGAAAGTGTAAAGCAATAAAAACCTTCAACCCCTATGACAGACATTCAGGGGTTGATTTTTGAAAAAAAAAGTAGCTTATGTCTGAACCATAGTTTTAAACTATATCTCTACAAAATTTCATCCATATCGGTCCAGCAGTTTGACTGTGAAAGTGTAAATTAATAAAAACCTTCAACCCCTATGACAGACATTTAGGGGTTGATTTTTGAAAAAAAAAGTAGCCTATGTTTGAACCATGGTTTTTAACTATATCCTTAAAAAATTTCATCCATATCGGTCACGCAGTTTGGCTGTGAAAGTGTAAAGTAACAAAAACCTTCAACCCCTATGACAGACATTTAGGGGTTGATTTTTGAAAAAAAAAGTAGCCTATGTTTGAACCATGGTTTTTAACTATATCCTTAAAAAATTTCATCCATATCGGTCACGCAGTTTGGCTGTGAAAGTGTAAAGTAACAAAAACCTTCAACCCCTATGACAGACATTTAGGGGTTGATTTTTGAAAAAAAAAGTAGCCTATGTTTGAACCATGGTTTTTAACTATATCCTTAAAAAATTTCATCCATATCGGTCACGCAGTTTGGCTGTGAAAGTGTAAAGTAACAAAAACCTTCAACCCCTATGACAGACATTTAGGGGTTGATTTTTGAAAAAAAAAGTAGCCTATGTTTGAACCATGATTTTTAACTATATCCTTAAAAAATTTCATCCATATCGGTCACGCAGTTTGGCTGTGAAAGTGTAAAGTAACAAAAACCTTCAACCCCTATGACAGACATTTAGGGGTTGATTTTTGAAAAAGAAAGTAGCCTTTATTTGAACCATGGTTTTAAACTATATCCCTACAAAATTTCATCAAAATCGGTCCAGCGGTTTGGCCGTGAAAGCGTAACAGACAGACAGACAGACAGACTTTCGCATTTATAATATTAGTATGGATTTGCTTGTGTTATACCTATTTAATTTTTTTTTGTAAATACATACATATTATAGATAAATTAATTAGAATTCATTTTGATATACTTTGGTTAAACTTTTTTTATTCTTAAATAAGAGCGCGCGATTTTCGATGAGAAGGTGGCAGTGGAATGAGGTTCCATATGGTTAGAAACCATAAAGGAGCATCAACTCCGACCCACCTTCTTAAATGGTGGCACCAGACATTGCACCGGAATAGGCAAGGCTGCTTTGCAGTGTGGCTTTGGCTGATGGGTGGTCACTAACCACGGCCGAAGCCAACCACCAGTTGATTACCAGTAAACATATTAATTAAAACCACCAATCAGGGAGCAGTGCTCTGGTGGTCCACGACCTTCTTTAGTTGTAACTAGCCTCCGCCCGCGGCTTCGCCTGCAAAATTGATCTCACTAATAATGTTTCTCCATACAAACTTCGGAACCCCGTTTCTCCCCGTTAAAGGGTGAGTTTTGAAAAATCCTTTCATAGTGCACCCCTAGACCCGTTAAGGAACATATGTACCAAATTTGGAGTCTCCAGACCCAGCGGTTTGGGCTCTGCGTTGATATGTCAGTCAGTCAGTCAGTCAGTTTCTTCTTTTATAAATTCAGATAAAATTTTGTTACATTGATATTACATAAGTACTAGAAGTAATAACAAGATAGGTATTTGTTTTAGTCCAGTATGATTTGTTACAATAATAACAAAATTTTAAGCCAAAGAATTTATTTAGTAGTATATTTTTTTAACAAAACAATATACAGTGTGTACCATAATTGAAACAAACGATACTCAAACAAAACATGTAAATTAATAACATCAGTTTACCAATCAACAAAACAACCCTTTTCGGGACTAAACAAATTAGATATTTGACGTAAAAATTTAATTCATAGCCTTCACCGTGAGTTTGATCCACACAACGTTGGTAGATTTGTATGTCTTATAATTTATACGTCGGAGATTTTATTATATTTATAATTTGTTCTCTACGCCTGTGGCCATCAGCTACAAAATATGATTACCTTTTCTATCTCTAAGTAATTGATTACACAGTACCATTTCTGGTACAGCAGTGGCACGGAGGCAGCAGTACGGGCCTCGCCTTAGAAATATAAGTCACGGGTTCGATTTCCGGTCATCTTTGTGTGACATGTTTTATCGCCACTGCTCAAAATCGGTAAAGGAAAACATCGTAATCATTCGAGGACATTTTGATATCCACCAACCCGCAATTGGCCAGCGTGTGTGGAATAAGGCCAAAACTCTCAAGACTTGTGCTCAGCAGTGGGACACTAAAAAGGGTTAAAGTGATGGTTTGATGGTAGCAATCAAAGGAAAGTCAAAGTCACTGCTATTTTATTTAGTGTATTATCACAATGATCAAGTTATATCAATTATGTAACAAAATCATTTAACTTCGAAATGTCACATGAAAATCTTATGTCAATCCTATACATTTTGTTCTTTTCGATCTGTCATTATTGTTTTTTTTTAATAGTTGTTAATTCACCAAACAAGCACACAGTCTACCTGGGCCCCGAATCTCGTGCTTTAGACATTTAACTCTAATAAATAAATGTCGAAAAAATGTCAGAAAACTAATGGAATCCCTATTTTATATTGGACATAATTATGTCTATTAGAGATAAATGTCTAAAGCGAAAATCAGGGCCTGATAGTAATGGACGCTTGCAACTCTACAGGAATGAGCGAGCTCATTGCCGACCCTTTACAAAACTTGAGTAGGAAAAAAACAGACACCCTGTATAACAGTCAACTTTCCAGTGACATTAGATTCATTAAAGTATCATACCATCTTAATTTGACGCACAACAAATTAGCGATCCGTAAATTTATATTTACTGTGTCAAGGCGGATTAATCCTTCGTATTAACTAAAATAAGGCGGACCATTCATGATAAGACTTTATTTTAATTAATTTAACGTTTGGCCTAACATACGCCTGTATGTAACCCACTTTTCGCCGGCTATGTTTAGGTTCCATGCGCAATTCTAATTACCAATACGCGAGCCATTGCGATTAGCAGTCGCAATTTGAAACTTTGAGCTGCAACTAAAATTCTCTATGTATATTAGAAAAGTCTTTTTGCTCGGAATCGAACCTAAATGTTATTTGTTTGAAAATATGTAATACTTGTTAGATAACCTACTATACATTAAAAATTTAAGTTTGTGAGCTAATATCCTCAGACAGGTTTCCGATTTTTGTCTACATTGACAAGCCATACATTTTGACATTATCCTCGTTTCAATAATAAACCTAAGAAATTTTGACTTCAGGCCTTATTATTCGTTCGTATCCAGATGTTTTTAATAATCGTTAATATGATTTTATTCTGCCTACAAAACCTAGCTTCGCGACTATTTAACATTTGCCTCTTTCAATTACTGGACTAAATATCACCTTGTTCTGCTCAAAAAGTTGAACTAACAAAATTCTTACTTACTAGTCGCGTTTGCGACGTAACGTATCTTTATCTTTATCTTTATCTTTGCGACTGACGATTTAACTTCTTTTAATTTATAAGTCTGTTACTGTATGGTAGGCTTTACAATAACATGTTTTGAAATTTATACCAGCTCAAAGCGGTTAGTCGCATCGTCTTTCACAAGCTACAAATGAGATTATAATGTCTAAGAATACCTACCTATTTATTAGGTAAGTAGATATCAGCACGCGGCACCGCCCACGCGTATATTGGTTTTCGCGCTATACCATTAACCTCTTTCTGCGCAGTCGGATAAAAACTACCCTATAATATGCTTTCCTAGGTCTACTGGACTATCACCATACCAATTTTCATTCACGGTAGGAAAAGAAATTTGACTATTTTTATGTAGAGTCGCGTCTCAAAAAAAATAGAGCATATTTTCATGTTCATTTTCATTCCGCTCAGTGCAGTAGTTTTTATTTCGGGCGTGAAAACCCGACAGACAGATTGAGTTACTTTCGCATTTGTTAAACGTTATTAAATTTAGCGGTATTAGATGTGTGACGCCTATCTGTTATTATAAGTTATGCTTAAATAACGCTGTTTGAACTAATTAACTTGATTTGCGGAGCAGCCATTTATCTGCGGAGGGTTCTACTGTTTCATAGTTACTGTTAAACTAACAAAATATAATTATTGCATTTCTGTTTGTGTCGAGTCTGGGTGTAAATATCTATTATAAGTATATATTTACAAAAGAAAAGTATTATATGTATAGTATATACCACTTATCTGGTTTCCATAACACAAGCTCTGCTTAGGTTGGGACCAGTTGACCGTGTGTGTTAATGTCCTAGAATATTTATTTATTTTTATTTATTTATTTTATTATTCATCTGTTTTATTTTTCAAGGACTTTTACGCGCAGCGTATGCCAGTCCCATCGTATCCTAAACGATTACAATGCAATTGCACTATCAATTAAAAAAATATCTCACTACAAATATGAGCCATAAATTTGAACAAAGTCCTTGCATCGCGACTGTTTGGTTGTGACAACATTATATGAAACGTGCCTATATCGACTTTGTTCAAAATAAATTATAACATTATTGTTTTTTATTAATTAGGTATTGTACTGTTGCTGAATCAAGATTAATTATTATTATTAGCCCGAATAGAGATACATATATTATTGCTAGCCCGAATCACCCCACTGCTGGGTAAAAGCCTCCCCTAACACCTTCTAGGCGTCGCGATCTTGTACCCCCTCCATCCAATTATCCAAGAATTTATCAATTTCATCCCGCCATCTCCGTCTTGGTCTACCGCGACGCCTCCTCCTTGGATTTGGATGCCAGTCTGTGGCTATCTTTGCCCACCCACAGCTTATTATTATTTATTATTAAGTCGATTTCATGAGTTTTCAATCGACCTTCGCCATTTTTTTGCCATATAACTATTTCGAGTTTAAAGATCTGAATCGCGAAAATCGGGGCCCTGGTTTGTAAAACTAAGTAGGTACAGTCGAGTTTATAAATATCTATAGGTAAACTTTTGAACCGTAGGTATTCTACAAACGTAATAAGGTTCAACAGTGTACACATAATTTTGAACTCGACTGTACCTACCTTTGAAATTTTCACGTTAAGAAAACCATCCTGAAACCAGCGTTAAACCGCTTTTTGTTTATTTGACCCTAATTTACGAGTATAATACCAACATAACAGCGGGGTGCCAAAAAAGTGAGATTTTTAATAATAAAATATGAGAAAAACACGCGATTATAAGATTTGCTTCACGCACACGCAACAAAGAACGTTATAAATGGCGGTTAGGGTCATCTTTCAGTCCAAGTTTTTTGTCTATTAGCTGAACTTCATAGATCTAGTTAATAACTAGATGTGTCTCTACAATTTTATTATTAAAAAGCATCGGTGGCGCAGCTGTATCGACCATTGAAATATAATAATATCGTGCCCACACATCTTTGTGCGAATTGTTTCATTGCCTCTGCTTAATATCGGTAAAGAAACATTGACTGGCCGGTGTTGTGGTCGGTAAGATAGTTGCTTTTCACGCCGCAGGTCGAGACAAACATTAGTGATGAACATTTGTGTTTGTGTCGAGTCTGGGTGTAAATATCTATTTACAAAAAAAAAGTATTATATGTATAGTATATACCTACCAGTTATCTGCTTAGCTTGGGACCAGATGACCGTGTGTGTTAATGCCCCAGAATATTATATTAGTATTATTATTATATTGTAAGGAATCCAGCATATCTAAGAACTAAACATTCGAGGGCATGTGACATCCAACCCGCACTAGGTTAGAGTGTATGAATTAAGGCCTAAACTCTCTCAAATCGTAAAAGTTGAATAAAGAGCCACCAATAATAAATAAAGAGCTGTGGGACACCAAAAAGAGTTTAAGTGAATGAACATAATACCGCGTATTTCTCATGCTTTAAAAAGTCCTTAAACCTTTACGAATATTTTAAAACCAAATTCATTAAAGCCGTCGAAACAAGTGTAAATTTATTTTAATGTATGAGAAGATGGTAGATTGTAGCGGGCTTGGATTTCCGCAACTCGACGGCGATTGTGCGCCTATTTTGCGTGGTGGTCTAGCGTAGCTACCGCCAGTCCAACTCCAGGAGGAATCCTAGCAGACTCTTCAATTTCCCGACGGCATCCTGATAAAGATGGTAACATTATTAAATTATAGAGCCATTAATTTTTATCAGTTTTGGTATCGTTGTTAGTTAAAATTGCTTAATTATAGTTTACACTGGGAAATATGAGTTCTTGAGTGGAGACCACGAATTGGCAAATGCAGCGTAGGACACAGACGGACGCACTTCGGAGAGTGTGCGTTGGAATTACACAATCTTATTCCCCCAAACCCGTTCTTCCATCGGACAAGTAGAGTATAACGGTGGCTACGCGCCACCGCTATATGGTTGAAATTCCACTGGGACACACGAAGCGCTTTGCTTCCACTTTTATTGTGCGAACTGCCAAGTTGTGGAATTCGTTGCCGGCATCTCTGTTTCCCGATAGCTATAATCTACCTGTCTTCAAGTCACGAGTGAATCGGTACTTATTAGGTAAGCGCGTTCCATCGTAGACTGCAACATTGCTTCACATCAGGGAAGTTTTGGTCAAGCGCAAACCTAATATAGGATAAAAAAAAATAAAAAAATGGACGTCCTCAGAATAGTTAGAGTGACAATCTCAGCAGGCCTGCCGGCAAGAACTGGATGGGAAAAGCCGTGGTTCGTGCTCAGTGGCGTACTTTAGGAAAGGCCTTTGTCCAGTAGTGGACTAAAATAGCCTCATGATGATGATGATAGTTTACACTAGCTTTCCAATTGCAGCTGCGCCGGTTATGGCGTTAAACCATTGACCTCATATTTTGCAGTCGGATAAAACTATCCATATCCCGGGTCTTTACCTGTCTCCATACCAAATTTCATCTAAATCAATTCAGTAGTTTAGGCGTGAAACAGACAGACTGACAAAGATACTTTCACATTTATAATATTGATTAGGATTTATGAGCTTCCTAAAATCTCTCTTTAGTCAAACTTTTGAAATTATTGCGAAAATTCATACAGACAGACCCTTTTTAGTGTCCCACAGATGGGCACGGATCTTCTTTCAACTATCTTACGAGTTGAGAGAGTTTAGGCCTTAATCCACACACGCTGTCCAGGTGCGGGTTGGTGGATGTCACAGGTCCTCGAATGATTCTTAAACATATCGGTTTTCGCACGATTTTTGCCTACATCGATATTGAGCAGCGGCGATGAAACAGTTCACACAAAGATGTGTGGGCACGACTAGGAATCGAATCCGCGACCTTAAGGGCGAATCTAAGGCCATCGAAGTTGAAGCGATATAGCGAGACGTGGCATTAATTATCACTTCCAGCTTTCATTAGCTGTGTGACATCCAATCAATACGCACAATCACAATTAATGACAAAGCGATAAATCTGCTTCATTACACTGGTTATCTTTGAAGAAAAGATTAAATCAACCAACTGAATTAGTACATCATGTAGACCCCAAAATGAAAACTGAAATAATGCACGCTTCTTCACAAGCTTTTATTTGCTATACATTTCCAGAACACCTAAAAACAAACAAAACATTCTCCAGTCTCCTCTAACCATACATCCAAAAGTATTCAACAACCTCGAATGGCGCGACAGCCACATCCGGCCCGCCAAAACCTATGCCATAAATAACTATTATTAAAGTAACTGCTTTATAAATTATACAATATAAGTTGAAAATTAATATGCTCCCTACTGATATTTAAACAGAAGATAAATTAATTATATAATGCATTTTATTACAATAACTCATAAAAAGTCTTTAAAATACTATCGATTTCCTGTAATGTGATACATAACTATTATTTATACAAATGGTTTTTAACTTCACATTATAAGCTGATAAACTGTATTTTCCCCGTTTGTAATCTATATATATAAAAATAAAACCCGTTTTCAGTTGTCACGACATAACGCGTGAACGGTTGGACCGATTTCGCTAATTCTTTTTTTAAAATATTCCTTTATGTACGAGGATGGTTCTTACGCAGAGAAAAATTAAAAAAAAAGAAAATTTATTAAGCGAAGAAGTGCCGAAAACCGGGTTAGATACCTTTTATTTATTATTGGTTATATTCGGTAGGTGTGAGACCCGGTAGATGGCACTGCTTTACCGGGTCCGCTAGTTAAATATAAATTAATAATAATAATCTGTGTTTAATTATTACATCCCATAAAAAGAGTTTAAAAACAGTGTAGTATCTATTTCCTATTGCTCATTATCGTCTCCCTTTCAACCGGATATTAGTATGTATTGCCATGTACCGTGTAGTGTTACCATTTCAAGAACATGTTAACCTTACAATCATCATCGGTATATTGCAGTCCACCGCTGGACTATGCCTCTCCCAATAAGCGCCATTTCCTGTTTTCGGCTTGTCGCATCCGGCTACTGCCGGCTATCTTTCGCAGATCGTCACTCCACCAGCTAGAGGGCGTCCTACACCACGTTTGACAAGACGTGGTCTCCACTCAAGAACTCGCTTTCCCCAGCGGTTATCAGTTCTTCTACAGATATGGACAGTTCATCGTCAGCTTGCTAATCATTGGCGCTTTATCGATAACTTTAGTTCTGTGTCGGATAACTTCATTACGGATTTTATCTATCAAAGAAACACCAAGCTCTGTAGCCCGCTGAGTGACTTTAAATTTAAGTAGTACATACAACGTTTAGTATTTTAGTTTTCTTCTAGTTACCTGGTTATGGGTACCGTGGCGTGGTCGGTAAGATACTTTCTTTTCACGCCGCATGTCGTGGGTTTGATTCTTACCCGAAACAGACATTTGTGTGCGGAACATGTCTGTTTGTCTCGAGTCTGGGTGTAATTATCTAGTATGTATATGTTTACAAACGAAAAGTGGTATACCTTGTATATACCAGGTATTTGGTTTCCAAAACACAAGCTCAGCTTAGTTTGGGATCAGATAATTACGTGAACGGCGGACGAAGGGAACAGATAGGAAACTAGAATAACTTAAAACGAAATTTACTATACTTAAAACTAACATTATGAGATCTTAACCCTATCTAATCTAGGTGCGAATGGGTTCGAAGTTGGAACCACACTGCTCAACTTAATTATTAACTTATAATTACTTTACAAGTACTGTGCAACTGAGGCTATAAATAAATAAAATAAATAAATATTTTGGGACATTAACACACACGGTCATCTGGTCCCAAGCTAAGCAGAGCTTGTGTTATGGAAACCAGATAACTGGTATATACTATACATATAATACTTTTCTTTTGTAAATAAATACATATAATAGATATTTACACCCAGACTCGACACAAACACAAATGTTCATCACTAATGTTTGTCTCGGGTGGGAATCGAACCCACGACCTGCGGCGTGAAAAGCAAGTATCTTACCGACCACGCCACCGGCCCGTCAAGGATATCTAGGATACATGTCGTAAAAGTCTAGTCAGCAAATCAGCTCTGGCACGAGGCAGGCCATCGATGTTGCAATTGCTGACTTGAACCTCGTGACGGGCAGCAACTTGCGCTGTGGGATGTAGCTGTATATAACAAGATGGCCATGTGTATTTATGTCCCAGAATATTATAATAATAATAATTATTAAACTTAGTACTTGGTACCTACTTTAGTGCCCAAAAGCAGGGCAACTTCTCTCAACTCTCTTAAGAGTTGCCTATAGCCTTAATCGTCACTATCTAAGTGCGTTCTATCACAATTGGAAGAATCTTAGACAGTCCCGTATTGCTCTTCTTTCACCAATGAGGATCGAACCGCCGACCTTTACTTTTTTTATTTTTTTTATTCTGCGATAGGCTGGCGCTTGACTACAACTTACCTGATGTAGTCTACGATGGAACGCGCCAGCCTAGTACACCCATTCGCTCGTGATTACGAATGATTATTTCAAACCCGAGACCGATATTGTATTAGTAGGATGTGTCGTGTTAGTATTTCGCTGATCATATCTTATGGTTTACTTTATGATGTCTTAAAAGCGTAGTCGTGTCATTTTAACAACGCCATGCTTCTGCATCTTGATGTTGTATATCACGCTTACATCACAGAGTAAGAGCCTGTAGGTCACACTTACTCTTGTTTTTAATATTTTTTCTTATACATTTGTTTTTTTTTTCTTTCTTTCTATGTGTTTTTTTTAATTATTTATTTTTGTGTGTCCTGTCGTTGTCAAATAAATGTTTTTCTTTCTTTTTCCTTAAACGCCAGACCTTCGTCGTTATATCAAAGCAGGGCCCCGACTCTCGCGCTTTAGATATTTATCTATTAGTACACATTTTTTTCAGCGACATCCTCCATTGTTCGACATTTGCGCATGTTAGTTATTTATCTTCAAATGTCGAAAAAATGGCGGATGTCATTGAAAATCCAAAAAAACATTGTCATTTTTGTTCGACAAATCTTTACAAGAGACTAGCGGCCCGCCCCAACCGGATTCTTATTAGATTTCAACTATCTGAAGCGTCTGACCAAGTACATGTAACATATCCTGGAACGATTAGTTATTAGACTCGCCAGTTTTCTCACAGTTTTCTTTCACCAATATAGATCAACACAAAGCGCTTTGCATCCACTATTATTGTCCGAACTGCCTGCCAAGTTGTGGCATTCGCTGCATCTGTGTTTCCCCATAGCTACAATCTGCCTATCTTCAAGTCACTAGTGAATCGATATCTACTTGGTAAGCGCGTTCCATCGTAGACTGCATCATTGCTTCACATCAGGAAAGTTGTGGTCAAGGCCAAGCCTATTTAATTAAGAATATAATCAGTGGTGATGCATCAATTCCGACAAAGATGGCAAGGCACGACTGGGGTTCGAACTGCGACCTAATAATACCTGATGCCGCTGCGCCACCGGTGCTCAAACTGCTTTTACCCCAATAATATGTCTGCAAAACTGTTTTACTTAGATGTTCCAAACTTGGTGCATTTATTAAGAAACTTGAGTAAAATGCATTGTAATTAAGTGCTGAAACTTAGTTGAATAATAAGATTAAACTGTTGAATTAATTAGTAAGCTTGTATTTTGAATTCGTTGTGTTGAGTGCGACACCTGATATAATCCAACGCCCTTTATAAAGGCAAGGTGATAACAAAAGCAATAATGTGTGATGCTATAAACAAATGACGTTTTAATATATAATATTCAAATTCAAATTATTTATTTTCAACCAGTATTGGTCATAACAATAATTTCTATTTAATATTTAAAACTCAACAAAAAAAAACATTAAAAACGATCTCAATAAACTAAAATAATAAAAACATGCAATAAATTTATTTTTTTAAATTATTTATATCAATAATTTACAGATATAATGTCATTATGTTAATAAACCTTTTAAATATTATATAATTGCTAAAAAGGTATTTTGATTATTAATTTTCCTTTGTAAAAATCAAAACGAATTCTATAACAGTAAACTTTGTTTAATATAATATGTTAAATAATTCGTAATATAAATGTTATGAATTGTAAAAGAGACCTTTATCAGCTCATTGGCTGAAGTAAAATAAGGGAAAATTAAAAATAGTTTCGATAATGATTATTAAAAAAAAATAGTTTCTCTATTATAGGTTTTTACTGTAAAATTTAATTTATTCATCCAGTTAGGTGTTTATTGCCAGTTAGGTATTTGTATATTTATTTATTACTTAAATTATTATCTCGCGTATAATTTATTTCACTGCTTTCAGCGTGAAAAGCAATGATAAAATAGGTATTCCCTTATTACATTTAAACCTAACTTTAATTATATTTAATATTAAAATAAATACTATCGTCAACTTGATGATACGTTCTCAGCAACGATGTGTCAAATATTCCTAAAAAAAATCAATTCTCCTTTCTGCCAATTACCTAATAGTTTTAAAATTAGTACAAAATTCTAAGTTTTGGATCGACGATATATAAAATAAAAATTTCGCTTGTTTCGTCTCCATCCACTTTTATATCGTGTCTTCGACTATAGCAAATACTTTAATAACATAACGCTACGTTTGCAGCGACGTGTCAAGTACCAGCAAACAAATTTCCTTAAGCAAACATCCCGACGGATTCAATTAGACTACGAATTACTACTTACGTTACGCACTTGGCGTTAAATTGTGTTATTTACTATGTATATTCACTTTTGAACAGGATGGTACCAACTCGTTCTAAAATTAGAACGAAATTAGTGAGCCGAAAAGTTTATTAGAGAAACAAAAATCTAATGAGTCAGTAAGATTCTCCATTTCACCCCTTAGGGAATACTAAGTTTTGAAAAAGCCTTTCTAGTGCACACCTGAACCTCAGACAGGACCTATGTGCCAAATTTCGAGTTTATGGTCCCAGCGATGTGGGCTGTGATAGCAGAATAAGTCTTCAGACATAATTATGTTGATTTAATACCCAACCATAATCACAAGCCTTGCGTATTCATAATATTAATTCCATACTTTAGACCAAACAAACACCTCGAATTCAGTGACTTGAGCATGAATTGTGGAGTTCAAGTTTTAAGTAAGTATTTAATACGTATTGTTATAAGTACTTGTAGGTGTATTCAAATATTAAAATATTAAATAATGATTTCATTTGTTTGTTTTTTTTTAAATAAGTTTTAACACCTTATCGTAATTTTAAATGCTATAGTAATGACGACAACGCGTGAAAAATTAAATTTTTATCCTTCAGTAAGATTATAAAAGAATGAAACTGAAGAATGAAAGTTTTATCATCAAAATGAAACAATTTTATGATTTCTAACGCAATAAAGTTAATGAGTGCGCTACGTCATACAAAGATATAAAACTTACCTAAACGTGACGTTTTTCCGTAATCTTTAATCACGAAAAAAAAAATACATCTGTCTATATGTATAAATATCAATTGTAGTTCGTTAGTTTCGCTAAAACTCAAGAGGGGCTGAACAGATTTATATTATTTTAATCTCGAAATGTTTGTAGAGGTCTGGGGAAGGTGTAAAAGGTGAGAAAAAGGATTGTGTGGTTTTTTGAAACCACGGTAAAAATGAAACAGTTTTTTTCACATTATAGATATTTACCTAAAGTTTTTGGATTAATATTCCATTAAGGGTATAAAAATCGCTTTATCAATCTTAATTTTAAACTTGGAAAACTGAAATGATAATATAAAAGTAGACTAAGTTTTCAACTAATATTTTTGTTTAATTTACATAATACTTAACAATTATTTAGATTACATACACATACTAAAAAACTGCTAACTATATTTTATTATCGTTGAATCATTTTGATCCGTTTTCAATTATTTTATCCCTACTCTGTGAAGAATCTTAGGGTAGTCCGGACACAGATGAGCAATAAAACAGCGGCTTAGCTACACGACGTATATTTCCGAACTGGTTCTTTCGACACTACTATGGTAACAACAAATATACAAATACCCTCTATATACATACATCACACCTCCACCACTATACTAGAATTATATCTACTATCTATTATTTAAATATTCTTATACATAACTATTCTATCTTAAATCTATCAACAGGTCTCCGCGTCCGCCTAGAGTACCGATTCACTGGTGATATAGAGGGTGTGAGCACCTTAGGTGACGAACTTTCTTTCGAAATACTATCTCTATTATCATCATGTATTTCAACCGCCTTGTCGGACTTATCTATTACATTTCCGGTCGATGTTACCCCATCTACCCCTTGGCTTACTGGCTTAACAACATTCTCGTCACTGTCTGGACAGGTAACATTAGAAAATCGCGACCGTCGACGAATTTGATCAATATGTCTTTTATAGGTTTGACCACCATCCGTTACTACCGAATACCTACGTAAACTGTCTATATCCTGCACAGTACCCTTCACCCACTTATCGTGCGAGCCATACTCGCGAGCCCAAACTGCATCCCCTTCTTGGAAACTCCTTGGAGTCCCACCTGCGTACTCGATCTGATGCCTTTGGGCTTCACGTACTCTGTCTTGTACGATGCGCTCTGTCCGTAGTAGATCAAGTCTCGACCGTAGCGATCGCCTCTGTAGTAACATAGCTGGCGTTTCACCGGTAGTACTATGAATAGTATTGCGGTACGCTAGTGAATCGGCCCAGTCCGTCAGAAAACACATCACAGTATGTGGAACTGAAAGAGGCCATATCAAATAAACAATTTTTATCCGTTAACATATTATTACACTCATAATTAACAATCGGTAATTGAATTTTTAATTCGGCCATCCATTGTCGGCCTAATAGGATGGTTTTTCCGTTTTCTATCACAAATAACTCTAATGTTTTACACATATTTTTGTATTTAACTTCTGGCAAGATAACTCCTAGTGGCTTAATCGTCTCTCCTGTATAATATCTTAATGTCAATTGGCAAGAATTAAGACATAAATTATTAAACAATTTTAAATAACATTCTTTGCTTATACATGAAATAGCACTACCGGTGTCGCATTCCATTTCAATATCTTTACTATTTACATTCAACGTTATATAGACCGGTCTACACTCTGTGGCTGATAGTTTACAGACATCTATAAAAATTACCTCGTCACTTCCACTGTCTTCGCTTATTTGCTCGATGTCAACGTTGAAGTTTCCTGCCAAGTTTGGACACATTCGACGCAGATGGCCCGGCTTATTACAGACTCGACAAACGTAACGTATGAACTTGCATGTGGAAGCGTTATGGCGCGCACCGCACACTTGACACTGCGGCTGAGCACGCTCAACCTGCTTGGCCGGCGCGAGCGGTGCCAATGCGCGCGAGCCGCGCCTCCACGAAAATTGCGAAGTGGCGTCCCGCGTAGCGCTGGTGGCCGCCGCACCTCCCCGCCGCGGTGTTTTTACCGTCGATTGATACGCTATGGGCACAGGCGGCGTTGTCGTCGGTACATTAGGCAACCCTCCGCTACCAACAACATTAGCCGCATCTTTTTCTGCTGCCTCCATGCTTACCGCCATTTTGTAAGCTGTGCCGAAGTCCAACTTAAATTCGGCGAATAACCGTTGTCTGATATTCTCATTTAAAATACCACACACTAATTGATCTCTCAAGCTGTCTTCTAACCACACCCCGAACTCACAGGTCTTAGACATTTTTTTTAAGATAGCCGTGTACTCCGCTATGGTTTCACCCTCCTTTTGTTTTCTGTGTCGGAATTTATAACGCTCTGCTAACTCACTGGGTTTGGGTTGTAAGTGTTTCCCATAATGTCGACTATTTGTGCAAACGTTTTGTTTTTAGGTTTGTCTGGCGTACACAAATTAACTAACAGTTCGTAGCCCTCTGCTCCCATAACTGTTATCAAGGTCGGCACTTGCAATTCACTTTTTATGTTGTTCACTAAAAAATATTGTTCTAATCGTTCAACATATAACCTCCAATCGTCACTATGCACTTTAAATTCTGCTATTTTACCAATAGACATTTTTAAACTGCACCAGATTAACTGCGTAGAATTCGTTTATTCTCGTCGCCACTGAAGAATCTTAGGGTAGTCCGGACACAGATGAGCAATAAAACAGCGGCTTAGCTACACGACGTATATTTCCGAACTGGTTCTTTCGACACTACTATGGTAACAACAAATATACAAATACCCTCTATATACATACATCACACTCTGCAGCCGACCGTCACGCGAAAAGCAACAAAGTTTGAGACGATGTAATAAAAGTTTCACTTTAAAAAATATATTATTTTATACAAAAGTTTAGGTCTTTTATTTATCGATTGAGGCAGTACAAAGTCTGCCGGGTCAGCTAGTGTACAATATTTTAAATTTATCTATCTTACGAACAAAACAAAAAACAAATTGTCATCATCTCTATAAAGCACTAATAGGGTAAATATTTATACATTTCATGCATTTTTTCCTTTGGACTTGTGCGAGATTGTAAGATCGATTTGTATTGAGACAGCGAATGAGTTAAGATATTTGAGAGAACACCCCAAGTAATGGGCCACCGAAGAAATAGATGGGCATGCAACTAATTTTGAACGTATTGTAACGAGCGTGGGAGGTGCGGGTAGCGGGCACGGTGCACCGCCGCACAATTCATATAAAGTTTTTAAACGTCTGTGTTTGTCAAATACGAGCTCAACACATTACCATAACATAACTCACGCTTCAGAACTTTATCTAGACATAATATAATATAAAATTGGTTAATATATTAATAGATAATTTAATTTATGATTTAATTAATTTTATTCTAATTTAATATATCTGACAAGTAGCTATATATAAAGTACACATGATCTACTCATACATACAATCTTGCTTAAGGAAATTAATTACATAACTATTATTTTATGCGACCTTCCTCTTCTCTCCTACATTTTGCTGTGCCCGACAGGGTCCACAATTGTTACCTAAAATTGTTATACTTATATAATTGTTATACACCTTATTTAATTAACATTGTGGAACGCAATAAAGTATTGAATTTAATTAAATTGAATAATAGTGTAAATCTACTACTTCTTACTTATTGCTCGAAAATATATTGTGGTATTTTTCACAATTGTGGACCCCTTTTTCATTCTACCGCGAGTGCTGACACCTACAACAGGGTTACTACTAACATTTTGAGCATCACAGGTTCGAACAAGGGTTCAACGAAATTTTCCAATAGTTTTCCAATAGTTGGGAAAGTATCTTAATTAAAATCATCAGTGTACTAATTGGTATGTGCTAACATAGTTGTACGCGTTGGGAATACTTCTAACTGTACGTTTCAGCTTTCCAAAACCGCATCCAATTTGAAGTTAACGAATTGAACGTAGTAATAACCTTGCTGTAAAAATTGAGTTTTGTTTGGAGAAGGTAGTTTTTCGCGATCCTACCAGTGCTTTTTCTGTAACCTAGGATCAACAGGGGCGGCCTGAAGTGGCTTAAAATTTGAACTCGGCCTAGCCTCGGAACGCTTAAACTGTCCTGGATCCCAAACGAATTGAATCCACTCTTTAAATTATCCACTGGCAGTTTAAGCTGTGGGGTTCAAATTGGTCGAGTTTTCAAGCGTATTATTGTGGTATCTTTTTATATAAAATTATTATTTCTACCATATTACCTACCCAACATATTTCGCACCACCTTTATCTATAGATTTTTTTTTCAGCAGATATATTTGTAATGGTGCAATTCGCAACTAATTTAAACTTATAGACCATACCGTTGTAAGTTTACAAGAAAAAAGGACAAGACGGGGAATCAAACAATTTACTAGAAAACGTATTCAACTAATCAGCAATTTGCTGCACATCGCGTTCTGCCATCTCTATAAAGCCAAATTTTGTAGGATTACCTGAGTGATTATACAAAATAATCTAATAGCGCCAGCAAAGTATTACCCCCACGTTGTCATCTTGGAACAAGGTAACTTACATAATCTAACTAACTAATACCGCATCCATAATTCTTATTCCTTGTCAATGTCAAGTCTTTCCCTTAATTGGGATGTGGCTTTTATCGGCAGCGTTTTTAAACCCATAATGATCTGTTTGGTTTAATCTGGATTTTTCTGGAACATACAATTACAGGAAATGAGATTTACGCCACACCTAATTAGGAATAATTGAAGGATCATAGCAGCAGTGAAGGATAGTGCGCAGTGGAGGCGTCGCGGTATCAGCCTCGCTTTTGAAATATAAGGTCGTGGGTTCGATTCCCAGCCGTGCCGATTCATCGCTGTCAGGAAACCAGCATGTCTAAGAAGTAATCATTCGAGGACGAGTGACATCCACTAACCTGCAGCTGGCTAGCGTGTGTGGGTTAAGGCCTAAACTCACCCAACTCATAAGGTAGTTGAAAGAAGACCCGTATCCATCTGTGGGACACTAAAAAGGGTCACAGTGAAGGATAATGGAAACTATAGAAACTGGAGCGGAAGGATGATGGGCCATCTAATACGACATAACACTTCTATAAAAAAACATCTAAGAAGCCGTTTCACGCCGCAGGTCGTGGGTTCAATTCCCACCTGAGACAAACATTTGTTTAAATGTGTCTGTTTGCCTTGTGTCTGGGTGTAGGTACTTATCTATATTTAGGTATATATTTACAAAAGAAAGCTATTAACTATGTAGTATATTACCAGTTACCTGGTTTCCATGGTACAAGCTCTGCTTAGTTTGGGATCAGATGACCGTGTGTGTTAATGTCCTACTATATAAAAAAGCGTGGAAGAGAATGCCTAATGATAAGCTACATGAACCAAATAAAAAAAAGCTTGGTGTTATGTTGTTAAAGGAGGTAAAAGAAGCTGAGCTAGATCGAACAAAATGGGAAAAAATCATCAGCTGCACCGACAAGGGTCTTACCCTTAAAAAAAAAGAAAGAAAAAGAACATAAGTAAATATCAACCTATGAGTGTATTAATATTAATTTCACAACTATTTTATGAGAGAGTTTAGGCCATTATCCACATACTCAATACTCAATAACTTTATTGCTTTACCATAAGTAAGTAGATGCTTAGGTGGTAGGTGCTTATTATAATAGAATCATTATGGACCCTGTCGGGCACAGCAAAAGTGTTAGACGAGAGGAAGCTCTGATTTTACATAATAATAAAAATAGAAAGTTCTAGCCTGTGGAGCTTTATTATTAATTAAAATGGCTTAAACGCTGGCTAACGTATGTTGGTGGATGACAAATGTCTTCGGATGTTTATTTAGTAGGTTAGAAAAGCGAACACACAATATCTAATATAAACTAGCGGAAATTAAACAATTAACACAAAGATTTTTAGGTAGATACGACCGAGACTCGCACCTGGGACCCATATTTACTGCTGCACAGTTGCTGTTCATTATAAACCATAGGAGCGGCTTACGGTGTACGGATTTTACCGCGGCTTATTTTAGATTTTAGATCGCGACGTTTCAGACTTCATGTTCACGGGTGGGATCTAAAATCTAAGACAATATTTTGTTGAATATGAACCAGAAGTGGACCCAACACTTTCCACATCATCAGTGACGCTGGTCCAACAGCCTAGCTTATCGTCGTCAGTAACAAAGCCAAAAAGACCTGTTGAAGTTATATATTAAAGATAAAGATAAAAATAATTTATTTGTCATAAACATGCGTTTACATCCTGGTCAGGCATGCAATGTGTAAAATTAAGAAAGAGGTCGACATGTTTTGCCTTTTAAGGCGTACAAATTGAAATATATATCAGCTTACAATTATGATATAGCGGACCCCGCAGTCGTCATCCTGCCCGGTAAAGCAGTTCCACCTACCGGGTCCAAAAATAAATTACTACCGTTATTATAAATATAAGATTTCATAAAAATTGGTCAGCCGTTTCGGAGAAGTTTTTTTTTATTTTTCTCTGTGTAAGAACCATCCTCGTACTTCAAGGAATATTCTAAAAAAAGGTTTAGCGAAATCGGTTCAGCCGATCTCGAGTTATGCTCTTACCAACACATTTCGAAATTCATTTTTATATTATAGACCAGCGAACTCGGCAGATGTCGCTCTGCCCGGTAAAGCAGTGCCATCTACCGGGTCTCAGACCTACCGAATATAACCAATAATAAATAATAGGTATCTACCCGGTTTTCGGCACTTCTTCGCTTTCTAACTTTTATTTTTTTTTATTTTTCTCTGCGTAAGAACCATCCTCGTACTTAAAGGAATATTTAAAAAAAAGAATTAGCGAAATCGGTCCAGCCGTTCACGCGTAATGTCGTGACAACGGAAAACGGGTTTCATTTTTATATATATAGATAGATAAATATTGAATGTAAATGTTTCCGGTGAGGGAGAACCTTTACATCCGTTTTATCAAACAAAAGATATTTTCTGTATTAATTTGAAGTCTATAAATTATTGTTTATACCCCGATAACATTTCAAACTTTAGTAGAATAGCATTTGATAAGGGTTTTATTGGTTTACCTATCTATTGTTTATTTGTATTATCAAAACTATAAATAACAAAAGTGGGTCCATTAAAATGTTGAGCCGCGGGAGCAGCGGTGACGCAGAATCAGAATCAGAATATACGGGTATTTGTTTTTCTAGTTTTGCAATTAGGTACTCGGCGGGCTCGATATTAGATACAGACTGTAATAAAGTAAAATTGCACTTTGTAACCAGCTAAAAATAGGATGATTACAACTACAAATACTACTAGGACTTGACGTCTATTACAGACGATTTAAGCAGTGTACTGTAAGAGGCACCTTTTCTAATGATTGAATAGACCAATCCGAGAAGGCCACGATCATCCACACCGTGAACAAGTGTGCACTGGGACTGGTGGAAGTATGTCGCTTCCCTCTTTACTTCTGCAAATATAGGTGTATAGGCCTTGCCGTGTCCCAGTGCGATGTCTGGTGACACCATTTAAGAGGGTGGGTCGAAATTGTTGCTCCTTTATGGTTTTAACCTTAAGAAGCCTCAATTCACTGCTACCTTCACACCGAAAGTCATTCGTAATAACGAGCGAATCGGTACATTGGGCTGGCGCATCCCATCGTAGACTACATCATTGCTTGACATTGGGTAGGTTGTGGTCAAGCGCCAGCCTATTCAAGAATAAAAAAAAAGAAAGATGGCAGTTGTTGCTTTGAGGAAGGGAATGTACTAACTTGGAACTTGCCGTCACTTCGTCGGGCTCCAAAGAACGTCACGGATACCAACTTCTTTCACACACGACATATATTCAATAACACTTCAACCCTTTTTAGTGTCCCACTACTGGACAAGTCTTCTCGTCGTCGTCGTCTTCTCCCAACTATCTTATGAGTTGAGTTATTTTAAGTCTTAATTTACACACGCTGGCCAAGTGCGGGTTGTGGATGTCACATGTCGGAATCGAACCCGCGACCTTATAAATCTTAAGCGAGACGTGCCGCTGCACCACCGCTGCTTTTTAAAGAAATTCACTCTAGAGTAAATGAAAAGCATGCGCCCGCAATGTTACTTATAAAGAACACAATTTTTTTATTAAGAGGTCAAGCACCAGGCACCAGTTAGTCTTCTCTCAACTATATTAAGAGTTAAAAGAGTTTAGGCCTTAATCCACGTACGCTGACCAAGTGTGGGTTGGTGGATGTCACATGTTGAATAATTAGTTCCTAGACATGCCAATTACCTTCAGTTTCCTTTCCTGTTTCCAGAAATAATTCACACAAAGATGTATGGCCACCACCGAGGATCAAACTTGCGACCTTATATTTCAAAGAAGAGGTTGTGTTGATGTTGAAATAAAACTACTTTTTCACGGATTTTATCGCGGTTTATTTTAAATCTTAGATCCCGACGTCAAATACCTCAGTCCACCCGTGAACATGAAGTCTGGAAAAACTTTGAAACGTCGGGATCTAAAATCTAAAATAAACCGCGATAAAGTCCGTTAAAAAGTAGTTTTATTTCAACATCAACACACTTTTTCATAGCGCGGGGTTTGAAACCCGCGTCCTTGAAGGTACCGCTACATAGGTAGTGATACGTTGAACCGTATTCCATTAAATTTTGTAAATACCAGTCTGAAAGTATTATTCCGGAACGATGCAAAGTTTAAATTGCCTTCGTAGTCATTAAGACAGATTAAACGCCATCAAATTGCTAACACAAATCATGATCTGCGGCCAAAGTACTGACTTCAGTGTAATTGGTTCGTCTTTCAGAATACTGATGTTAAATGTGTTGGTTTTCATGTTATAAGCAGAAGCGGGTTAGTTAGTTAGTTAGTTGGAGCTGTTTTCCGCAACTCGACGTCCTGTAAGTGCGCCTATTTGTATGATTGGGCTGGCGACGCTATTGCCAGCCCAGATCCAAGAGGAAACCTAGCAGATCCTTTATGTTGCCGACGGCTTCCTGGAGTTATCTTGGCGATCCAAGGTGTTCCGCTCTATATTTCGCAGAAGTGGGTTAATCTAATTATTATAATACACTAGCGACCCGCCCTGGCTTCTCACAAGTGAAATGCAGATTTATTTATTTATTAAAAAGATAGTACAGTTCTTAACCTTGAAGATGCCACATAAACTCATTAGAGTTTTACCGTGCATCAGTATCATCGACATAATTACTTAATATCTATGTTTATACATATTTACGATTTAGTAGGGTATATGACAAAAGGAAATAGTAAAGTAAATATAATACTAAATATAATAAGGTATATTTACAGAATGTTCTTAATAAACAATGTTTACAGCTTTTTTGTCATTAGATGATACAAACAGCACGGTCCGCGCGCGATCGGTTCGGTACCGCCGCACTGATATGTCCCTGCATTTTAAATCTATACTATCATCAGAAATATTTATTAAAATTACATGCTGTAAAGGGCCATGTTGATCTATATTAAATGGACAATGTATTTAGGGTACTTAGTTGGATAAGGATTAATGCTGTCTCTCACCATCTCGCTGTCGTTATCTAGGTCTCCTTCGGCAATGTCTTCGTCTTGCGGTACACACTAAGTGTCTGTTCGGGCCCATTTTCTGGCTGCATCCAACAATACCCGCCCACTCCCACTATAACTCAGCCATCTTGTCGTCCACTGGTAGTATTAATTAATGAATATTTTGCATTTCATTTGTTTAATCAGATATCTCTAGAAGGCCAAAAATATGACCGCATTTTTTTGACTTGGTTTCATGTACCTACTCATTACTTAGCTAGTTTACTATATCGATATGACTCTGGCTTTCAGTATATTATATTTTGTTTGTTTTAACTTAGACCACCAGATAAAGCTTAATACACATTACGTATTTAAAGTTAAACATTAATTACTATTCAATTCGCCTCTATCAGATGTTATGACAACAGATGAATTATGCATATACTGCCAAGTTTAATGAAATCCTGTAATTAAAGGACGTGTTCCTTCGGGATTGGGGCCAATGCTTGAACAAATATTTGTGCCAACATATTGGATGAAATCGGTGAATTTCAATGTTCAACTGAATTCAAAAAGTAGGTGTTGGGAGACAAAAACGGTTGTATTAGCAAGTGTAGTTATTTTTATCCCAGTAGCATACTTACAACAGCTAGAACCCAAAATTGTAATTCCAAAAAATGATCAATAAAAGGTAAGTAAAAAATAAACTAACTTAGCATAAAGTAATTCGTATTTTGATTTAGATAATCAGAAATAAATCATTAAGTATTTTATATAATTTGAAGTCGGTGCCTTCTCCTTTTTTGAAGTCTGTTAAAAATAAGCTTACCCTTGACGTCAATTTGCCTGATTTTAAGCGACGAAATGCATTTAACCAGCAAATTACAATTAACTAAAACATTTTAATACATTCTCGTTCATTTTGTGGAATTGACTCATCAAATCTCGTTTGAACTGAATTCGTTAATCCGCTAATTGATTGAGCAGTTCCTTTTACACCGCGTTCTTCTACAGAGCGAACTTTGAACTGCGGATAAACAACAGCCGAAGTTGGAGGGATTGCGAGCTATTTACGACAGTGAATTTCAGCGGGTGATCTTGGTACTGCGAAACGAAAATACCGCGCAGTAGCGATCGAGTTCTTACCACACAGCAGGAAAAGAAATTAGGACAAATTTTATGTAGACACAATAAATTTTAATTTATAGTATTTACATTTCATATAGTTCCCTGTCGGTCAGCAGTTCCTCGTAATGAATCAATCCTGAGTTAACCTAGTATACATAAATATCAAGCTGAGTGATGAGAAAAACCCAAGAAAGAGTTTTTATACCAGTAGGCCGCTTTCTTCGAAGGCTTATTATCAAACACCTCAGTCTCCAACTTGACAACGAAATTGCAGTATTTAAAAGTAATAAAACAACTGAACAGCGATAAAATGCATTATAAAATAATTCTGTGCGTCCTGTGAAAACTGGTACATCTCGAAAATGTCAACTTTACAATAGACCAGTTTTTGTGTTAAACTCATAAAATTTGTTAGAATAATTATTTGTTTTCAAAACTAGTGACATATTTTATTTTAATGTGGTATTTTTAACAACCTATTAGGTTCTTACTCAAGAGTGTTCAATATAGAAAAAGATATTTAAAAAAAAACTACTTTTTGTATCAAAACACACCAAATGGATACTCGTGTATAATGATTCTAAATGAGTTATATCAATTTACACGCTATGTGAAGGTTATGTGAAAGGTGATATTTGTTGTATTACCAGGTAGTTTTATATGAAACTAATCATCTCCTGTTCAAAGCTGTCTAACAAACAAGTAATATTTTTCAATTGGCAAAAGCACTGTAGGCACAAAACTCGTAAAAATAGATTTTTTTATTATTTATATCATTTTACTCGAGAATAAAGTTCGTGTTTTTTGATATAAGTTGACTTAAATCTTAACTCAACTTTGTGTAATATGATACAAGAAACAATCTAAAGACCAAGGTATAAAAATAGAGCAATAAAATGAAAAAAATTGCATAGGTAATCACTTTTATTTTAAGGTATTATTGAGTCACACTTGGTTTGAAAGTTAGAATATTTTAATTTAGTTAAAAAGGAAAAAAAACATCAATGACATAAGTCAACAATATCAACAAAATTAAATAGTTTTCAGTCTTCATCACTAGAGATCAAATCAGAATCAATATCTCTTATGATAACTATTATCAATGTATGGCAATAATGAAATTAAATCAGTATTCTTTTCGTTCGAAATAAAATTTGATTCCTTAGAGTTAAGTAAATTATTGGTAAGTAATTCTAATCCATAATTTTTACACCCTATTGCAAAAGAGGTGTTATTAAAACCATCAGTTTGCAAATCCGTTTTATATTTGAGGCACGGAAACAACATCTTGTCAAACAGTAGAAGTTTAACATCAGCCCAAACGAACTTAATGTTATCTTCATTAAATTTTTTCATAGTAAAGTTTTGTTTCAAGAAATCACTAAAATCGTAAAAGTTAGATTCTGCCATGTCGATAACATTAAATTTTCCAGGTCTTCCTACCGATCGTATTAATTGAGCCCAATCTCGAGGGTGATGAATATTCATAGTCGTTCTTTTTTAGCTCTTTCTATTAGTGAATGGTCACTATCTACTTCTATTCTATGAGCAGGAGTTGAAAACTTGTGTTCTATGGAAACGATATAAGGCAGATCTTGAGCAGCTACGAGCTACTGCCATCAGACCTCGAAACCCGTAGGGAACTAGTAGCTGAGATGGTTAGACCAGATGTCAGATTATAATATTGGCTTCTGACTACATATAATGATTGTCATAGATGTGTTATAACAACCGGGACCGATGGCTTAACGTGCTCTCCGAGGCACGGAGGGTAGTCCCTCAACCACCCAGACGCCGAAAAAAATCTTTGTTGTTACACAAATATTGTCCGGGACGGGAATCGAACCCACGACTGTACAGCCCAATCGGACGGCTTACACATCTCGACTACCGAGGTTCTCGTTTGTAAAATACCATACCCGTTTTAAGATAAGGAGTTGGAAAGCATTGCTGCAAATCGAATGTCAAAACAAGGGTATCTGTTGATTAAGTGGTTAGGAGCAGTACTGGTGCGCATCTACGTGAACTGCAATGTTTTTTACTTTTACACAATAATAAACAGGTTTCGTGTATATTGATATAACTGGAGTAATTGTTTTGTGTAAATGGTTATTAGTTCTTGTTATTATGAATACTCGAATAATAAAATAGAATTTGTGTAAAATGATACATCTAATAAGTACATTGTGCGCCATGTTGGATTGCTTAGAGAGCGCGCGCGAGCACCTTGTCCAGTAGTATTTACGGCACTGACCCCGCGCGGGCGGCCGGTACCTTCGCAGTAGCGCCCCTTGCACCCCGCGCACCTCTCGCGTACGCAACATATATTACTTTGCACATATTTTGGATCAAAACCATTTTATTCTTCTAGTGATTATTGATATAATTTTAGTTGTATCGATGCAGTGTACGAATTTACTTTGTGTCAATTGATATAACTAAACATGTATCAGATGACACTTTATTAGAAGGTAATAAATTTAAGTTAATAATGATATGACTTGAGATAAATTTTTACACACAAATATTTATCTCATAACTTGAATATTATGAACGATACATGTCAACATGTATTTAATTACACAATCATATTTATCAAATCACGTCATTTCGTCTTAGATGTACCACACGATCTCAAAATCTAATAGACGTATCAAAATGTGGATTAGATAGAAAAATAGAGTATTGTTTTCTGATTGAGGTGCTAAAATAATATCAAATTCGATATAAGTTGACTTGTATCACTTTTCACAGGACGCACAGAATTTTACTTCAACGAATTTCGGTATTTTACTCGACTGAAGATGTAGGCGGTATCTAATTATACTCAATGGTAGATATATTTGTTGAAAACAAGCTGTTATGTGTAGGCAGATGTCAATTACATAAATATCATCAAAACACAAAGTTATTTAACATTTCAGGGAATTTTTCCTCAATAAGATTAAACGCCAATCTTAATTATGTTTATGTTTCTACTTACACTTTTTTGTAAACACAACATCATCATCAGCCTATTTTAGTCCACTGCTGGACATAGGCCTCTTTTAAAGTACGCCACTGATTACGATCCGCGGTTTTTCCCATCCAGTTCTTGCCGGCCGCCCTGCTGAGATCGTCACTCCACCTAGTCTGAGGGCGTCCTACGCTACGTTGAAATTACTTTAATACATTTTTGAAGTTATTCAAGGAAAGCAACTCTTTAATAAGGCTATTTACCCACCAGAGTTGCGTTAGTATTATGCAGTTGATATTATGTTTGCTGGTGGAAATTAAAATCTCCAAAGATTGTTTAGTTGTATGTGCTAATCTATAGATAGACCGTTTAACTCACGTATCCCTATCGCCAAGATTCTGACTTCTCAAGCTGCACAGACAGTGATGATAATTCAAGCGATATGGATTAGTGACGAATAGTCTTACATTACTTTTATTTGTGGTTAAATAGTTCTTTAGGAGATTTAATTAATGTTTTATGACTTTGTACCTCAGATGGCGGTACGCGAGTTAGACGATATATAGACCATCTATAGGGAACTACTGTTTTATATTGTAAAATCATTGTAGGATTAGATAGTCCATTAATCAATAAAGGCTTTATACATTACGCTACGGTCAATAATGACAAGATTGCACGAGTCACTCAGTAAACTATAAAAGTTGACATAAGTAAAGAAAAAAAAACTATGATACTGGAATATTTTTTGTCAGAACATAGATTTGTATTATAACTACTATCAACCTTGATTAATTTGAAAGGATTCATACTAAGTAATAAAACCAAATGTTTTATGCATATGCTTTTTAGCATAATACAATAAACGAGATATATGTCATAAAAAGTAAAAAGCAGTGAATTCTCAATAAGTACCTATTCTTTTGAACGATTCAGATAAATGTTATACAGGCACGTGTGGTGGGTAAGCAACTTTACTTTGAAATTAGATACTTAATTATATCGGCTAGTATCTAACAACGAATTAAAAATAGGTTTACTTAGTTTTTTGCGTGTTATTATAAAAGATTAAAGTAGATAAAGCGTCTTATAATTTTACATTAATGAAGGGATCGAGTTTTTATGGATAGCACCGAATTTTATATAATTATTTCTTGATTTTAATGATTATTTTATTTTTCCTATCTAGTTAGTTTTTTTACCTAGTCTAAAGGCATCCTATCAACGGTGGTACAGCAGTATCAACTTCATGGTTTGATATCCGGTTGTGCCCACATATCTTTGTGAGAATTATTTCATCGCCGCTGCACAGTATCGGCGAAGGAAAACATCTTGAAGAAATCGGTATATCTAAGAACTAATCATTTGTGGATGTTGACATCCACCAACCCGCACTTGGCCAGCGAGTAATTGATTGAAGATAATTTTTTTCACCAATATTAAGCGTGGCGCGACTGGGAATCGAACCGTGACCTTATATTTCTAGTGAGGGCCCTACCGCTGCGCCACTGCTGCACTGTATGTGTAAGTTACTTTTACGCTAAAAAATCTATGCAAAACAAAGGGCTGTTATAGCATATAAATGTTTGTACACGAAAACATCAACAGCAAGTCAAAGAGACCACACACTAACAAATCTGCAGTGCAGTGTTGCATTTAGATTCCATTATGCTATTGTGCTATTCACTTATACAATGTGCCAGCTAGTTTCCAAACTTTGCAGAATGGCGCACAGTTCTCAACTAAACAGCCTGTGTGAGACACAGTTGAAATGTATTTGTGATATACCAAATTGGCTATTAATTACAGACTAACCCAGTAACCCCCATTCACTTTTCTTATATAAGGAAGAATTGCAGGTTGCCTTTCAACTGTAGCTGGTTTAACACGTGATCTGCGGCGACGCGGTGCTCGGAACTTGTTGTCATGCAATACTTGCTGGCTCTGCGTCAAGGTGTTTATCATCACAGATCCCGTGTGCTCTCTGAAACAAAGTTTTGCCCGTTGTGGAGAACTATATGTATGTGTTGGTTTTCTATAAATTGTGTATTGTTAGGATTTCTGGTTATAAGGATATCTAGAAAAGCTAAGGTTATTTGCCTCCAACTCCATTGTGAATTGAATGTTGTTGTTAATGGAGTTGAGGTGGTTGAGGAAAGTAGATACACTGTCTTTTGGTAAGATGGTAAAAGTATCGTCTACGTACCATTTATAAAAAGCTGGTATGATAGGAGCTGTATTCAGAGCCCGCGCCTCGAAGTTTTCCATGTAAATATGTTGACAGCCCTATGTTAAAATAGAATTAAAGAACTTATTAATTATTAAAGACACCAATGTCTCATAAATAAAGTGTTAGCGTCTAACTGACCAGCTACCTACAGGTTTCATGTGTGGTTACCTTCCATCACCCAAAAGCCAGCAGAAACAATTTAGTACTAGAAGTATCTTAAAACACCTCTCATTTTAAATGCTCTAAGTATTATAGCTTAAACTGATTCGTCATCATCATCATTATCAGCCTATTTAAGTCCAAAGCTGGACATAGGCCTCTCCCAAAGCACGTCACTGAGCGCGATCCGGTTCTACTCTCATCCAGCTCTTATCAGCCACCATGCAGAGACCGTCGTTCCACCTAGTCTGAGAGTGTACTACTTGTACGCTACGTTTGTCAATCCGTGGTCTCCACTCAAGAACTCGTTTACCCCAGCGGTAAACTAATTACTCAGTAGTAACTTTTGATTTCATTTTTCACAAAGTCAGTTCAGAATTTTTACCAATCACATAGCCTGGATAGATACCTAGTTATTTAATCTCTTTGAGCGTCGCCGCTTGTGCAACATATTCAAACGTGAAATGTCAATACTCAAAAGTCCTAAAAATACGTTGAGACCGTCATTTTACTAATAATAAGAACCGACTGAATGGCCTCGCCTTAAAAAATTATGGTCGTGGGTTCGATTCCCGGTCGTGCCTTGTTGCTCGTGCCGTGAATTGTTTCATTTCCGCTGCTCTATATCGGTGAAGGAAAACATCGTGAGGAAACCGGCATGTCTTAGAACTAATTATTCGTGGACATATGACATCCACCAACCCGTACTAGGCCCGCGTGTGTGGATTAAGGCCTAAACTCTCTCAACTCGTAAGATAGTTGAGAGAAGACCCGTGTTCAGCAGTGAGACACCAGAATGAGTCAAAGTAAATGGCTCTTTGAGGTTATCTACCGTCTTTACCTTATAACGTCTAGAATTTGTACTAGAAATGAGGATATGATTCAGTGTTGTACTGGAATCTAGACTATAGATCGTTGATGTTTTTATTCTACGATAGACTGGCGCTTGACTACAACTGGCCTGATATGAAGCAATGATGTAGTCTACAATGGAACGCGTCAGTCTAGTATACCGATTCACTCGGGATTACGAATGATTATCGGTGAGAAGGTGGCAGTGGCATGAGCTTTCATATGGTTAGAAACCTTAAAGGAGCAACAATTCCGACCCACCCTCTTTATGTTTTCACCAGACATTGCACCGGAACACAGCAAGGCCGCTTATTGAAGCGGCTTTGTCTGGTGGGTGGTCACTAACCACGGCCGAAGCCTGCCACCAGTTGATTGTCACCTGATTTGCACCACCCGCACCCGGGGACCAAGTGTGGGGATTCAATTAAAGGTATACACCCAAGGTGACTCTGCCCCGTCAGTCTTGGTTCTAATCCCACGCTGGATCATGAAATGATGAGAACTTTTTTTGTGTAACTTATATTTTTTATTTGTGGTTTGTTTTCTTATTTTCTTTTTTTAACACTTTATGTCCCGAAGTAAACATTTTTCATACGAATACTAGCTAATGAAATGGTATGACGGGTAGAATGACTGCTTGTCATCAGTCACTCTAGCAATATTTGCAACACTAGAATTTACTAGCGCGCTGCCAACCCTGAAACCTTAATACTCATTTTATAAAAGAATTATGGAACCGCACCGCCAAGCGGCCTTACCGAGTTGCGGTGCGATGTCTGGTGACACCATTTGAGAGAGTGGGTCGGAATTTTCACGCCTATATTTTTAATCTCACTCCACTGCCACCTTCTAACCGGATATCATTCGTAATCACTAGTGAATCGGTACACTGAGCAAGCGCGTTCCGTCGTAGACCACATCATTGATTAATATCAAGCAAGTTGTGGTCAAGCCTATTTTAGAATAAATAATTGTTTTTACAAAAAAACATAAAATCGACTTCAAACGTAGGTGCGTTCAGGTCTATAATAATAATAATAATAACCATTTATTTCAGGCTACAGTGCCGGTATATAACACTATGAACAAATACATTATTAATTTTAATCTAATCTAAATACTAGCCTCCACGACACAGAGAATCCTAGTGTGGAGACTAGTGCACTAAAACATATTCTTGTCTTTTGTTTTGTAATAAATTTATCTTTATCTTTAAATTATTATACATATAACAAACATATTAAGGTAAGAGACACAAAAAAAATACAATCGAAATGAAAACGATTTCCTGTTTTTATAGTCTGTAAACACTGATAAACAGCAAGTCAGGCCTGGCTTCAGACGGTCAAAACAGACTGATTCTATCAACAAAACTTGAATGGAATGAACTAACGAGTTGTTCAAACGCTGTGTGCTGACATACAGCGTTTGACAAATACAAGACCGCCACTATGTCTGATCAGGGCAGAGTAGTGTAACCGAATGTTATATGTTTCTTTGTAGGAGTAAAGACTGTTTTATAGATAGATAATTATTGTGGAACATTTTAGTTATTCTTTCGTTCCATCGTAGACTATATCTTTGCTTAACACCAGGCAAGTTGTAATCAAGTTCTAGCTCATTGCAAAAAGATAAATAAAATTAAAATGTAGGTAGTCATAATAGTATGGGAAATTTGTCAGTACTATAAATAAATCCTCATTATAAGATAGTAAATTTTGAGCACACAAGTAAATTTTCTGATTGTCAACCGACTACAAAAAGAAGAAGGTTCTCAATTCATCTCTAAGTTTTTTTTTATTTGTTTTGTTTTTTAGTTACATTAGTGTTTATATAATATCCTAATGAGTATTTTATAGTCGTTTTAATATCTAAACCGCAAACTACTGTAATCTCCGTGTGGTGTAGAACATCCACGGCAACACTTCTTCGTATTTAGTGCTTTTGTTGTACCGGCTGTTGTGTTGTCGTGGGTGGTCACAGTTTATGGCCAGTATGTAATGCCTTCGCTTCTTGCGCATTACAATCGGTTGTTCTTTTTTGTTTGAACTGATTTCTACAATTCTTTTTTGTTTAAAAGCTGGTACTTATCGAATGGTCCCATTCAAATTTGATCAATATCTGACCAGTAGTTTTAGAGGGATTCTGAAAGAAGTGTTATTGTTTACGCTTAGCGCCTGCAGCTTTTTAAAATGATATCAGTAATTATCCTAAACGCATAATTTAGGTACCTACGTTTGAAGTCAGTTTCGTTGCAAAAATAATTATTTTGTTTAAGTACATCATAACTCAAATGACCTAACTGAAAAAAGAAAAAATCTAGATAAAATTAACAGTTAGGTAATTCTACAGCAACTTATCTAAATTCAATTCAGTTTACAATTATTTGCAGACGTTGCATACGGAAAATGGGTGCTATCCGAATTGAATTTATCGATTCGCTTTAGATTGCTAAAGTTTCAGATATTTTGTACGTTTTCAATGGCTAAAGTGTTCTTATTCAACGGTTTATCTCGTTAAATTAGCATCAGGATCTCGTAAACTGAACTTAAAGAAGGAAAACTCTGTTGCGTTTTGTTCAATAACAACAAAAAATATTACAACATTCTGGATTGTGGCTATTTTACTGGTTTTTTTTTTACAAAATATAACTTGCATATTTTTGAATTTCAAAACATATGTAATATGAATCATACAATGAAACAATTGAGAGTTTGAGTTATTGGCATTTGTTGCTGAAAAGGTCACACAATGTTTAAAACTCCTTGCCATTAGCAAACTTTAATTTTCAGTAAGGTATGAAGTTCAGTTGCCACACACTCTTAGCTAAAAAATTAAATCTATAACAATAAAGAAAACCGTACTAAAATTGGTCCATTCATTTAAAAATCTTGAACAAAGATACATCCACATACACACTTAGATCTCTGCCAATGAGTACAGCACATTCGATTCCATCCTAACATTTTATCGATCCCAATATTTTTGAAGGTGCTATATCATTAACAAAGATATTAATTGCTGTACGTGGTGTTACTTTGTGTATCTATCTAATGCTCGCAAACCTATTGGGTTTTTAAGTTAAAGTTGTTTCGACTCTACAGTAGATAAATTGCATATTAGGACAACCAATATTGCCTGTAAGTGACTTAGTAACTAAATTTAAGCATTACCGAGTTTGTAATATCGAATGCATGGACCGACTGCACGGTGAATGTTTGAGAGTTTAGTAACTACAACCATGATATCATAAACTGTATTATTTAATATGTTTTCCAATATATTAGAGAAGCTTCTAACATTTAATATTTAGACTACATTTTTATTGAAATTGTTGATGAATGTTTATTAAACTTATACTACTCTACACTTTCCTAACATAATATTCCTCGTTTTCGTGTAATAGATAAAAAAAAACAATTTTGACTTATGCCTTTTTTGGTACTCGAATAGTCTCTTGAGTACAAAAACAAAAATACATTGTAATAATATATTTATTTTATATACGGCCAAATTTAATTTATTTATTGTTTTTGTAATTAGAAAAAAAAATCTTAAAATTAAGAAAATTCAAATAAAGAATGGAGCGCATACTATGTATGTAAAAGCTATGCAAGGCGAAGTGGAAAGGCTATATCATACTTTGAACTCTATGCAATAGTATTCTGACGTTTAGATATTAATAAAAAAAGTAACCTCTACAAAAGAAATATTATTTTGAAATTTCTTTACTTAGACAGTTCTAACTTTTCGAGAGACCGGCGATTGTCATTAATTTGTCTCATCTACGTTGAGTTCAAATAGCTGATTAGGGCTGCACGACGCGCAATTTCAGCGAAAACTTAGCACATCAAAAATCGTATCAAAATAAAATGCAAATTAATTTCTGACTTCACATAGCCCTTAGTAATGACCTGTAAAATATCTTGTTTCTAGTATATTAAACCTTTCTGGTTGGTTGAATACAGAGACGTGACATCACGTGACATTTTATTTTTTCATTTTCTATGTTGCCATTAGGTACTTTTTGTTTGATCATACAAAAGAAGTAGATTCCTATCTTAATTAGATAGGAATCTACTCTAATAATAATAATATTGTGGGACATTAACACACACGGTCATCTGGTCCCAAGCTAAGCAGAGCTTGTGTTATGGAAACCAGATAACTGGTATATACTATACATATATTCTTTTCTTTTGTAAATAAATACTTATAATAGATATGTTGGCACATCTACCTCTTAATGCATCAGCTGTCATTTTATACTGTCATCGCGTCCCTCTTTGAAGTCATCTGTCACTCGAAAATGTCATTATGAACGAACGAATGAACACCGAGCACGGGTGAAGCGGCCATATTAGAATGGCTGACACTGTGTTGAACCGTTGTGGCGTCCGGTAGTGCAGATGCAATAACGTGCTCTGTGAACGTTACTATTTAATCCAACGTAATCTTAACGATCTGTAATTACCTGTTAGAATTCATGATTGTGCTATCGAGAGATGGGAGTGAAGTGATATTTGCTGTAGTTATTTTATTGAAATACCGTCTTCTTACCCGATTATTCACCCCTACCTAAAGTTGTCTGCTAATCTTGATATTTTTAGTCTAAAAAAAACCCTTTAAAAGCCTTCAGATATTTACACCCAGACTCGACACAAACACAAATGTTCATCACTAATGTTTGTCTCGGGTGGGAATCGAACCCACGACCTGCCGGCGTGAAAAGCAAGTAGGTATCTTACCGACCACGCCACCGGCCCGTCGATCATTCTTCTTGCAAAATTATTGAAGCGAAAATTGAATTCAAAACCTCACGGGCAATGTTCCTGAATAGCCCTTAGCATAAAGCACGAATACCCGATTCAGTAGACAGTTAATTAGCAGTTATGTAAACAACCTTTGTCGTTCGTCTGGGACAAGTGAGCTGACCACGTTGCTTGTGGTTACCGATCTAACTAAACAGAACGTATCAAAGGAATTTAGACCTTATTCAGACGAGATAGGATTTTTTTACTGTTAAAACATTTAAAGTGTGTTCGTGGTATCACAAATGATAGCGCGCTTTTTTAGTTTACCTAGATGGCGCTGGGTTCGCAATCGATCGTATTTGCTTATCAGGTGTAAATAGTTTTTTTCTGTAGAATTTGTAGATAAACATTGTAAGTACTTATAAATTATACGTAAAAATTGGCTTTGTGGTAGATAAGTGGGTAGGTAGTGATTTGCTTGTCAATAAATAACCAACTTACCCTTGACCGATAAATAACTATGAAAACACTCTGAAGCTATTTCCCCAACAACATCTTGCAACTAAGTTAGAAAATATACAAAACCTCCCAGATTCGAAACATCAATAGTGGTGGGACAAGCCGATACTTTTAGTTTGTGAGTGGTCCATTTTTGAAACAGTATATGTTAAACATTTTTTTATACGATAGTAAATATAGATTACATTACATTACATTATTGCATTGGGACATTACTTTTAATATTATCCGCATATTAAGCCTACTAAACATTCCAAAACTACATTGTTGTAGCTGAAAGTTAAACTATCATTACCCTTGGTCTGATTGATTTTATCTACATGAAAATAGCTTAGTAAATGTAAACCAAAAACTTAATTTAAGAGAAATAAAAATACAATGTAGATTATTATCGCCTAATTTCACGAGTTTATACTCGCATCTAGTTACATTTTGGGACAAAATTACGATACACTAAAGCTTGGCGCTCAGAAATTAGACTTCAAAAGGTGTTAACGCAACGGAATTTTGTAATGTTTGATTGCTGTAACGAAATGCTCATGTTTCTAAAAACCCACCTGTAAATCTAAATTAAAAAGGACTTTTTTCTTTATTATTACTGGTGTCGTAACATAAGAGCATAAAACAGTATTGTTGGTGCTGCGGAAGAGGGATACTGCTATACAATGTGCAGAGAAACTTCTCTTTTTAACAACTCTAATAATTACATAAAGCAAATTACAACTGCTGTTTATCACTGTTATACCTTTTTTTATTTGGGTGTCCCAAAGATACCTCTAAGTATTTTTTTTCTAAGCACAATATTCCTAATTATTACCATTTATAAATAAGACATGACTATAATATTGACTACTTAAACGGACCGATATTAGACCATTAATCTAGTCCTAAGTGTTAAAGAAGAAGTTACACTCAGAAAAATTGATGGCCATTGAATCGGACTGTTACTGGAGTAAAAATAATAAATGTTCCAAAACAGTGAAACAGCACAACACATGCATAGAGAGGATAATATTGTAAGGACAAAGTGTAACATGTGGCGTCACATACCTAACGCCACTCAAGAGACATGATATCATAGCAGTCCTGAATCCCACAAACAAGGTTTCATCGAAAATAAGCATAAGTACAACTTCCTGACAGGAATAATCCTTTAGTCTCCACAATCCTCTTTTTACTGCTTTGTACTCTTATAAAAGAAATTGAATATTTTTGAAAATAAGTCTTATGTTTTAGCGCCAAGGTGCCATAACAACAGACAGACACTTATACACAAACACCAAACTTATAACATCACTCTTTTTCATCAAAAGTTTTAACCTCTGACAAAAAACAACATAAATTATTGATGACTTTCGAAACGGACCGTTATTGAAACAAGTGTTCCAAAATAGTGGAACAGCACAAAACATGCGTAGAGAGGACATTTTATGTGCTATTAGAAGGACAAAGAGTTACATTAGTGATTTACTTCGCTTTTATGTTTCTGTTATTATTACTGCTGTGTCTATACTGATTTAGATATTGCAAGAAAACAGGAAAACCATAAAAACAAGCAAAAAAATAAATAAACGTCACTGGTCTTTCGTATCAAATGTTTTAGAGGCTTGTTGTTGTATTATATTTCTGTTGTAAATGCTGAAGTTTCGGGATGGTTATTACAATTATGGCGATAAATTAAAAAATAAACTCTACCTTATTTCAATTCAATTTTTATTTTTGGCGTGTTGTGGACGGCTACCACGATTTTGTCATGCCTTATTTAAGCCAGATGCAATAGTATTGTAGTGCTAATCATTTTTTTTAATTTAAAACGCACACACCACCGGCCTTTCGTCTGTGCCGTTTTTAAACTGATCTCTCTTATTGTCCTTTTTTTAATTAATAATTATTATGCTAGTGGGCTCCCTGATGAAGTCGAGAGCCTATACGTCAATCAGTCATTTGGCCCCATCATATTGATGGGAGCTTATATTATGTCGTTTTTCATTTGGTTGTGTTCTCTGATGTTGTTGGGAACTCGTTGTCTTGTGATTTCATCCACGTCTTTTTACTGTTCGTTATTTAAATTTAAATACGTTATACTATGGAGCAATATAATTAATACTTTGCTGCCTGTATCCTTTAGTGCAACCTATTTAAATGATGGTAAACATTAATCTACATATTATTATACTAAATTATTAATTACTAGCTTTCCGACAGTGGCTTCGCCCGCGTGTATGTCGGTTATTGCTTCAAAACATTACTTTCTTTTTGCGCAGTCGGATAACAACTATCCTATGTCCTTTCTCGGGTCTCAAACTACCTCCATACCCAATTTCATCCAAATCGGTTCAGTAGTTTAGGCGTGAAAGCAACACAGACAGACAGTCAGAGTTACTTTCGCATTCATAATATTAGTAAGGATACTTATTACAAAATCGATATTCTCACACCAACCAACTCGTATTTCGAATCAACAAAAGATCAATAAGTATAATGAAAAGCGTTCAACGATTGGTCTGTGTTAATCGAAGTTCCAAATTGCTATGAAACACAAATTGCTATAATTTTAAATTCGAAAAGGGCTTTTCCACCTGCAGCGACATTTGCCTACGTAGTGTCACTAAATAAAGAAACACAGAAGGCTCACTCTTGCATTGTTTATTTTTATAGCACAGAACATATAATAATATCATTACTATGCTCTATTTTTAAAGTCTTAAGTCTAAATTATTATTATTTTTTTTATATCCTCTTTCACTAACATTGTATTTAGGCAAAACTAAAACAAACAATAATGAATTTTTATATACCTACCAGCTGTTTCGGCGAACTTTGTACCGCATATTTCTCACCTTTTAAATCTTCCTTGGACAAACATATCAAAACTAATATCGGCTAAATCAGTTAAGGCGTTTCCTAGTTTTAGCATTACAAACATCCATCATTTTTTTTTAATGTATTTTAGGTTATTAGACCGGATAAGAACGAAACTTTTTATTAAAATCCTGATAATTACGTGTCCTTTTAGAACAAACATTCTCAAAAACCAATAGAAATTTAAAGTCATTAAAAAGAGATAGATATGCAATAAATAAACAAGAACAAAAAAGGTATTGTTTTACAAAAGGTAAAAATAGCTGTAGCCTGTATTTGCATTTTTCTGTACATACGTACAGAGTGGAACTTTTGTTCACACATTTTGTGATTTCGTGCTTTGGATCAATGAACATTTAACTGGCAATAAAGGGATATTGCTGGGGCGGGAGCGGCTATTAGGCTGAATAAAAAAGATTATAGGGATTTAATTTTATGATTAATTGCTTAGTCTGTGCATGCATGGTTAAAATAGTGATGTTGCGACGCAGTTATGTAACTGTAAAAATAGTTTCATAAAAATTGGTCTTATTTTGTTACTCATTATAATTATTTCTGTTCGTGATGGGAACAAGAGGAATAAAACTGGGCGAATCTTGGAACTAGATATATTCATTAGAGATTCATGTACTACAGAAAATAGTCAGACAATTTGGTTCGATAGGGTCGGTGGTTACAGTAGGCTGGGGCCCAGTGGAATCAATGTGTGAGTGGATGTGTGTATGAATGGATGTGTGTATAAAACGGGTGGAATGACTATGAGTGTACGTATCGGTTCGGCCGTCCTCGGACGGCTCACCGAAAAAGTCCGGTGAACCAATAGAGGCCCTTCAGGCTAATTGGGTTAGGTCATCAGCAAAAAAAAAAAGAGTGTACGTACGACTGATTGTGTGTAAGGATGTGCATGTATCAGCGGCGATATTTTTTTAAATTCATTAAACAATATTAATATTGTGCCTGAATGTTGGTTTTTATTTATTTTTATTTTTCGATAGGCTGGCGCATGACTACAACTTGCCTGATGTTAAGCAATGGTTTAGTCTACGATAGAACGCGCCAGCCCAGTGTACCGATTCGCTCGTGGTTACGAATGATTATCGGTGAGAAGGTGACAGTAGAATGAGCCTCCTTAAGGTTAGAAACCTTAAAGGAGCAACAATTCCGACCCACCCTCTCTGCACGGTGTCACCAGATATCGCACCGGAATACGGCAAGGCCGCTTAGCGGTGCGGCTTTGTCTGCTGGGTGGTCACTAACCACGGTCGAAGCCTACCACCAGTTGATTGTCACCTGATTTGCACCATTTGGTATACAGTGTATGGTTTGTTTGGTAGCAAACTATGAGCACGATCCGCGGCTATACTCAATCCGTCTTTTGCTAGCCTCAAGGGATAGTCACGTAGTCTAAGAACGTTCTACATTACATTTACCAATCTGTAGACCCGATAACAACAACAGTTGGTGTACCCAAAACGTGTAAGTAACCTATTAAAGGTCCCTGCATACGTGACGAGTTTTTGTACGGACGGGACGGGACAGCAAATGTGGAAATATCATACATATGTATATGAAAGAGCACATGTTACAGAGACAAGGACGGGAGAGGAACGCGGCACTAGCGGGGTGGGAAAATTATCGTCGCCGATGACTCCGTCCAAGTTTTCGCTACGTTTGACCAGTGACTGAGTTCTCCGTTTGCTCTGGAGATTAAAATAGTGAGTGAAAAGTAGTTTTATTTCAATATTTAGATACTTGTGAGAAGAGCCATGCCCAGTAGATACTCAAAAAGGTTGGAGTGATCTCTAGTACCTAGTATCCGCTGAAATTGGATTTGAATCTGCTACCCTAAGGCCCTTTACTTACTTACAACAGCAGCCTTACTCAATCCTACAGCAGTGGCAACAATACAAAAGACAACGAGTCAAATATATCACTGCAGATGAAAAGCATAGTTTAAAAAAACTTGAAGCGATTTGAAGTGGGTACTATGTATTGACTTCTTGTACTGACTTATATTCGTTACATTTTCTTGTTCGTTTTTATTTTTGTCAAATAAATAAAACATGGAACTGGTAAGTACTTTAAAGAACTAACTCAAAAGACTTTGTAACAAAATATTTTATAAACTTCAAACATAACTTATTCAAAGTCTGCTTATGTTTTGTTTAACTCTACTTGTTTCGAAGACTTTGCCTTTTTGAAGTCGTTTAATATTTTTAGCAAGTTTTGTTCTTTTATTGCGTGTTTTAGGGTTCCTTGACTTATGGATGCCTTAGTGATTCTTCAGCTTCCGCTCTCCATTAGTCTTATTTTATAATGAGAAATGTTTATAGAGTTATAACTTCAGTTGTTGGTAACAATATAAATATCACGGAACACTTCATGTAGCAAATAATTAGAACGGCACTCCCATAAAGTTTCTTTTAGACTTGTGTACGGGCAAACCCGTACAAATCAATAGTATTAGTTTTATGTTGACGCGGCCGCGCAGTGACCAACTTATTTCTTTATAAAACCCATTAAAACACAATAACAATCAGTTAGTAATTGCAGCAAATTCGTCGACATAGCATTCTCCGCGACCTATAGCTCAGTTGTTAACTCCGCGCCGCGTACCTATCATTAGCAATATCAAATCTATAGTGTAAATCTGTGTAGTTAATATATCATTCTTTATCATTATCATTTTATCTTTCATTTTAAAAATCAACCGTACAACTTGTGTAAACATTTTGTTCAATTATGCCTGTTTTTCTTTATTCAAATATTGTTGTATTGTACTTCATTGTAATACAATGATGACTCAACACCCAATTCACCTCTTTTGATAAGATCTCAAATATCCAAGATGAATTTGGTAAATTTTACCTATAACAAAAAACTGAGGATTCCAAGCCGCCTGTAAGATTTACGGCGTGAATATTTTCTTTAGTACAAAGCTAAGCCTTACCACATATTCAGAGCAAAAAATGCCCTCCCTACTTAACAATTCAACCGATAAAAAAGATATTCGGGCTTTATCTTGGAAGGTTGGAATTTTAGAATTGGTAAATACTTACAGGATGTAATAGGTACATAATATTATTCTACAGGTTGAGGCAAACGAGTTCTTGAATGGAGACTTGTACAAACGTAGCGTTGGACACGCTAATTAAATACTAGGTAGAATAACGACAAGATAGCTTTTTATTCTGAAATAGGATTAAGAATGGCAATGGAATGAGACTCCATGCAGTTAAAAACCATAAAAAACAACAATTCCGACCCACCCTCTTAAATCATGTCACTAGATAGCACCGAGACACAGCAAGGCCGGTTGGCGGTGCGTCTTTGTCTGGAGATCACTATCCACAGCCGAAGTCAACCACCAGTTTATTGTCACCTCATTTCCATCACCCAAGAGCATAAGTGGTGCAGTGGTACAAGCGTCGCCTTTGAAATATAAGGACGCGGGTTCGATTCCTATAGTTGAATTAGCATGATGCTGCCAATTAACTCAGTTAGAACTGACTACGAGTGTGTGTTCACGAGACCTATTACACAGGCAATAAAATTGTATAAAAGAGAATTGTATAAACTCATTACGATAAATATTATGTTTTACATTTAATTTTAACTTTATCAGGATCTAACAAAGTTAAATCAAACACAAAAAACAGATACGAAAGCGTAACAAAAGCTCCAAAGTAAACTGTCTTTGATCTTGAAAATGGCGCAAATCTTTTTTCTTTCACAATGGTTTCTTTTAAATCTTTCCAATTCGTAGCTTTGGGACACGCTTCGGATTTGAATTTTTATTCACCCAAAGCCTATTTCAAGCAGAGTAGGTATGGTAGATTATTTGAATTTACAAACGCACTACTTAATAAAAACAATTTCTAGGAGTTTTTACAGGATTTTTAATCACTCAAATATTTTGTCGATTGATACCCGAGCCTTAGTGACTATAATCATCATCACAACCATCCTAGAGACGACCACAGCTGGATATAGACCTCCCTTTTAGAACACCACAGCGATTGGTTGCCAGTTATTAGCTTCTATCGGCATCCCAAAATTTTAATAATGTCTTCAGTTCATCTTGTGGCGGGTCCTCAGAGTTTGAAGTCCATTACGTGGTTTCTTCTTGAGAACCTTTAATCCCTATTGGTTCTTTTGGCAATATGACCTGCCCACTGCCACTTCAACTTGCTTACTTTCATTGCTATATCGGTCTAGATCTTCTGCAGATCTTATCGTGCAAAGAAACTCCAAGGATAGTTCTACTCATGACGGTTATTTATCAGTGGGTATAAAAGTCTCTTTGAAACCAAGAGATTTGGATTTTTGAAATCTCAACACAAAAACGAAAATTTATTTTTGCAGATGTGACTAAAACCATTAAACGTGAGCACTTGTTTTCTCAGAACTATCGAAAATCTGAATGATCTCAATAACATCATAACATCATCAGTTTCGACATAACTTTCAGTGGTATTAGAGAGGGTATTTCGATGCGTAAGATTTATAAGTGGGTCCTATAGATTGTGGTACTACGCTTTAGAAATGGGTATAGCGCCAGTGTCACCTACTTTAAGAATGGTGTTATGTAGTTTGTTTTTAATCTGATTCTACAAATCATTGCTCGTTGCAGCAAAACTGGCCAAAAACAACGCTACAAAAGTTGCTACGATATCAACCGAAGATTGCCGAACGCAATTTCTAAATCCTATTCGGTTGTGTTTGATAAAAGGTGGATTCAAATTAAGCAATCTGCATTTAGCTGTACAAGTCCATTTTAATTCAAAATAATACTTCTAAAACAGACATCTTCACGAATAAAAATGTAAATAGAAATACGGAACCCGAATGGTTCATCTTATGAATTATTAATACCTCCGAATGAAATGAGGGTACCTGGCTATTTGAAATTCACACTGTATTTTAGAGGACTATAGGCAGAGGTAAAATTCACCTACATTTTGCTAGTAAGTAAGTAATATTGGTAATGCATTCAAAATGTATGTACTTCTAGCAGTGACTGCTGCGGATCCCTTGAACAGCATTGGATCTCTCTTTAATTTTTAGTTCCCCGATTTAAGGCCACTTATTTAAAGAAACTAAAAATTAAAAAGAAGTTTTTGGTGACTCTACAGATACGAATCCTCAAATACTTAGGACAGTATTTTTTTAAATTTAGGTGTATATCACATGTTCTTCAAAGTTAAAGTTAAAATATTGTATAACGGATTTTATCACGGTTTATTTTAGATTTTAAATCCCGACGGTTCAAAGTCTTTTCAGACTTTTTTGCCACGGGTGGACAGTTACTTTGAACATAATAAAGACTCCATAGAACGATGCATTGTCTAACCAAGTTAAAAGCAAGCGGTAACGTGCCCGTCAGTCAGTTGAATGTTTCCGAGATCCTAAAGACCAAATGTATTAGTATGACAGGGGCTGCATTAGCCAGATACAAGATTTCGTGGTCAACAGAGGAGGTGAAATATTGGAAAAATGTTTGCAACAGAGGCTATAATTATCTGTTGAGGCATCTATTGCCACTGAAGTTTATAAAAATAATAATAATATTCTGGGACATTAACACACACGGCTATCTTATCCGAAACTAAGCAGATCTTGTGTTATGGAAACCATATCTGGTAATATACCTACTATAGGCCGACCGTTTAACTCACGTATCGCCTATCGCTAAGATTCTGACTCCTCAAGCTGCACAGACTGTGATGATGATTCAAGCGATATGGATATTAGTGACAAATAGTCTTACATTACTTTTATCTGTAGTTAAATAGTTCTTTAAGAGATCTAATTAAAGTTTTATGATTTTGTACCTCAAATGGCGATACGCGAGTTAAACAGCCTATACTTAAAAACTTTTTTTTGTAAATGTATACTTAAATATCTATAACTAGCTTCCGCCCCCAGCTTCACCCGCGAAATTGATCTCACTAATCTTGTTTCTCCATACAAACTTTGGAACCCCGTTTCACACCTATATATATATATATATATATATATATATATATATATATATATATATATATATATATATATATATATATATATATATATATATATATATATAGATTACAACCAGACTCAAGACAAACAGATACGTTCATCACAAAATATATGAATCGTGCTTACGACCTGAATAGCACGTACCTCTTCCTCTATGTACCTATCTTACCGACCACGCCACCGGTCCATTGTTTTATTTAAAGAAATTGCCAACATAATGTTGTAAAGCTGTACAGTTCCCTTAATATATAATTAGACATTTCGAGGGCCCATCTAAAGAACCTTTTTTAAATTTTTCAGCAAGCATCTACCCAACTAGTCAAAGGATTATTATTCACAGAATTTACTCGGTGAGCTATAAGATATCTCGAAAACTAAACTAAACTTATAACTTATTCTAAATATATAAAAGAAGAAACTGACTGACTGACTGACATATCAACGCAGAGCCCAAACCGCTGGGTCTGGACACTCTAAATTTGGCACATCGATTTCTTAAGGGGTCTAGGGGTGCACTAAGAAAGGATTTTTTAAAACTCACCCTTGAAGGGGGTGAAACGGGGTTCCAAAGTTTGTATGGTGAAATAAGATTAGTGAGATCAATTTCGCGTACGAAGCCGTGGGCAGAAGCTAGTCTAATATATAGATACTGCATCCCGCCACGTGTTTTGCTTCCTATACTGCCTATTATACCTTAATGGCAACATTATAAGAACCCCTTTTACCCAAAGTTCACGAATAATATTTCAGTCCCTCGCGTGTCATTAATAATTCATAGCAAAAAATGCTACTATCAACCTAGATAGAAAAATATGCACATTTTACCTATTTGTGTAGGTTTTTATAGTGTAAAAGAGTTTCTAGAAGCGAAAGAATTGTAATTATTTATATCTTAATAATGTTCTTACATAAATGTTCTTTGACATTATAATTCTTAGCATAAAATTAATGACATGATCTAAAACTTTTGTACGACAATTACTTGGCAGAATATGGCTAGCTACTGATTGTTAATGAGACCTTGTATACCCATATTGAGACAAATAAATTTTTATTATTATTATTTTTTTATTATTTACATAATATTACTCACTTCACGTCAACCTTTTTAGTGTCCCACTGTTGGGCACTGGTCTACTTTCAGCTGTCTTATGAGTTGAGAGAGTTTAGGCCTTAACCCACGCACGCTGGTCAAGTGCGGGTTAGTGCAAGTTACATGCACTCGAATGATTAGTTCTTAGTCATGCTGGTTTCCCCACGATGTTTTCCTTTACTGATTTTGAGCAACAGAGATGGAACAATTCACACAAAGATTTGTAGGCAAGACCACATCAGTCTTTTTTAGTGTCCCACTGTTGGGCACTGGTCTACTCACAACTGTCTTATGAGTTGAGAGAGTTTAGGCTTTAACCCACGCACGCTGGTCAAGTGCGGGTCAGTGTATGTCACATGTACTCGAATGATTAGTTCTTAGTCATGCTGGTTTCCCTACGATAGGAAAACCCTTCACTGATATTGAGAAACATAGATGAAACAATTCACACAAAGATTTGTGGGCAAGACCAGGATTCGAACCCGCGACCTTATACTTCTTAGGCGAGGCCCGTACCGCTGCTCATATAGGTATTACTGCCTTGTAGAAAAAAGAGTTAAGTATCATGTTTACCTCTACCAGGATTGTCAGGTCAAAGTTACTCTAGACTTGGTCTCAATTTACCCTAGAATCTGTATTATTTAAAAATAATACCCTAAAAATATCCTTATCTATTCCTTCTTTACAGATAAAACCACTGTATTTTTCACAACAATACACTAGAAAAGAAAGAGCAAAACACAATCTTTTGCTTTTAGTAGTAAACTACAGAGGGAATCAAGAGCACTCTGTTCGTTCATGACACGGAATCTGTAATGAAACAAAATCGTTCACAGTTATTTTATACTGTTATCGACGGTTACCCCAAAAAATACCTTTAAGAAATATCATACTCTGAAAATTACCCTGCTGGACTAGATTTCCTATAAATATAGGGTAAATTACCCTAAATTGGTACCAGTGACCTCTATACATCAATTATGTTAAGTTAAGAGATCGTGGGATCGAAGGAGTGATATGGCTTATCTAATTTCTTAGTATGTAGGTGCAAGTTCCTTCGAAGTTTTTGGACCTTATTGCCGCAGGGAGCGTAAAGCTGTAAAATCAAATCAGCAACTCTCATTGTAGTGAGTTTATGTTTGCACTACTTGGGCACTATATTACTAAAAATATATCTATCTAACGTAACCTAGCAATTCTTGTATTATAAGAACAACCAAAGAAACCGACAGACTTCTGTTTTATAGTAGGGATTTATATAGATTACCCAGTATTCTTTCTGAAAAGATTCCAGTTCCACAGTAAAAAAGCATCGAATCATAATAACATAATATATATTGCTAACATTGTCAATGTCGTAGTACAGGGGATAATAATCGAACGTACTCACTCAATTGAGTAAGCTGAATTTACGATAGTTTAGTTATAAAAAAAAATGCTTTTATTTAGTTAGGTCGATAATGATTTAATCACTAGTGACCAAATACAGCCTTTGTTTTTAATATTAGAACCCGCGACCAAGTCGTCGAAGGCGCCAATTAGAGAGCAGTGCTCAAGTGAACCACGAGCTCGGGTCGGCGGAGGCGCCCCGGCGATGAAGCAGAGTGGGGTACAAACATTATAGCAGTATTTGCTGTAGTAACTAAAGGCCACTCCTTCAGTAAATACTGCGAGAGCTGTACTAATTGACCCAAACAATTCCCAGCTGACTATGACACAATTCTAAATACTGACGTAGTCTGAGTATTCCACAAACTCAGAAACTACGTTCTACGTTAATCTGTATGTCTGTGTATCGGTGTAAACTTTAAATCCCCACACGTAGTCCCTGGGTGGTGCAAATCAGGTGACAATAAATCCGGCTTCAGCCGTGTTTAGTGAGCACCCAATAGACAAAGCCACACAACCAGGCTGCCTTGCTGTGTTCCGGTGCGATGTCTGGTGACACCATTTGAGAGAGTGGGTCGGAATTGTTGCTCCTTTATGGTTTCTACTCCACTGCCACCTTCTCACCGAGGATCATTCGTGATCACTAGTGAATCAGTATATGGCGGGTATGTTCTATCGTAGACATCATCATTGCTTAATATCAAACAAGTTGTCAAGCGCATGCCTATTTCTAAGTAAAAAATTAAAGGCTGAAGTGACTAGAATGGTTCTTAGCTACATGTAGGTTTCCAGATGATTAAGCGTTTTGGTTAATTTAAAGTTATTCAATCGTAAAATATTATTGTATTTTATGATTTTACGCGATTATTACACATTGAAATAAAACTATATTACTGTGGTTTATTTTAGATTTTATCTACCGAGGACGTTTTGAAGTCTTTTCAGACTTTATGATCGCGGGGGAATGAGTCTTGATGACCTAGCGAAAACATCCATTTAAGTTGCATTAAAATCCGTCATAAATTAGTTTTATTTCAATATTTAATCGAACACGAACTGGTTGCCAAGTGCAAATGCATCTATGTTTCCCGATAGGTATAATCACGAGTGGATTGGTATTTACTGGGTAAGCGCATTTCATCGTAGACTGCATCATTGCTTCACATCAGGCCAGTTGTGGTCAAGCGCAAGCCTATTGTAGGATAAAAAAAAGTATCTCAAGTACTACGCCAGTCCGCATTCATCCCCAAACTATTACTTTGATGATGGAAAACAAACTACATACAAACATTATTTACAGAAATTCTTTGAGTTATCCTCAATGAACCGTACAAAACAAAGGCAGGTCGTATGAAACAAAAGACCGTGATTTATAGGTTTGTATCACGCAGAGAAAGTTTGTTGGGACATTTCAGGTTACCTTTATCTATTTTACCTTTTTGTACTCCTGTAGGTAGTAGGCGAATAAGGAGTAGTTGCTCGCCTTTATCTATTTAAATAAAAATCAATGCCACTTTTCGTTGTAATTTTATAACTCAAGAACGGGCTTACATAATCATACCAAATGGTTAGGCATTGTTCAGACTATTTAGTAGATGGTTTATGTGAAGTTTGCACAAAATCGGTTGAGCGGTTCTTTATTTATCACATTTTTTGTAAATTGTCGAGTGGGCTGAAACTACCCGGGCGAAGCTAGGGCGGGGCGCTTGTACATTACGAATCCCGTGTCCAACAAAAAAGACTGTTGGGACTTTTCTAATTTCTACCCATTAGGACATAGTGTCAATTTTGGAAAATTTTTAGATACCTAAAGGTGTGATAAGTAACACCCATACAGGAGAATTTCCAAAAAACATTTTAGCTGATCTCTCTGGCTTTTCAACTACCTTGCTGCCATTTTTTATGTTTCCACATTATGTAGTTTTTAAAATTAAGTGATACATTTATTTGCATTAGCTGTTGCCTAAACTGACGGTTATATCATATGACTTTAACCTGTCAGTAGTCAAACTTACAAGATGTCAATGTCACTTAGGTTGCTAATTTAAATTGTCACTAGTACGACGTGACAAGGGATAATGTCTATGAGGCCGGTTAGATGAGCACATGTTGTATGCAAAACAAATTTGATCTCACAAAAAAGCATCCGTATCCATCCAAACATTTTATGAATATTTGTGATTAGAGAGGTGCTAGAATCATTAATCGTCCCATCACGTGTGAAAAAGGAATGTATGTATCTGATGATCGCAACACTATGGTTTCGCCGCAACACTATGGTTTTTATGTCGTAATGGGCAAAATTTAGATTAATACGTAAGTGGCTTTTATGCATAGGAAACGTTGTATCTTTACCACCAGGATAAATGATATATGGTTTCACTACATTTATCACGAGTACCTATACAAGTTAGTCGAGGCTATTAAAGACATATATAAATTCACTGTTACATTCTGAAAGAGTAACAAACATAGGTGCGTAGGTACCTAAGGGTAGGTAAAATAGGGAGATATGACCTAAGCAAAGATATAACTGTGTTAACGTGGTTGACTTTTATTTCTACCATTCATTCACAAATAAAAATATGAATATCAGCAATACAGACAACACTATCTATTAACTTTCCGCCTCGTAAAACTTTACAACTCCTAAACGATACCCTAAATCACTTCTACATAGATTCAACAAAATAACTATAAAATCAGAAACGAATCGTGGCTTTAGTTTCGTTTCGTTTTATGACCGTGTAAAGCTATGGTCACACTATTTACTTTGCTATTAACTCTGTTATTTTATGTTAGGAAAATATATTTATTGTTTGAAAAAAGTTTATAATTGTAGATAGTTTTGAATACTAGCCTCCACACTAGGATTCCCTGTGTTGTGGAGACTAGTCTCTTTCGTTACAATACGATTAAAAGAAGAAAAAAGAAAATGAAAAATAATTACTATTTCAATGTGAGCGCACACGCACAGTTGTGAATGTGTGTGTGTGCGCTTGTGTATGTTCCAGTGCCTGTGCGTGTACCTGTGTTAGCGTGTGTGAGCGTGTGCGTGTGCGAGCATACGTGCGCTATCGTGAATTGTATGTAATGATGACTAACATATTAATTTATGATTGACTAGGATTCCGCTGTGACCTAAATATATGAGAGAGATCGAAAAAAAAAAAAAAAAAAACTCTTCAGCTCAAACTAAAAAAATCTAAACAAAAAAAACACTACAGAGTGTTACTATAGATTTTTTTTGTTTAAACGGGTTTAAAATATTTTTCTTAAAACAAGTAGGTATAGTTATAAGGGTATACAATTGTCTGAAAATCTGGTTGCTATATCATTATGATACAATATGTTGCGCTTTTTTGCACTGATGCGCAGGTAGCACTGCATACTACTTGTAATCCTCGTACCTATAAAATATTGTTATTTCAAATCAAATCAAATCGAAATATGCTTTAATTTTTTTTGAGACGCGAGTCTGCAAGAGGCGGGGGTGGTGTGAACCCCAGATCAATCCTTCTTCAGAAGGGGGTACGGTGAACGGAGAAATATGCAAAGTGTCAGGATGGTCGTTTATATTAACTTACCCACTTATTTATATTGATCATTACCTACCTAATGTCTATTGTTTAAACAGTAACGCCCAGATTACCCTACCTACCCAATATTAAACTATTATGGGTGCCTAGGGGATTCAGTAAGTAAAACTATGATAAAAGGTGGATTAGCCGAGCACACGACCGCTCTACTTGCGTCTCGTAATTTGATGTACTGATTCGCCAGCGGACGTCTAACTCGCACGGGGTCCAGCGATATATTGATTTAAAAGGTTACAGTTAATACAGAGAAAGAACATAATCATAAAACTATACATTAAAACACTTCATTCAGTCGAACAGCTCTGCAGTGTTACCTGTCATTCTTGACAGCGGACGTTGATCCGATCCAAACTCACTATGACTTGTTGACAACAAGTCTACATAAAAATAGTCCAATTTCTTTTCTTACCGTGCAGTGAATGACTGGCAACTACTGAGAAACACTGCCAAAAAACTCAGTAGACTTTTTTCTTTTTTAAATGAAGTACTTATATCTATTACTTATGTATCTTAAGTACATACATTTGTATTAGTAAACTAGTTTAGAATAAATTACCTAAATATTAACATTAATTAACAACTCTTGTGTACCATTACAACTTCAATGGGTTTATGTTGCACCTTTCTTCTATAACAAACCCGTAATAAAATAAAAAATGGGTGCGTGTACTTATGTACGCGAAGGAGAAGTTATACTTCTTTGGCATCATTAAATAAGCAGACAGTATCATACTGTTAATTTTGTGTCACGATGCGCGTGCATCTTAAAATTTCACTCTCATAAGCATACAGCTTCATACTGTTAATTTTGTGTCACAGATGCGCGCGCATCTTAAAATTTCACTCTCATAAGCATACAGCTTCATACTGTTAATTTTGTGTCACAGATGCGCGAGCATCTTACAATTTCACTCTCATCATTTTTTCATAACGCGCCTAAAGAAGTATAACTTCAAAAAAATACTTGTTTTTGTAAAATAACAGTATTTTTTTCAACAACTACAGGTAGGTAATCCAAAACTATTATTATAAAAATGTGAAACTCATGTTACGCCTCGTTAATAGTAAGTTGGTAACGAATGGTTTCGCTGATAATTTCGTATTAATTGTTAGCTTGTTATAGCATAACTTATAGTGTGACTGGCGCTTAAGCTCAAGAAAAATAGCTTGGATAAAGTTTTATGTATTGACAAGTATGTTGACGTCGACAAGGGCTCTGTCGTTTATGATAAATTAGAACCACTAAAATAGATAAAATACGCTTTCGGTTTCTTTGACATTTGTAATTTATTTTATGAACATAACAATCTTTATACCTATTGATTGGTTTGTGCAAGCAGCGGTGGCGCAGCGATACGGGCCTCGCCTTAGAAATATATGGCCACAGGTTCGATGCCCAGTCGTACCCACACATCTTTGTGGGAATCGTTACATCGCCACTGCTCATTATCGGTGAAGGCAAACATCGTGAGGAAACCGGCATGTCTAAGAACTAATCATTCGAGGACATGTTGGTGGGTTGGGTTGCTGGATGTCAATCCACCAACACGCACTTGACCAGCGTGTGTAGATAAAGGCCTAAACTCACTCAACTAGTAAGCTAGTTGAGAGAAGACTCGTGCCCAGCAGTGGGACAATAAAAAGTGTTGAATGCTGAAGTTGAATGGTGGGGACGACCGGAATTCGACCCCGCGACCCTATATTTTAAAGGCGAAGCTCGCTAGGGTCACTGGCCGCTATTTTGATGCCACGCGCTGTGATCGATAGTGCTAGGAATAGATCGTACATAGTTTTCCAATGTTATGTCGCATAAAAAAAAACTTAAAATAATGTTTTCATAATGGAGATGACGCAATTTTTTGGTTGGATCTGTATTACTGATACAGAACCAACCGAAAAATTGCGCAATGGTTAAAAGATGTTTATACGCTAGAAGTAGCAGAGTTAGGCTTTTAGTAGTGCGGTTTTAAAAATGTTTCAGTAACATTAATTCAGCTTTTCAATCAAAACATACCATCTCCGGTACGGGCCTCGCCTTAGAAAAATAAGGTCGCGGGTTCGAATCCTGGTCGTGCCCAATTCACACATCTTTGTGTGAATTGTTTCATCTCCGCTGCTCAATAACAGTTAAGGAAAACATCGTGAGGAAACCGGCATGTCTAAGAACTAATCATTCAACGACATGTGACATCCACCAACCCGCACTTGGCCAGCGTGTGTGGATTAAGACCTTATCTCTCTCAACTCATAAGATAGTTGAGAGAAGACCCGTGCCCAGCAGTGGGACACTATAAAGGGTTGAACTGTGAACTGATCTCCATTAATTCAGCTTTTCCATCAAAACATACCATCGCTGTTAATTCAGCTTTTCCATCAAAACCAAACAAATAGGTACACCGATATACGCGTTATACATAAAACATCGCTTTTTTCTGTGGGGGGTGAAAATTTGCTTATAGGATACTTCAACAGATCTCTGGTGGTTAGGGTATATTAGTAACTAGAAATTAACTAGTTAATCTAATCGATAATGCAAACAAACTGTTAATGTACTACGCACTGTCTAGTTTTGCGTTTAGCGATTGTTCGTACAGTCATACGGTTGGGTATATAAACATTTTATTTAACTTATTTCAAATCGAACGCAAAGTGCAGAGTGCATTTCTTTTGTATTATATTGAACTACTAGCTTCCGCCCGCGGCTTCGCCCGCGAAATTGATCTCACTAATCTTGTTTCTCCATACAAACTTTGGAACCCCGTTTCAACCCCTTAAAAGGTGAGTTTGGAAAAATCCCTTCTTAGTGCACCCCTAGACCCCATAAGGAACCTATGTGCAAAATTTTGAGTCTCCAGACACAGCGGTTTGGGCTCTGCGTTGATGTCAGTCAGTCAGTCAGTCAGTTTCTTCTTTTTTAAATTTAAGATTTTGACATTTTTGTTTTTAATACTCTCGCCCAAAACATTAACTATTATTAATCAACGTAAACCGAATATATATTCAATCCTACATTCACAGGCTATGTTTAGATACAATACGTAACATTGGGCCAGCCAATTCATCGGGTACAACACAGTCACAAAACATGTTATAAATATTTTTAGGTTATTAAACGTTTAATATTAGGGATTGTTGTCGAGGCGACAAAAAAACCACCAGTAAATAACCGTGCGGCTACTGATATAGTGCGTATAATCACTAACTTATCTACACCAAACATTTGCCGTACGTTCATCAGTTTAAACATAATCCACTTTAGTTTATCCAAAATCAATGCTCTATTACTGTATGCAGAGCCACGTAGCGAGCTATGATAACAGGAATATGTAAGCTACGCAAATTGAATTGAGGGTCTATTTTGACTTCGTATAATATAAGAAAGCTGGCTGAAATCGAATTTTACCTAGATATTTGGATTTCCTTAGATTAAACTAGGTTTATAACGAATAGATGCGACATTGCGATATGACATTTAGAAACCACATGACTTACTTGAGCCCAGCAATGAGACACTAGAAAGGGTTGAAGTAAAGTTTATAAGTTTAAGGTTTTATATCCTATAATAGGTTTGCGCTTGACTACAACTTGCCTGATGTGAAGCAATATTGCAGTCTACGATGGAACGCACTTACTAAGTAAATACCGATTCACTCGTGACTTGAAGTAAAGCGATAAAGTAGGTTTTCAAAGGAAATTCAAGGTAAGGATAGAACAAGACCCAGAGAAAAGTAAGGGTAAATAATTGGAGATCGCGGGTTCAATTCCCGCCTAGGACCAATCTTTGTATGATACAAATGATTGTTTGTTCTATGTCTGGGTGGTTTATCGGTAATATGTCCGTATTTACAAAAAATATCTACTTATGTAGAATGTCAGATCCTAGTATCCATAACAAAAGCAAATAGTTTAATTTGGAGCTTAATGCTTTTTTTATTTTTTTGCTTTTGGACGGGCCGGTGGCGTGGTCGTTAAGATACTTGCTTTTCACGCCGCAGGTCGTGGGTTCGATTCCCACCCGAGACAAACATTTGTTTAATTAAATATGTCGGTTTGTCTTGTGTCTGGGTGTAATTATCAATATTTAAGTATATATTTACAAAAGAAAAGTATTATATGTAGTATATTACCAGTTACCTGGTTTCCATAGTACAAGCTCTGCTTAGTTTGGGATCAGATGACCGTGTGTGTGTTTATGTTCCACTATACTATACTATATAGAATGAGTCTGTGTTAATGTGTGAAAATATTAACATCATTATTATCTACATCATCATCATTGGCCTGTAGCAGTCTACTGCTGGATATAGGCCTCTCCCATTACGCGCCATTTTAGCCTGTCTTCGGCTTGTCGCATCAGCTACAGCCGGCTATCTTTTGCAGATCGTCACTCCACCAGCTAGAGGGCATCCTACACTGTGTTTGCCAATGTTTGTCAAGATGTGGTCTCCACTCGAGAATTTGCTCCAGCAATTATCAGTTCTTTGACAGATATGGCCAGCCAACTGCCACTTCAGCTTGCTAATCCTTTTCGCTATATCGACAACTTTTAGTATTATTACTATATTGATAGGTTAAGCCACTAGATAATTTATTTTATGAAACCCCTTTAAGCCACGTGAGAATCGGTATATATGGGGTAAGTAAGTTCCATCGTAGACCACATTATTGCTTAACAAAAAGCAAGTTGTGGTCAAGCACAACCCTTTTATAGGATAATAAAATTAACACCCACACTTACTGGTTGTGTTTATTTCCCATTACGGGAATAAGCTTGCTCCCTATTACGCATGGGACTCCCATACGTAAAAGGGAGCAAGCTTATCCCCGTTCATTGGACACAATTTCCAACTTCGAGCTGCAACTAAAAATCTCAATAGTTATCTACTCAATACGCAATACCTTTTTTTGCTATTCTATGTCATTGAATGTATTCTTAGATGGTAACATTATAATTAAAGTAAACTAACTCGCGTTTAAGCTAATTTAGCTTTATAATTCGTTTGTCTATCATCATTTTGACATTTTTAAAAGTAAGAAAGATACAAAATTCAGTATAACTATTAACTATACATACCTAAAGATTCCTATGAATAATGGTCTGTATTTTGGAAACGTAATATTACTCAACCTAGGATTTTAACCCAAGACCTCGCTGTTATTAAGCGAATAGGGTTACTACCAACCATGGATTTTATAAAAAATATTTTTGATTACGTCCATGTGAACCCAAAACGGGCCGTTAGTTCTTGTATAAGTATAATATAATTAAAATATCATAATTATATTATGGTAGGTACTTGCTTTTCACGCCGTAAAAGTATGTATTTACAAAAGAAAAGAATTATATGTAGTATCACTCACTTCACTTCAACCCTTTTTAGTGTCCCACTGCTGGGCACGTGTCTTCTCTCAACTATCTTATAGTTTAGGCCTTAATCCACACACGCTGGCCAAGTGCGGGTTGGTGGATGTCACATGTCCTCGAATGATTAGTTCTTAGACATGCTGGTTTCCTCACGATGTTTTCCTTCACCGATATTGAGCAGTGGAGATGAAACAATTCACACAAAGATGTGTGGGCACGACCAGGATTCGAACCCACGACCTTATTTTTCTAAGGCGAGGCCCGTACCGCTGCGCCACCGCTGCTCGGTGTATATGTAGTATATTGCCAGTTATCTGGTATCTATAGTACAAGTTCTGCTTAGTTTGGGATCAGATGGCCGTGTGTGTTAATATCCCGCTATATTATTATTATCATTATTAATATATTATAATCATAATTAATATAAAGCTGAAAAGTTAAGTTAGTTTTTAGTTAGTAAAGTTAGTTTTTTAACTCTCTAATCTAAGGGACTACTGGTCGGATTTGAAAAAATCTTGCACTGTTAGGCTATATACTTACTAGTTACTAGTACTACATGATAAAAATTTAGATCACGCGGGCGGTGCCGCTTTAGAAAAGCAACTACAATAATATAATTCATAATAAGCGGTGTACCGTCAGCTGTGCGCTACAATCGATTTTATGCTTCGCCGCTACCAATGATGCTGTATTTTCTTCGATATTTTAATATAATATTTATGTATAGGAAGTCACAGTAAGTATACATGCTAGAGCAGTAGATCAACTGCAAACAAACGCCTGAATTAATTTCATTCTCTTAACCCGTCACCATCGCCGCCGGTTACGATAACTCGCAGTAGGTACGCTCAGAGCAATATTGTTGAGTTTTTTTTTCTTCGATGGACTGGCGCTTGACTACAACTTGCCTGATGTTAAGAAATGATGTAGTCTACGATGAAACGCACCAGCGCAGTATACCGATTCACTCGTGATTACGAATGATTATCGGTGAGAAAGTGACAGTAGAATGAGCCTCCATATGGTTAGAAACCTTAAAGGAGTAACAATTCCGACCCTCCCTGTCTGCATGGTGTCACCAGATATCGCACCGGAACACGGCAAGGCCGCTTGGCGGTGCGGCATCGGTTAGGATCGGTATACTGGGCTGGCGCGTTCCATCGTAGACTACATCATTGCTTAACATCAGGCAAGTTATAGTCAAGCGCCAGCCTATCGAAGAATAAAAAAAAAACCGGCGAGGCACATTGATACATATCCTGTTCAACAGATTTGGACAGTCAATTTGACCACTGAGCCAATGTGCAGAAGCATCATGTCGGTACAAGTGCAACATGTAAAGTAGTCTAGTTTATCTTCGTATCGACTCAGTGATCTATGTATCCTAGTTAAGTATGCCAGTCTATTGACAAGTCTTTTCTGTACTCCCTCCATACGATCCATATGGACTCGATAATGGATTCCAAACCACTCTGCAATATTTAAGTTTGCTATTAATTTTTATAATTAATTTAAAAGAGCAATAAAATTATGTGTAAATATTTTATTCTAGTTTATATTTAATCTATTAACCATTATTTAACATGGTGACATCTGCCAACCCGCACCTGGCTAGCGTTTGTGGATTAAGTGCCCTGCAGCAGGACACTAAAAAGGGTTGAAGTGTAGTGTATATTAGTCCGTCTGTTACATTTATGTTCTAACTGAAGCGCAAAATACAATTTTTATATTCGTACCTTAAAACCAAGATATGTCCATATTTAAAGAAATATCTGACTCAAACTACTGCTTTAGTTTATATTTATATACTGTGACAGGGTTTTATTCAATAAGGTGCATGCATTATATGCATAGGCATTGTTACCGTAATGGATGTCTGATAGCGAGGTAGTTAACAAAGGTGCTCATATTTATTTACTTTTGATTGAGAAGAAACCTATCACTAGCAGTTTAGACTTGCATAAAAATATTGAGAACATAACTGTGGCGTGTTCGGTAAGATTTTCACGCTGCAGGTCGTGGGTTCGATTGCCAGCCAAGTCAGGCATTTGTGTAATTATCTATATTTAAGTATGTATTTACAAAAGAAAAGTATTATATGTAGTAAATTAAAAAAAAATCTAAATCCGTATTCAAAAATCCCATTTTTTTGTATTATCTAACTACAAATGGGAATAGTATTGTCTTAGATTTACGCGAATATCACACATTGAAATAAAACTACTTTTTAACGGATTTTATCGCGGTTTATTTTAGATTTTAGATCCTGACGTTTCAAAGTCTTTTCAGACTTCATGTTCACGGGTGGACTGAGATATATGACGTCCAAAAATATTAATCACAATTATTACTGACTACCTTCAAACATTAATATTTAAGTTGCGTTCCGATTTAAGCAAACTGAGCTCACAGTGTCTTGAATTCTGAGTTGATCTTGCTTGGGTTTTGGTACAAGTAAATTAAGCACTGGGTCCAGTAAATTAAGCACTGGGTCCCAAGCTGGTGTTATATTCCAACCATTTTCTCTGTTAAAATTAGGATGTTTTTTAATTTCAATAGCTTCGCGGATCATTCTTGGTAGGAACCGGTTTTCTTTGACAAGGACCTGTGTTTTATCAAATCTCAAGTAATGTTTGAAGGTAGTCAGTAATAATTGTGATTAATATTTTTGGACGTCATATATCTCTGTCCACCCGTGAACATGAAGTCTGAAAAGACTTTGAAACGTCGGGATCTAAAATCTAAAATAAACCGCGATAAAATCCGTTAAAAAGTAGTTTTATTACAAATGGGAATTTTCAATATGGTGGACATACATGCACACTAGCTTGCCGCTGACGGTATCGCCTGCATGATCTTTATATTTTAAGTGGAATAAGTGGAGGGAAGTGGACCATGTAACTTTACAACACTCTTATTATCTTTCTGATTATATTTATGCGGGATCCAAGACAGTTTAGGTGTTCCTGGACTTGGCCGGGTCCAAGTCCGGAGTCACTTCACGGCGCCGTTGTCGATCCTGGCTTACAGCAGTCGTATTGGTGGGATTGCGGTAGTGAGTTAATTCCCATTACAAAGTCGTGGAATAATAAACAGCTAAAGGTAGTGCAAGAATTTTTCAAATTGGACCGGTACTCCCTTAGAGTGGAGAGTTCAACCAATCAAACAAACTCTTCAGCTTTATTATATTAGTCGAGTAAAGGTACAGATAAGAAAAGGTACGGCTATGAGCCACCAATGTATGATGCAAGTTCCACTGGCACGCAGTACGCACAAAGCGCTATACCTCCACTTCTACTGTGCGTACTGCCAAGTTGTGGAAGTCGCTGCTGTAATCTCTGTTTCCCTAAAGCTATATACTGCCTGTCTTCAAAACACAAGTGAATCGTTATTTACTGGTAAAGCGCGTTTCATCGTGGACTGTGTCATTGCTTAACAACAGGTAAATTGTGGTCAAGTGAAAATCTAATAGAGGATTAAAAAATAATTGTATAGATTTATTTAATACGTTCATGAATTGCATCAAACTGCTGAACTACATATACTAGACGACACAATCCCCTTTGTTCTACCATAAATTAGGGCGTGGAAACTGATGTTATGCAATTATTAATGAAAATGTGGGTGACTTCTTAATAATAAGGTTGAAAATTATATGTCAGATGTCTCTAGATTTGTTTGCTAAACTGTGTTTTGGCTAATAAGCTTCCATTTTCCTAATATCATAATCATTGTTATAGTTGCATGAAAGTTTTATGGTTGGAAGTAATTTGTTTGGTAAAAGGTACATACTTATGGCATCGTATGGTGAGCAGCGGTAGCGCAACGGTATCGGCCTCGCCTTTAAAATCTAAGGTCACAGGTTCGATACCCGCAGATCATCTTTAGATTACATTATTATCCGTGGTGCTTGGTCAATTTTTATGAGGCAATTTTAGACCTCTCTTTTTTCTCTATGCTGTCTCCCGTTTTGCCTGAAGGGAAGTATACGGGCGCCAAGGTTGCCAAAAAACCAAAGCTGTCCATATCTATTAAAAATTAAAGCTGTTAATTGTTTGTTAAACGTTCAGTCCTACGCCTGCCCTTTCACCTGTTGTGATTTCTAAAAGCTGTTACCTCACTTCAACCTTTTTTAGTGTCTCACAGCTGGGTAAGGGTCTTCTCTCAATTATCTTACGAGTTGTGAGAGTTGAGGCCTTAATTTACACACGCTGGCCAAGTGCGGGTTGGTGGATGTCACATGTCCTCCAATGATTAGTTCTTAGACAATCCGGTTTCCTCACAATGTTTTGGCGATGAAACAATTCACGCAAAGATATATGGGCACGACCGGGAATCGAACCGCGTCCTAATAATTCTGTGTTTCTAAGGCGAGGTTCATACCGCGCCACCGCTGCTTATATTAAAAAAGCTGTCAAAACATCTAAGTTCTCATTTCGTGTCGTTTTTAATAAGTTTTCATCATTTTAATAAGAAATTACCAGAATTAGCGCCAGGAATATATTAATAGCAACTCCTCTCACGGCGCGAGATAACTGCCGCCTTAGGCGCTTTCCTAATAACCATTTTACATCGTAATTTATGATTATTTTAATTATAAGTAACGGAACTTTGTCTTGACATAACTAGGACGACTGACAGCGTATATTGCGCGTGCGTAACGTAGTATTTGAAATTTATTTCGAGAATTAAATAAATTAAATAAATATTCTGGGACATTAACACACACGGTCATCTGGTCCCAAGCTAAGCAGAGCTTGTGTTATGGAAACCAGATAACTGGTTTAAACTATACATATAAAACTTTTGTTTTGTAAATATATACTTATAATAGATATTTACACCCAGACTCGACACAAACACCAATGTTCATCACTAATATTTGTTTTGGGTGGGAATCGAACCCACGACCTGCGGCGTGAAAAGCAAGTATCTTACCAATCACGCCACCGGCCCGTCAAATTGGTGGTTTCTTTTGAGGGCTTTGTCTCTGGTCTTAGACATTTTTTTTATATAATTAAGTATTTACCCTCGTAACCAGTACGTTGGTTTGTATCTCGGGCTGAGGATCAGTATTGCCATCGAACGTGGTAATACTGCTAGCCTTCTGGGACGTTCCCGGAAGATAACGATGCGGAAGATTCAACCCTTTACAGTGTCCCACTGCAACTCATAAGATAGTTGAGAGAAGACCCGTGCCTAGTAGTGGGACATGAAAAAGGGTTAAAATGAAGTGATTGTTTCATTTAAATGATAAAGCATAAAATACGTGTCTCACTTTTTTATAATACACGTACCTTGTCGTGTCATCTCTAATAATTGAATTGTGGTCATTGTGGAGCTACCTAGACATAAATTAGTACCTACTAATGTTTTTAATTCAATTAACTTGTATCTTTCAAACAAAATTATTCACTTTACCTCTTAGTATACCACCTTACAATTTACTCATAAGTGGGTACCTAAAAGGTGAGCAAATTGAACCATTTAAGTTTGTAGAACTACTTAAAAGGTATACACTACATGATAAGACACGTGTAAATTAATTAGCAAACTACGAGATAAACCAAAATTAACCAAGTTAGTACTTTTCACTGATTCAACCTTACTCCGAACCAGTTCGTTCGTCGTAGTAACGTTATTTTGAAAGAAATTTCAGAGATACCGACAGGGTGAAGTACAACAAATTGTAACTTAACAGAAGTGTTTACTAAGAAAGAAATGCTTCAAAATAGACCGAGAAGTTTAAGGCACTAAAAAAATTTAATAACTTAGCCGTACAAAACACAGTTATACACGTCGAACTTAGGTATAACACCCCTTGGGTCGCGGTTGTGTCACTTGTAGTGCTCAAAATGCGCGAAGGAACACCCGGGGGGTTTTAATTTGGGTAACCATTTGGAGTCCCAAATTCCCTCACCCTGCGCCCATACAGGGCGAGGGGATCCATAAAGGATCACCCTTTAAGGTATAACAACCCTTTTTATAAAAAAAAACAATGGAGAAATAGGTACACTATATAATAATTTCAACTTTCGACGCATTGTAGACGCGTTGACGCGCGTCTACGCTAGCTCCTACTGGCAATCTTCGAGAATAAAATCATATGTACGAATCCGAAATATCGTCTAAAAATAGAACAGAGTAGATCCATGAAAAGTTAAGAAGCCACAAGACCATTGATACGAAGTTAATTTCTGATTGTTGGTAGGTAGGGCTTGATTTGGTTGATTAAGTTTTGGGTAATACGCCTACGAGTAGGGTTCAAGCACCAGTTCAAGTCGCACACACACGATTATTGTACCTACTGGTTAAATTTTTATTGTGGTTTGAGTTTGATTGGGTCTTTATACTCGAATATTTAGGTACAAACATATGTTTTTGAATTCGGAAGAAAAAAAGCGGTGTTTTAAGGTAAAACGTATGTGTGTCTGTTTTAGCTAATTTGTCTACTAATTTGTTGCATCCTTGCGCATACTATTCCACATAAATCACTTTTTCGTATATTTTAACATAAAATTAGTAAGTGTGGTTTGATATTTTTTTGTTGACGCTACTTTGCTTGATTTTTGACGTGAAGTTAGCCGCGAGTCCAGGCCTATTCTTATTTAAAACGCTTATTAGAGACATGAAATTTTTGAATATTCGCACTTTAGAGAGGTAAAAAGGGGGGAAAGTTTCTGTGGAACTATGCGATTCTTTGGTCTAATCTACTTCAAATTTTGCATAAACATTCATTAACAGAATCGATGAAGACGTGTTTCGTATTTTATTGAAATTCATTTCGTAACGTGATTAAAAAGGGGTAAAAATTTATTCTGAGAGAGATTTGCTTTGATTTGATATCAATACTCCTTCGTGCTTTACATTTAAAAAAAAATATTTTAACAAAAATATGTTTGATAACTTAATAAGATGAATAGAATTCGAAACTTAAATTTTATTTGTCCTTACATTTGAATAAAAACTTTCCATATTTAAACTTTGATATTTTTAATAATTTAATAATTTAGCGATAGGAAGTCTCAGTTCTAGCATTACAAATCAGCACAAGCACAACAACACTAGGAATCTCAGAATAGGTATAGTTTGTAATTATTATCTATCTTGTATCGTTCTGTACTTGTAACTTGTATTATATAAGACACTCCCAATGTTACCGACATGAAAAGGAATTTTTAAGTCCTTGTTCCCGCTCTTAGATAGCCCATTTATTTAATATTTTTTCAAATAGGACCAGTATTTTCTGAGATTAGCGCAGTCAACCAAACAAACTCTTTAGATTGACTATTAGTATAGATTTAGATTACCTAGATTATTTACCTACCGGCAGCAGTCGCAGCGCGGTATCGGCCTCGGCTTTGAAATATAGGTTCGATCCCCGGTATGCACAAACATATTTGTGGAAATCGTTACAGCGCCGCTGCTCGATATCCACGAAAGAAAATATCGGGAGGAAACTGGTATGTTTAGGTAAGAACAACAGCAACCCTTGGACAGCGTATGACAATTAAGGTCTATAGGCCGACCGTTTAACTCGCGTATCACCTATCGCCAAGATTTTTACTCCTCAAGCTGCACAGACAGTGTTGATGATTCAAGCGATATGGATATTAGTGACGAATAGTCTTACATTACTTTTATCTGTGGTTAAATAGTTCTTTAAGAGATTTATTTAATGTTTCATGACTTTGTACCTCAGTTGGCGATACGCGAGTTAAACGGTTGGCCTATATACATCTCAACTCTTAAGATACTTAAGACAAGACCCGTGCCAAGCTTGGAGCACCAAAAGGGACAAAGCCGCGGGCGAAAACTAGTATGAATATATTCCTTACATCTCTACTAACGAAGCAAATTTCGTACAAAATATCTACTTACTCAAAACTGGAACATCTCAAGTGTCATGTATAAAGTCTCAAATGAGCAAGTTAAACAACAAATTTGTCCGCTTTGTGTTGTAAACAAACGAATTTGAAGCCTTCTTATTAACTGAGTTACAACTTTGTTCCAAAGACTCTGTTGTCTGAAGATTTATTATAACGTAATTACTAGTACACCGCTCCTGTTTCAACCTTCGAAGAAAAAGATTGGTGTTATTTCAACTAATATTTTTCTTATTTTTAGGAATTGTAGCTCCTTTATGGTTTCTGACCTTATGGTTTTTGTGGTCATTACACTACCTCCTTCTCATCGAAAATAATTCGTAATCACGGGTAAATCGGTATATTGGGCAAGCATGTCCCATCGTAGACTACATTTTTTCTTAATATCAGGCAAGTTGTAGTAAAATTGTCTATCAAACCCTATATAACGGGAACGTGTAGAGTTATCAAGATGAAATTAAAAGCTTATACTCATTCAAGTTAACGGTGTATGAGTAAAAATAATTTTACGAATCCGAGCGGAGATGGGGCGGGTATGTAAATACCTTGGCTGTTTTATTGATGGATATAGATTTAACACTCAATGTCCATACCCTTCCAGTTGAGACAACTGACTGACTTTGATAAATGACGGTAGCTGTAAGTGTATCAAACATTTGAGTGCCAAACAACTGGTTTAAATTATATTTATTTATATTATTCATACATAACTATGTATGAATAATATAAATAAATATAATATTTCTTCATATTTACCTACATCTGTCTATCTATATGTGCCACCAGATTGGCTTCAAAATTGCTGGACCGATTAAGTTGTAATTCGGTACACTTTGTGAATTGGTGTTTAACAAGGAACTACAGGAGTTTTGGACAGGGGGATTGGGATGGGAAGAGGTTTAATTCATCTCCTTGAAAAATGCCTCTGTCTATTTCAATAGAGTCAGTTTCTACTACCTCAGTCGATATACGTTTAAAATGCGTATACCATAATAACTGGGTGAATTTTATGGATTTCATTGACTTCTAATAAGAAAGAACTCCCAAATTCGACTCGCTGCTTCAAATTTTCTTCAGTAATGAAATATTTGTGCTTGCCCCAGGTCTAAAACTTTGACGGTTAGGTATTATGCAAACCTGGAAAATTGAACATGAACTAGGAGTATGCCAGCGAGGAATGGAGAGAAGTATGATGGGCCTCAGGTTAAGAGGCAAATAGAAGGCAACAAAAATTTAACAGATCACTTAGGTAGCTTATGTGAAGGTAAATACACGAACTTTAAAATGGAAATGGACAGGACACATGATGAGATCGCAAGTAGAGAAGTGGACCAAAAAGGTTACAGAATGGTACCCCAGGAACGGAAAAAGACGAAAAGGAAGGAAAATCAAACGGTGGGAAGATGATCTACCAAAAAACTGGAGAAGAATAGCCCTTGATCGGACAGAGTGGAGGAAAATTGGGGAGGCCTATGTCGTAAGACAAACTGATTTGGTAGCTGATATAAAATACTAGTAGTTTATTTAGTTATTTTAGTTAAGTATTTTAAAACATAGTTGATAAGATATTTGTTAAAAAAAGGTAAGTGAAATAAAGGCTTTTTTTATTTATTTATTTTGTTATCATGCAAACACGATTACCAAATTTGTAAGAATCCAGAACATATTTAAGTTGATTCTACAGTAATAACGTATAGTTTGAAACAGCTGCTGCCGGGAAATTGCAATTGTTCTCACGTTTTCTTGAAACAGATCGCTTTTATTGTACGTTTAAGAAAGAGATATAGTTTAATTTTGTGCTAGTTGTCTTCAAAACAGCATTAACTGCTGTTGTTTTAACGTTTGTAAGAGCCCCATAACATTACAACGTCCAGTACCTTTAGTACGAGTTATCAATACGAAAAAAGTTTTCGAACACTATCATGAATTTGTCAAGAAAATAGTTTAAAATGCAAATAAACCTACTCGCACTAAGGGTACCTACTGATAGTGAGACCCTGACATGTTCAAAAGAAATTCTTTTTCTAAGATCCCTATTCCTTAATCCACACGTGCTGGCCAAGGCCATCGTATGTGGATTAAGGCCTAAACACTTTTAACTCTTAATATAGTTGAAGAAGTTGACTGAAGAATGAGTTTGACTTAGGACCATTTACCTGTTTCTGTTGAGTAGCGGTGGCGCAGCGGAGTAGCGGTGGCGCAGCGGTACGGGCCTCGCCTTCGAAAAATAAGGTAGCGGGAACGAATCCCGGTCTGCCCACACATCTTTGTGTGAATTGTTTTATCTACGCTGCTCAATACCGGTGAAGGAAAACATCGTGAGGAAACCGGCATGTCTAAGAAGTAATCATTCGAGGACATTGTGACGACCCCACCTACTCGCGCAGGCTGGTTGTCATAATTTTAGACCCTACCTAACTAGATACCTAGACTGACAGAAATCAACCTACCTAACTCGGATAGAAAAACCTAACATTCCCACAGTGCCTACTCTCCTCATATTAAGTTTGATGGATCCCAGACCTAACGTAAAGAAATACCTATAATTTTGCCCACTAGAAAAGCCTTATACCAGTTAAAGATCTATTTGGTATGATTTAGTGTACTTACTTAAAATGTACTCTAAATGCATGTGCTCGAAGAATGAGGTGATATAGACTATTACACCGACTTGACTATGATTTGTGTTACTTTAAGAAAGGTTTACCTGCCTAAATAAGCCTGAAGGACCTTTGATTTACTAGGGGTATTGGGGTGATGAAATGATAAGACATAAATTTGTTTATAGACCGGAAATAGCAAAAGACCCTCAGGAGAGGATCTGGCAATGAGTCTACTGAGGGCTGGAAAAATTACTTTGAGGAAAGCCCACGAAAACCTCGCCAGTCTTTTATATTTAAGAATATTAACATTGATACACTGTAAAATTACAGTATTATAATACTAATAAACTTGTCAGAACCTTATCTCATACATCGTATACAATGCTATTATCATCCTCTACTCTATAATCCCTTAGTATTTACACGCTACGTCTATGAACTGTACATATAATAAACAACAATAGTCACATCAACTGATCAGAGCATGTGGTTGTGTGGATGAAACGTAGGGCAAATCAAATAGTGCAATTATTAACAATACGATGGTAGGTGTACGCACATTCTACCACTTGCTCTGGCAAAGATATTATACTTAGCTTTACCCTGGCGCTCGGTACAGCTTTCGCCTCTCAACTTCTCGTCACAATAACTGACTCTACTTTATTTATTAAATTAACACATCGATAATACAAATATTATTACTACATTGATAATACAACAACTGTTACACTATAGTTTAGGCCCAAACTTTACATAGATTTAGTACTTAGTTTAAGATATACTAATACGCGTCTTAACACAAAGACTCTACTTCGCAACCTCTCAGACCGACAACGAAACCAAGATTAGTTTTCCCAAAATTAGCACGCCACCGCCGGGACCCGCGTAGTCCCCACTCTCCTCCCCTCTCGCGTGGCGTCCTTACACGTTCCCACGATTTCTCCAAATTCCTAGTAACAAAAAATATTACAATCTTAAGTAATTTGTAAACTGCAGCCATCTGCAAGCAATAACCGATGTCTTCGCAGCGTCGGTGATTGTAACCCGAGACTAATGTTTCTTGAATTCTGTAAATTTCTAATGGCTGTCCGACAAACTTATTGTTTTTAGAACCAATTGTTCACAGCATTCGGCCTTTATTACTAACATCTGCAGAAAAAGCGATATTCTTAGTATTTTGTATAGGGTGAGGGATGTTGTAATGGATACCTATTTGGTTCCATCACACGCCACCCCCAAATGAAGATTAAGAGTTAACCTTAACGATTAAACTTCATTTCTAATTTGAACTTTATTAGAATGTGTTAGGTTATAATCGAAACAACCTCTTGTAGGAATTGCCTTTGCCTCTCCAGTTAATTAAAATCTTCATATTATTAGGTCAAAATGGAACAGGCTAAACAGAAAATGTCACTACAATCAGATCATCACTTGTGGAAATACCTTCAGACGGTTACAGTAGGGTTACAAGGAAAGATAAAACTTCATATTCCAATTTGAACTTTACTAGAATGTATTAGGTCATAGTCGAAATAGCCCCTGTAAGAATTGCCTTAGCCTCTCTTATTTATTTCCAATGCTTACAATATTATGTTTAAATTGAACATGCGGACCAGAAAATATCACCACCCCATCATTACAGCTGAATATACTTTCAGAAGGTTATAGTTGAAATAACCTCGTGTAGAATTCGCCTTCGCCTGTCTAGTCAGTCAATGCCATAAAATATTTGGTCTAGGAGAAACAGACGGAATAGGAGTCATCACCACCCCCTGATCATTATAAGTGGATGTACTCTACAGTATAATTGTGCCTTCTTGTACATTAAATCTGCACCACCCCCTGATTAGTAAATTCCTTGATCATCATCTAGGGTTCAACATATGTACTAAGATAGTAAGGTAAAGAATAAAGATATTAATTTAATTTGGCTTAGCCTGGTTGTATGTATGTCCACGCTCCCTCTCGCTCGACTTCGTAGGCAGCTGAAGATCAGGACCCTGAAGCACCCCTCTGCATCACAACCAACACTCGTTCAACTCATCGGGCCGCCCTCTGCATGTGGTGCGCTGTAATTCTGCTTATCAACAACGACAGCACAATGCTTCAACACTTCGGAGCTACTGTAACCAGTTTTACAAACAAGTTAATATAAAATCTCTATTAGTTTTACTTGTAACATCTATGTACAACATAATACAGCCTTATAATTCGTCAAGTCGGTCTTTGCCCATTAAGAGTTTTTCTTTTCTCTGCCCAATATACATCGGCTGGCTGTGGCTATGCGCATAGCTATTGTTTTTTTTTTTTGATATATCATCATTTTATTTGTTCCCCCTTTGTAAATTTTGCTTGGTTTTTGTTTATTTTTTTGGTGAGATCTCACAAATTATTAAGAGCCATTTGCCGGAATAAATTTAGCATCATCATAGTGCTTGCCATTTGTTTTTTTTTGTTCCAAGTTGGATATACAAGGTGGACCGGAAAGGCTATATCATGCCTTTTATTCTACTTTATTTGAGGCATATGCAATGGTATTTTGGCGTCAACATTTTAAGTAATTCCGATTTCTCGTATTCATTAGCGATGTCACTAAAATTATCTGGATCCCAGTATAGTATAGCCTTTACGATTCATGATGCATATATTATTATGTGGGCTGCGCGGGCGTCAAAAAGTCATTAGATTCCGGGCGAAACGCATACGCCAGAAATATCCGGCAGAGGCCGAAATGGCTATACCAGGTATCACTGGAGTAGGAGAGACGCTTCTGCTGGTCGTCTAGTGGAAGCATCTCGCCCGCTCGTCAGATACTCGCCTAGTGAATTCAACTACTCTAGCAGTAGGCAATTTACTAGGAATATCCGTCGGTGGCAAAGGCGCTTGCACACCGGAACTGGTAGAGCGATACGCGTACACACCAGTACCCAGTGAAGGCCACTCCCGTCTGTATACTGAGAACAACTAGTAATGGCCACTTACTAGATGCTACCAGCAACCAGGACAAGGTGTCTATTCAAAAGAGAGCCAGCCTCAGAATCGTTAATATATATAGAAAATACATAAACATACAGGCTGATAAAATGCAAATAGAATTCTAGAATGCTGAAATATAGTTATATTATGACAAGTAATAATGCTTGTAGATAACTATGACATGCATATATCTGTGCAATAAGATTTATTATTAATCTATCTATATCATTAATAATTCAATTAGATTAGTAAACTTAAATTCGATCCTAGTAAAACTGCAACAACACAGCAGCCGCTCCTTTCACTGCGCTGGCTAAAGAAGTTAAGTATATATTAGTAAGGCTAAACTACAAGATTCTAAAAAGTCTGCAACAGCCACAGCAACTGCTCCCTTTTATGCTATTCCTAAAGAAGGACAATACTTAATAAATAATAACGTTTTTCGAACCCATCAACGCCTCTTCATTGCACGTGTACAAATCCTCTGCTGGACTTTACTTAGAATAGGATTATTTAGTTTTTTACTGTCTAAACTATTTTACCTGGAATGCCGACATCATACACGCCGAAAATTCAAAGTAATTCACCCATTGTTCATTATGATTTTCTTACACATGTATAGCATGCAATTCTGAGTACTTCGTTATTAAATTAGCTGCCCCACTCAAATTCATCTCGGTTGGTCGTAACAAGATCTTATATGTAAGATCTTATATGTTTTCTAGGTAAATCAGGTATTCAACACTAAAGTAATTTACGGATTCGATCCAGTAATTTCTGGGTAAGATGTCATACAGCCTCAACCCTCTCTAGACAATTGAGCTTTTCACTCTAAGAATTTATTATTTTTCATCCAGTAGTTTTGAGAACGGCGTGTCAACCAACAACTTATCTACTTTATATTATTCAGCAGCTCTTTTAACCTCGCTAATACCGTGGCTTTGAGTACCTAGTCCATGAATATTTAAATGAATGGACAAAATGCTTAATTCTAATGACCTGTAAGCCTTATTTTTTCCACATCACCCTTTCTGCATTAATTCTATTCTAATAATATCAATCCACAAAACCAAATCCATGTTCATTTAATCATCATCAATTTCATCTTTACATACATCAGCTCACTGTAAAAGTATATTTTATGATAGGTATAAACAGTTAGTATTTTAACTAGCTTTCCGCCGCGGCTTCGCACCCATAAACTACATATCATGCCCAGCAGTGGGATAATGTAACCTATAGCCTTCCTCAATAAATGGGCCATGTAACAGGGCAAGATTTTTATTTTTAAAATCTGAGCTGTAAGTTCTAAAATCAGTGCGTTCAAACTACAACTTTTCACCTTTATAATATTAGTACAGATTATTCAATCTCCTCATTATATATCTAGAAATAAAATTATGTTTAATAGCATTATAGTTTAAGTTACTGAAACACAGGTTATACTTTAATCTAGTTGGGACTAGCCGCCACATTTCCCTTAGAAATAAATAGCTATTTCACTCCTTCAGAACAAAGACTACGAAGTCATACGCTATATTTATTTAGGTGTAACATTATTGGATGCCCAATACATAGCAACAAGTAATTATTTACAATTTTATATTGTAACTAGTGCATGTGTAACCAATCCAAGTTTATCCTTTCACCTTTCCACATTCCTAGTCATTCTTACGACTCTTTCTTCAATAAGCCTTCCTAAATTCAAAATTACTCATGATTATTACAGATATCTTTCTTTACAAGAGTCTCCTCACAACTCTCAAATGAGATCGCGGGTTTTGTTATTTCAATATATAATTCTAATTTATTATTACAATTGTCATGTCAGACAAAGATATAAGAGCTAATTCTAAAGTGATTGCTATCTATTTTAATTTCAATACTCCGCTCTATTAATGTGGAATACTACCCACTATAACCACATGTTTTTGCTCTCATCATGTCCAATACACATGTGTATAGTTACTTTAGTTATTTTTTTGCCGTTAATATGGTCCTTTCTAAATGTTTATTGACCATCTGCAATTTTGTCCCGTTTGTTTAAACAACCCAAACATTTGGTGCTTGCCGACTACCTCTAATTCGTTTATAACCCGACGCAAACTAAATCTATTGTATTTTGTAACAATGTACCTCCTCGTGGTACTTTACCTAGCGTAACTATATACGTCAACTGCATCTATTATCCTCATCACTAACATCAACGCAATCTATCATAAGGTTGACCTCTTATTTAATTATTTATCTTTTATTACTTTTAAGTAGCTTAATAAATCAAACTTATTATAATTATTATTATTTTTCAAACTTAAGCGTAACGAATTTGGTAAAATCATAACAGTATAATATAATATATTCTGTTACTGTTAGGATCGTATAAATATTACATTAACAGTCGCTACAATATTCTTTGGAATCGAACCAATTTTTAAATACTAGGTAAGCCCTTTGTAAAATACTTAGATTTATAATCAGAATATAAAATTGCTTCTTGGGATTTGAACCCGAGACTTGTAGATTACATATAGTAATATTATCCACAGCTGCTATGCCATGCCACACTAGGCTACAATGTATCCTTTTAACACGTGTTCTGGTTTACGTGGTATTTTTCTTTTGTATACCTCATTGTTCTATCGTCCTCTAAACCTATTATCACTAAAATACATCAAAATCGGTTGAGCCGTTTCCAAATTACACTTATGGTTTGGGTAACGTAATTAGATTTAAATAACATTTTCCACTCCTAAAGTTCTTGTGAGTGTAGGTAAAATGATTACACATTACTTTACCAACATATCTTAGTCTCAATTGATTGGCAAGCCTATCGCCATTTGTCAAACATACACACACATTTAAGACATTCCCGTTTGGAAATTCAGTACCATTTGCCCATTCAATAGTTTGACCCGGGATTCGAACTCGGGATCTTTCATCAATCCAACCAAATTTGCTGGTATCAGCCCACCGCCACATGATTTAACTAATATTAATCAGCTTCAAATAAAGACACAAACGACATGAGCCCAGACACGCCATACATCTCTTTTTTTTCCACAACAAGTTTGTAATGTAAACCCCGTGCCACATTAAAATTTATGTACTTTATAACTGGCGAATGATTCATATAAATTTACTTCATGTAAGGACTACAATTTGTGAAGTAACATTAATAGATTGAACCATTCTTGCAACAAGTCCTAGCCAAATTAGTCTAAATTTAAATAATAATTTTCAGGTTGGGTAAATGAATAGTTGAGTGGCCCTCCCAATTCCTGCAATTTCCTGGTAATTTACTTGTTCGTATATTATAAAATTATTATGAAACTTAATTTAGGAACGTAAGTTCACCCTGGTGAAGCTATTTACACGCTTTATCATCACATTTGTCCAATACAACATGATTATCACCCTCGTCTAAACCCAATGCTACACTGATCTACTGAAACTGAACTGACTGACTGATCACTAGGTATAGATCATATAAATTTCACCAGTTTTATCAACTTCCTTGGACAATAATGTGTTATTTACGAATTAGGATAAATTTTGTAGGTATTATCATCTTAGTTATCAGTCAATTACCAAACCTTAATAAGTCCTGTTATATGATACTAATAAATTGTTTTTAATACTAAGATCTATTGTAAGATTATGTATGTAATATGGGTTGATACCTAAAATAACCATATACTATTATTATTATTATGAGCTTTTTATGTCCAGTACATTTGTCCTTAACGCAGCATGCTATTTAAATTGACTATATGTCTTTTTAAATCTTCCGATTAAAAGAGTACACTTCATTTAAATTGGCAAACTAATCTCTAATACTCTCTTACTTAGTGTATCTTATCTTAGCTTTGATCAATTATTAATACTCAAATACACAATTTGAATAACATTTTAAGTTCTAACTCTTCCTCTAAGCTAGTACACGCCATTATTGGTTCGTCTGTTGGCTGCCTCGAATACTTAATACATGAGAACTGAAAACTATAAATTAACAATTTCCTGTAAGTCTTATTATTTAGAACAAATTGTTATAATCTCATAATCTGCACATCTCGTCGGCGGGACTTCTCGTGTCGGTTGGTTTGCTAGAGTTAGTAATCATTATAATTTATAATACTTATCGGTCAGGAACGGTGACGCCCCGCGTCTCTTTTTCTATCGCCTTTAGCTTGGCTGCAAAGCATGGCTGTGCTAAATAAAATATGAACTTAGGTTACATAATAAGTTCTGACATATTTACTTCCTCCTAGCAAGTCAAAGGTCATAAGAACGTATTTACTTGGAAAGTAGTACAATTAATTTCGTGATCGTCTCTAAGCTTGTAAGTTATTAATAAATATTTAACTACCACACAAATTCAAAGAATAATTTAATTATTAATATTGTCTACGTTGTGTTTGTTAGCGTGTAGCGAGCCCATCCTCAAGTCACTGTTGAGTCTCGTCATAATAATATCTAGCCATGGCGTAACTCTATGTGGAAGTCACGCTAATCAAAAATCGTCACCATACCTATCCTAACAACTAGGATTTCAAGTATTTAAATTTTCAAATACATCTCTCCTTCGATTTAACTTAAATATCACGGAGTAATTTCGTGTTAGTAATATCTGTTTGGAGATATTAAATGAGTGTTAAATTAGCTAGTTTTAAAAGTGATCGTTGTGATTTTGTAGTAACTCAAACACTTTTATCTAGGGGTAAAGTTTTGCTTTACTGATACCTAGATCCTGGCGCACGGCAACACGTGTGACGACCCCACCTACTCGCGCAGGCTGGTTGTCATAATTTTAGACCCTACCTAACTAGATACCTAGACTGACAGAAATCAACCTACCTAACTCGGATAGAAAAACCTAACATTCCCACAGTGCCTACTCTCCTCATATTAAGTTTGATGGATCCCAGACCTAACGTAAAGAAATACCTATAATTTTGCCCACTAGAAAAGCCTTATACCAGTTAAAGATCTATTTGGTATGATTTAGTGTACTTACTTAAAATGTACTCTAAATGCATGTGCTCGAAGAATGAGGTGATATAGACTATTACACCGACTTGACTATGATTTGTGTTACTTTAAGAAAGGTTTACCTGCCTAAATAAGCCTGAAGGACCTTTGATTTACTAGGGGTATTGGGGTGATGAAATGATAAGACATAAATTTGTTTATAGACCGGAAATAGCAAAAGACCCTCAGGAGAGGATCTGGCAATGAGTCTACTGAGGGCTGGAAAAATTACTTTGAGGAAAGCCCACGAAAACCTCGCCAGTCTTTTATATTTAAGAATATTAACATTGATACACTGTAAAATTACAGTATTATAATAATAATAAACTTGTCAGAACCTTATCTCATACATCGTATACAATGCTATTATCATCCTCTACTCTATAATCCCTTAGTATTTACACGCTACGTCTATGAACTGTACATATAATAAACAACAATAGTCACATCAACTGATCAGAGCATGTGGTTGTGTGGATGAAACGTAGGGCAAATCAAATAGTGCAATTATTAACAATACGATGGTAGGTGTACGCACATTCTACCACTTGCTCTGGCAAAGATATTATACTTAGCTTTACCCTGGCGCTCGGTACAGCTTTCGCCTCTCAACTTCTCGTCACAATAACTGACTCTACTTTATTTATTAAATTAACACATCGATAATACAAATATTATTACTACATTGATAATACAACAACTGTTACACTATAGTTTAGGCCCAAACTTTACATAGATTTAGTACTTAGTTTAAGATATACTAATACGCGTCTTAACACAAAGACTCTACTTCGCAACCTCTCAGACCGACAACGAAACCAAGATTAGTTTTCCCAAAATTAGCACGCCACCGCCGGGACCCGCGTAGTCCCCACTCTCCTCCCCTCTCGCGTGGCGTCCTTACACGTTCCCACGATTTCTCCAAATTCCTAGTAACAAAAAATATTACAATCTTAAGTAATTTGTAAACTGCAGCCATCTGCAAGCAATAACCGATGTCTTCGCAGCGTCGGTGATTGTAACCCGAGACTAATGTTTCTTGAATTCTGTAAATTTCTAATGGCTGTCCGACAAACTTATTGTTTTTAGAACCAATTGTTCACAGCATTCGGCCTTTATTACTAACATCTGCAGAAAAAGCGATATTCTTAGTATTTTGTATAGGGTGAGGGATGTTGTAATGGATACCTATTTGGTTCCATCACAACATGTGACATCCACTAACCCGCACTTGGCCAGCGTGTGTGGATTAAGGCCTAGACTCTCCGAACTCATAAGATAGTTGAGAGAAGACCCGTGCCCAGCAGTGAGACACTAAAAAGGGTTGAAGTGACCTGTTTCAGTAATTTAGTTCTACTAGAAGTATTATCATGTGTAATGCAAAAGTTTGTACGGATGGATGAAATTTGACACAGTCATAGTCTCACTGTGTTGAGAACGTGTACTATCGTTATTTTGATTTGAAATGAAATTGACATTTGAAATGTGAGTCTGCAAAATATTGATTCGCACATTGTTAGATAGGCACTAATGACATCGTTGCGTTATTGCATAAAAAAATATATCTATGAAGCGAAAATATAAACAAAAAAAACAATTTTCTTTTAGAACCATATAAGGTGAACCACGGCCTCAACTCTCAAATTAATCATAACGCAGTTTAAACTGCTAGATTGTTGGATTAAGACAACTACACTGCTGAACAAATTTGAATAAAATTTGTTGTAGATATAGCTTACTCTACGTGCGCTTTATTCAACTTTTTGCCTTAACAAGTAGGCTACTTTTTATTCTAATATCACGCGGACGAAGTCGAGGGCGGAAGCTAGTATACTATAAAACATTCCAGTTTCACCGTTGAAATATAAACTACACAGTTAAATAAACATTTAGTTTGCTTCGCTTTGCGTCAAAGACACATTTGTAATGTAAATAACTTGAGCTGCACGCGAAATGTACGATTTCCTATGTAAAGTACTTACTTTAAATGTTAGGATTTAGATAATTATGGGTACTTTTTATAAGAAAATATTACTGAAATAATCCTGCAAATATTTCTTTGTTTCTATGCAAATATTTTCGCCGGTGGCTGTACCTATTTGTTTTAATTTAAGTTTGAGACCCCTGTCGGTGCTGATGAAGCTGTCTTGTTTGACCTGTATTTAGTACTAGCTTTCCGACATGTCGGTGTGTATGTCGGTTATCGCGCCAAAACATTACCTTCTTTTTGCGCAGTCGGATAATAGCTATCTTCTGTCCTTTCTCGGGTCTCAAATTATCTCCATACCCAATTTCATCCAAATCGGTTAAGTAGTTTAGGCGTGAAAGCAACACAGACAGACAGAAGAGTTACTTTCGCATTTATAATATTAGTAAGAATCATGCCCAGCTGTGGGATAGAAAGTAGCCTACAGCTTTCCTGACTGAATGGAATATCCTACTGTCTCGAAAATCAAACACACATACACACACGCACACATGCACGCACGCACGCCCGCGCCCGTACGCACGCACGTACGCACACACTTACTCACTGTCTTCAAATAAATGCAAACCATGACATAGCGCTCACGCCTGTAGGTTGAAGGTCAAAGGTGAAAGTTTTTACGTAAGCATACAAATGGGTCAACTTGTATATTTAAAGTAAAAACGATTCTAATCTTTTACAACGAGTTTATGCATTCAAACCAAATTGTTTGTTCCATTTTTTTTATAACTGACTTTCAATATAATTTAAATATGATCCTTAAAGCAAAGAAAAACCTTACAACATATAAAATTCACTACTTATACAGGCTGTTGAAAAAGCGGTAAGTATCATATCTATCCCAAATATAAGTCTACCTATAGGCCGACCGTTTAACTCGCGTATCGCCATCTGAGGTACAAAGTCATAAAACATTAATTAAATCTTATAAAGAACTATTTAACCACAGATAAAAGTAATGTAAGCCTATTCGTCACTAATATCCATATCGCTTGAATCATCATCACTGTCTGTGCAGCTTGAGGAGTCAGAATCTTGGCGATAGGCGATACGCGAGTTAAACGGTCGGCCTATAGTGCCACTATTGGTGCCGTCAGTCAGGAGTAGTCACCACATACAGGGGGGTTAAGAAGTTGTACAAACGATAGTAAAATACGACACGACTGGTCGCATCGTTTCATTATGATTGGTCGATCGTTATTTTGATTGGTCGAAAGACGTCTTGTGGTCGATTCGCGCCAATCCTGTCCGCTAAATAAAGCGATACGATGGGATGTATAATCTCACGAGTTAATTAGTTAGTAACACGCTTACCACTGAGGGCTGAGCCACCTTCGTCCGTGAAAGTGCACATTTTATATGAATCCGTGGTTCTCGGGTGGTGCAAATTAGGTGACAATCTGCTAGTAATTATGGTTTCGGGTAATTAACTGGTGGTACGTTTCGGCCGTGGTTAGTGACCGCCCACCAGACAAAGCCGCAACGCAAAGCGGCCTTGCTGTGTTCCGGTACTCCTTTATGATTTTTAACCATATGGAGTCACATTCCACTGCCACCTACTCACCGAAAATCGTTTGTAATCACGAGTGAATCGGTGTATTGGGCAGGTGTGTCCCATCAGAGACTACACTATTGCTTGATATCAGTCAAGTTGTGGTCAAGCGCAAGCCTATTTCAGAATAACAATAACATGATATGTTATACTGTTCCAGCGAATATCATCATTAATACATGGCAGTATAGCAAAAGTTTACTTCAACCGTTTCGTGCTCCCACTGCTGGGCACGGTTTTTCTTCAAAAAGTAGAAAAAAAAGATAAAGAAAGCAAAAAAAAACATAAATAGTAGCCTATAGCCTTCCTTAACAAATGGGCTAGTTAACAGTGCAAGAATTTTTTACATCGGACCAGTAGTTTCTGAGATTAGCACGTTCAAACAAACAAACTATTCAGCTGTATAATAGCAGTATAGATAGGTGCTCACCAAATATTTTTTTATTACACCCTGTAACTACATTTAAAAATATACGCCAAAACACACCGTCCAATGTTGGGAATGAAAATGAAATTTATTCAACAAATGCGACCCAATTGACTTTTACAAGAGAAATTTTAGATCAACCAAATCGAATATTTTAATGATGTCTCAAAGATGGTTTTGTAAGTTAATATTGTTTTCTTTGAATTTCGGAATACGTAATTCTATTCATCTAATATTTTCTTATAAGATATTTATTTCAATCGAAACAGAAATTAATGTAGCAAGGATTGCTTGAGAGACGACTGTTGATTTCTGCAAGGTAGTGAGAACTGGGTATGAAAAGCAATGGATTATCCCTATATTCCTAATGCAATCAATTGAGTTAGAATTAAGATAATTGCTAAAGAATAGAATACAGTTTATTTGCTTAGAGTGTAGGTACAATAGGTAAATATAGGTGCATAAGTCATTACATGTGTGTGAGCCATTACATTCTGCCTTATAATCTTTACTACTTAGCACCATTTTGAGTTCATTACATATTATGGGATACTACTGCTTATTATAAATTGTGATAGTACAATGGAACAGTTTAACAGAAATATTATAAATATATACGCACGCATGCGCACGCGCATGCACAAACGCGCGCGTCTCACAACATTCCATACAAACATACATTTTTAATTGGCACACCTTATACCCACACCAACTTAATGTTTAGCTATATTGTCAACTATATTATGATTATTTAAAAAAATATTGTTCGCGACAGACTTAGTGTTTGCGATAGACTTAGACTGTGCTAGACATTGTTATCACTAAATTTAGTGTTATCAGTAAATTTAGTATGTATTGCAAAATGTGATAGAGCATATCTTAGACCATTTTAACAGTTTTCTTAGAAATATTTTTGTTGTTAAAAATGTTAAAAAATGTAGGTACTTATATAAAATAAGTACCTTCATCTCGCAAAAGTAGATAAATAATAGATTTTGCATTTTCCAAAATTGCTAATATTATTGTTATTAAATTATAATCAAACAGTTTAAGCAGTATGTAATGTATTTTCAGGTAATTTTATAGTAAAATTGTAAAATGTTAAAATTTGTAAGAAAGTTGTATGACGTTGTTAGAAAGTCCGCTATAACTTTGTAAGTTTTAATAAATGAATTATAGTTTTGTGTTTCATTTGTACCTAGATAGGCTATCTATCAATAGGTAGGAGATAGTGAACCTAGGTCTTAGGGTTTGGCAAGTATAACGAGTGAAAGTACCAACTGCACCTAAAGTGCCTAGATTTTGCAGATATTTCTCGTTATACTTGCGAAGCCTAGGAACTAAGGTTCAAAACTTTAGGCTTCCTAGATAGAGGGTTAAGTAGGCTTGCTAATAGTGTTTACCTTATAGATCTAGCCCTAATAGTTTAATAGCTAGGAACCAAAATGTATAGTTTTTAAAATGAAATTAAAGTTAACACAGGAGAGGTTACTGCGGTCGTCGTTACGGTAAAGTTTCGAAGTAGCTAAGCGTACCGCACGGCGTAATTGCGATTCCGCTTCCGCCGACCTCCCCAGCCGAGGTCAAAGCGTTGATAAAAGCCCTTCATCCAAGGAAGGCACCCGGTCCCGATGGTATCACCAATCGAGTTTTGAAGCACTTCCCTGCTTCCCTCATTACTCTCCTGGCTCTCATCTTCAATGTTGCCTTGAGACATAATGCCTTTCCACAAGCGTGGAAAAGAGCCACCGTTATCGGTATTCCCAAGCCTGGAAAGCCCAAGTCTAAGCCTACCAGCTATCGCCCCATAAGTCTTCTCAATTCCATTGGGAAACTCTATGAGCGACTCATCTATACCCGGCTGCTGAACTTTGTCAACGCCCACAACCTCCTTCCCGACGAGCAGTTTGGCTTTCGAGCCAAACACTCTTGCGTCCATCAACTGCACCGCCTCACGGAGCACATTGAGATAGGATTCCATCGTAAGATGTTAACCGGGGTTCTCTTCTTCGACGTGGCGAAAGCTTTCGACAAAGTGTGGCACACGGGCTTATTATATAAGCTCTACCAACTGGGTGTGCCTGATCGTCTCGTGCTCATCATTCGAGACTTTCTCACTGGTCGCAGTTTTCGTTACCGAGTGGAAGGCTCCCTGTCTTCGCCGCATCCGATTCACGCCGGAGTCCCTCAGGGCTCCGTGCTCTCGCCTCTCCTGTTCACGCTTTTCACTAGCGACATCCCTCGTCACGCGAAAGCCTGCTTGGCTCTCTTCGCTGACGACACAGCCCTCTACTACCGGGGCCGCTGCCCGGAAGTAATAGCCCGTACACTCCAATCCGCAGCCGACGCCCTAGGCGAATGGTTCCGGAGATGGAGAATCGAGGTGAATCCCGAGAAGAGTGCCGCCGTACTCTTCTCTAGGTCTATCCCTCCACCTATTCGTTCCATCTGCATGTTTGGCAAGCGGATCCCTTGGGAGAAGCAAGCCAAATATCTAGGTGTCATCCTAGATCAGGGACTCACTTTCAAACCGCACCTTGCCTCTGTTCGTAAGCGTGCGCGTTTCGTTCTCAGCAGACTGCACTTCCTAATCAACGCCAAAAGTAAACTCTCGCTTCGTAACAAAGTGAGAGCTTACACGGCGTGCGTACGACCCATTATGACGTACGCTTCACCCGTTTTCGCGCACACTAAGCGCTCCTACTTGCAACCGTAGCAAGTTCTTCAAAATCGATTCATGCGTAGAGCCACGGGAGCTCCGTGGTTCTTACGCAATGAAAACCTACACATCGATTTAAACCTGCCGACCATCAGGCAGTGGATGAAGAACGCATCCAAACGCTTCTTCGACACCGGTGTCAAACACCCGAATAAGTTAGTCGTATCCGCGTGCGACTACAATCCGCTCAGAGGCGCGAAACGGCGACGTCCGCGATGCGTACTCACCGATCCCGACGACGAGATCACTCTTGCGATCGCCCGCGACCGCGAACTCCGATCCGCTGCTAGAGTAGGTAGGGACAACCAAAATAGTAGCACACAACACATGACGAGATATCACCCACGTCGCCGTCGTGGGCCGCGCCGCGGCCCTCCAAGATAGGCCCTCAGTCGATTACGGTTCCGGTCAGGACCGGACCGCGCGAACGCGAAATGCCCCCCGATCCCCTAAAAAACTAGAGTGTCCGGCAACGTCCTGAGCCGAGGTCCGTCCCCACATGGGGAGCCCTCATGGCAGTTGCCACAGTACTTGATCGGTTCGACCGTCCTCGGACGGCTCACCGAAAAAGTCCGGTGAACCAATAGAGGCCCTTAAGGCTAATTGGGTTAGGTCATCAGCAAAAAAAAAAAAAAAACGTAATTGCGATCTACTACTGCGGAAGTAATGATCAAGCAGTAATCTCAAGTGTGTGCGTATGTTGTCAAGTCGGTGTTTCATTTAGTGTCCCGGTGGCTTTCCCGTAGCGGATAGGAGAACATCGTTTGAACATCGGACGGAATTTCAGGGAGTATAAATAGTCGTCACGAAATCTATGAACACGTAGGTGTTCAGGGCGTCAGCTAGATTTTCATATATTGACTTTTTCCAGCCCGTCCGGAACAAATATTGCTTCCGAAGAAACCGGTGAACCACACACCGAGGTACTTAATTTTTATTAGCGGATTTTTCACTTTTCAAAACTTAAAAAAAACAAACTACATTTTTCCGGACATAGAACCATTTCATTCTTTTTCGGAAGTCGTTTAAAAAATTAAAACAAATAAATTACGAACAACAACCAGACGAATAACTATAAAGTAGAAAATATGTACATCATAAATCTATGTTGTCAACCATTGACTTACCCATCTTTCCAATCATTCCAATATTTTTTCTTACCGGAAAAACATTTGCATATTATCAGATGAAAGCCACTGGCTATGATATTTTATGCTTTATTCAAACAAATTTCGTCAATAAATAAAATTTTATCTTCCTCAGTCAGCCTCTAAAAATCGATCTTTGACAAAAATATATTTATGTATTTTGCTCTTTGGCATTTGTGTTCGAGGCAGAAGGTAGAGTTTCTTTTTTGTATAAGAGAATAGGGTTCAGCTCTTGTTTTACAGGGTATAGCTTCAACCCTTTTTAGTGTCCCACTGCTGGGCAGGGGTCTTCTCTCAACTATCTTATGAGTTGAGAGAGTTTAGGCCTTAATCCACACACGCTGGCCAAGTGCGGGTTGGTAGATGCCACATGTCCTCGAATGATTAGTTCTTAGACATGCCGGTTTCCGGAGATGAAATAATTCACACAATGATAATGCCTGGTCGTGCACCAGGATTCGAACCCGTGACCTTATTTTTCTAAGGCGAGGCCCGTACCGCTGCGCCACCGCTGCTCTACAGGGTAACGGAAGATAATTTAGCGTTCTAATAATTTACTACTACTACTCTGCTAACTCAGCTAACTTTTTTTTTCTAAATCTATATCTGGTTTACTTAGGTTCTAAATCTGCATCTACCTGTCCCTAATCCACCACCTCAACCCCACAACTGCTACTTTTGTAAGCCAGGATCATCAGCAGCGTCTTAAAGAGACTCGGAATCTGGAACCGGCTGTCCTGAGTCAGTTTTCAACCTAATTTCTTTGGAAGCAGGTTGAACTAGAGTAGATAGGTTATGTTTATAGAGACTACTCCCCATTATGGACCAAAAAGGCCACACAATACAACTTGGGTTTTAAAAGTAATTACCAACGCCAAACCTAATTAAAATTACAAGCATCTTAAACATACTCTTCTAACATGAAACTTAACCGTACACTCCAAGACAATAAGACAGGCCCTCATAATTCTGTTTTAATATGCCATTTTGTACTGTTTTACTGCTCTCTTGCAAGCAATTTAGGAACACCTTAATTGCCACTTAGTGTACACTTACATCTTGTGTTACCAGTTAAAGGAGTTATGGTGGTTTAAAGTGGCAGTTGACAGTTGTTAACTAGCTGCAGTAATTTTTAATAGCTATCATAATTCTGCCTAGAGTTGTTTATTTAAAAAATGTAACAAAAAATTTTATTTGATTTCTATTTGTCCTGTTTTCACCGTAGATCCGCGCACGCGTATGTCGGTTAACGCGCTAAACCATCAACCTCTTTTTGCGCAGTCAGAAAAAAACTATCCTATGTCCTTTCCCAGGTCTCGAACTCTTTCCATACCAAATTTAGTCCAAAGTAGTTCTTAGCAGAAATTATATAGCATGCCATGATTCTAGTTTATTTTTTATTTATTTTGTTCCTAAACAACTTAACATTCTTAACTAATATATTTTAACAGTTATTTAGGTATATCATAATATTAAGTCTTTTAGGTAAACACAACATTCGTAGGTATACAAAAATAACCGTTTATTGATCAAGAAATAAGTACATTGTTTAACATGGGACGGATTCTTCTTTTAAGCAAAATGCCTGTGTTGGAAGGATCCGCTCTTCATAATTAACTAAACTTACTTAATAATTTAATTGCTTACCGAACTACACACTATGAATTATACACTATGTTACATTATTGATGTTTTTCCGAAACGATCCTAATGTAGATCTATGAGTTTCCAGAACCGTCCTTCAAGCGCTCATCTGAGACTGGCTACCGTAGTGTTTTTAGTAGGTAGTCCGAGACCACCTATGTGGACATGGACTCCTATTACGCCATTGCATCCCCTGTACCACGAAAAAAAAGGTATGTATCAATGTATGAATATGATTTTATGACATTTTAAATGCCAACAATTGATACTTAGCACACTTGTCAAGGACTGAAGACAATATGAGAGAAAAAAATGGCGTCTAAGAACGTCGCAGTTTTTTAGTTTTTTACTACTAATCTTTTAAAACTTATATACTTATTTAAACTTGACACTGGCAAAATTGCGGAATAATTTCTGCAGAGGCCATAATTAAAAGAAGAAGAAGAAGAAGACAATACAATGATTTTTTTAGGCCTGCGCTTGACTACAACTTGCCTGATGTTAAGCAATGATGTAGTCTACGATGGAACGCGCCTGCCTACTATACCGATTCATTTGTGGTTACGAATGAATTTCGATGAGAAAGTGGCAGTGGAATGATGCCCCTTGTGGTTAGAAACCTTAAAGGTGCAACAATTTCGATCTACCTTCTTAAATGTTGCCACCAGACATCGCACCGGAACACCGCAAGGCCATTTGGCTGTGCGGCTCTGTCTGGTGAGTGGTCACTAACCACGGCCGAAGCCTACCACCAGTTAATTACAAGTAAACTTAATTGCCAGTTGATTGTCACCTGACCACCCGAGGGCCACGTGGGGGTATTCAGATAAAAGTTGCACTCCCACGGATGAAGGTGACTCAGCCTCAGTGATTTATTAGCTATCTATCCTATCCAGGATCTTTAGGGGCAGCAATTTTTCATTCCCATAGGTTTCAACTGCATATAAGCAAGGAACAAATTCCTTGAAAGAAATAGCGATAACCTGATCTAAACTTTCCACCGCAATCCCGCCACTCTTACTCCTGTAAGCCAAGGTCTACATCGGCGCAGTGAAGAGACTCGGAATTTGAACTCTATCAAGTCACAGGATACTAAACTGTCTTTGATCCCTCACGGATTTAATCATGAATATAATAAGAAGAGTTGAATTGTTTGATTTTTCGCTTCCCTCCAAGCAAAGCGGGTGACAGCAAATAAAAAGCATAGGTTTAAATTATTCCAACAAAATCGACTAAGCACCTCGCGTAATGTACTCTAAGGAAACCTATTAGAGCCGGTTCCAGTAATAATTCTGGCAATATCTATTGAACGGTTTCCGATAGCCTGATCTATGTGATTTTGCTAAAATAACGTGAGGTACTGCATCAAAAGCCAAGCTAAAGAATAAAAGCCAAAAATTCCGACTACCTCCAGAGCGAAATCCCTTTCCATTATATGTAAATAAATTTCCGCAACCTTGTTTCCATTCACGCATATTCTCTTCAGAGATTTTGGATATTACACAAATCGGAAAGTCGGTTATGCGTAAAATTGAACTGTCTTTGGTATGCCTTCCATTATCGAGCCATTAAAGGTGATGCTATATAAGTATGAAAATAAATTATTTTTAACCTCCGATGAATGGTAGTTTGATGCATGTATCTGTGTTCAAATGTTGTTGTTGCACGTAGTGCTTAAACGGATCTATGAGTTTCTTTTTATTAGGAAGTTACTTAAACTGAAGTGATATTAGCTACGTTATAAAAATAGATGGTTACACTAGTTTGATTATGAACTTGATCTATTGATTTAAGAGGCAAAATAACAACAATAATAATGATATTTAATATTTTAAACTTAATGTTAGCAATTACTAAGACCATAAATATAATGTTTCAGTTGAGTTTTGTAGTTTAATGTTGTCTGAGGGCACTATTGCACATCCTGCAATTTAATTTCAACATATTAAACTAAAAGAGACAGGTGTGACCTGTGTTAATGATATTGTTGTGTTGTGTGATGGTTGTGTGTATTAAGGTTATAGTAATTACTTTTAAGCAATTAATTTTGCACCTCATTTAGAGTACAGCTGTTCATAATAACAGCTGATTGAACAGGTAACTTGAATAAAGATGATTTAATATCCAAATGGAACTTTAATGAGCTAATTATTTTATATAGTAAAACCATACATTTACTTGAACAGTGCTATGATAACTCAAAGATAAGGAACATTTCAACGGTAAGTTTAAAAAGTAAGTAATTTATGTATATCGTCAAAAAGTTGCAGATTACGACTCTTTCGCAAGTAAACACCTTTACCTACTATGAAAATAGAATAGTAGCAAGTAAGCGTTCACTTACCAATATCCAACAAGATAAGAATGAATTTACCTCTAAAATACAGTAAAATTTGAAAATTTCGTAACGTTGAAATAAAACTACTTTTTAACGGATTTTATCGCGGTTTAATAATTGTGATTAATATTTTTGGACGTCAAATATCTCAGTCCACCCGTGAACATGAAGTCTGAAAAGACTTTGAAACGTCGGGATTTAAAATCTAAAATAAACCGCGATAAAATCCGTTAAAAAGTAGTTTTATTTCAATGTGTGATATTCGCGTAAATATAAGACAATTTCGTAACGATCTGACGTTTCACTAAAACACAATATATTTGCTATTTATGCACTAATAATGCTCGTATAACACTATACACATTAAAATTATCGCAATACACATAGGATTCAACGTATGAAATAGGTAAACGGGCTTTAAATTAAATAAAAGGAATATTAATATCGGGCGAAGTTATTAAAGCGACTTACCACTAGTGTTGCCAGAGGAAAAAAAAACCACATCAAGATCAAGATCTGAGGGAGTCTAAGCCATATTCCAAACTCACTGGATAAGAGCTGATTGGTGTAAGTCACGTATCTTTGAATCGAAGATTGATTTTTTAATTTTTTGTTGATACTTTAAAATTGCTCGAAGAATGGGCATTATCGGAATTGAAGCTGTAACAATTGCTCCTACAAACGAACAAATCTGCTACAGACGAACCTAAATCGTTGTGTCATCGCTTTCGTGGGTTCCCTCTGGGGATCCACAGTTTCGTGACCTTTCCTCATCTGATTCGATGCATGCGATAAGTGTGACCCGCCGTATCCCATAAATCCTAGCTCCTACCCACGTCGAGAATACCTTTTGGAAATATGTGGTTGCGTTATGGTTTTGATATTAATTTAGGTGAAAAATATATGGTTGTTAACGCGCGGCTGAGCAACCCGCCCCGCCCCGCTTCGCCTCGCACCGCCGGCGTCAATGTCCTCCCACTCTGCCACGGACCGAACACAGATAATTATAATACTAACTAGCTGCCCCAGCGAATTTCGTACCGCGTATTTATTAAAAAAAAATGTTCACTTAGGGGGATGAAAAATAGATGTTGGCCGATTCTCAGACCTACTGAATATGTATAAAAAATTTCATAAGAATCGGTCAAGCCGTTTCGGAGGAGTATGGCAACGAAAACTGTGACACGAGAATTTTATATATTAGATATCAATAAACTAAAGGACCAAAAAAAGGTGTTGATTATTTCAAAACCCTCGTTAACAATGGTAGAGAGTTTTAAGAGGATACCATTAAAATCAGTTTTTTAAATATATTAGCTCCATATTTAGGTAACTTACAAATGGTCATTTTTTATTTGACTCAAAATAGGAGTTTGCAAAACATCGTGAGAAACCGGCGTGTCTAAGAACTAATCATTCGAAGACATGTAACATCCACCAACCCGCACTCTCTCGCTCATAAGATAGTTGAGAGAAGACCCGTGCCCAGCAGTGGGACACTAAAGAGGGTTGAAGTGAAGTGAGTGGGCACGATCTGTAACGCCAAGTTTCTACAAAGATTCTTTTAGGAAAACGAAATAGCACATTTATTTGACATTATATTTGAACAAGATATGTTGACACTGTAGAAGAATTCATGCAAACATGTTTAGAAAAGTTCACATTTCATATTGAAGCATATTTTTATTCCCGATACTCAAAGTTATAAAGATGCAAATATCTGAATAGAATATAGAAAGAATTGTGAATTGACACAACTTACCTTATTGTGTGGCTGAAGTATATTGTCGGAAAGTTATCAAACCAAGCGAATTCAATTTCAAGAGGTTGTTTTGTACGAAATATTGGTACTTCTCTAAAAAAATTAAAATGCGCTACCGCTGCTTGATGAGAGTCTCAGTCAGCGTGAACTACGACAGGCTATTGGCTATCGCCTGGGCAGTGTAAGACATAGTTAATTGTCGGGTTTCAGCACCATATTTACCATTGTTAATCCATACAGTCACAATAATAAATAAATAAATATTCTGGGACATTAACACACACGGTCATCTGGTCCCAAGCTATGCAGAGCTTGTGTTAAGGAAACCAGATAACTGGTATATACTATACAAATACTTTCTTTTGAAAATATATACTTATAATAATATTTACACCCAGACACAACACAAACACAAATGCTTATCACTAATGTTTGTCTCGGGTGGGAATCGAACCCACGACCAGCGGTGTGAAGAGCAAGTATCTTACCGACCACGCCACTTATATTATTAAGTTTGAATTTAGTCAATTTATTGAAAGTTGGGTGTTCGGTATCAAAAGTTTTCTAACGATGCCTTTTGATAGTTGAGACTCTTAGTACATCTATTTGAACTGATGTCAAAATTCTTTGAATCCAATTTTGAAGTTACTCAGGGTTTCAAAACCCAGCCAAATCCCGGGATACCTCACCGGTCTTGGCTCCCTCAAATATTTCAGATAAATAGGGAGTTCAAATAGTCCTCCTCCACGAGAGAGATAGTTACCGAAAGAAAGATGATGAAACATAAAATGTCTACAAATGGCAATGCCAACAGTTCAGCCTATAGCAGTCCACTGCTGGACATAGGCCTCTCCCAATAAGCGCCATCGCATCCTGTCCTCGGTTTGTCGCATCCAGCTACTGCCGGATTTCTTCCGCAGATCGTCACTCCTCCTTGCTGGAGGGCGTCCCACACTACTCTTGCCAAGATGTGGTCTCCACTCGAGAACTCACTTTCGATACAAAACTATCTATGCGCAAATTTTCATTCAAACATGCAATTTTTAGACAAAAATAGTCTTTAAACGTCCACCCATCGTCAAGATCATATTTACAAAAAATATTACAAATTAATATTTATAGCTTCCGCCCACGGCTTCGCCCGCATACTAATAATGAGATAAAAAATAGCCTATCTATGTGTTAATCCAGACTATAATCTAAATCTGGGCTAAATTTCATCCAATTAGACGGGCCGGTGGCGTGATCGGTAAGATGCTTGCTTTTCACGCTGCAGGTCGTGCGTTTGATTCCCACCCGAGACAAACATTTGTTTAAATATGTCTGCTTGTCTTGTGTCTGGGTGTAATTATCTATATTTATGTATATATTTACAAAAGAAAATTATTATGTGTAGCATATTACCAGTTATCTGGTTTCCATAGTACCTACAAGCTCTACTTATTTTGGGATCAGATGACCATGTGTGTTAATGTCCTACTTTAGTATTATTATTAATTCCATTTTGTAGCTTTTGCGTGAAAGAGCAACAAATATCAAGAACGTTTATAATATAAGTATTATATTTAATTTTTAACATTACAAATTACTTTATCCCATGTATGTTATTTTCAAATCCGATAACCAAATTAATGCTACTCAAATTCCAAAATTTTGTCTATCTCCTCCATCCAGTAAGAGTTATTAACTCTCATAAACGTCAAACCATAAGTCGCAGTATCTTGAGCGTTTCGTTTAATTTATGTCCAAACTTTACGTACTTAGTAAAACATTGATTTATAGTCTTAGAACACTTGACACTAAGTTATGAAGGACATCATAAAGATCTAAGGTAATGATTGTTTCAAGTTCAGTTATACTCTTAATATGGTGATAAGTTGGATAGTTTGACAATGAATGAATGAATGAAATGAATGAATGAATGGATGAATGAATGAATGAATGAATCCTTCCATACCGATTTCGGCAACGGCGACCTTGTTCTGTTAGGTTAGTGTGTACTCACATGGCTGATATATCCAATTTTGAAAATTTTCTGTGACAAATGCTGCATGTGAGAACACCACCTATATAATTGTAAATTATGTTGGAAGGCGGTTTATGATTTTGATGGTCTCTTTTATTATCGAGATCGCGCCTTCGCTGATTTTCAAACCTGTTTGACAATAGCTATAAATTAAAGATACAAAGCCGCATAGAAATTGGTTCATTCCTTTAGTCGCCATTATGCTGCAGACTTGTACAAAGATAGAAAGACAAACGCACGACAAACTTGTAATAATAATGTTCTGGGACAATACACACGGCTGTCTGATCTTAAACTAAACAGAGCTTGTGTTGTGAAAATCAGAAAAGTGGTAGCACATATGTATATTATTATAAGTAGGAATGTGTCTACAAAAGAAAAGTAATATATGTACCTTTTTAATTTGGAACTTAATCCTGCCATTGCTACTCAAGCCAGGATCCACAAGGATCGAAAGCCAGGATCGACGACGGCGCCGTGAAGAAATTTGAGATTTGAACGAATACCAGGGCCCTCTAGAAAAGCCACAGCGAAACGTTAACGTTGACGAATAGAATTGACAAATTAATAAGACTGAGACTTGACATTTCGTAAGTCAATCCTATACGTCTATTTCTTTTCGATTTTCTGTTATCGTGTCGATATGTGAGTTTGTCTAGGGGTTTATTAGCTAGTAATTGACTTTTTGCAAGCAAACGCTTGTAGCTAGCACGAAAGATTGATAGGCTAATTAAAATTTTAATAAAAGTATGAGAAACGTATTTAATTAAAACATATTTGTGTCTATATTTGCCAATGCATAAGACTGCCTATATACGACCGATTTTTATGACCAATTTTATGAAAAAATTAACGCGTGGCCTTGAGTATTGTATTAAGTTGCACAAAATCGGTCATAAAAATCGGTGGAATGATCAGCCGTGTGCGGGCAGCGTAATTCAAAATCTAGCAGAGTTAAAATAACAATTGCCGAATATCGGATCTGAGCACAATAAATAGAGCAATAGATTCTCCCACATTTACGTTCTAACTCGTAATCTAAACAAAGTTTTATTAAACTCAACATTTATATTTGTGTACACATTAAAATTCACCAAAATAATCAAAATTTGTCACATTACTATATGAAACCACAACGCTTGAATCCCAATGAACGCATGTAACATTCTCCCTAAAGGCTTTTCATAAACTAGCTACGTATTTTCCTAACCAATTTAGGGGAGTACCGTAAAAGATTTTCCCCTTGGGCTGAGCAAAAGGTTAACTGTATTACACTCCCCTTAACCTAACTTACGCCCTAAGATTAGTTTCTCTGCGACGTATAATTTACGGTACGTGTGGATTTACGTGCTCGTAACCTAAAGTAAATTTTGGAATTAACATGCATTATGTACTTGAAGAATCACAACGTGTTTATCTAAATAATCTATGTACGAGTCTAGTGAGATAAATTAGTTGATGAACAGATTTAACGTTACGAAACCTGTTAACACAAAAACGTTAGACTAATCAAGGAGCGTTCTGTGATTGATAGCGGACAGGACGGATGCAGCGGCTTTTCGGAGGTTTACCGAGCTGCACATGTGTACCTTCACAAGTGTACCTCGGTGAGCTGAAGATGATACGATGAATTAATTAGTCTCTGCTAATTTAGTAGTAATGTATCTACTAACCCATGAAGGACTTGCTGATTGCGAGAAATATTTTTTTTTGTTATTGTAAATTACCAATGAAAAAAAAATGTTCTCCTCTCGTGACGACATTTATTTGATGATACTTTTTGCGACAAAAACACAAAACCGTTTTCAAATGTATGTACCTATAATTATGCTTTTAGAACAATTATTGCTCTTATAGTTTTGGCAGGCCGCAGACACTTAGCGCAAATATCGACGTATTTCATGTAAGTCCCAGGTTAATAAATTAATCTGTCAATATTCTAAATTAAACAAACAAAACGGAAACGGTTAGGGCAGAAGATATTAGAAGTAAGAAAGAAGCGGGCCAAAGAAGTGAAGGAATGTTGCCCTAGATGTAAAAAGAGATACAAAGGAGGACAGCACCAAAGATGAGGAAATGATGGTAGGAAGGTGGCAGGAACATGTTGTATACGCGAAGCAAGAGATAGATTGTTGTGGTAATCACTTGGGGAGGCCTTTGTAAATTGAGACAATCAAGTAAATGTTGTCTAAAACGAAGTAATGAACATTGTTAAGAATTAAAAAATTATATGATAGTAAAATCAAATTTAACTAACACATTTTATTGTAAATAAAAACGGAATCTTTTTATTTAAATAAGTACAAATTAAGGTTAACTTGAAATATAATATTATAAGTAAACTAACTATTTTTTTAATCTAACTTAAAAACTGATAGGGTCTTGGGGGAATGTGCCTAGAAAGCTGTAGGCCAGCCCTCTGGTCACGTGAGTCCATTCGCATAGCGCTCAGGCCCCACGGTGCAAACGTTTCAATCTCAAATGTCTCAAATGTATAATTTGTACTCAGTTGACTATATTTGCTCTGTTTCGCCGTGTTTGCATTTTGAAATGAAATGAAAATGAAATGAAAATATGCTTTATTTTTTTTTAGACGCGAGTCTACTTAAAAACAGTCCAATTTCTTTTCCTACCGTGCAGTGAATGACTGGCAACTACTGAGAAACACTGCCAAAAAACCTCAGTAGGCTTTTTTTCTTTTTTAAATGAAGTACTTATATCTATTACATTTTGTTTGTTTATTGTGTTGAATTAGAGCGACCTAATTCCAAGCGTTTTTATCCGTTACATACTCTGAAATTTTATAATACGCTTTCTTACATAACGTAGATTTTATGGTTATTTTAAATTTGTTAATAGTCATTTCCCTAATATTATTTGGAAGTTTATTGTAGAAACGTATACACTGCCCCATAAAAGAGTTACTGATTTTGTGGAGTCGAGTATGATGTGCTACAAGATCGTTCTTATTTCTAGTATTTAAATTATGTGTGTCGCTTATTTTTTTAAATTTTGTAATATTTTTATGCACATACAATAAATTTTCATAAATATATTGAGAAGCGACTGTCAAAATATTTATGTCTCTAAATTTCTCTCATAGAGAAACACGGCTTCCTAGTTTGTAGATAACTTTTAGCATTCGCAGCAGCAGTGGCTGCAATCATACATACTACTATGTACTAATAAATAAAAGCTGACTTTTTTACTATATATTTCGGTGTGACAGACACTCACTGCTTACTTTAGCGAGACCTTTTTCAAATACAAAATAAATCACAAATTGTTATTCGCCAACATTCCCAAATCTCTCTAAGGTCCAAAAGGCGAGCTGTCAAGTGAATTATGATGATGTCAGTGTCACACGCGTTTGGGTTTAATTGGAGCCCACATCAACGTCGTCGCTGGTGGATGCGTGTAGAAAATACATTTGACTCTTTTGAAATAGGGTTCAGCTATTTTATTGTTCGTTTTTTCAGTTGAGAGGATTATAATATTATGTTTAAATATATTTAAGTTTTGTGGTTTTGTAGTTTTACGTTTTTTTTTTGAGCAGCGGTGGCGCAGCGGTACGGGCCTCGCCTTATAAAAATAAGGTGGCGGGTCCGAATCCTGGTCGTGCCCACACATCTTTGGGTGAATTTTTTCATCTCCGCTGCTCAATATCGGTGAAGGAAAACATCGTGAGGAAACCGGTATGTCGAAGAACTAATCATTCGAGGACACGTGACACCTACCAACCCGCACTTGGCCAGCGTGTGTGGATTAAGGCCTAAACTTTCTCAACTCATAAGATAGTTGAGAGAAGACCCGTGCCCAGCTGTGGGACACTAAAAAGGGTTGAAGTGAAGTAATAGGTAGCAATCGCATAAATTATGCATGTCGTTGAGTTGGTAGCGTTGTCTCTAATAAATCAGTTTTCAATCGACATACCTACGCCTATTCATTCTGAAAATACGAAAATCAGCTTTCGGTCAACATTTGCCCTTTTTTTGACATAATTATTTTATGTGGTGTTCGAGATAAATTGTCTAAAGCGCCAAAATCGAGGTCCTAGACCTTGCAGCAAACATCAAGTCTACAAAAGCATTTGTTATAGAGGTGGGCATTTCCATATTGCTTTAATCTCTGTCTGAAAGGATCGAAATTTTCTGAGTCTATAAATGTAATATTTAAGTATTCTATTTTCCTAAAATATACTCTAATGCTACAGCATAGAGATCGAATTCGTATAAAAGGAAGATTTTTCAGGAAGACATTTCAAAAGATTTATGGCTTACCGAATTTTATTTGAATGGGATCGGTGCATCTACTCGTATTTCCATGTAACTCTGACGGGGATGATTTATCTTATTAGGATTTTTTCTTTAATATACTCAAAAAAAAACTACCCCTAACGAAAAGGAGGCCATTAATGGGTGTGTGTACCTCACCGTTACATGGGCGCGTGGTCCTATTTTTTTTATTTATTTAACCAAATAAAATTGTACAATGTTACTATATTCCTCATGCCAAACTGTAAAACAGTTTGTTGGCAAGTAACGCTCAGATAAATTAATGCAAACCAATTGTACCTACATACATGTTCTTAACAAAATATAAAGAAATTATTATTGTTTGTGTCGAGTCTGGGTGTAAATATCTATTATAAGTATTTATTTTCAAAAGAAAAGTATTATATGTATAGTATATACCAGTTATCTGGTTTCCATAACACAAGCTCTGCTTAGCTTGGGACCAGATAACCGTGTGTGTTAATGTCCCAGAATATTTATTTTTTTATTTATTTTAATATAAAGTTATTTTCCCTATAGTTATACATTGCTGTTTAACATTATATTTGATAATTTATTCTTAACACTTTGTATTAACAAACTTCCATCTAATCTCATTTCATATATTTTATTGTTTAAGTTAGGGACCATGTATTTTGTTGTCCTTCTTTCATAGTGGTTAACAGCTTTTCCCCCTAATACATACATCCATACATACAATCACGGTTTTTTCCCATGGGGGTAGGCAGAGTTAGAAGAGTATAGAACGCCACTTGCAATGATCTAAACATACTTTACAGCTGAGGTACAAAGTCATAAAACAAAAATGAAATCTCTTAAAGAACTATTTAACCACAGATAAAAGTAATGTAAGACTATTCGTCACTAATATCCATATCGCTTGAATCGTCATCACTGTCTGTGCAGCTTGAGGAGTCAGAATCTTGGCGATAGGCGATACGCGAGTTAAACGGTCGGCCTATAGCCACACTAATGTTTATACATCTAGTCATACATGCACGGCGGTTGTGAGTGCTACTCAACTGTCCTTTTTGGAGGACCTCCTAGGGTGTCCTGTCCCAGCGTTTCCACTCACCTCCACCGTGTGTATACATTTCCTCAATCGTCTATCATCCATCCTTTCCACGTGACCAAACCATCTAAGCATGCTTTTTTCCACCTTTGTCACTACATCTTCGTCTTTTCCCTAATACATAAAACATCGTGAGGAAACCTATGTCTAAGAACTAATCATTCAATGACATGTGACATCCACTAACCTGCACCTAGCCAACATATAAAGATTAAAGCCTAAACTGTCTCAACTTGTAAGATGATTTTTACCCAGCAGTGCGACGCAAAAATAATCGACGATAGCCTCAAGTTATTAGTATAATGTCAAAGCAGATAACACAATGTTCAGCATAAGTTTCAAGATGCGCAATATTTAACCTTACCTTGTTTAAGTTAGAAGCCTGGGATTTAAAGTTTGGTCTTAAATTCAGGTTATAAGGCAACTTTAGCACAGATGTGGCTTTTGTCTGCCTAGACTAATATTTAGGTAATTTATTGCTATTAATGAATATTACAAAGTTACTCTTCCATTATTCTACTTGGCACGACTTCAAAGTATATGAAATACTTATTCAATCATTTTTGTTTAACTAAATCAATATACGAATTACTTTTTGCTATATAAAATTAGTTTAAAATTATAGTATTGTCTTAGATTTACGCGAATATCACACATTGAAATAAAGCTACTTTTTAACTGATAAAAAAGTAGTTTTTATTCAATGTAGTTTATAATTATTTTTGTTTCCTTTTTGAAGTCGATTGTATATTTGCTATGACTTATTACGTAGTTATATTAGACCTTTAGGTACCGACTACCACCCCAGGTTAGGTTTGAAATGGACAAATTATTAATATTACATACAATGGCTGGGCATTGGGTATCGTATAAAATATGGATGACAAGGTATGACAAATCGTATTTTAATTAGCCTGTCATGCGTCAGTAAGATCATAAAAAAAATGTTTGCCACGTAGTTTTTGCTTAATTTAAATGAAACCTTTAACCCATTAAAGTTTTGGAAGTAAGCTACGTGATCCCTTTGTATAAACCTTACTTAAGTGTGAAATCATTCGAGATCTTTCTTACACGTATCGCGCTAATCGTTAATTCACACAAAAAATAACATGTCCAAATTTTTTTATTTATCTATCTGACGGAGAAAACAAGAAAATATCGTCATACCTATTACCTACCTACTAAAATTCGTTGTTGTATGTTGAGCGAGATTTGAACAGCAAGCTGGATAAATTTAATTCTAAACACCTTTATACACAATTATGACAGCGCACCACTGTCTACTGCATCGACAAAAGTGATATTAATATGTCAGTGTCAATTGTCACTCTAGCGGAACGTCAAACGAGCGACCTTTTGCTTCACTTTACTTTCAGACGCCACAATGGTTGCATTTCATCGATGAATAGTCGAAATTGTAATTCAAATCTAACTTAGTCTGTGATTCGGTGCTGCAATGGATAAATTGGATTTTCCAATGAAGGATTGATAAAGAAAGGATGTCGGATATATTTCGAATTTATCTACCATTGATTTTGATTTGAATTTAAATTGTCTTTATTAAAAGATATAAATTTACAAATCTGCTTACAATGATCTCATTCTGATTGTGCACAAACAGGATTTAAATGTTCATTACATTAGGTCGTTCTACAAACATTTTAAAATGAATAATTTTCCCATTTAAATTTACATGAAAAAAAAAACAAAAACATATTTTCCAGACATGATGTTAATACCAGGTGTTAGTCTTAGAAGGGACTCACATTATTTAGTAGCTATTGAATAGGTATCTACACTAGGTAGCATATTTTATATTGTTGCAATAAAATAATGAAGCATAATGCGGGTAGTTTTGTTAAAATGTTTGTAACATTATAGTCCCACCAAGTAAAAAAGGGGTAAATAGTACTCAAGACGCGTCTTTAAATATATACGCCCCATCTTGTATTTATAATATCTTTAAAAATATAAAAGTAAAAAATTAAAATGATGAATAAATCATTATATAAAATTTTAAAAAGAATTTTACTATAAAGAAAATGTAACAATAGGAATCGAAAATAGAAATATGGATGCTGAGAGATACGCAGTGAATTCTTTGAGGTCAATTGAAGGCTTTGAAAACTTACAACTCAAAGCCTTTAGAAAATCTAAGATATCTGTATAAATTCTTTTTTATTTTCTTCATCGGACAATTTGAGGTACGGCTTTGCGCCACTGATATAAAATATGGTGGAAATTCTATAAGTACGCACAAAGCGCTTTGCGTCCACTCGTACACTGCATCGTTGACTGCATCATTACTTAACAACAGACAAGTTATGGTCAAGTTAAAGCCTATTACACATTTAATAAATGTGTGGAATAATTGCAATCAAATTCTCTATTTGTTTTAAAATTAATTATTCTCTGATCAGAGAATCTGATGAATTATAAAAAAAAAATTGTAAAATAACAAAATCCCTTTTGGCCATAGGTTATGACTATAGGTATACACTCATAAAACTGTTTCATCATAAAAACCTTGACAACATAATTTTTATATTATTTAAATAATATATATTTTTTTTACCTAAATATCAGTACCACATCCACCTACCAGACACCGCATACCTAGAACCTCGCTCTCACTTAACTTAATCGTACCACTGAATAAATCATCCGACCAATAACTAATTTTAATTGGTTCATTCAAGGGAAAGAACTTGAACGAACTAATATTAACTTAATATTTTTGGACGTCAAATATCTCAGTCCACCCGTGAACATGAAGTCTGAAAAGACTTTGAAACGTCGGGATCTAAAATCTAAAATAAACCGCGATAAAATCCGTTAAAAAGTAGTTTTATTTCAATGTGCGATATTCGCGTAAATCTAAGACAATACTATTTGAACGAACTATTCAAAATTAGCTATCTTCCATACCTCGCCAGCTTATTACGAACAGAATTTCATACAGTATTTGAATAAAGTGATATCTCATCATCATCAGTCTATTATAATCTACTGCTGGACTACTGGCCTCTCCTAATCTACGCCACTGAGCACAATCTGCGGCTTTCCTTATCCAGTTCTTACCGGCCGCCCTGCTGCGTCCTACGCTACATTTGCTAATTCGTGGTCTCCACTCAAGAACTCGTTTACCTCAGTGGTTGTCGGTTCTGCGGTATATATGAATGGCTCCTTAGCTTAGTAATCCGGTGATAAATGATATCTAGTTGGCATCTAATCTGTCGCCACAGCACAGACTGGATGCCAAATTGCACTCATTTAAATATTTTATGCAATCAGATTAGAGTGTTATAAAGTCAGATTAAAGCCTAGAGTTTAGAGTTCAAATTTTTTTTTATTAATAAATTTTTTTAAATTTTAAAACTCGGTACTACAGTGGGTCGAAGATGTTTGTAAAACATCAAACTGACGGTTTTAGAGAAAGAAAGAAAAGTCAGAGACAGTCCCAGTTTTGGGGACTGAGTCACCTTCGTCCGTGGGTGTACACCTTTAATTGAATCCCCACACGTGGTCCCCAGGTAGTGCAAATCAGGTGACAAGGTGGTAGGCTTCGGCCGTGGTTAGTGACCACCCTCCAAACAAAGCCGCACCGCCAAGCGGCCTTGCCGTGTTGTGGTGCGATGTCTGGTGACACCATGCAGTGAGGGTGGGTCGGAATTGTTGCTCCTTTAAGGTTTTTAACCATATGCCTCCAGTGGCCTCATGCCACTGCAACCTTCTTACCGATAGTAATAATTCGTAATCACGAGTGAATCGATATACTGGACTGGCGCATTCCATCGTAGACTACATCATTGCTTAACGTCAGGAAAGTTGTAGTCAAGCGCCAGCCTATTGCAGAATAAAAAAAAGTATTCTGAATACTGTAGTGGAGAACTACAACTCTCCGTTTTTGAAAGAGTTTACAAGTAGAATAATTATATTAACGATAATTATAAGTATTTTAAAATGTTACTAACACTTCATGAACTTGGGAAAGTACAAAATAAATGAATTTTTGTTTTGATGTACGGGCCACGCTTTAGAAAAATAAGGTCGCGGGTTCAAATCCTGGTTGTGCTCACACATCTTTGTGTGAATTGTTTCATCTCCGCTGCTCAATATCGGTGAAGGAAAACATCGTGAGGAAACCGGCATGTCTAAGAACTAATCATTCGAGGACATATGACATCCACTAATTAAGGCCTAAACTCTCTCGACTCGTAAGATAGTTGAGAGGAGACCCATGCCCAGCTGTGGGACACTAATAAGGGTTGAAGTGTGAAGTTGTTTTGTTTTGAAATAATAAAAGTGAATAAATGCCCACAAACAGTCATCGTACACTTTTAACAAATTCTAAGAAATACTTCTTAGAATTTGTAATGATTTTATTAATTCAAATAACACAAAAATTAATCTTATCCTCAAATTTGATATAAACGAAGATACTCAATGATGTAAACGAAATAAAACCACGAACACATTAAATACGAAACATTTTTCGTTTATTATTGCAAAAAGCATTTGATTACACGCACATATTTGGTAAATAGGTACCTAAAGGTTAAACTCGCACCATGCATCATTATTTTTCAAATAATTCAAACAATACTTCTTATAAATAATAGTATATTAATTTAATAATTATATTTCTATAATTAATCACAAATGGCAATTAAAAATATTTACAACTTTACAAATTAAATTAAACATTATTTTTTAATAAAATCTCAACGAAATTATTAAACTTAATAAATTAAATAAGGATTTGTGATTTATATATGAACAATGGTTATATATCACAGTATCGTAGGATACAACAAAAACAAACTTAATTGTCAAATAATCTTTGATATTATTTAGTTAGTAATGAATATTATTGCAAAAACAGATTATCATTCTATCTATAAGTCCACACAGTTAAGAAAGCAATAACAATATTTTGAGTAGAGCCACATTAAAAAGAATACAATAAAAAAATTGAATTGAAATGGCACCATTTCGGTAGGTATATATTTCTTAACAAACAAAAGGTTTACCAAATCCGTCTCACATATTTATGTATTTTGTATATCTTATGATGGATTTGTGTTTAAACAAATATTAAAATGTAATAAAGAAAAAAATAAAAAAACTGAAAATCTTACATTGAAATAAAACTATTATTATTACTTTTTTTAACGTCGGTATTTAAAATCTAAAATAAACCGCGATAAAATCCGTTATAAAATAATTTTATTTCAATGTGTGATTTTCGCGTAAATTTAAAATCATGCTATGAAAAATCTTAGTTAAAAATACGAAATAAAAACTTTTGAAGAAGTAAAATATAATTACGAAGATGAAATGTTGAAGTAATGCCATTGCTTTTGACGAAGGATAATGGTAAATGGATATATTCTATACACTGATATCTACCTTATAATTAAAAATTTTTTTATTATATAATATTGCTCTTTTTTCTAAAATACTGGTAACTACCGTTTGTGTATTGTAATACAAAATCAAAGTTTCTTATTAATAATATACAATAGTATATTCTATTTATGTTTTAAATGACGAACATTGAATTTTATTTACAAATTTTGTATTTGGTTACTAAATACTAACACATATTATTACAATATTAAAATCACACAAGCTAAGATGTCAATTACGGAAAAGAGATTGCAAAATATATAACTTAAAATATTGGACGGATTTAAAAAAAAAACAGGTTGATAACTATGAAAATTATTGTAAATCGCTTTTAAATAGTGCGGAATTAAAAACATTATTTTACACAATTTAAAAAAATCCATCAGTTTTATTCTGTTTAAAAAATAATTTATTTTTAGATATGATTTTGAAATGTTAGAAACTAGAAAGTTAGTTGCATTATCTTAAGAAGTCACAACCATTTATTATTACTTTTTTTTACACTTACAGCCAAATGGGCTTTTAAAAATTTTATAGCACACATTTTTACACAAAGATTGGTGTTAGTGGCGACATCTAGCGGTGAAAACAAGAACCGCAAGTAGTGAAGATGGGTCGATAGAGGCGCGCGCGTCGATACTGGTTTTTTTTTATATCGAACGACGACGATCTCTTTAGCACACATAAAATTTGTAATTTCTTTTAAAGTCAATAAATAATTTCTTAAACACATTAGAGAAGTTACTGAGTACCTACCTTAAGCAGTTACAAGGATAACACATCTACCTGACTGACGCTGAAGCACTAACATAAATTGGACCTACGAGCCACATCATCATCACGACTACAAGGAGCGGCCTCATCCGCAGTAAGGTCAGGTCAATCAATCCTTTTCCTTCCCATATCCTATGCTCAGTGTGTGCTAACATAGTGTCTAAATTTCCAGTGAAGCGCGCACCCGGTAATTACCAAATACTCAGTGCCTACCTACATACATCGTGCGTGGGCCCACCGCGATCGAAACGGTGAGTACTTGATTCTTGATTTCGCAACCGCCAAAATGACCAAAAAGAGACAATCTATTGTAGATATTGAAAGTAGAGAGGATATTTTTAGAGACTTAGTTAAAAAACGGAGTTCTATTAAGGGTAAATTCACACTATTCTCTAAATTCGTACTATCTTTAGATGTTGAAAACGTAACTGCAATCCAGAAGGCTGAATTGCAGGAACGTATGTCGAGGGCAAAATTATTTTATGATCAGTATACCAACCTACAAGACGAAATCGATTTAAACGTGTCAGAGAGTCAGGTCGACAAAGAATTGTCAGAGCGAGAAACCTTCGAAAATCACTATTATTCGATTATAGCTAAGTGCAAGTGTTTGTTAGGAGACACAGTTCAAAGTTCTCACAATAACAATTTTAATATAAATAAAATTAAACTACCCACTATTTCATTGCCGCACTTCGACGGTTCATATGACCAATGGCTCGAGTTTCGCGACACTTATGTTTCTATTATTCACAATCCTAGTAATAATCTGGATAATATTCAAAAATTTCATTATTTGCGGTCTGTACTCACAGGTAATGCACTGCAAGTTATAAAAGCATTAGAGTTTTCTTCAGATAACTACCTGATTGCCTGGGATCTTTTAAAGAATAGATACGATAACAACCGTTTACTTGTTCATAATCACGTCAAAGCTATATTTACGGCTCAATCAATAACCAAGGAATCCGCAGCGCAAATTCGTAAATTAATCGACACCATTTTACGAAACATTCGGGCACTAAAAACGCTAGGCGAACCTACAGATACTTGGGATACCTTAATTAGTTACATAATAGTTTCTAAGTTAGATTCGTCAACCGAACGCGAATGGGAGCTATACAAAAGCAACGTTACGAATGCCTCGTCAGATAAGAAGTTTATATTGTCTGATTTAATGGCGTTCCTTAAAGATAGGGCTGATTTTCTAGAAACGGTTAAACCATCTCAAAGTAAGCAAATCACTGACACACATACTCAGCATACCCACAACACTAACACAAAAAAATCGTCGTTCGTAAAATCACACAGTCATATTGTTAATACAACACACAAAACTAACAACAAACCTTCTTATTCATCCACACAACGTTTTAAGTGCATTAAATGCAACTCAAACCATCCCTTGTATTCCTGCGAGGATTTCCTTGCTTTATGTCCGAAGGATAAGTTAAAACTGGTTGAGGAGAAAAAGCTGTGCATTAACTGTTTGCGCGGGGGTCACACAATTACCGAATGCTGGTACGGGCCGTGCAAACATTGTAACAAGAAGCACAATTCATTGCTACACAGTGAATTTGGTGACGTAAGTGCATTATCAAATGTCATATGCACTACACAATCATTTTCTCATCCAGAACCAAGCACAAGCACAGGCATCACACACACACATGTAACGCAAACCGCAACTCACAAATCACACACTTCCTATACCTTAGATGATAATACAAATACACACTATTTCAATAATCACGTATTATTATCGACGGCATTAGTTGAGGTCGCGGATAAAGATAATAACTATCACATTACTCGGGCTCTGCTCGACAACGGTAGCCAACATTGTTTTGTTTCCGAAACATTGTGTAACACATTGAATATTCCAAAGATACAGTCCACTGTTCAAGTTATAGGTGTAGGTAATTCTATAGCAAATTCCACACAATCATGCAGACTCAATTTGCGATCCAAAACAAGCACATATCACACATATTTTAATTGCTTAATTTTGCCTCGCATTACGTCACAATTACCATCACTAGGTATTAGTCATGATTTTGATATACCAGATAACGTAAAACTGGCTGATCCCGAATTTCATTTATCACACGAAATACATTTACTTATAGGCGCAGATAAATTCTGGGAATTATTAACTGAAGGCCTTATTCGCTTGCCATATGGTCCATATTTGCAAAACACACAACTTGGCTGGATCATATCGGGCGCGGTTCACAAACCATCACAACGCAATAAAATTTATTGTAATCTTACTCAAACTATAGATTTAAACACACAACTTAAACTTTTTTGGGAGTTGGAGGAAATAAATTCTAATAGCAAAAATATAATAACTAAGGAGGAAAGTGCATGTGAAAAATTATTTATAGACACGACTTTACGTGATAATAAAGGCCGTTTTTCCGTGCGCATCCCACTGAGCGAATCAGTTGATGCACTTCACGATACGTTACCTGTCGCTCAAAACAGGTTCCTTGCACTCGAACGCAAACTAATTAGAAGCTCACCTAGCTATAGACAAATGTACATTGATTTTATAAATGAATATCTAAGCTTGGGGCACATGAGTCGCATAACTGAATATAACAAACCATATTATTTTTTGCCGCATCACGGTGTTTATAAGGAACATAGTACTACCACAAAACTTAGGGTTGTTTTTGATGCAAGTGCAAAATCAACGTCAGGCAAAGCATTAAATGATATTCAACACATAGGGCCGACGTTGCAAAATGATTTGTTTTCAATATTACTTCGCTTTAGGCAATTTAAATATGTTGCATGCGCTGACATCGAAAAAATGTACAGACAAATATTAATACAAGCGGATCAAAGAAGTTTACAATTAATTCTTTGGAGAGAAAACCCGTCCGATCCTCTCGGTGTATTTCAGCTTAACACGGTAACTTATGGAACTGCGTCCGCACCTTATCTAAGTATCAGATGTCTAAAGCAACTCGCGTTGGAATGTAACGATGACGTTATCGCGCAAGTAATTAATGACGATTTTTACGTCGATGATTTAATTACGGGACATCAAGATCAACAGAAGTTATTAGAAATATGCGATGGTGTATCCAAGGTACTCGAATCGGGTTGTTTTCCATTAAGAAAGTGGATATTTAATTCACCAGTGTCACACACTCAGTCATCTCTTACGTCAAAGGAACTATCACTAGGTGATAATTGCCAGACAAAAACACTAGGATTAGGGTGGGTTAATACTTCCGATGAATTATATTTTAGTACAACATGCCATCACAATGTGACTCATGCTACAAAACGCACTATTCTTTCCACCATTGCACAAATATACGACCCGTTGGGTCTTATTACACCAACAATTATAATCGCTAAGATAATACTCCAAAAGCTGTGGTTGTCCAAGATAGGATGGGATGACCCTGTCCCTAAAAGCATTTTAAGTGATTGGCAACATTTTATTACCAATTTAACTCACTTAAAATCATTACGTATACCGCGTTATGTGTTAGGAGATGGCGTTCACACAAGTCTGCATATTTTTTGTGACAGCTCGCTATATGGGTATGGCGCTTGTAGTTATATACGTTGCTATAGTGATTCATTGATAACTGTTCGCCTATTGTGCGCAAAAAGTAAGGTTGCACCGGTGAAACCGGTTAGCATACCGCGATTAGAGTTGTGTGCCGCTGTAATAGGTGCAAAATTATACACTAAGATAATTAAGTCACTAAGACACAAGTTTGATAATGTTTATTTTTGGTCTGACTCGACCATTGTGCTCGGATGGCTGAAAACGTCACCGAGCTTATTAAAAACATTCGTTCAAAATCGCGTTGTAGAAATTAACGAGCTAACGGGTGATAAACCGTGGTTTCACGTTGCCGGTAAACAAAACCCAGCTGATCTGGTATCGCGCGGACTTCAATTAGACATTCTTAAGTCATCTGATATTTGGTGGCATGGACCACTATTCTTACGTGATATTAATTCAGATTGGGAACATAACAGCGATAATTTTAATTGTAATAGTGATGACTTACCCGAATTAAAGACCAGTAAGTCAGCAATGATAGTCCAAACTAATTTGTATTCGTTTCCATTTGAAAAATTTTCTAATTTTAATCGTATGCGACGGGTATTGGCGTACATTTTGCGCTTTATCAATAATAGTCGTCTTAAAATAAAATCACAACGGCTCACTGGTAATCTTGCTGTGGAGGAATTAGATTATTCTACTCGAATCTTAACGCGAATTGCTCAACACCAATCCTTTCCAGATATTTATAATAATTTAAAAGATAATAAAATTATTAAGTCTCCTTCACACATCTCTAACTTAAATATATTTCTAGATGAATATGATTTGATTCGAGTAGGAGGTCGATTAAATAATTCTAAAACATTTTCATTTGATAAAAAACATCCATTGTTGTTGTGTGCCAAGCATATTTTAACTCGTCTTATTTTTGAATATCAACACCAAAATTTATTACATGCGGGACCACAGTTATTGCTAGCTACAGTAAGAGAGACTTGGTGGCCTATCAAAGGTCGTAACTTAGCTAAACAAGTAGTGCATTCCTGTATGAAGTGCAAACGTATGAAGGCTAAGCCTTTAAACGTGCAAATGGGTAACCTACCCCCTGAAAGGTTGGAACCGGGATATCCTTTTATACATAGTGGTGTTGATTATGCCGGGCCATTGATGATATTAAATCGTGTTGGGCGGGGGGCTAAGTTAGTTAAATCTTACATTTGTCTTTTTGTGTGTTTCCTAACGCGCGCTGTACACCTAGAATTAGTAACTAGTCTCACATCAGAAGCATACTTGCTCGCATTAAAACGCTTTATTTCTCGCCGTGGCAAGCCTTTTCAAATTTATTCTGATAATGGCAAGACCTTCGTTGGAGCCTTAAAAGAATTTTCTAAATTTTTACAAGATTCAGAAAGTGATATATTAAATTTCACAGCTAATAATTCGATTAAATTCAACTTTATACCTCCATATTCGCCTCATTTTGGTGGGTTGTGGGAAGCAGGAATCAAGTCCTGTAAATTTCATTTGTATAGGATAATAGGTAATGCAAATTTGACTTACGAAGAGTTAAACACTGTGTTAGCTCAGATTGAAGCAGTCTTAAATTCTAGACCCATGTCACCTATGTCCACAGACCCTAATGACTTTCTTCCTCTCACTCCCGCTCACTTCCTGATTGGCCGACCACTCACTGCGCCGGCCAGTCAAGATGTTACGTCGACAGCTACGCATCGGCTGTTACGATATGATCGCATAGAACAAATGCGACAGAACTTCTGGCGCCGCTGGAGCACCGAATATATATCCGAGCTGCAGAAGAGGACGAAGTGGCAGTTCAACCACGACACATTAGTTCCAGGTACTCTGGTGTTGATCAAAGATGACAACGTACCACCATTGAAATGGAGATTAGGACGTATACTGCAAACATTCCCTGGCAAGGACGGGATCTCACGTGTGGCTAGTATCAAAACTAAATTTGACGTCATCAGAAGATCATTCTCGAAAATATGCCCGCTCCTGTATCCAGAAGATGGTCAGCTGCATCCTCAAAGCGAGAAAAATCTCAACCCATTGGAACCTGATGTTTCCAAGGCCGGGAGTATGTTAGTGGCGACATCTAGCGGTGAAAACAAGAACCGCAAGTAGTGAAGATGGGTCGATAGAGGCGCGCGCGTCGATACTGGTTTTTTTTTATATCGAACGACGACGATCTCTTTAGCACACATAAAATTTGTAATTTCTTTTAAAGTCAATAAATAATTTCTTAAACACATTAGAGAAGTTACTGAGTACCTACCTTAAGCAGTTACAAGGATAACACATCTACCTGACTGACGCTGAAGCACTAACAATTGGCTATATTTTGTCTATAGTTTTATATTGTAATTCCAACTACATTATTACACTTTGAGCCTATATTACTTATTTAAAAGGAAGACACATTGAATTTACAATAGCAATACTTTCGGACAGTGAAGTTAAAAAAATAATGAAGTTTTTTATTTCGAAATAGGTCCTTTAAATTTGAGTTATAATAATTTAAATTATTGAAAAATTATAATTATTTTAGAATTAAATTACAAACAACTTTTAGTATCGTAAAAACACAAAAAGCATATTAATATTTATTATTACAGGTAATACCTAATATTTTTAAATCAGTTCAATAAAAATATTGATATCAATAGTTACTTTTAATTCTTTTTAATGATAAAACATAATATATTTTAAAGTGATATAAATTTTTACCTTCATATTTATTAGGGTATTTTCATTTCTAAAAAAAGGTCTTTGGTATGGAAATGAAAGACAAAAATATATTATGACAGAGTAAACTGATGAATGGAAAGTATTCGTTAGTTAAGTTATTTTACACATTTATCAAACATTACACAGATATCAAAAAGATGAGATGACACAACACTGATACATTACATCAAATCTAACGGACAGGTTATTTACGTAGCACATCAATAATTATATTTTAAAAATCGTTTTTTTTTTCTCTATTGAAGCGTTATTTGTCCCCATTATAGTATCTTCCTATAATATATATTTATGAAATAATTTATTTATTGCTAAGTGACTAATATCTAGATTATGACTAAATTATCTACAATTTTGACTAAGTTTTAATTAATAAATACTTAAAACCTAATAAACCTATTATTTACAAATTGTATATATTGCACGAAATGAAATTAAAATATTTAAAAGAATAACACTTAGTAAATTATATAAAACTCTAAAATAACATTAAAAAACGATGTTAATTTTAATCTATTAATTAGGTAGGTACCTGACTACAAGCTACACACTTAAATTAGAATTTTCCATTAAAAATATTATTTGATAAAGCTATCTAGTAATACGAAATAGATATATACAATTTATTATCAAGACTTTGGCCTTTTAAATAAGTGATACATTTATAATTTTAGGCCTAATTTATTTACACATTTTATATTCTGAAAATGACTTGCATGGAATGATTTTCTATTTATAAAACCGAATAAATTATTTATTGATAATTAATAGAATTGTATAAATTATATAAAATATAAAAATAAATTGATTTATATATTTTATGTCTATGTTGGAGGCCACAGGAATTGAAGAAAATGAAAAGTAAAACAAATTAAGACCAGTGTAAACATATTTTTTTAAATACTTAAGATTTTTTATAAGTCTACTGAAATAGGTAATGATGATTTTAATGACTCATAATAGCTTATTTTTGAATTATATAATTATGTACCTATGTAATACCTATATTTTAATATAGTATAATATATTCTTAATATAATTCTATATTATTATTTTATTGCTGAATTTCTGAGCATTTTAAGTGCAACTTTCCAGGGACATTGTTTGTTATTGAAATAGTGTTTAAAAATAAGAATTCTTTAGCTCTATTTAGGTAAGTATATAAGGTGATGAAGAGATGATTTATTGTACACGGGCCGTGTCCGAGGTCGGGTCCGATACCCGATCAATTGTTAGGAGACGAGCCCGAAATAGACACGATAATGCACTGTGTAATAATGAATTACATCATAATATATAAAAAAAATATGTAACGTTTCAAATCTGTGCCTCATCCGGGCCACGTACGGAGCACTCCCTGGGCAAGGCCCGGTCTAATAAAAAGCATCCCTTATATAAGCCCGGGCCGTGACCAGAGCGTGTCCGTGGCCTGGAAAAGGCACGAATTTTAAACGTTACATACATTTTGTACGAAGTGTCTCATTCGGACCCATATACTAACTATAGATCGAATATCGGATACGCTCTTGGCCAGATCGGACAATCATGCCGAACTAAAGAGGGAAAAACAAAACCCAAAGTACAGGTCAAAACGAAAGGGACGTCGCGTCATTCTATTACGGTGTCTAAAAGACATCATTCGCGATTTTTTTCAAATGTAACTAGATATACAGGGCGTTCCAAGAAGAAGAAGCTAAAGTACCTACCGTAAAAAATAATTTTCGTTATTTTTTTTAACATACCTACTATATTATTTAAGAAGATTTATATAGTTTAGTCCATTTATGATTGGCATCATATAAATACATACGTGATGATTTGATTCACATTTAAATTGGTTCGATTCCTAAACGGAACTAGTAATTTTTAGAAAAAATTTGAAGAAATTTTTAACTTTATTAATAACTGTGTTTTTTTCAGAAAAATATCCTATCTACGATAGTAAAGGTACTTTTTCTTTATGTAGCATAATCTTAAGACACCCTGTATAGGTACTACTAGTTTTTAATGCTGATGAAAAATCAGTTTGATTATTAAAACATTATTTCACTGCACTTCTAACACTATTTTAATATCAGACATACTTCCTTTATTGCAGTTAATATATTTATTTAAACTTACATACACACGTCATACATACTAATATGTCACTTCAACCCTTTTTAGTGTCCCACTGCTGGGCACAGGTCTTCTCTCAACTATCTTACTAGTTGAGAGAGTTTAGGCCTTAATCCACACACGCTGGCCAAGTGCGGGTTGGTGGATGTCACATGTCCTCGAATGATTAGTTCTTAGACATGCCGGTTTCCTCACGATGTTTTCCTTCACCGATATTGAGCAGCGGCGATTAAACAATTCACACAAAGATGTGTGGGCATGACTGGGATTCGAACCCGCGACCTTATATTTCTAAGGCGAGGCCCGTACCACTGCGCCACCGCTGCTCACATAAATTCACATAATAATATGTACATACTTACAATTACCTACATTTACATATTATTTTTCTCCACAGATGTACGTAAAGACTATACTGAACTTACTAGTTTCATGACACATTTCTTTCATAAATCTGTTCATACGTGTTGAGGATAAGAGTGCTACGCACCAGACCCTTTCATACCTAAATATATACAATTTTCGTTATTTAAAACACAAAATTTATGCTACATAATTATACTAACTTGTTTTAAATGGAAACATTGAATGCTATGAATATTTTAATGAATAAATTGAACGAAAACCGCAAACCATAGTTTATGATTCCGTTGGACTAGTGGTTCAAATATTACCACACAAAACAGATATCACTACATTAATATAAAATTGTTTTGGTGCGCAAACAGTTTCGAATCTTAAATTAACGCAAATATCACACATTGAAATAAAACTAATTTATAGCGGATTTTATCGCAGTTTATTTTAGATTTCACATCGCGATGTTTTAGTAATAATTGTGATTAATAAGTTGAGACGTCAAATACTTCAGTTCCCCCGTGACTATGAGGTCTATAGAGACTTTGATACGTCGTCGGGATATAGAATTTTCAATAAACCGCGATAAAATCCGTTATGAAGTAGTTTTATTACAAGGTATAATATTATTATCCGAAAAGATTTCTAATAGTGCTCCCGCGAAAATGTTCAATACTTCGATCAATCGATAACAATCGATCAGCGAAAGTCAATAGTATCGATCGACTTGTGATGAATAATTGAGACAAAACAATAGAAGTATGTATTATTGAAACTCATTTAATTGTTAAAATAGATTACTACAAATTAAGTTTGGATTAGTCAATTCATGTTTTGCAGCTTATTGATGAAGATGTTATAAATGAAATTGAGACGAGTTTAGCTTTAATTATCAGCATAGTTCGTCGATTCGTAAAGAAGACAAAAATTTAATTTTAGTCTTAACAAAACCACGATGATTTCTATAAATTTCATATGTATAATCATAAATACAATACATTATCTACCTACACTTAACATTTACCATCTATATGTACATTTCACTCGTCGAAATAATAGCTATCGAAGTTTAAAAGACACTCAAATGTTACAATTATACAAATAAAATTACAAAGTCATCTATATAAAATAACAATCACATCAACTTTGGGAATAAGTACGTACTGCTTAAATATTTCGTTGAGACAGTAGGCCTCTCAGACTGCCGTCACTGCACTCTTTGGTGATATTCAAAGAGATGCTAAATCCGAAGCTCGTCTAGATGCTACAGGAACCCTCAATTGTGCTGAGCCTCTTCTATCTAATCTCTCCAAAGCATCTAAATCAGATGCACTCCTTCTACAAAAACTACAAAACGCACAAGCAAGAGTATTCTTAAACGCATTTCTAAAGTCTCTATTGAAATACGCATAAATTATAGGATTCAAGGCTGAATTGAAATAACCAGTCCAAAACATAATTACAGTCACTACATCTGGGCACTTGCAAGTATCACATAAAGAAGTTGATACGTAGTATAAGAAGAATGGGAGCCAACAGAGAATGAACGCCCCCATGATGATGCCAAGCGTTCTAGCTGCTTTATGTTCCCTTTTCATTTTGAGGATATTCCTATCTTTGGTAGGTGTAGTTGCATTTATATGAAGAGCTCCATTTTTATCTCCGACTTCTCGGGAATGTCTATGCATCAACATAGCATTCCCAGCTCTTGCGTGAAGATTTTTCTCTTGTCTGTTAGCTTCTCGGAATATCGCGTAGTATGTAAATAACATAATAGTACAAGGAATCCAAAATGATATAGAACTAGATATAACTGCGTAAGGTTTGTTTACTTTGAAGTCACACTGATCCGATTGTTGCACTTTCAAATGGTCACTGGTAGTGTACCAACCCATGAATATTGGTACGTAAGATATCGTGATTGGAGACAACCAGGTTGCTGCTAACATTACGAATGCCATCTGAAACAAAAAAGAAGCTTTTTGAAGCAAAATTGATAGTACAGACTGATAGAGTGACTTGGACCACATGCCGTCACTTAACTTATTTTATTAAACGGGTTCTGGCTTTGGCCATGGTTAGTGACACCCACAAGACAAGGCCGTACCGCTAAGCAGCTTTATCGTGTTCCAGTGCGATATCTGGTGACACCATTTAGTGGTGGAGGTTGGGTCGGCATTGTTGCTTCTTAATAGTTTCTAACGATGAAGCCTATTTCCAATGTCATGTTTCCACCGAATATTAATTGTAATCACAAGTGAAACGGTATATTGGACAGGCGCTTTTCATTGTAGACTATATCATTGCTTTACATCAGGCAATTTGTAGTCAACCGCAAGCCCATTTCAGAATAAAAAACAGCCACTAGAAATGAAGTAAAAGGTTGAATTTGGCATACTTAACCCAAAAACACAAACTATCGTTTTGGAGTGCTCGCGCCGCGATGACATTAGAACGTTAAATATATAAACATTCATAAACGAGACGCTTGCCGAAATAAAGTTATCAATCAGTGCAAATAATAGTCTTAATTTTCTAAGCAAACAGATTTATATATTATACAATTTAAAACGGATTTTTGGGCGTACTCGATCGATGTAATTGTAACCAGTAAATTTTCGATTGAACACGATTAAAAAAGTTATTGCTTTTCGAGAGACGTTTTCAGATTTTACCCTTTTGTTGAAGATATTGAAAGAATGTCAATTCAACCCATTCTTCAATTAGGCTCCTTTTAGTTCGCGGTAAAGGCTTTTCTATTTTTTTTTCTTTTATAATATCTTTACTTCAACCCTTTTTAGTGTCCTACTGCTGGGCACGGTCATCTTCAGTGTCAAATTTAAGTTGGTAAGTATTTTTTTGGTAGCAGAAATTAGGTAATTTCACGGAATAGCTGTGTTCTATAGAAAGTAGTATAGGTTGTTTCTTTTTACCATAGTTTATATTTTGGAGAGCAAAGTTAATACGTAGGAGGCTGTATGACATTTTTACTTTAAACATAATGTGATATCACCAAAGACTAATCACCAAAAACTACAGTAGAATCACTAACCTTTTTCGTCATCTTTATAGGGTACTTTAACGGCTTCACGATAGCGTAATACCTGTCCACGGAAATACAACACAGATGTAATATAGAAGTGGATGTGAAGTATACATCCGATGAGTTCCAGAGGTCACAGATAGTTGGACCAAATAACCAGGAGTTGTAGAACTGGACGCTGAAGTTGAACGGCATTACTACCATCGCGACGAGGATATCAGCAAAGGCGAGAGACACGACGAAATAGTTGGTGATGACGCGGAGTTTTCTGTAAAAGAAGATTACAATTTAGAACTGTCTTAATGATTTAGTGGTGAATGAGTGGTAAACAAGCATACGGATAATCTGATGGCAATCGGTTATCGTAACCTAGATGCGTGCATTACTTGAAAATAGTTAAACTGGTAAGCAACCAGAAGTTGGAATCGTACCCGATAAACGGCAGTGGACTCGCCTACTCCGAGTATACGAATGGAATCTAAACATAGTCTCTGTTCTTCTTAGAGACGTTGTATTTGAAATCATTTACTAAATCTTAGACACAAATCAAACTTTTTATACACTTTGTTTAAGTAAGCTGTTTTTATAAACCTTTACAGAATTTTTGTAATCCTATACCAGTTCTTAGGCGGAGACTGGAGACGAACTGGATTAAAGTTTCAAGGCAAAAACTCAATATAAAGCTACTCCAATGTGACGTACATAGCTGGTTTTCAAGCAAAACATCTCGCCGCAAAGTATTGGAAATCCTAAACTTAGTCTATTTGATCACTTTGAGAAACTGATACGTATTAAAGTACGCATATTCTTGACTAACTTCGTAAGCAATATTATAATAGTAACAATTTTAATAGATATTAGTAACAATATCAAATATTATCTAAGCCAATTATAAGCCTTCACGTGTGAAATTGTATATAAATTTATTAAATGTGAGCAATATAGGCATATACACAGTAACAATATAAAGGAAAAGGATTTTGAGACATTACTGACAAATATTTTTTAATTTTCGAAGAATTAAAAAAACACTACTCGGTCCAGATAGACTGGTTTCTATCTCGGGAAAACGCTCGGGAAATCTGTATAGCCATACAACGCGGAAATACTCAGATTTTCAGTTTGGTCTTTTTTCTTGTCCAATCTTTTTTGAAAGAAACTGTATGTATTTCAAAACTCTTTAATCCGACAATGTTTTTTTTACACGTAATCACTTTAAATTTGTGAAACTCCTATTTACTTCAATCCTCTTTAGTATCCCATCGCTGGACATGGGTCTACTCTTACCCATCTTAGGCGTTGAGAGAGTTTAGGCCTTAATCTACACACGCTGGACTAGTGCGAGTTGGTGAATGTCACATCATGTCCACGAATGATTAATGGTTACATTTGCTGGTTTTCTTACCAAATTTGAGCAGTAGCAATGTAAAAATTCATACAAATTCATCAAACCCGCAACCTTATATTTGTGGGGTCCTATTACTGAACGCAAAACCGTCGGCTACCAGACCTACATTGTATAAATAAACCGACCTAGCTAAGAACTATGTAGTTCACCTCAGCTTTGTAAAATAAATCCTGAACGAAATAAAAAAAAGAACGTTTAATTTAACTAAACGTTACCATGCTACAAAATTGTAAACGTTTTTATTTATTTGGCCAGAAAAACCACCATGTATGTACCTAACAACCATTTACGACAGGAATTAATAAACTCTCAATCAAATTTAATAACCTACATTTATTTTTTTATCTAAAATCACTCCCAACTTCAGCATTCAAACGTAAAAAAAATCAAAATCAGTTTTTCTGATCAGGAGCTACGATGTCATTATTTTGATAATATCTATTCTAAACAAATAAAATACGTTATTATAGTTATACCATTATATGAATAATATCGTTATTGTTCACCACAACTAAAACAACAACATCAAAGATATAAAGAATACAAAACTTTTGATAGCTTTGATAAAACTTGTAACAATGGCTCAGTCGTCTTTATACGCGACACGAATTTTTAGGGTCGTATTACTGAATTAAAGGCCCTCGGCAGCCAGACATTGTATAAAAATTTTAAAAAATTGTTTAAAAAATAAATAATTTGTATAAAAACGTGAGAAGTTTCTTTGCAACACTCAACTCAACGAACTTGTTAGTTTAATAATTATCTTATTTATGTCTATAACATTATCTAAGTATATAAAGATTAATAAATTCTTTCAGTCGATGACTGTTGACTATTAACTGTTTCGATATCAATAACTACATCAAAATTAGTTTATTAGTTTAATCGCTACAAAGTCATACTAAAAATTTTTATGTATGACACAATTCATTGATCTGTCTTCTACAAAATATGACAAATAGAAATCAACGGTATACACGATAACATTTTCTAATTGTTGAGCCACTTTGTGGCCTACCAAACCTTGGTAGAGTAATACAAATCACATTAATTTAACCTGACAACCCGCACAATTACGTAATAATCTTACTAAAATCAATATGACACTGAGTGGCTCAACAATGACACTACGAGTATGTCATGATGGTACATGTACAGTGAAAATCCATTTTAAGCTAGTTTTCATTTAATTAACCATAAAACCATCAACTAACTAACTGTTTATCACCCAACATAAAATGTAATCGTAATATATTTAATTTAAATTTAATCTCTGCCTATCTTTAAATAACGTAGGTCTGGCGACCGTGGGTTTTGTCTGTACTAACTACTAACTTGTGTGTTGAGAAGTTAAGATACAGCTTTGACAGACTCAATTTCGCTCATATAAAACTTGTATTAGGTACTCAGTCTTTGAGACTTAAACAGAAAGGGAAATTACGTCGAATCTTCACGTCATCTATTCCACTGAGTTTAAAGAGTAATCAACCAGTCCGTCCTAACTCCTAATTGTCATGAGATACGGAACCGAAACGTGGACACTCACGGTAGGACTGGTCCATAAATTTAAAGTCGCTCAACGAGGTATGGAAAGGGCTATGCTCGATGTGTATCTGAAGGATCGAATACGCAACGAAATGATCTGACAAAAAACTAATAATAATCGACAAAGCCCTCCGGATTAGTAAGCTGAAGTGGCAGTGGACCTGTCATATCTGCCGCGGAACTGACAACCGCTAGGATAAACAAGTTTTTGAGTGGAGACCACGAATCGGCAAATGTAGCGTAGGACGCCCTCAGAATAGGTGGAGTAACGATCTCAGCAGGGTGGCTGGTAAGATCTAGATGATAAAAGCCGCGGATCGTGCTCAGTGGCGTAATTTAGGAAAGGCCAGCAGTGAACTAGAATAGGCTAATGATGATGATGATTTAAGAATTAAACGTATGTAATCACAGAAAAACAAAGAATAAAACTTAGGTTAGCAAAATTATTGTCATTTTGACTCTCGACAAAGAAGAGGGGTATCATTACACTACTTTGTTGTAGCGCCTAAATGGATGTAATTATTTTGATGTGGTTTATTCTAAAAGTGAAGAGATGGATATAGTTCTTACTATATTCCACATCGTCGAAATGTTTAGATTTTGAATAGATAACACGTAAATAAAAATATTTAAAGTTAGATTTAATCATGTTGCTTTTAATAACATTTAAGGGTAATCTTAATTCGAAATTCATAACGAAATTTCTATTCGTAACAGGCAGCGATTAAATTATCCTTGTTGAAGTTATATTACAAAATTGTTTTTACAAGAAAACGTTAATAGATTTTATTTAAATAATAAACAACGATGTTTTGATTGGTTTTTATACTCGCAATTTCAATATTTGGTTAAAAAATGGGTAGGTATCATATTTTTAATAGCAAAATGAAGGCTTAATAATTCCAAGAACCTAAACACTAATTAATAACGACTGCGCCAAAATGGATAATTATTTTTAAGTTAAACTTGTTTGTTAATATCTGGGAAAAGAATTGTGTATATTGTTAAAATCTAATAGTTTTTTTTTATAATAATATAGTGGGACATTAACACACACGGTCATCTGATCCCAAACTAAGCAGAGCTTGTACTATGGAAACCAGATAACTGGTAATATACTACATATAATACTTTTGTATTGTAAATATATACTTAAATATAGATAATTACACCCAGACACAAGACAAACAGACATATTTAAACAAATGTTTGTCTCGGGTGGGAATCGAACCCACGACCTGCGACGTGAAAAACAAGTATCTTACCGACCACGCCACCGGCCCGTCAGAGTTATATCTACTATTTGTGCAACTAGTAATATACAAAGGAAGCATGTTCCGTCATGAATATTTTCGGTATTATTGGTGTGTAACGAGAAACATAACAATGAATTGAGTCCACAGAGAACCCACGTAATTGACATAGCTGGATTAGAAGTTAAAGTGACAGTGGACCGTTCATATCTCCCACTGAATAAGGAAAACGAGTGCTTGAGTGGAGATCACGAATTCGCAAACGTAGCTTAGGATGCCCTCAGACTAGGTGGAGTGATGATCTCAACAGGGCGGCTAGCAAAAACTGGATGAGAAAAGCCACGGATTGTGCTCAGTGGCGTACTTTAAGAGAAGCCTATATCCAGTAGACGACTAAAATGGGCTGACGATGAGGATGATGTTGAACAAGAAACATCAGATAAAAACGATAGTAACAACAATCTTATTGGAGTTAAGTTATGAAACGTAGAAGATTGTTAACACATACGTACTCGTGATTAATGTTACTTATCTCATTCTTTATCTACTTTAAAGAAGTAGTCTTACACACGAGCAACTTTATGTTTGTAGTATGCTATTCCTTAAATTTCATCTGCTATTAGTTTATAAAGAATCTCTACTATATAAAAATAAGTTGGGTTTTCCTTTCTGACGCTATAACTCCAGAACGCACGAACCGATTTCCACGGTTTTGCATTCGTTGGAAAGGTCTTGGGCTCCGTGAGGTAAACCTCACGGAAAATTTTCAACAGAAAAGCGGGAAAATGTTACATAAAACGAAGCCATCTGGTGGCAAAAAGTAGTTCGCCGGATTTGCTAGTACTGTATAATTCTGTGTAAATTTTGCGTATCAAACTATATTTTTGGTGGAAGAACTATATTCTTGGCCCTTTTCGCGATTGTTTAAATTCATTTGAAACAAATCTACAAATAAAGGAAGCCAGCGCAATTGTAGTTAAAAATCAAAACACCACTCACCTATGCCTCATAACACTGACAATAACAAGCATGTTGCCCAACACCGCCATGATGACAATCAGCAGCAACACCGTGGTCCTCAACTTGAAGAATATGCCTTGCGTCAAGTCATCTTCGGTCTCAGCGACTGTGCCGTTCACAGTCGCATTGACCGTCGCGTTCAGGTCCGCGTGGTAGGTGAAGTTGTTTTGCTCCATAGGGGGCAATCTGGAAGAAAATAAAATATATAATAACGAAATAAAGAAAAAGAAATCACGGAAAGTTGAGGACTGAAAGGAAATGTTGAGTGGAGCAGATCAGAAAACGTTGTCTGAGATGACATCAGACTTGAGAGCTAAATGACAGTAGCCACGGATTGTGATCATGGTCTATAAACATATTACAAAGCAAAAGAGGCATGGGATAGACATGTCCCGTGACAATGTCAATTTCATTTATTTTGTTCTTTTCTATCTTCCGTTATCACTTCGCTATGTAATTGTCTAGAGGCTCAAGCTATCTTTAGAAGAGGTTTGTGTCCAATGGTAGATTTAATTTAAGAACGTTTAACTTGCTCCTTTATTCATCAAATGATGAATAATTTTAATTATTATCAGCCTTCTAATTCGAGCTTTGGTTTGAATCCTTAAGAAATGTATACAAAAGCTTTTATTTGTTTAAAAGTAAAAGTAATTTATGTTAATTTCTTTGGCAGAATTGAAACTGCTTAATCGTCGTGATGGCTCCGAAACAATAATTGAATTATCTAAATTTTCCTGTTTTGAAGTCACCAATGTTTCCTTTACAACCGAGATTGACATTTTGCTTTGCTTTCATGAGGTAGTTATTTTAATGTCAATGCACCATTATTTTGTTGGTGATAGTATTTGTACTTTAGCTATAATTAATTCATCTACTTTTTGAGTTTCTGTACGGAGAGTTTTACCACATTAAATACAGAAGCATTTTATTACCAAGTTTCATTTAGTTCGGACACATAATTAGTATAAGTAGCTAAGGTACATTATTCATTTTTAATTTGATTAATAATTTACGCTCGTATCTTTTTAAGGATTTTGGAATCATATTTCAAAAGAGTTGAGATCTGCTATTTTAAAAAATTTCATTTAATAAAATTAATTGCTATTGCCTAAGGCTACTCCAATTAATTTGGGACCTAAATGAATTGATGAATAATTAAAATAATTATTCATCGGACTCTAGTTTGAATTTAAAATATCTAAATGTCTAAAAGTTGGGGTCAGACTGAGATATGAATCATGATAGTTTGAGGTCATTTGAACCACCTATTTTTCACAACCATTTCACATTTTAAATGTTCTCATTTTTTATGTTCTTGGGCAATTAACGATGCTCAAACGGCTTTCCACATCAGTTACCATTTTGATAAAGATAGCCTAATGAAATGTCTGTCTGTAATGTTTATTTAAGAAAAGGAACTCAGATATTAAAACTCTAGGTAGTGTTATTTGTTTGTTTTAAATTTGCAGAAAGAACCCATGTTTTTCTATAAAAAAAATCATTTAATCTTTTTTTTACTTTAATTTTACTTAGTTTAGCACGCCTTTTTTCTATTTGTTAGGCAGCCACTTGTTACGATCTAAACATACTTTTTTAGTCTCATGTTTATACATCTGGTCAAACATGCACGGCTGCCGTGAGTGTTACGAACCTGTCCTTTTTGAAGGACATCACCGAAAAGATCAGCGAAATTCGCTGATCATTCATGGACATTCAATGTCCTCATAGGATCATATTTTAGCGTTTCCACTCATCTCCACCATATATACCTTTTGTCAATAATCTATCCTCTTAAATATTTATCCTCTTCACATGACCAGTATACATTCCATCTCAGTATACTTTTTTTTACCTTTGTTTACCTTTATTGGAAATCTTAAATATGTGTCAAATACATGATAAACATTATGAACTTAAAGACTTACCTTTATCTGTCTTGGTTTATTTTCGCTTCACAAACCAGTCCGCCAACCAACTTCGAGATTATCTTCTCCTTAGCTTCAAACATTATTACTATGTAGCACTGTTCGCATTTCACTTAAATGTTTATTTTCTTTTTCACCCTCTCTATACGCAACTTTTCAAGTACTAAGCACATCTTTGATTGTTTCAGCTTTCCATTTCAAGATGCCGCCATTTCCTGTAACAAAAATAAATAAAATTAGAATTACTTTTCTATATTAGGCTGTTTCATAATTTTTAAGTAGATTCATGGGGGTTTGTATTACGTCATTATTACCTTTGCTGCGTTGTTGTGGTGGTCTGTGGTTTCTCTATGATGCATAAGTTTGTAAGGTAATGGATGAATATTTGTAACCCTTTTATTTATTTATTTATTTTGGTTCTCCAACAAGGAATACACATTACATTACAAGAAATAAAGAAATATAGTAATCAAGATCTTGTGCTCCCACAATATAGGAGAACACAGCATACACAAAGTACAAACGACGATATTATATCTACCAATCTTTTTGCGACTGGTGCTTATTCGAGCGTTCAAACGATTTTTCCATAATTATTAATAGTACCTGCTCTAATAGGTTCCTTAAGATTACATTACCCGGAGTGCTTATTCAATTTTGATGAGGCAATTTTTTTTTTTCAATGCTGTTTCTCGCTTTGCCAGGAGGGAAGTGGACAAACTTACTTTTCAACTCCTCATATTGTCTTTCAAATTGTATTTATGCGGAATCCAAGACAGTTTAGTAGCCCGGGACTTGACAGGTTTCAAATTCCGAGTTTCCTCACGGCATTGATCCTATTGATCAATGCTATTGATCCTGGCTAACAGGAGTAGCAGTAACAGGATTGCAGTGACAGCTTTAGTACTATGAAAACCCCTTTATGAAAAAATAGACAAACAGATTTGTATGAAGTGATGCAAATAATATGAGGTACTTATAGTTATTATTTAAAACATTAAATAATCCCTGGAGATGCAATTGATATATTGCGCGTACTTCTTGGCTTAATCGAAATCTAGTACTAAATTTAACATTTTTTAGATTCAATATTTGTAGTCTAAAGCTGAATGGTCATTATTCTTAAGTCAGACGTGACTGAGCTATCTAATAAGTAAATTCAATACCTTGAACTTGTAGATGACGTTTACCTATTAGTCTTCAATAAGATAAATGCTAAACAATTTATTGAAATAGATAAACGAAAGCAAACAAAAAAGAATGTTCTAAATTACGAATTTATTAACCTTACATTGGTAAGACTCTTGGAATTATTTACTATTCGAGACCCTACTAAAGGTATTTCTTTCGTTTACAAAATGACGTAGGATATTAGAGAAAAGACGACGAAATTAAATAAAATTTGGGATAAGAGTCTATTTATGCATAGGTGCTTCAGTTGCATTGGCTATGGAATATACGGTCGCGGGTTCTATCCCCAGTCATGCCCCTATCTTTGTGTGATTTTTTTCATAGCTGCTGCTCAATACCGATGAATGAAAATATCATGAGGAAACCAACAAATCTAAGAACTAATCTGAACTTACTAAACTATTAAATAGTGACATCCACTGACCCGCATTTGGCCAGCGTGTATGGATTAAGACCTAAACGCTCTCAAATCGAAAAGTAGTTGAGAGGAAATCCGTGCCAAGCTCGTAATATAGCTCGAACGAATGAAAAATAAAGAGTAAAACCTCAATTCCCTGAAAAGTCTTATTACACTTATCTAAGACAATCCATTAAGTCCAAATGATTTATAATTTAATCTCCTGATGGTACCAGTAACGGTTCAAGCTGTCTGTTTTTAAATACCCTTAGGGTCGGGGCATACCGGCGTTATTTAGTTTTATTAAAATTATTTCATTTATTTGAAAATGCTTTAGAAATTGAAATTTAAGTAATAAATAAATGAAATAACTTAAAAAAAATACGAACCACCTTATACTAACGTACGTATGTTATTACTAATAATAATTTAACATCCACTTGACCATTATAACATTAAAGCTAGAAACAAAAAATTGTAATAGTAATTTTTCAGAACAGTGATGGTGTCTTTCAGTAATTCGTGAACAAACCAAAAAAATTCCACCGAATTCAAAAACTTCTCCTAAAGTTGGTTAAAAACCGGTGCGAGTCACATACGCACATACAGGGTTTTGTAATAATTTACAACGCATTTTTAAACTTTATAACATGGTCGATTAATACTCGTTGAAGTTAACGACAGTCAACATAGCCGTGATAGTTTTCCTTTTTAACCGACTTCTAAAAGGAGGAGGTTATCAATTCGACTGTATGTTTTTTTATGTTTGTTACCTCAGCACTTTTGAATGGGTGAACCGATTTTGAATTTTTTTTTTTAATTGAAAGCTGATGCCTCCCGTGTGGTCCCATTTCAGTATGGTTTAGTTCTGTGAATGGCATCCACGAAGTCGGTTTTTTTGTTAATATTTTAACTTAATATTATAAATTCCTCATAATACAACTGAGGTGAATTTTTCACAAATTTACAAACGTCAGTTTAGCTGGTAGAGGGAGAGAGGGGAGTTGTTGACTCTTACTTAAATTTCGTACAGCACACAACAGCTTTATTTCGTAAATGAAACTCGAAAATGGAATGCGTTCGTAACATAACCTGCTATTTTTAATGAACTATGTAACTAACTACTTGCCACATGATATGACTAGCGAATAATTATTTTTGCAACAAATACCGACATCAAACGACACAAAACCAAGAATTATACCCTTAGTTGCTCTTATAGTTTTAATAATAATATAAATAATCATTTATTTCAGGCTACAAGGCCTTAGTGGTAAGCGTTTAGCGTAAATAATGATGCTTCTTTTCACATAGCTCAGAAACTACAGGTCAGCTGGAGTATTATGAGTGTTTTAAAAACAATATCTTTAAACACTTATATTACGACACTTGATCATGATTAATAATAAATGAGAACACAATAGAATGACAATTTTCAAACAAGAAAGGAATCATAGAAATTGGTAGAAGCATAACAAAAATATTAGGTAACAAACATAAAAAAATATACAGTCGAATTAAAAAACTTCTTTTTTTGAAGTTGGTTGATAAAAAATCTGTTTGACACACGTGGTAAGAACAGATAACCTAGCTCTGTAGTAAGCTACCTCGCGGTCGGATTGACGGACACGCCGAAACTATAAATGTTCCTAGTTTACTACGGAACCCTAAAAGGGGTCGCCTAAAAATAAATAAATATATAGGGCATTAACACACACAGCTATTTGATCCAATACTAAGCAGAGCTTGTGTTATGGAAACTGGATAACTGATATACAAGCACTATACATAACAAACTACTTTGTTTTTGTAAATACATACTTCTATTTGATAATCACACCCAGACTCGAGACAAAGAAACATTAAGTTCATCACACAAAACATGTCTGTCGCGGGTGGGAATCGAACCCACGGCCTGCGTCTTGAAACGCAAGTATCATACCCACGCCATTGGCCCGTCATGTCATCAAAGTCGAGTCTGATAGCTCTGCGCCACCGCTGTGCTGCTCTATTAAAATCCATTTGGTAAAGTTAAAAGAGGTTCTACTTCGTGAGTATATTAAATAAGTTTATGAATTTATTTTAGCGGCTGTGTTTTCTTATCTTAAGTCATATTTTTTTATTATTTTCTTTTTATTTTCTCTACACCATAGGGATTCGTAAAATTTACCCCAAGTTTTGAATGGTAAGCGTTTCTTAGTAATAAGTTGTTTGAATCCATTTTCCATATTATGTCGCAATGTTGCCTAAATAAACGTTTAGATGTCACTTCAGCCACTTGTGATCGCATTCAGCCTGTCAGTTATCAAACTAACAAGACGTCAATGTCACTCAAGTTGCTTGTATGTGACTGCATTGCTACGTAAGACGTTGTCGTGCAAACCAAATTTGATCCCACAAAAGGTATCCATTTCCATCCTTCTTTTTGTGAATGTTTGGGATTAGTGAGGAGCTATGGTCATTAACAAAGGTATTGATTAGCTTTCTGTGATGTTATTTTGTGTATTAAATGATCGCAATCTTATGAGTTCTCTGACACAGAAACTGAGAGAAGATATAGCTAATAAGCAGCAACCTGGCGAGAAATATATTAGAAATATAAGGTCGTGGGTTCAATTCCCAGACATACCTGCACACCTTTGTATGAATTGTGACGTAGGCGCTGCTCAACATCGGTGAAGGAAACCGAAAAAAAATACGTAACTTTTACTGATTCCGATACTGTTTATATACTTAGCTAAGAGCTAGGTTTACAAATCAGGCAGCCGTGTTTCACATAGAGAGGAACTCATAGATGTGATCGTTTATCAATATATTTACGAAAATCAATTGGACCTGCGTCCATAAAATATCAAACAAAAAACTAAGCGACTCACATAGTGTAAAAACTAGAAAACTAGAGTACACCTTTAATTGAATCCACACACGTAGTCCCCGTGCGGTGCAAATCAGGTGACAATCAACTGGTGGTAGGTTTCAACCGTGGTTTAACCCACCAGACAAAGCAGCCACCACCCAGCAGCACCCACCATGCAGAGAGGGTGGGTCAGAATTGTTGCTCCTTTAAGGTTTCTAACCTTAAGAAGGCTCATTCCACTACCACCTTACCACCGATAATCATTCGTAATCACGAGTGAATGAGTTCCATCGTAAACTACGTCATTGTTTAACATCAGGCAAGTTGAAGTCAAGCGCCAGCCTATCGAAGAATAAAAAAAATATATAGGATATATTTAGTTAACTTGGACCATGCAACAAAAAGCTAAATCCTATGAAAAGGTGGCGTTGTCATACTCGTGTGCCATTTTGGGAAACCCCTCCCTTGGGCATCGTAATAGATTGTGTACGCAGCTATTATGTAGCCCAAGGACGGGTCATTTACTGAGCCCAACAAACATTTTAGATATCACAAAAATTTTCTATGAAGATTCAGAAAAAAAACAGTTGTTAAGCATGTATATATAGATTTTGTCTTTTGTCAAGATGACAGACAAAGATAAGCGAATTGTAGACCTATTTTATCTATTGCAGGCTTAAACCAGATAACTGATACCTAATTCTAGGTACTTTTTTTGTATATAAATATTTTATTATCGCACCGCAAGCTTCGAGGTTGGATTGACGATGAATCAGTGAAAGACCAAGGTTCTGATTAGGGTAAAAATGTCTGTCCTAATACTGTCCAACGAAGGGTAACGGTCGACGGACAGGATAAACAATACGTCGCCGAGATACCTGAGCCAGGTAGTCTCTTTCTAAACCCAACAAGACAAAGAAATCGATTGTCGAGTTCAAAACGTTTGGAAGAGCTACTGGTCCATGAAAACGCTAATGAAGGGCGACCTTCCACTGTCACTAAAGCGTAAACTCGTCAACATTGTATTTTGCCTGTCCTAACTTTTGGCGCCCAAACTTAGTCTTTGACTAAGTTTACATGGCATATAAAAATCACTGATGGACCTACGTTAAACTAAACATTTTATTTATTTATTTATTTGATAAGGAAAACCAACAGCTAATAACAAACTGAAAAAGTACCTAAAAAACAACATTAAGCTTAGGTTTTCACGAATAGTAAAATAAAAATAATAAATTATGAATTAATAATTGATTAATTAATTATTAATTATTATTAATTAATTATTAGTATTTAATTTTTTTGGTTTAACCTGGGAAAAGAAAACTCCTTTTCAATAAATTAAAAGAACTTTCAACTTATATGATAGTTGACACAAGACCCGTATCGTAAGGGTTGTACTTTTAAGAACAAAATTACTTTTTGCAATATACGTTTAGGTACATCTCACTTATGAAATTTGCTTACAATGAAGTATTTACGTCATTTTTATTAGCTCATTGTAGCTCAAATAGGTTTATAATTCGTTTGTCTTTGTCTATCATCTTGGCATTTATACTAGTAAGAAAGAAACAAAGTCTATTGCAACTAAAAAGTTTTTTTAAAATCAGTATGAATAAGACCGTGAATGTATGAAGCAAATTATTTTTTATGAGCACTGAAATGTAAAATGAGCTTCAAAACATACATAAGCGTATTGAACACATTAAGAAGAAGTATTAAATATCTACGTATTTCATAATTATACGATTTTGTAACTCTATTCTATCAAATAACAAATATTGGTATGAAATTCTTACAAGCTTTAATTTAACTTGTAACATAAATATGTTAGTTCGGATGGTATCTTGCAACTCAATTTTAAAGCAGATATCTTCAATTGATTGTGCTGAAATTTTATATAACTACAAGTCTAGTTTTGATGACAATGCATGATTAGCTGTGTTTTGTAATTTCAACATGGCGAACACAAAAATGGGTATTAAATAAAAGGGCTTGCTGAGAATAAAGCGAATTTTAGCATCTATAACTAAATCCCCATCATCATCATCAGCCTATTCTAGTCCAATGCTGGACATAGGCCTCTCCTAAAGTACGGCGCTCGGGCTACGGTGAACTAATGGCCGTAGTAAATGTTCGCGATAAGTTGAGACTCGCCTGGAATGCAACCCTCCGCCCGCTACTCCTGTAAGTATAGCGAGTGTTGTTCCTAGTACAACACTCGCTACATTGACGGGCCGGTGGCGTGGTCGGTAAGATACTTGCTTTTCACGCCGCAGGTCGTGGGTTCGATTCCCACCCGAGACAAACATTAATGATGAACATTGTGTCTGTGTCGAGTCTGGGTGTAAATATCTATTATAAGTATTTATATACAAAAGAAAAGTATTATATGTATAGTATATACCAATTATCTGGTTACCATAACACAAGCTCTGCTTAGCTTAGGACCAGATGACCGTGTGTGTTAATGTCCTAAAACATTTATTTATTTATTTATTATAATAATAACTGAAACAATGTCACGGATGGAAACTTGTTGTTATATTTTTTTGTGCACAGTACAACCATGCGTCTGTGGAATCACCGCCCTTAGGTCTCAGCTTATTGCGCACGCCGTCATCTTGGCATCCCGATGACGGTGGTGTATGGTGGTGGACAAACACTTTAAGATTGTCACTAGCCTTATGTTCAGTCCTATACCCCATACTGTAAAGAAATATCTCGTAGCAGGGCATTTAATAGTTGTGAGTCGGCTTCACTAAAGAGCACTTTAACAAGGTTTTTAATAAATACCTAAGTACAGATATAGGTACCAACACACCTAGACGTAGGTAATTAGTACGTAGATACACATGAACCTACATGTAGTAGGAACTAAACAATACAGAACAAAACGACAGGAAAAGCCCATTTAAACTTATGCGACAGGTCACCAGCTGGGGTTGAATTATTTAAAGTATTTCTAGAAGTGACATTTTCAATTAATTTCGACAACAATTCGCCGCCTTTAGCTTAACTTTTAAGATTGGAGTGACATAACGTTCTCGTCTTTTGAAGTAAATTTTAAAAAGGTATACTGATATAGGTTTACCAAACAATGAACTTATGCTTGTCAACAAAGAACCTATAGGTATCTAATTTATGTCTTGTCGCAAACTAAAATATGTGTAAATTCCAAAATATTTTTATAGTTAGTGTATTCATAGTTTGGAATAGTAAGTACCTATATCTATTGATATAAATACACTTCCCACAGGAAGAGAGGACGAGAAAAATATGATACAAGCACAGTTTTTCTCTTTCTACTCATCTCTCGGTGATTTAAATAGACAGTGCTTGCACCATGTTTTATTGTGCATATTCCGCTAGAGGAAACTAGGGATTACTGATCTTAAAAATTTAATCATAATGATTTTACATAGTCCTATATGATAATTAAAACAAAAGATTTAAAGTCACTTGTCATATGTGTGTAGTTTTTAAAACTCTTATGTTTTCTGTCTCTTTCTAGCCAGTTATAATGGTAAAGTGTGAAAGAGATAAAACACATCTGGGTTGAATGAGTTAGTCTTCAAACTCCTGTACTTTGCACTCCACTTACGGTAAAATATGCTGAGACAAATGCAATCTTAAAAACCATAATTTAATGTAAACCGTATTTTATCAAAAATGAGAGTGTGATTATTATACTAATTTTTATTGTGATTCAACAATTCGTTTGAGACGCTGCAACCAGTTTTTTTATTAGATGCTTGGTTATAAGTCTGTGTGTGTATCTCTGCAATATGTATCTGTGTACCAGTTTGTGGTTTTTAAACTGCTGTGCTGTGGTTGTATTCTTTAGGTACATACTCTAAACTGATGAAACTTCCTCGATGTTCTTGTCGTAAGCGTTCGCTTAGTAACAGCGGGTTCAAGGGTTTGATTCCCGGGTCGAGCAAACTTTCTTAATACCTATAGGTACTAAAACGATCTTCAAAATCTACGGCAACAGTTACGTATACGACCTAAACGCAGTCAGCAAAAAGTGGGCGATACTCTCCTCTGCCTACACCTTCGGGTAATGCAGGCGTAACGTAATGATTAAAATGGCCAGTATTATTTTTTATTATACGAGTATGATTTTATTATTAGGTATTTAGCTTAGATAAATTAAAAAAGGAAAGATATGGCAATAGAACACAGCGCGCGGTCCTTCTAAAATGAGTCCAACGGACTCACCGACACTAAATCACACGCGGTCTATCAAATAAATGACGTGTGTTGACACAGCTTATTAATTTTAGGTTATGAACACAAAAACGAATTAAAATGCCTTCTCGTGTGTTTAATAAATGTCATAATCACTTAAGAAACAATGATAAGATTGACGGGGTTATTTAATATGCGGAAGTATAGCCAAAAATCTTGAATACTTAAATTGTTGTTTACTACGACATGTTTGTAAGAGTGAGATAAATAATGCAAAACAGACGTGAAAAACAGATACAACGCACACGCTTCGCCCGTCATAGTATTTCATTCAACAGCACGGCTATTGTGATTTCGCTTGCACGCTGTATGGGGCCCTATCTCTGTCCTTTTATATCGTTTACTGTAAATATCTAATTGTGATCACAGACAGTGACAGATGTGTGTTTTTCGTTGCATGTAGTTGTGCACCGCGACCCAGGTTTAGTGATGGCGTTATTAGAGCGTACCGTATCTTCCTTTTCTTGATTTATCAAAGGTATTTAGTATATTTGTATCTAAACAACAAAATATCATTTCTAGTATCTGTACCAATCTATCTCAGTGGTCTCTTGCGCGCCGCGCGCCGGACACAAAATATTATGTTTAATTTCCTCTGAAATTTAGTCCAATCTAAAATTATTATTTGGCTCGGAAACTGAAAACAAAAGTAACTACTTATTTATTTTCATGGTTATAATGTGTGTTTATGAAGGTTACGTTTTAGTGGAATTAAATTTGATTAAGTAGATACGAGAAAATATATATATTTTATGGGTAGTATGCAGTTTAGGACGTAATAAAAATGAATGAATGCATGAATGAAAATATGCTTTATTTTTTTTTTGAGACGCGAGTTTACATAAAAATAGTCCAATTCCTTTTCCAACAGTGCAGTGAATGACTGGCAACTACTGAGAAACACTGCCAAAAAACTCAGTAGGCAAACATCCCATCAACATTACTATATTTCATTGCCCCACAATGTAAAACTGTTTTCAATATATTATATCACGTTGTAATAACATAGTTAGGACAGTACCTAAATAACTCTTGCTAATAGATTTGTGTACTGACATCTATTCGTTTGATCTTCTGACAAATTGGCCATTGAATGGAGCCAATGGGGTCTTTCGCTTCAATTAATTTAGCCTTTGTCTATGGTTTGTTATTGTGTTGTGATTTTTATACAATGAGGTAGGCATAATTATATTTCGTCATTTTTGTCCATCATAAGGTAGACATACTTATGTATATGTAGTAACTTTTTTACGTCGACATAAATCAGAGAGTCAATGTTACGTTGTCATTTATGTACATCGACAAAAATCAGAAAGTCATTGTGTTATGTCGACATTTTTAGACATTGACCAAAATTATTCCGGTTTTTCTTATTTTGTTAGATTAAGCGGTCAACATTTATTTAACTAGCAATTTTTCATTATAGACATGTCATTAGTCACCAACCTCGGTCAGGCTTTGGTTCTGAGTATGGGTTACTGAATGTTTGCAATAAACTAAGTATGTTGCGAGTATTATCTCTTTCTAATCATCCTTAAACGAGAGAGATATTTTTTTTGTGTAAGTATATCAGAATTTGTTTTTGATTGACCCGGGAATCGAACTTGGGGCCCACGTTTATTAAGCGAACACGACTACCACTAGACTACCGAGGCCTTTATTAAGGTCAAATTCCTTTATTTAAAGACAAAATCTAATTTATTTATTCCAATAAAACATCATTATGGTTGGTGTTGGTTGTTTCAATGTTCAATCATGTTTCCATACTTTGTTTCATACTATGGAATTCCAGTGTCCTAGTATAGTGACTGCTGTAGATTGGCTAAATTATGAATTATTGCTGGTTTATTGTTACACAACATTATTGTGTTAATTAAAATGATACACTATACTTCAGTTTTGTAAATAGTAATTGGAGCTAATTAATTTCAAGTGCGCCGCTAACGATAACGGTAACGTTGGAAACATTAGAAACTAGATAAACATCTAAATCAGGCCTTTTGTTCGACGAGTCTAAGTATAAATGAACATTTTGTTAAGTTAGTAACAACGACGCAACTACAATTTTGATAAGTTTATAGACTAATTAGACACGGATTTTTCCCTTTTTTTGTGTGATTAAAGGTTACGGTGATACGTTCAAGCGAAATACGTATCATACATTATCATTTTAGAATACGACAATCAATATTATTATAAGTTCATCTTGTAGACTATGTAATAAGAAGTATTGGACACATTTAAAGCTTTGCTTTTACGAAAATCATAAATGACTCTAGTTAAATTCGACTTTTTCTCTTTCTTACTAATATAAATGTGAAGATGAGAGACAAAGACAAACGAATTATAATCTTATTCTAGCCATAATGAGCTTATAACACGTTTATGAATACGAGGGTGCGAGTATAACTTTACAATATAATATAATTCACTAAAAAGTATTAAAAAGTACTCCGCGAATATAGTACAGGCACTACTAAAAGGCGCGTAAAAGAATGTACTACCATTACTCTAAATAAAAAATGTGAATAAACTCAACGCATATTTTTTGAGCTGAGAACAATCTCTATTACAGAATTCAATGTAAAACCTCATAAAAATTGATCCATACGTCTCGGTGTCAGGTGAAAAAAAATTGTACACAGATACATAGACAAATAATAATGCATGAAACTTAGAATACCCGTCCGTTTTGTCTCTTTTTTTTGTCTAATTCATGAAAATCTTAAAAGCCTCTATATTAGTTAAAACGGATTTTTTCTATTTTTTAATTTTTTTTTGTTAGCTCGAGATATGCATATTTAGGTTTAAATAGATTTAAGTTAAGGCGAATGATATTGCAAGCAAAAACTGTAAGGAAGTAAATAAATACTTCAATATTTTTCTCGGAAACTCAAGTCAAAACACAGCAACACTTTGTCGCTTCAAATAAATAGTGTATACAAAAGATTCCTACAAACTAAAAATGTTTTGACCTTAATAAAAATATACGAAGTGATCCATTTAATTTGACCTTCAACTCATGGAGAGAGTGGGTGGAATTTTTCTATTGTATTAGGGGATGCGATTTATGAGATATGCCAACGGCCTGATGCCTTACTTTTGAAACTCGATCCTATTTAAAATTTGAGATCTAGTTCGAGAACTTGTTGAATGGTAGTTTTAACCGCTACAGTAGCTCACGAAAAAAATTAATGAAATATTGATATACAAGTAAAAGGTAATAATCGAACGTGCATTGGTTTTAATTGAAAATTGAACGTAATCTGAAAACAACTGATTTTACGCAAATGTGAATAGCTATTTGCGCCGGGATTTATTATTAACTAGTTTCCGCCCGCGGCTTCGCCCGCGAGATTAATCTTGTTTCTCCATGCAAACTTTGGAACCCCGTTTCACCCCCTTAAAGAGTGAGTTTTAAAAAATCCTTTCTTAATGAAACTCTAAACCCCATAAGAAACCTATGTGCCAAATTGAGAGTCTCCAGACCCAGCGGTTTGGGCTCTGCGTTGATATGTCAGTCAGTCAGTCAGTCAGTTTCTTCTTTTATAATTTAGAAGAAGAAGATTTTACAAATGTAACTATGTGCATAGTTTAATTTAATAAAGATTACATTTCATTACATAGCGCTCACCCCTGGATTACCCGAAAGCATAAACAGAGGTGAATTTCACCAAATCTTGGTCGCGTATGTTTAGGCACCATATAATTGTAACAAGGGGCTAAAGGGGCGAGCCTAAGACGTTCAACAACTATTCTAGACTTCGAGCTGCAAAATTGTCTAAGTACATTAAAAAAGTATTTTTTTATCAATCCTCCTTGCAACTATCTGGTCCCGCGATCGCGAGCATGCAATTGAAAATTGAATTTGTGTTATAGTGAGATTAATATCGAGAGCCGAAAGTAAGCCATCTAGAAGGGTAGACCGGGACACTATGAACAAGAATTGATTGCTGACCTGCTTTTGAAGGATTACGAATGTTTTTCGTCACCGAGACGAAAATAAATCTATGTGGTGGGTCCGCTAATCCTGAAATATTACTTTGTTTTGATATAACTCTGATTTTTCATAGTTAGATATCTGAGTTTTGATTTTTTGGTTAAGTTTAATTTTTGCGTTAGAATATTCAATGGATTCTATTTATCCGTAATATTTGTATTTCATTTAATGTAATAAATAATGTTGTTTTAAATCAACTAGGTATTTGAATGATTTAGCAAATTTTACACTGTAGGTCTATTTTAGGTGAAAATAATCAAACTGTTACACCAGAGCTCACAGTTGTTTTTTTTAAAACCTACTTTTTTACCTACACAATCTTAATATATATATATATTTCTTGTGTGCGTGTGTATGTGACTGAACTCCTCCTAAACGACTGGACCGATTTTGATGAAATTTTTTGTGTGCGTTCAAGGGGATCTGGGAATGGTTTAGATTCACAATTTTGCGCGGTACGAAGTTCGCTGGGGCAGCTAGTATTATATAAAATTCCTCAGGAGGGACATTAGGTTCTAAAATACGTCATAATATTTTTTTTGTTAATGCCTTTTGTTAGAAAAACTGTTACTGGGAACCTTTTAATAAAATTTCCAAAAGAAAACTGAGGAAGGCTCGGTCATCCCAGGTACTTACTCTACATTTAAGTATGTATTTACAAAAGATAAGTACTATATGTAGTATATTACCAGTTATCTGGTTTCTATAGTACAAGCACTGATTAGTTTAGGGCTTAGATGGCCGTGTGTGTTAATGTTTTATTATTTAAAATAAGTAAAAAAGAGTTGCTTGCAGTGCATTTTGTAGTAGGGTTGTATGTGAAATCTAGATAAAACAGAACGATGTCGTAGTGACGCATATGGGTAAAATAAACCTTATTATCTTTTTCATATACCGTGAATCTGAAGTTATTAGGATAAAGTACGTAATATCTTTCACAAATAATGAGTTTCATTATCCTAAAATCTCAATAATCTAGGCAAATAACGAAATGGAAATCATTCTAAATGAAAACTCTGAAGTAATAAGGGGAAACCGGGGAGGTATTTGATCAGATGAACAATAATAGGGGAGGTGGGGACAAAATTGTCTGGAATTCGTCTTGCCGACGGAATTTTGAGGCGTTTTACCATTTTAATCCATTAGACACGGCTGGGTGGCGAAAATATTTTAAATTAGTACGTAGACTGGTAAATGTATCGTCTTAATGAATACAAAGGTAATTGGATAATCCTATACGTTAAGTATAATACGACAGAATTTTCTTAAATTTACTTGAACATCACACATTGAAATAAACTCATTGTCTGTGGGAAAAACAAATCCGCTATTTTATATTGCGCAGATGACCATAAAAAAATAAAGAAAAATAATGAATAATAAAGAGATGATGCACTGCATTGGAGTGTACACAAGTAAGTTGTGCGCTACCGCACTTTGCTAACCATCGTTGTCTCTACTGCACGGCTCAGTACGTATAAAATGGCGAATTAATTTTTTTTAAAGTTGCTAAAAAGTAAACCACGTGTTAAAGTATTTTAACTTATTACCAGTCACCCTATACAGGGTGGACAGGACAGCCCTCCACAATCTGAGAGCATCAGCTTCTTAATTAGAATCATTTTACAACGAATTTCTTTTCTTCTTTTTAGTTTTAATTTTATTGAGTAAATTTTGTTTTATTTCAATAAACATTACAACTCTGTACCCAACACTCGATTTTCGATCGAAATAAGCTAACGTAAAACATTCATCAATTATTACTTTAGGGAACAATGCGTGAAATGACATGGCGATTGAGAGAGTGCGCTTGGTGGTAAAAATTAACCCCATAGTGAAAGAGTTGGCCATTTGCTATTAGGTTTATGCTAAGGTATATAAGGGCTTCTGTATAAATTAGCAAAACAAAGCAGGATTTATGGTTACCCATAATTACTGAACTAATTTCATGCACCGATCATCTCAGTATTATGTACGAATTTTACTCTATCAGTTTGTGGAGGGCGGATCTTTCCACCCGGTAGCTTAAAGCAATTTTAAAATTCAGAACCCAACTTTATTGATTGAAATTTGACTGTTGGAATGAGACTCTCAATACTGATGACCGGTTCTATGAACAAATAATTTTGGGATTGGATTTGTCCCTAACAAGAATTCTAATCAATGAACCGAAATGGAAGAAATTGGATTTTAAGGAATCGGCATGATAAGAAATAAGGAAAACAATTTTGAAGAATTACAGAGAACCGTATAGTTAATTCAGTTGTGAGCATATACGTTTCATCTGGTCTTGGGTTTGAATCCTGGTGGAATATAAAAACGTTTCAAAAATGGGTCGGAAAATTTAGAAGCAGCTCAGAGTGATAAAATTTTGGAATAGAGTCTAAGCCGGAAAATTGTGGATGATATTCATCTACGCTTAGCCCTTTTAATACCTACAAAGGTGAACTATGTTAAGTTATTTATAATAACTAAAAGCTACCCGTCCCGGCTTCGCACAGGTCGATTTATTTTAACTCACTCTTGGTAGACTTTCACACAGTTCTCTGTCTTATAAAATTCAATTTTCATATTTTTTAGGTACTCGAGATAAATTTTGAATTGTATGTCCGATTTGAATAATTCAAAAACAAATTTTCTTGAATTAATATAACTTATATTGATAAAACTCCTACGCAAATAATGCGTTAATTTCGAACAAATTTGATTCCCATACAAAAGGTTACAGTGTAGATAGACATATGCAGTCGGGGACTTTTTTAAAACTTTTAAAGAAACAGAATTCTATCCTAGATGATTCTTGCGTAACTTACACAGCGCACGCAACGAAAACTATCAAAAAGGATTATTTTTTCCCGTTTTTGCAACATTTTCTATCTCTGCTTTAATCCTATTAGTTGCAGTGTGATTTCATAAAACCTAAAGCCTTCTTTAATAAAAGAAATATTCAATATTTTCTCAATTTAAACCAATATTTTCTGAGATTTGCCTGCTTAACGAAACAATGAACAAAACACTTCAGCTTTATAATATTAGTATTGGTTTCAGACATATTTTAGAAATCAAACTAGCTTACCTGTAAGCGACGTTCGATTGTAATTATTCTTCCCGATCGCCTCGCCCGAAAATAATAGAAAAGTACCTATAAATTAATGAATTAATTTATTTCTTACTTGTAGTAGGCCTCCTAGTCACTCAGGCGTCACATAAGTTTAACACAGTAAAAATAAAAAAGGAATCGTATTCTGAGCTTACACTTACTGTTTACCGCTCCTTGTCTATGTCTGTCATTTAGTTAAAAGTTCGCTGCGCTGTTCATTGAGTCTGATTGTTACAACTATTCTTGGGTTGGGAGGGTGGGTTTCTATTATTTTCGGGCGAGGCGATCGGGAAGAATAATTACAATCGAACGTCGCTTACAGGTAAGCTAGTTTGATTTCTAAATTATTCTTCCCGATCGCCTCGCCCTCAATAATAGAAAAGTACCTATAAATTAATGAATTAATTTATTTCTTACTTGTAGATGTTTAAAGTCAAGAGTTGTACAATCAGATCTGAATTGGAATATGTTGTTATTTTTCATTATTCTAATTCACAAAATTATCAATTGGTAAAAAATAACGCCCAAAGGGGAACGATCTTGATGAAGTTGTGAGTTCTTGACCCCTCGGTTCATACGTAATTGAAATTACCTTCATACTTACTCAAAAGTATCTAAATCAATGATATCATTGATTAGATAACATGCTAATGTTATTTCGCAAAGCAGGCTGTTTGACTTATCAAACTAGATCTATTAATCTATAAGTAGGTGTTAACCTGGAGTGGGTAAGTGTACCTACCTGCTTACATTCTCTCGAGACCCTCGATATCACTTAGACACTTGGGAGAAAGAGAAAAAATAAAATATTGTGGATAGGTACCTAACATTTCTTCTCTATCTATTTTTAAACCTATACAAGGACTACCTGTATATAAAAGATATGATGATATGATATTATTATGATAGATGCCACAATAATATTTATCTGTTATTGAATTTAAGTACCTGAATTATTTGGAAAATTTTAAGATTTCTAGAAACTTACATATGTACCTAATGGTGTTATAAACTTCTAAAATAATATAATATTGTTACTATTATTATTGTTGTTATCATTTTTATTGTTGTTCGTTGTATAGGGTCAGCTTTCCATTTATCCATTCATTCCAGTAACCATTCCCAACGAAGGAATTTCATCACAATACATGAAGGTACCACCTTTATAATTTATAAAATAAGGCTTCAGTATTATTTATTACAATTAATATAATACTATGGAGTAACTGTGAAACAACACCAGTCACTATTTAAAAATTGATGATTTTTCTCTCTGAACTGTACTGTCTGGTCTAGTAGTCACAACAGACAGTAAATTTAATATAATTACATACTATGGTAAAATTAATTCAGTGTAAATATACTGCCATCCGAGGCAATCTAGTAAAATCAAATTGCATAAAATGGAATGTAAATATAAAGATGAAATAAACTTTAGACCCCCCTAAAGTTGAAGTTGGTATTGTTATGATAATAATATTATGTCTCCTCTAAGTACGTCTACAATCTTCAGTTACCCAGTAATCCTTGCAGTTACCCAGTCGAAATTAGAAGCGTAGGTATCTACATACATTATCAAGGTAAAGATACAAAAAAAAAATTATAAAATAAAAGAAAATGAATGACTATTAGAATCAGAACTCAAACCAAAGCTTTTAGTAGATTATGGCTTCTGTTGGCGAGTAGGTAATCTCAATAATCCTAAACATTCATAATTTTCAACATTTATAAATATTAAGAATTAAGCGTCCAATTTTGATAATGTATTGAAATTAAGTTATTAGTGTTATTACTTAATTATGGTTTCAAGTAGGCATGCACGTAGCCAAGGTATACCTAGGTTTATTTAGTAGGTAAGTAGGTACTTGCATGATTAACAGAATTTCATTATTATTATACTTGCTTAACTACCTATGTTTAGAATTATTTGTAACCATAAGTAGTATATATAAGATTGTATTCTTTGTACCTTTAATACAATCAATCTATTTTTAACTTTTAGGTTTGTTGATGCATAGGGTAGGTACCTTCCCACCTACATTGGTGGTACTCTTAATCATTAGGTAATGTGAAGTAGGTAGTATATTATTGATATTATGTACCTACATTTAAAAAGTTATGTACATTATATTGTAAAATCCTGGGATAAAGATATTATTAAGCTTTATTCCTCCGGATTTAAAAACCAAGAAGATTATCCAAAGAATTTTATACATAATTTTATGAACTATCAACACTGATCATCACCTTCATGACACTCAAAACATTCAGTCAAATTGACTTCACCGCAGTTAATTTTCACATTGGAAAATTAAATATTATTAATGGCTACTCATCAATCTATGGTACATAGATCGAGCATAATAACGCCAAACTGTAAACGCCAGTTTACATCCTAAATCTATGGGTACGTATATTATATCACATCCATCTGTTTTTGCTGTTCAAAGGTTGTATAATTTTGCACAAATTAATATTCTGCATTGGCAGATTTGCGGAATTATGTCTGCAGAAGCTAAGATAGTAATACATATGAATTTTTTCGTCTTCGTTCACCAACCGATGTAAAATAAAAATTTCGTTTTACGTACGTTGTCTAAAAAGACTCTAACCTGCTTGTCAATAATTCATCGATTTTGGACCGAACTATTGGTTGCTGTCAAAATGTCATGAATACGTCATAGCAAATCAATTGTACTATATTATCAGAAAATAAACAAATATTGTTTATTAAAAACATATGAATGCATTATGATAATAAACGAAATAGAGTGCAATTATGACAACTCACTGCAAGTTAACTGCAATCCTCTTGTCCATGGACAATGGCAATTTGCCATTTACAAATATGCATATCAAGAGCTGCGTTGGTTATCAATATCCACAGTGTTTCTATGTGCTCGTTATTTCACACAAACTCAAATCTGAATGTTGTAAGAATGAAAGAATTGTGAATCTCAATAAAGAAAGAAAAAACCATCCCATTGTTACTTAACTTTTCTAGTTTCCTTTTGTTAATATTTAATAATTAACACCTTCCTATCTGTGCGCATATAGACGACAATAATAGGTTGAAAGGCCAATCTTATTAGGTTTTGTTATATGTATTTATACCTCAGGTAAGTAGCTTATGGTAAATTACTGTTAAATTTAGACCTTTAGCAACAAGGCTTGTAGGTAACATCTATGTGCTACATAACCTTATAACTATAACAACACAAGAGAAACGTGAGGTTCTTTCATAAGGAAATTAAAAGCTTTACTAGCAAACAGGTCAGTTTCCTGTTGAGTACTTATTTTGATTACAATTTGTGAGGTGCAATAACTGGAAATCATCAGTTATATAGGGTTGGAAGTCGGTTGTCCTGTTAGCTTTACTCCATCCAATGTCATATCATAGTACTTACCCCACCAAGTTCAAAGGCATTCATAATTAAAATCTGTAACTCGGTACTTTCTTCCGACTGAATAGATTAATTATGTGGCTAGCAATAAAAACCTCAACTTTAGTTGGGCTTATGTATAGTGTCTCACAGAAAACACATTACATGCTGCACAAACATTACATCCCTGTTAAGTATAAAATAAGTTTAGTATAGAACTAAACATTATAAATAACAAATAATTAACCATGTTGCAGAAATATCTTCCAATAAGTAATGAGTTTTATGAAGAGTTGTCTGATTAGTTTCTCCACACAGATATGGCTAACTTTAAATAGTACAGTTACCTTTAGGCAAATTGGTGTTTCAGGAAACTAGAATGCTTGGTATGGTACTCATGTGGGAAATTAAATGTCCACTTCATGCATGGTGTAAGTAGGTATGTATCAGCAAAAGATTTTCAGGCAACACTGATACTGTTGCAAGATTTTGTTGCAATATGTAGGTATACATGATCTAAATATGGCACAGTGGGCAATATTGTTAATTAAATAACATACTGAAACACTTGTAGTTCCATAGATACCATGATATATATCAACACTTTTAATATTAGACATTAGTGATAAAGATAACAATGTCTTAATTCCACTCCAACACAGAACTTTCATGTAAGTTACCTTAACATTATTCTGAGTCGGTGACACTCTTTAAGTTGTGTGTGTGCATGTATTACGGGGACATTAAATATTGTGTTTACCATGAATAGAAGTCAGTAGGTGACTGGTTTGTGTTGTCTGTCAGCTGCCTTTACAAATGTGTCCTTTGAAGATACATAAATATACTTTGGTAACCCGAAGATGGGTAATTAGGATAAACCCAGTGGTGTTCAGAACACAGACATGAGCCTCTTGTAATGACTCTTCAAAAAAGTGTGTTATCACGAACTATGATTTCCCAGTGGTGCCTATTTTATGTGTCGGGAATCTAACCATCATGACCCAACGGTTCTACCGGTGCCCATGACGCGAAAAGACCAGCACACATAGGCAGACCACGAGCCCTTTGTAACAACTCTTGCAAAGAGTGTTACACGAACTATGCTAGTTCACAGTGGTACCTATTTTATGTGTCGGGAATCTAACCATCATGACCCACCGGTTCTACCGGTGCCCATGACGCGAAAAGACCAGCACACATAGGCAGACCACGAGCCCTTTGTAACGACTCTTACAAAGAGTGTTACCACGAACTATGTTAGTTCACAGTGGTACCTATTTTCTGTGTCGGGAATGTAACCACTAGGACCCAACGGGTAAAAACCCGTTGCCCCTGGCGCGGAACAGCCTATCACACATTATATAGGTAGTGCAAAAGTGCACACATCCACGGGCTTCTCCACGTTCTGTTACGCTCTTCGACGCTCGTCGCTTGTAGCTCTGTAGGTCTTGCAGGGATCCATGGTCATCTCTCTTTATTGGAAAACATTGATGATAGGTAGCACTTAACCTAAAAGCTAAAACATAAGAAAAACATACGGCGTTGCGTTGTTGCAACATAAAACATACACATAATATGTGTTTATTATACTTCTATTGGACTCTGTTTTGGTTTTTAACAACTGAAAACCACTAAAATATAGTTTTTTAAGAAAATTAGTTTTAAGGGCGGCATGACGCCTGTGACATAAGAAACGAATGACAGACATAGACAAGGAGCGGTAAACAGTAAGTGTAAGCTCAGAATACGATTCCTTTTTTATTTTTACTGTGTTAAACTTATGTGACGCCTGAGTGACTAGGAGGCCTACTACAAGTAAGAAATAAATTAATTCATTAATTTATAGGTACTTTTCTATTATTGAGGGCGAGGCGATCGGGAAGAATAATTACAAGATTAGCTTTATATCCATAAAGACAGAGACCTTTTCATGCATTACACGATCTTGCAGCATTTCATAACCGAATCCTTTCATTCAATTTGATAAATGAGTTATTGATTAAGTACCTCGTATCAATCATGAGTGTGAGTAGGTAGATTTCAAAACAATTTCATTCATAATCCATTCGAAACCTATTTCCCCTAAACAGAATATTTCAAATAGAATATTTGGTATTTAATGTTGTTTGTAGGTACCTAATTAAGTTGATAAACAAGACTACGTAATTATCGGTAAACGACGAATGGAGATTATCAAAGGCTATTTTAACTAAGTGAAACGTGATCATAAACTCGGTAATCCATGTAAGCGTGTTTGCTTAATAACCCGGTGTGGTCCCGGGCTCGATTCCCGTGTCGAGCAAAAAGACTTCGACTATACCTACTTTGAAAATTAGTTGCAGGTAGAAGTTTGAAATTATGCCCGACAAAAGGTTCGCCGTACGTTCGATATACGTATGGAAACGAAACATAGCCGGCGAAAAGTGGATAAAAGTTTGATAACTACCTAACTACTCAGTTTTTCGGGCCAGTGTATGTGAAGTACATATATACACTATTGCTTAGAATTGTTTTATTTGCTTTAATAAATGACGCGTCGTAACGTTCGCGTTGTAAAAAATTATCATGAAATACATTTTGCAATCTGTTGATCCCAATTGACAAATAAAAACAGCATACAAAAAAAAAAAAAAAAAACATATGCTAAGCTCCTATAATCTGTAGGTAATATATTTATAACCATATTTAAGGCAAATAAATCTTTGAATCTCATATCTCTTTATTGTTATATTTTCCATAATTGTATTATTTTTATTAATATTCATTAAACAACACAGTTACAAGTTATCAAATTTCAGTTTTAGTAATCAATTCACAATACTTTTTGTTATCGAAAAAATTTACTGGAAACGTGTTTTAACGAGAGTATGACTCATAAATATTATCAAAATTATCATATTATTTAAAGGTTTAATATTTAAAGATACACCTTAGCTAAAAAACTTTATAATGTAGCCTTTTTGACTAAACAACTCACCTTGACTGAATAAATTATTTTTACACTCTTTTTGTACTTCGACCTTTTTGAAGTCGGAATATTTTTTTTAATTAGTTTTATTACATTTTTGTCGACTATAATAAAAAAAAAAAAAAAAAAAAAAAAAAAAAAAAAATGTCATTTATTTCAGGCTGTGCCCATATTAAGAATTAACTACAAATGATTAAAAACAGAAATCCGCATTAGTCATAACTAAACACAATTTTGATTTTTATACCCATAAGGTCTATTTTTATCAAAAAAATTCTGCACAGCTAATAGATATAAATTACTTACTCAAAATATATTACACAGAAAGTCAGTTGAAACCACCAGACTTTAATATTTCCAACGAAATTAATAAATTAACGTCTTTACATCGTTTTTAATTAAATTTACCCGAATATTAATTAATAACTCAAGCTTTGCAAGTGAATTTTTCGTCAAGCCGTACGAAATTGTACGGGAACATTACAATATTATTTACTGGTTTCCGCTCGCGGGTTCACGTGGTATCGGCATAAAACAGATAAAAATAACCTATGTTCTGTGCCAAGTTACATCTAATTGACGGGCCGGTGGCGTGGTCGGTAAGATACTTGCTTTTCACGCCGCAGGTCGTGGGTTCGATTCCCACCCGAGACAAACATTTGTTTATACGTCTGTTTATCTTGTGTCTGGGTGTAATTATCTATATTTAAGTATATGTTTACAAAAGAAAAGTATTATTATGTAGTATATTACCGGTTATCTGGTTTCCATAGTACAAGCTCTGCTTAGTTTGGGATCAGATGACCGTGTGTGTTAATGTCCCACTATAAAAAAAAAATCATTCCAGTCGTTTTTGTGTGTATGAGCCCAAAAATGTAATGTAATGAGTCTAAAACATCCTCAACTATTGCATTTACAATAGGGATGATGTCATATTTCTGTTTCGTCCGTCAGATAGATAAATTAAAAATATTGTAATAACATAGTGGGACATTAACACACAAGGTCATCTGACCCCAAACTAAGCAGAGCTTGTACTATGGAAACCAAATAACTGGCAATATACTACTTAAAATACTTTTCTTTTGTAAATATATACTTAAATACAGATAATTACACCCAGACACAAGACAAACAGACATGTTTAAACAAATGTTTGTCTCGGGTGGGAATCGAACCCACGACCTGCGGCGTGAAAAGCAAGTATCTTACCGACCACGCCACCGGACCGTCTAATTGTGCACGTATTTTTCTTTTTTTGTGTGAGTACAAATTTAAAATAATTAGGCACAAAATCTACGTTATCTAAGAAAGCGTATTATTAAATTTCAGACTAGGTATGTAACGGATAAAAACGCTTAGAATGAAGTCGCACTAATTGAACACACTGAACAAACAAAATGTAATAGATATAAGTACCTCATTTAAAAAAAGAAAAGTGCCTACTGAGTTTTTTGGCAGAGTTTCTCAGTAGTTGCCAGTCATTCACTGCACGGTAGGAAGGGAAATTGGACTATTTTTATGTAGACGTCGCGTCTTAAAAAATATAAAGCATATTATGATTTGATATTTTCATTTGACACGGCGAAACGTTCAGCGAAATCTCAAATTACGTCACACCTAGGTAAGATTTATACAAAGATTTGACGTAGCGCATTCCCACTATATCTTAATAGTGTTCATTTCAATGATAAATAAAAAAAACGTGTGTAATTTTTTTTTTAATATAATATCTTACTTATAGACTATTTAAAATCCATCTGTTTACTAAATTACATCTAATTCGTTTCAGTCATTTTTGCGTTAATAAGTACAAAAAATGTAATGTAATGAGTATAAAACATAGATGCCAACTTTCGCTTTTATAATACTGGTCAGCTTCCACTCGCGGCTTCTTATTAGGATAAAAATGTTTTAATATGAGCAAATGATCACAAAGGTGATGTCACGTTTTTCACCTCTGCTTGTTGCGTTTCACACCTACTAACGAAACGAGCTCCCGTTTTTTTGCGGATTGCCGGAATGCCGAATGCAGAAATAGGGGGATAAATTATCATTTAATCTTTGACTGTTTTAAAATACAAGCAAAATCAAAATGTCTTTGTAAAATACGTAAATAAATGCCACCAGAGCAATGAGGCAGTAACGTTCAGAGATGTTGCTCTATATTTTACTCCCAAGAGCCCAAAAGGCATTAATGTCCGTAAAACATAAACAAGAAAATAAAAAAGTACTAAACACTTAAACAGGAAGATCTGATAGCCATTTATGCATTTTAGATCCTGAGGCGCAGAATTTATTACCCCAAATTGTCCTTTTAAAGCAGGAAAAAGTTTTTTTCACAAATAAGGCAAATTGAAGGGACTAAAAAAAGACAGCGTTTTATAAAATTACAAATTCACGGAATAAAAGAGGGCGGAGTGTGTTAAGGGAAACGGGCAAAAACGTAGGCTAGAAACATTCACTTTAATAATTTCACTAACACACGCACTTCGACCTCGTTTCCTCTCCGTCAGCGTTCAGTTTAGAAAAATCCTTTTTTAGTGAGCTGAAGACCTCATATGGAACCTTTAATAATAATATAATATTGTAGAACATTAACACATACGATCATCTAGTCCCAAGCTAAGCGGAGCTTGTGTTGTGAAAACAAGATATCTGGTTTATATTACACTTAAACTACTTTTTTTTGTAAATGTATACTTATTATAATGGATAATTATACAGATCAAGACAAACAGAAATGTTCATTACACAAATGTCTCTCGAGAGAGGGAATCGAAAACACAACGAAACATTTTTATTTAAGTCTGAAATAAGCCTGTGCTTGACTACAACTTGCCTTGCCTGTCCATTATACTAATTCACATAATAAGTGAGAAGGTGGCAGTAGAATGAGGCTCCATATGATTAGAAATCATAAAGGAGCAACAATTTCAACCCACCCTCTTAAATGGTGTCACCAGACCTCGCACCGAAACACAGCAAGGCGGCGCGGTTTTGTATGGTGGGAGGTCAATAACCACGACGAAAGCCTACCACAATTACCAGTAAACATAATTACCATTTGATTGTCTCCTGATTTGCACCACTTGTGGACTACGTGTGCGGATTCAGATAAAAGATGCACTCCTACGGGCGAAGATGACTCAGCCCCCAAAATATCTTTAACAAAGCAGTAAGGGCTCTTTGATAACCGAGTCACTATTTACCATAATGATAGGATTTCCTTTCAAATCATCCAGAAAATATTATCGAACGAAGTTAATCACAAAAGCCTGCTTTAAGGAAAGACTTTATCGAGATGTTACAAAAGCAATGCTTTAGATCTACGTTTATTAGATTTTTCACAAAAAAAAACACCTAAAGAAAATTTGAGTTCAAAGAAAAACAAACCATCAGTATTGAGTACAAGGTCGAAAATAAAATCCGGTATCAATTCAGTTAATCACTTGGGAGTAAGTATCATTCAATCCAGAACTAAAGAATGGCAATGGTCCAAATTAAAAAAGTTTTTTGCGCTCTTACCGCCATTTATTAGGCAGTAAAGTAAAACATTAATAAGTTGACCTAGAAAGTAAGTAGCTGTTTATTGGGATTTTTATTTATACTAAAGAGTATTATCTACATTTGTTACAGCGTTCCCGCCTATATTATCCAAAGGTGTAAGCAGAGGTGAATATTACCCACTTTTTGCTGGCTATGTTTAGGACCGTTTAGGTGCCATACGTGTTTAAGTTGCTGCAAAAATACCTTGGGAATGTTATTTCTAATCATGAGGAGATATTTAAGTTTTTTTACACTAATTACCAGTCACCCTATACAAGTTGAACCGAAAAGGCAATGTTGTGGCTTAAATTTTGCGTTATTTCAGCCTAGTATTGTGACGTTAAAATTTTTATAAATCAATTTCAAAAAAATAACTACAATACATAAATATTATTCTCCAATTTATTTTCTTAGACAACCCTAACTTTTGCAGAGTCCGCTAATTGTTATTCATTTGTCACATCTTTTAATAGATCTAACAGTGCATCCACACCGCAGTTACTTTTTGTTGAGCAACATTTTGCAACAAGGTAACATTAAATAACAATGTATAACTTTTGAGACTAGTTGTTACTAATTGTTGAGTGCTCAACAAAAGATAACAAAGAATAACTTTCGACAACAATCGAGCACGACATAACTATATCGACGCATTGTTGAGGTAACATTATCTAACAATCTTATCGATTGTTAGAGCAACATTGACTATCACGGCAACATTTACTAACATTGAATAACTTATTGCTATCGAGTGTTACTCAGTAACATTTGAAAATGTTGCTCAACAAAAAGTAACTGCTGTGTGGATGCACCGTTAGGATGTTCAGAAAAACAGCTGATTAGGGATGAGCGACTCGAAATTTTTGCAAAAAATTATCACATCAAAAATCGAATCAAAATATAATGCAAATTAATTCCTGACTTCACCTGTTCATTAGTAATGGCCTGAAGAATTCCTGGTTTCGAGTATAATATAGCCTTTCCTGTTCAGGTTGTATAGGATTTGTTTCAATGCATCGTATGAATAAACTATGACATTGGCTCATGACATTTTACTGTACAACAATAAGCATATTATAAATAAAACATTATCGATCGCAATATGGCGTGAATCTCACAGTCATTTTGTATTCACTGTGTGCATTTATAATATGAAAAAAACTTATTTTTCGCAACTGGATATATTTAAAAACATTTATTGTCACTAATAACCCTGATTTTGTTTAAAAATTAATGACAACGTGCTATGTTATTGATAACTTTCCAAAGTTTCTTATTGAAGTTATACTTCTTTAGGCGCGTTATGAAAAAATGATGAGAGTGAAATTTTAAGATGCGCGCGCATCAGTGACACAAAATTAACAGTATGAAGCTGTCTGCGTGAAATTTTAAGATTCGCGCGCATGATGCGCGCGGATCTGTGACACAAAATTAACAGTATGAAGCTGTCTGCTTATTTAATGATGCCAAAGAAGTATAACATCTCACGCGCGTACATAAGTACACGCACATTTTTTTTTACCTATTCTACAATTTTTCACTCTTCTGAGGCTTGCTAGTAGGAAATTCATATTCAAGTTATGCTTGCCTCTGTCGTTTCCTATTCATAAATTGTGCGTCTATGATGTTATTGTATACAATAAAGAATAATTATTAAAGAATATTTCTTTATTACAAAATCGAATTTAATCTAAGAATTACCGTGTCTGTTTCACACGCGTCTTCATCCGCATAATATGACATCATCATCCTCAAAAATGTATCCTTAAATTTCCTTAATATTAGAAATTAGCTTTTATCCGTGTAAAGATGCAACCTCCACCTCTCCCTATCCATTGTAATCCTTTTTACCTCCGTATACAACATGAGAGCAACCTTCTCTTTCATTTGACTCTTATCGTTGACATTTCTGTCTATGTTCTTCGTTTTATATGGTCCCCATCAAAATCCGCTTTTCGTCTGAATAGAATAGAATAGAATAGAATAGAATAGGTCTTTATTTGCTGTGGTCTGTTTCTTTGAATATTGTTTCATTTGTGATGTTTTTTCCGTTCAGTTGATTTTATCTATCCAAACCATATTTCAAATGCTTCAAGTAATTCTCTATCCCGTCGTGTCGTTGCTCATGATTCACATCCGTATAAAGCTAATATCCACACATATCTATATATATAAAAGAAAGACGGGTTTGTTACAACACTTATAACTCGAGATCTGCTGAACCAATTTTAATGGTTATTGATTAGTTGAATTTGTCTCCGCCCAGAATAGCATAATACATATTAATGAATACTTAATCATTTCAATTTAATTTTTATTTCCGAAAATAATATATATGATTTATTCTACAGGTTAACAAAAGTGTAAAAGTCTTTTTATAGGTTGTCTATGATTTTTATAGATAAGCTATTCATACGTAGTGGTTATATACTCTTTGAGCTATTGTCTATGTCTATTGTCAATGTCTATTTGGTGGTTTTGTGGTTTTATGCGAAAGCACATTCAGTATTAATATTAATAACAATGCCGCGTACTAGAAGATCTATTTTTTCCCAGCGCAGCCGTAATGCAATTAGGCAACGGAATATCGCGAGTCAATTATCTAATGAAGAACGAGAAATTGCACGAGAAGAGCGCCGCGTTAGTATGGAGCAAAGAAGGGAATTAATTCGTGCTTCTAAAACAGAAGCGCAAAGAGAGGCAGCCCGTGAAACAGCTAGGTTAGAAACGAAAAATCGTCGAGCTTATCGTACAGATGAACAGAGTGCAAGAAGAAATGGTTCAAGTACTGATTTGAATTGAGCAGCGTTTGTATATGATTGCACCATCGACTACAGCTTGCATCGTTTAGTTTGCATTGGGCCAATGGACGTAGTTTGCCAGTATTGTGGAGCATTGAAGTTTGCTGGTGAAACGCCTGGTTTGTGCTGCCTTAGTGGTAAAGTGAAATTGCCATTATTGGTCCCGCCACCAGAGCCATTGTGCTCCCTGCTTTATGGCGAAACACTAGAATCACGACATTTTCTAGCGAACACTCAAAAATACAATGTCTGTTTCCAAATGACTTTATTTGGGGCGGAAATTATCGAAGAACACGGATATAATCCGAAATTTAAGGTAATTTACGTAAAAAAAAATATTTTCTATGATTGTAAGAAATATATGGAATGTAGTTTGTTAGATTTCTGTATTTGTCTCTGAAATAAAAATGGCATGTTATTATTTGAAAAAAAAAGTGTTTGTAAAAAAAGTGTTTGTAAATCTAACTATAACTATGGCTTTGACTTTACAGATTCAAGGCCAGATTTGCCATCGCATTGGATCATTGCAATCTATAGAAGATGCACAGCATAAATTCTTGCAAATATACTTCATGGGCAATATGGAAGAACAACTTGACCGGCGTCAAGGGATCAACACAGCTACGAAAAGAGCAATTCTCCAAGATCTGCAGCTAATGCTTCATGAACATCATGAATTGGTCAGGCTGTTCAAGACTGCTTTAGAGCGCATGCCAAGTGATGACTATAAAGTTGTGATCAGAGCAGATAAAAGACCAGCTGGAACACATGAACGCACATTTAATGCTCCAACAATAGATGAAGTGGCAATCCTGATTGTTGGTGAAAACTTGGAAACACGTAATATTGTACTTACACGACTAATGAATTAAAATTAATAAAATAAAAAATTAAATTAATTATTACTATTATTTTGTTTGTCTTTTTTTTATCTCGGAGCTATGGAGCTCCGGACTTTTGGAAGGCGTGCGTGGGGCCGAAGCCAACACGTAGAGGCCCGTTAGACAATTTTGGTATAAATGTAATGTGCCACCAACCGACGATTATCCCTGTTCGCACCATATAGGTACAACAAAGGACAATCCCCGGTTAGAGCAGGACTATTGCAGAATATAGGAACTAAAATCTAGGTTATGGTAGTGGGTGCTAATGGATTAGGTAACTAGGACTATGGATGGACTATGGCCCCGGCCTGACCAATGCAAATTAACACGGATAAAATGGCAGGGGGTGACTCGCCCACGCAATAAATGGGCCCCCGTATGGCCGCTAAAAGAAGCGACAAGGGATAACATATTCTGTGGGGCTAGAGGAGTAGAGCGGTGTCCCACGGCATTCTACCCGATCATTGGCTCCCTAAGGGTCCAGCCTCACGTACCAACTAGCCACTTACGGGACACTTCCTCCTCCGAGCATCTCTGCTCTCACGACTCAACTCAAGCCGGCCAATGAAGGCAAGCAAGAGGTGGGAGATCTGTCCCCCGTCAGGGTTCACTCCAGCCAGCCAGTAAAGACAAGCCAAGGAGGTGAGGGACAGGATCTTCTCCCTGGAGCACTCGGATCCGTATGGTCGCTACGCCATAACAGCTCGCCACAAGCTGCCCTACGGCCTTATTATTATTATTGTTATTATAATATTATTATTATTCATAAATTCGGTCACTAATGAATTACATTGTTAAGCAACACGTCTTTGGGAATACTCGATGCTGGATATATTCAATCGAATGGCAAAAACGAGGCCTACCGCATGCTCACATTCTAATTTGGTTAGTCGAAAGAATTCGGCCAGATCAAATAGATGACATCATATGTGCAGAGATTTCTGCTCCTGAAACCGATCCAGACCTACATGATGTTGTAATCACGAATATGATTCATGGACCGTGTGGCACTATCAACCGCCAATCACCGTGTATGGTCGACGGCAAGTGTTCCAAACGGTATCCACGAAAATTGACGGCAGAGATCATTACAGGCAACGATGGTTATCCATTGTATTGGCGTCGATTTGTCAAAGCGATCCGTTCGCACGAACTTTGCTTTACTCAGAAATGCCACGTCATTACACTTGGAACGCTAAATCAAAGAAATTTAAACGTCGGAAGCAAGGCGATGCAGTTCCTGGTCATCCAGATATGCGTTCTACTGATGCTATTGGTCGTATTTACACAGTTCATCCGAAGAATGATAAATGTTTCTATTTGCGGTTGTTGCTGGTACATGTTCGAGAGCCAACATCATTTGAATCACTACGAACTGTTAATGGTATAGTGTGCCCCACATTTCGTGCAGCATGTCAAGAGCTGAATTTGCTTGAAAACGATAATCATTGGGACACGACAATCGCTATAGAAATTATTTCTGCATCTCCAAGTCAGATACGCACATAATTTGCTATAATAATTTCGACATGCTTCCCATCGAACCCACGTGACCTATGGAACAAATACAAAGATAACATGTCTGAAGATATTTTACATAGAATTCGCGTCAGCTCAAGAAATTACGATCTTCCGATTTTTTTCTGACATGAGTTTGAAGTACTTAATTATTATTATTTTTTTAATTTTTATCATCATTGTGTATGTTTTTATAATCATTGATTAAGGTTTAATACATTTAAGTTTCTATCTATATTAATGTTATTTTGTCAAAGCCTAAATTAGTTCAGCTAAAAGGTAAACGACATTCATTGACTGTTAGGCGGTAAGAAATTCGCCGGGTCAGCTAGTGTTTATATAAATTTCTCTTTAATTTGTTTTCTAGTAATAGTTAATTTTTTTTTGCATTTACATATATCAAGAGAAATATTATAGACTGTAACCCCCGTATTCATAAACGTCTTAGAAGCTCATTATAGCTGAAATAGGTTTATAATTCATTTCTCTTTGTCTGTCATCTTGACATTTATACTAGTAAAAAAGAGACAAAGTCCATTTTTACTAAAGAGTCTTATAAGTTTTTATGAATAAGTTCGTAAATATATAACATTTCGTAAGTGAACTGAAAACAAGCGACCGCCAATAGTTATAAAATTACAAAGGCCCTAAATGACTCTACAATTAACTTGTTTGACTATACTTACTAATATTTTTATACGAAATAAGGCCTGATGGTGGATTATCATCATCATTTGCCTAATAGCTGAACATAGGCCTCTCCCAATAGGCGCCATTTCAGCGTTTTCGGCATGTCGCACCCAGCTACCGCTGGCAATTTTTCTTTGACCGTCACTCCACCAAGCTCGAGAGCATCCGCTACGCTGTCACAGTCTCCACTCAAGAACTCGCAGCAGTTATCTGTTCTCTGATAGATATCGTCAACCCATTACTGTTAGGGTAGTGGTTTTCGATTTCCACCCAGGACAGATATTTTTAGAATAAATATGATCATTTCTGTGTCTGGGTGCAATTTATCTATAATATTATATGTATGCATTAATAACTACAATGTTTAGTAATTTATAGGTTTCTAATACCCATAACATCAACAAATATACTTAAATAATTTGGGACTAGATGGCGCTGTGTATATGTGTCAAATTATGCTTTATATTACCTTGCTAATACTGATGGTAATATTAGTCGATTATAGTGTACCCAAATCGAAAGCAGGGTTGCCTCTTTTATGCTATAAATCCGAAAAACAACGATTAAATACAGCTCAAAATTTCGTTGAGTTCAAACATTCGTGACGAATTACTAAGCAACTTTCTTTAACTTCGTGCTATTAAAATGTGATTAAGGCAACAATTACAAGTAATGGAAGGTTTGATTTATTTGTATTGAAAATATTATTTGACTTTTTGATCGATTCTGGTCAGCTTTTGAAGGTTTAACCTTTTAACCTCTCATGTTAAATGATTTTATTCCCCCAGCACCCTTGCAGCATTTTTGTTTCATTTTCACGTCTTCATTGTAGTGTAGGTTCTTTTCAGTTATTCATTGTAGTTTTTGGTTACCTTGTCAGGATTTTTCTGGTGACACGGGAACGGCAATCGATATTTATTTAAGGTAAGATGACTATGCCAGTGCTACCACTGGCTACCTACCTACATTAGCTGTAGAGTTCTGTAGCATTGGTTGTCTGTGTACCAGGGTCTCAATGTGGTTAAGGAAACTTCGATAATTGGATCAATCGTACTTAATTAAAGCGTCTTATTGCCACTGTTATACATGTAATTACTATAGTAGGTAAAGTCAAGTATATTTCTAAATATCTACGTGTTAGCGTACTGTAGCTATTGTCTATTATAGTCTGTGGGCTGGTACTAGTCAGATCTTGTGTTACGAAAGGCTGATGGTGACTGCCGGCACGGTACCGCGGTAAAAGAAGAAGAAAGAAAAGATTCGCTGGTCTTTTGCAATATATTCTCTGACGTAATTTAGTCCACTCCTTGAAATAAGCATACCAAAATTTTAGTCAGTTACCTTCGGGGCTCCCACATACCTCTCACCTTCGCCCACATGGGGCATAAAGAATCATTTTAGAAGCATGAAATTCATAAATTATTTCACCCTGGCAAAAAGAAAGTGGTATCTACCGCCATGAAAGAAAGCCGTGATTGTAAGTAGATATAATAATTTTTAAGTATTTGCTGCCCTAGCTATTAACACAAAATGAGCAGCTCGTAAAAAGCCATGCCAATCGTAAACATTTTGATTGGGCAAATTGTTGTTCATTGTTTGTAATTGAACAATTTGAAGTTCCCTGTTCGTAATTGAAACATTATAGTTCTGGGCTCTTAAAGCAAAAATGTTATTACCACTTAGCTATTTAGTTCATTAAGCTTTGTGATTAATTTTATTAGTTTTATGTGTGTATTAGGTAATAAAGCCACGGTAAATGTAAAGGTACTGGTCCACAGCAGCGCAAGCTACGCTCAGGTACGCGGTATATTTCAGCTGCGGATTTTGTTAAGTAGGTGTACGTTGCTACTGCAGCACATAGGAGTATAATCCTATAACTTCGTATAACTATAGCGCAGTCTACTTTTGGATCACCTTCAGCGGTGAAATTACTCGCATTGGTGTACCTAACAGCGTTGACAGTACTATTGTCTTAGATTTATTAATTTTTGATTTTTTAGTGTTCTACATTGGTAAGTCACAAACGAAATGTGCTCAGATCACAAGGCATTGAATCCGAAAAGACGGCCACTGTCTCTTTGTATCGGATTGTTCAAAAAAAATATGAGACAGTGAAGTTCAAAAGCGAGGCTTTTATGTGGCTATTTTTTGGACATTTAGGATTATTAAAAAAGTACTTTTTTTAATAATTTCGATTTTTAATAATTAATGAAATTGAGCACAGCCAACATTTTGTTACGCGGACGAACGCACGTTTTCATATGTTTTATCAAGACCTTTTCAGCTTGGTACACTTGTAGGCTAAATCTACTTAGCCGTTTTGAAGAGTAGGTATGACTATTGTGGATTGAAAGTTATATAGTATTCTAGGTAGATAATAAATAATATTTTTTTTATTAGAAAGTAATTCGCTGACTGGTAATCGTACCACGTCGAACCAAGTTATAACTAAATATGGCTTAGGGAGTGCGTGCTCAGAATTCTATTTATCCTTAAGTGGATCGTAAAATATGATATAGCAAATAAAGGTGAAATATTTTGGCAGTATCATGAACTCCCAATTGCTTTTGCAGACTTAAAATGGCCAATTATAATAACTTAACACCTAAATACACAAGAGTATTGAATACTTTATCTGAATGAATAATTAAATAGCTATGCAATATGCATGGTTAATGTAATCTCTATTGTTCCGTACACGTTACTTTAAACAGGAGGAGGATAAAATCTGTATATATAAAAATAAATCCTTATTCCCCTTGGTCACGCCATCACGAGTGAACGGCTGGATCGATTTCGCTATTTTTTTTTTACATATTCCTTGTAGTACGAGGATGGTTCTAACGTAGAGAAAATAAAAAAAAACAATCTCCTCTGAAACGATACGAATACGAATATTCGATAGCTCTGAGAATCGGTCGTAATCTATTTTCGGACCCGGTAGGTGGCACGACGTCTGTGGGGTCCTCTAGTTATTTTTTAAATTTGTACTAACGCCTTTTGATACGTACTATATTGGTTATTTTTTTGTTTTAGAGATGTATTTTGAAAATCGATCGACGTATCGGCATTTGTTTTAGTCAGCACCACGAAAGGAATAATCAAATTGTGTCTGAACGCACTAGCGGTTGGCAGGAGTGCGTTGTAATCCATGCAAATGGCTTCTATTCTTGAGTTCTTCGAAACGATTCATGGAATGAAAGGAACTCGATCGCAACTGCGTCGTACCGCAGTTCAAAGTTCCAACTCACAAACTTCACTTGCGTCAAATAAGTTCAGTGAGTCGGCACTTGGAACTGCGGAACGAAAGTACGCCCTAGTAGAACAACGGTCGGTATTGGAATAGTTATGTATCTATTTAGTTCCACCCGCAGTTCCAAGTTCCAACTCGCTGAACCTAACTGAAGCATTTAAAGTTCAGCGAGTTGGAACTTGGACCTGTGGAACGATTTAGTAAACAAATTAACTCAGTAACGAGATTTGATGAGTCAGTTCCATAAAGTGGCATAAATACGACAACCCCCAAGCCTAGTGGGCTCACTTCTATTTTTATATGAAACCAAACGATCTTACCCCCTAACATACGGCCAACACAGTTAAATGATGCAGTTAGCCGCAACCGTTCAACCGCAAGTGCGTTCAGTTTCAGTGTTTGTTATTAGAAGTAATAATATTGACGTGACAACGTCTTATAAATTGGTTTGCCGGGTGACACTTCAAGAAACTGCGTTACGCTCCGCTCACGTTATGCGCTCACAATGAGAGCGAGTGAGAGGCACGCGTCCCTTCCACTCGAGCACAGTTAGCCCGCCTAAGAGCGAGATTCTTTGTATAAATTAATGTTTTAAATATAATTCTTTGTATAAATAAATGTTTTAAATTGTTACTATTATTTCATCCTTCTTCCTACTATACGAATGAATATTCACATTAAAATTATTTTACCACTCAAAGTCGTTGTCACGTAAAACTTTCGCCCGTATACCGACTTTACAGGCAACCAATTTTTTTTCATACCTACATCCTGTAGGTGTAATCGCGGGAGGTAGTTCCTACTGTTAGTACATAGTAGATGAGTTAATACCTACAAGTTACCCAAAACGTCATAAAATATCGTATCAGTAGTACATATCAAACTAAAGGTATATTATTGAGGGAGCTATCAAAGTTTTTCCTGAACCCCAATTCTCTCAATCGGAAAGTTAGATAACTGCCGGGTGTAGTTACGATACTATCGTACGAACTTATAAAGGATGTGACGTCACTCGTACGAGTTACGAACTACCTTCTAGTATCGATCTATAAAGGCACAGTAAGTATGTAAGTTAAAGCAGTATTATATATTAGTCATTCACTGCACGGTAGGAAAAGAAATTGGACTATTTTTAAGTAGACTCGCGTCTCAAAAAAAATAAAGCATATTTTCATTTCATTTCAGAAAAAAAAAATTATAAATATAGCCCGAGATCATCAAAGTAATGAAATATCTGTTAAAGTTTTGAGGCTGCTCGCTTTGTGTGGACCCGTTTATTAATAAACACGTGCTCTTGGACCCCGATTCTAACGTCTTAGAAATCAATTTCGAATTCGATATATTACGATAGAGATGGCGATTGCCAATTTGTTACCTAAACTGCCTGCTTACCAGACTAAGGACAGGTTAGCTAATAAAAATGAAACAAAATAAGTTTTTTAATCTATATATCTAGGTAAATGAATACCTATTTACTTTGGTGACGCCATTACACGTACCTTTTTTTAGAATATTCCTTGAAGTACGAGGATGGTTCTAACAGAGAGAAAAATTAAAAAAACAAACTCCTCCGCTTGACCAATATTTAAGAAATCTTTTATTTATATTTGGTAGGTCTGAGAATCGGTCGTAATCTATTTTCGACCCGGTAGGTGGTACTGTTTTACTGGGCAGGACGACGTCTGCGGGATATACTAGTAATTTGTAATATGTCAAAAACAAAACTACTTAGGCGGAGGGGGGACTTGGTAACTCAAAAGATCTTGGGTCTTTTTCATAAAAATCTTATCAGACTCTTTAGTTAAATTGGGCTTTGTCTCTTTCTTACTAGTATAAATGAAAAATGACAGACAAGGACAAACAAATTATAAACCTAGTGGCACTTATCTAGGAAACTTATCGCATATCTAGAAAAATGAAAATGACATTTATAACGGCGATTGTTATAGACCACTCGTTTGCATGTCGTGCGTTGAGTGGTAGACTTGTCTAACGTGACATTCTAAGAATACGAATAGACTTATAAAGGCATCTATATTTCCAGATAGCTATAAATCTGCCTATCTTCAAGTCAAGAGTGAATCGGTATTTACTGGGTAAACGGGTTCCATCATAGACTACATTAGCGTAAGCCTGTTTTTTTTCTAGCGTATACCGCCCTACTGCTGAGCAAAGGCCTCCCCAAATTCCTCCATCAGACCGTACAAGGCTGTTATAGGATAAAAAAAGATAAGGCGACTTTCGTATTCATAATTGATATGGGTATACCTATATTGGTAGGTATATAATTAAATTTATGTAAAATATATATTGGTGTACCTTTAGGGCTCGTGCCAAAATCTGAAACAATGAACAATTTAATTATTAATATGTATTAGATATAGGACAGATGGTAACATATTTGTTACTGTAAGGATGTCACATTCCCTAAATAATTATTGTAAATTTCGGCAAAAATAACAGTAAAAATAATTATGACACAATATAAAAAAAATGAATCCCATATAAATCAAAACAGCAATTCATTTAGTAAGAATTATTATTAAGAATTTGCATTTTGTAATGATTAAGTATGTATAGCTTTTACATAAAATACTTGTAACACCTTTATAACTAGGTATATTCTCACTTCAACCCTTTTTAGTATCCTATTGCTGGGCACGCTTCTTCGCTTAACTAACTTTATGAGTTGAGAGAGTTTAAGTTGGCACACGCTGGCCAAGTGCGGGTGTCATATGTGTTCGACTGATAAGTTCTTAGACATGCCGGTTTTCTCCCGATGTTTTTCTTCACCGGTATATAAAAATAATAATTTACACAAAGATGTGTGGACACGACCGAGGATCATACCCGCGACCTTATATTTTATAGGTGAAGCCTATACCGCTACGCTACTGTTGCTTGTTACCTTATTCTAATAGTAATTATTTACATTAGAACTTTAATCAAATGTAAATTAATCTTTGAACTTGGCTATGAAAAATTTACTTTAAAGTTACACTTTCTTCTGTCTGACTCCCATGAGAACGAATATTGTTGCAAAAAAACAACGTGTTGTACTAAAATCATTTAGTGACAACCCTAGTTACTGTAATAAAATTATAGTGACCAAAATATTGGCAGCTGACAAATATTCAATTTGTAATTACATTAAAATCTGAGTTCATTGAACTGAGTAAATGTTATATTGAAATTAACTTGATGCATAAATCCCACGTATATTTGCGACAAAACCGATCACTATTTGGGATAAACAAGTTATTTAACGAAGACCATGGAAAACAACCTCAGATTAAGTGAAGTGACGACCTCTGTAAGGTGTCTGATAAGAGCAGTATAAGAGTAGCCGTGGATAGTAGTGCTGTGATGTAGGATAGGGCTTTACCCAGCTGTGGATTTAATTAAGCGGTTAAAGATGACGATGTTATAACTGCAAAACCGACAACCGTTGGGATTAACAAGTCCTTGATTCGAGACCACACAGCGTAGGGCGTAAGACTAGATGTAGTGACGATATCTGCTAGGTGTCTGATAAGAGCTGTATAAGAGTAGGCGTGGATGGTAGTGGCGTGCTGTAAGAGAAGTCTTTACCCGACTATGGACTTTAACACGTTAATGATCACGGTCCCAAGCGAGTTTGTTGCAAAACCGACGACTGAGATAAACGAGTTTTTGATTAGAGACCACACAAAAATAGACACCCTCAGACTATGTGGAGTGACGATCTCTGCAAAGTAAATGATGAAAGGATGAGGTTTGCCTTGTATCGTACATGTCTGCTTTGAGTGGTTAGAGGAGTAAATTAACTATTTATGATGAAGTTTAAAAATTCTACGAATAAAGTATTTTTTAATTCTAAACTAGGCTTGCTTAAGTGCGCCTATTTTGCGTGATTGGTCTGGCGTTGCTATTGCCAGCCCAGCTCCGGGAGAAATCCAAGCAGACCCTTCATGTTGCCGATGGTCTCCCGGAGCGACCTCGGCGATCCGAGGTGTTCCGCTCATATACTGAATATAAATGATTTTCGGTGAGCAGAGGAGTCAGGCTCCGTGAAAAACCATTAAGTAGCAACAACATCGACCCACTCTCTCAAATGGTACTATCACCAGACATCCCACTGGAACACGGCAGAGCGGTGGAGGTGTGCGGTTTTGTCTCATGGGTGGACAAAGTCGATAGGCTAATGTTATAAACATTTTTCTCCTTATCTGCTACATTGGCCAAGCATAAGCCGTAGGTACGAAAACTTACAGCATATCAAGTTTATGTATGTATGCCCGCTGGAGATACTACTTCAGTTAGGTTGTCTATAGAACAATAGAATTGCTACTCCCTTCCACTCGTTTGCTGCATTTTCTGCGCTCTTTCAGTGTGTATTGAATGGGAAAAAAGTAAATTACACAGTACAGATCGATTTTCCTTGCGACCATTGGATACATCGCATTTAATTTACTTAAGTGCTTACTCAATTCATTCATAATCTTATTCGTAAACTACGTTCATTCACGAAACCAGAAAAGTAATAAACAAAAATGTTTTGACCTTTTTAGGGTTCTCTACATAATTGGTCAATACCATACCTCCGTTGTACTCCCACGTGTTTTTAGAAGGCTGCGTGTCACGTGACTTTTGATTTATTTATTTTTTGTTGTTTCTAACCGTAAGTATTACATAAATAAAGTTACTAACCAATGGATTATGTTGTGCGAAAATAAATAATTTTAATTAGGTATCCAAACTATCAAAACAATTTGTTTTTCAAAGCAGCCAGCTAGTTGTAATTCGCGGGGTTTGATTTGAGCTTTGCGTTTGTGTGAGTGGTCAGTGATCATTTGTATGAGTCAGGCAGTGCAGGAATGCACTGCACTTCAGGCAGATAGTCAAAATACAGTATAAACTGGTTCAAACAAAGTAATGGACGCGTCGCGCCGGGTCGAGGCATCTATAATGCGCTAACACAAGCAAAGCTCATCTTAGGCTGTAGCTACGTCTTAATTTTATGTACCTATTGGACTTAAAGATAGTTGGTGAAATGTGATGATATGTAGATGATACTTTTGTATAACACACGGGTAAGCGCTATGAGCGCTATTATTCATTAACAGCGAAGAATATTTAAGAATTTTAGGTAACAATACGGAACCCTTAGTGTATGACTCAGACTCGAACATGACAGGTTTTTTGTATACAATATTACAAAATAATTTGCTCTCCCATTTTGTAAGCTTAAAAGCCTGCCAATACGCTGTTAGGGACTAAATATATTTAATGGTTTTTTGTTTAAGCGGTGTTAAAAGTATTGAAATTTTATTACTAAGCAAAACGGTTTGGCTTGTTATTTTTTGTTTTAACCTACTTCAAAAAGAATGCTTTTTTAATTTAGAAGTTTTAATGTTCGTCTGGGCTTAACACTGTCTTATAGGTTTGAGAAATATTTGTAAGTAAAATTATTTTTCTGTTTGAGAATAATAATAACAATAATAATATAGTGGGACATTAACACACACGGTCATCTGATCCCAAACTAAGCAGAGCTTGTACTATGGAAACCAGATAACTGGTAATATACTACATATAATATTTTTCTTTTGTAAATAATAATATATACTTAAATAATGATAATTACACCCAGACACAGGACAAACAGACATTAAAACAAATGTTTGTCTCGGTGGGAATCGAACCCACGACCTGCGGCGTAAAAAGCAAGTATCTTACCGACCACGCCACCGGCCCGTCACAGTTTAGAATGAGAATAGTATAACACGTTAAACGTCCCCATACAAATTGTTAAAAAAATACAAATGTTTTCATTTCCTTGTGCGTTCCACATATTATTACTTCAATTTTTATATGTGCTGTACTGGAAATACTTAGATATTTAATTTCAGTAGGTGTTTGCATTGAGATAAACTCTCACTACTAACTTACTACTTACCTTTGCTAAATTACCCTTAGTGCGTACCTGGTCGTTGCGTAGTGACCGATATATGGGGCACGGACGTATGGAGCTAGTTCATAGTGATCCATATAAGGAGCACTGGACGTTGAATGTGTTAATAATTCTTAGGTACTAATATCAAAAGTGGGAAGTATTTTTGTTTGTCTATCTGTCACACTTTCACGCCAAAAGTACTGAACCAATTTAGATGTAATTTAGTATGGAGATATTTTCAGACCCGGGGAACGACCTATGATAGTTTTTATCTAACTGCTCAAATAAAGTCAAGCGCTATTATCGCTAAGGTGGTGGAAAATCACTGTACGAGTCATGCAGCCCTATCCAGAGAGAATGCATCGGAGAGTCCTGTCACAGATTCACCATTTAAATTTAAAAAGGATCTTTTAATAGGCTTAGGAATTTTTCTATGGCATTTTCTTTAAAATGCCATAGAAAGAGGGTGCTCTCGAGACGCGAGACTAATCGGACGTGTTTTTTGTGCTGATCGTAATGATTAACATAATTTAATTGCTAATAAATCTGCGACCTACACAAATTTGCAGACTCGGTAGTTTTTGTTTAAACATCGTGCGTTTTAGTAATTATCGTTAAATATCTAAGTAGTGAGGAAAATGAACTAACTTTTAGTTATTTAAGTGAAATCTTGTGTTAGTTATGGCCAACCCAGGATTTAGTCCTTTCGGACGAAGCCAACTGATACGTCGAAGTCCACCACCGTCGCCGTTACCTGCTGTCCAATCGGATCCAACCGGATCAGCGCCACCGGTCCCTAATCCTGATGATATATTATCGGAAGTCGTTACAACGCCGGAAATCCAAAAGTGGATGGGAACCATTCAGTCGACCTTAGACGAGGTCTGCTGCATTATCAGTGATGGAAAAATGAACTCAGACCAGAAACTCCGTGTTACCAATCTATGCCGAAGAGTCGCACATGGGTCATCTCAGATGGCTGTGCTCTACCAATCATTGAAACAGAAAGCCATCCAAGCCCACAACACCATCCAGCACCTACTGGAACAGCAAGATCTGACTAAATCTTTGCAAAATTTTAAAGAAGACATAGTAACAAAGCTGCAACCAGAACTCACCTCTTCATATGCAACAATTGTCAAAAAGGGAGCTGGAAACGTTATTCGACCAGAAACGGTAAACTCTGTCGTAATTTATCCGAGCGACAAGTCTAAGACTAGTGACGACACTAAAAGCCTTGTACAGAAAATCATTTCCCCAGAGGAAATGAAGTTGCACGTTCGTGGCGTTAGCAAGACAAGGAATGGGGGAGTCGTTATTAGGACGGATAACAAAGCCGATATCCTAAAACTAAAGCAGTCTGAAAAACTACTTTCCTCAGGCCTTAGGATAGAAGAACCACCTAAACGACGACCTAGAATTACGATAGTTGGAGTACCTGTAACCCTAGCAGAAACAGAGGTATTTGAATGCCTGTTTGAACAAAATCTTTCCGGTAAACTCCAGAATATGACACGAGAGTCTTTTTTGGAGTCCCTAAAATTAAGTCACAAGTCAGGAAAGAAAGACCGTCCAACCTGCAACTATATAATAGAAGTTCTCCCTAGTATTAGAAAAATACTAGTGAACCAAGGCCGTATTTTTATAAACTGGACCTCTTGTCCAGTAAGGGATTTTACAATAGTGACCAGATGCTACAATTGTCAGCAATTCGGACATGCAGCAAAGTTTTGTCGGGAAAGTAGCCCTACATGTAGCCACTGTGGGGAGCAGGGACATACACTTAAGGATTGTGGTAAGAAGTCGTCTCCTTCTGAATGCGCAACATGCAAACGCTTCAAGCGCAAATGTGACCATCAAACTGGTGATGCTGATTGCCCGGCACGCAAATATGCGGAGGAGAACTTTCTTAACTCAATAGACTATGAAGGCGCCTAAGAGCGCCGCACAGTAATTTTTAGTTAGTCCTTAACGTTAAGTACATAGTTTTATAAAAACAATATGGCAGATCAGCTGATCTGTGATCTAGATTCTTTTTCTGTGTCTGACGCTTTTATTTGTAATTTAGAAGAGTGCAAAAATCTGGCAAGTACTAATAATAAAACTTTGACTTTTCTGACACAAAATATTCGTAGTATAAACCGAAATTTCAATGGTTTTGAAGTGCTATTACATGATCTTGACATAAGTTGTGACATTATAGTTCTTACGGAATGTTGGTTATCTAAATACACAACCATACCTCCGTTAGACGGATATAATCTATGTTGTACTAAAAACCATATTAACCAAAACGATGGATTGGTTGTCTATATTAAAAATAATTTAAAAACAGCTGTGGAAGAACCCTTATTTCAGGACTGTAATTGCTTAATAATTAAAATTTTACCTGACACCGTAGTTATAGCTATTTATAGGCCGCCATCTCAAAATGTCGACAGATTTTTGGACTCTCTAAACAGTAACTTAAGCAAACTTTCATCTTATAAAAATATCATACTTTTAGGGGACATTAATATTAACATTGCCTCTGGGAAAACCGATTCTCAAGCACATAACTATCTAAACATATGCTCATTTCATGGGCTTCTACCAGCTCATTGTCACCCTACACATCAGAGTGGTTCATGCCTTGACCATATATTCATTAAGTCGAAAAACCCATCTAAAACATTGGTTACTAATACATCACTTACTGATCATCAAACGGTTCTACTAACATTGCATTTACCTTTACCCAGAAAAACTTGCTTGCGCAGCTATACTCGACTTGACATTAATAAGCTTGAATATGACATAGCTAATATTAATCTTGACCCCGTTTACAGTTCTAGTGACCCGAATATTGCTTTAAAATATTTTATTGAGTTTTTACAACAAATGATTAAGCAAAATACTACTAGTCAAGTATTATCTAGAAAATTAAGTAACATAAAACCGTGGATTACGCCGGGCCTTGTTCGATGTATTAGACATAGAGATAAACTACATCATAAACTTAAACTAGAACCTAATAATGAAATTCTATCCGTCACCTATAAACGGTACCGGAACTTTTGTAATAATCTATTAAAAAAGATAAAAAGGCAGTATGACAGAGATCAACTTCAAAAGGCAGGAAAAAACTGTAAGTTGGTATGGAGATTTATTAAAACAAATACTTTTACTCAAACAAAGCAAGAACCCCCACACGACCTAGTAGCTTCTGCCACTAATCAGCTAGAAGCAACGAACAACGTCAATATGTTCTTTACCAACGTAGGAAGAAACCTAGCAGAACAAGCTCTACGAGCCAGCAATATTTCCTCGCGAGGCACTAGTCTGTCGTATAATACTACCCCTTTCTCATTTGTATTACTAGACACTGACGTGACTGAAGTGCTGACTATTATAGACGGGCTAAAAAATAGCTGTGCAGTTGGCTGGGATAACATTCCTAACAATATATTAAAGAGATTTAAACATACATTAGCCCCTCCACTGACACATATTTTTAATTTATGCTTATCCCAAGGGATATTTCCCACTTCACTTAAAAAAGCCGTCGTCACCCCTGTTTACAAATCTGGAGATAAAACGTGTGTTACTAACTACAGGCCCATTTCAGTACTAACAGGACTCTCTAAGATTTTGGAAAAGATATTAAATTCTAGACTTATAAAATATCTGGAAGACAATCGTCTTCTCTCGGATCAACAATTTGGTTTCAGGCCTAAAAGATCAACCAGTCAAGCAGTTCAAAAACTAACGGATTTTGTCAGCACTAACCTTGATAAGAATAGGTACACTATGGGGATCTTCCTAGACCTTGCTAAAGCATTTGATACTATTTCTCACTCACTTCTCTTACAGAAGTTGGAAAGAATTGGTATCAGAGGTGTGCAATTAAAACTGTTTAAAGATTTTCTTAGTGACCGTCATCAGAGTGTAAAAATTGGCCAATACACCAGTTTAGAATTGAAAAACAGCGTTTTCGGAATTCCCCAAGGAAGTATAATTGGCCCAACCATGTTTCTTATCTATATAAATGACCTCTGCAACCTAAAAATCAAAAATTCAGTGATTATGTCGTACGCCGACGACACTGTCTTACTATTTTCAGGCAAAACACGAGCGGAGGTCTATGAACACGCTCAGGACGGGTTTGATATAGTTTCAGCATGGCTTAATAAAAATCTTCTGACCCTTAATTCTGATAAGACCAAATATATTTTGTTTACAATGAGAAATACTAACACATCACTAACTGACCTAAACATAATTGCACATAATTGTTACACACGCGCTGTCACAGCATGCACTTGCCCTACTTTAGTTAAAGCTGATAATATAAAATACCTGGGTGTAACGATTGACACAAATTTAAACTATCGTAAACATATTGATTTGCTCTGCACTAGAGTGCGTAAACTAACTTACATTTTTAAATATTTACGTAATGTAGCCGACTCCAAATTGATTAAACAAGTTTATTTAGCTTTGTGTCAATCAATTCTCACCTATTGCATAACTTCTTGGGGAGGTGCGGCTAAGACTATTTTGCTACCCCTTGAACGTGCTCAGAGAGCAATTTTAAAAGTAGCAACTAATCGTCCCTTTATATTCCCCACCCACACTCTGTATCAGGAGTGTAAAGTGCTGACAGTTCGCCAATTGTTTGTCCTTAACGCGACACTGCTCCAACACTCGGAGCTAGATTTTAACCCTTTACCTACACACAAGAGAAGAAAAGATTTAATTTGCACCTATTATCCATCAAGGCATGCATTTATACACAGATTTTTTCTATTTCTAGGCCCTGTTCTGTACAATGACATTAATAGAATACTAACAATTTATAGACTAACACGCAAAAATTGTGCTAAATCGTTATTCAATTTCCTGCTGCAACTAAGTTATACAGACACAGAAAAGTTACTAGAAATTCCAAAATAGTATATCTTTTAATATAATTAGTTAGTCATTTTTGTATCTTGTTGTAGAAACTAGCAATTAAGTTGTGTTTAGTATCTATTGGTTTAATTTAAAATAGTTAGAGAGCCGGCCTGAAACACAGGTTATTTAATAACCTAGTTCAGGCTAGCCGACGCCTCTTCTGTAGAAGTAAATAGTTATTAGTCTTATTTAAGTACATAGAACATAGTCATATACTAGTAGATTATAGATAATAAATAGCAGTAACTAATTATTTTTAGCTTAATATTGTATCTAGCTCATGTATATGTCATGAAATTCAATAAACTTATTTTTATTTTTTATTTTTTTTATTTTAATTTTCTGTGCAAAACTACTAAAGTTATGTTCAACCTTTCAACGCCGCATAATCCGGTGACAGAATATTTCTTTTGAGTCTTTAGATGACAGAACCGCTCCAATATGTACTTTTGGTTGACAGAACGTTTCGATCATGAGTGATTCGACTATACAATTAGATAGTTGTAGCTACATGGAATAAAAGAAAAGACTTGTGAATTGAATAAAAGTCTGTATTGGAACTATTCGCTATAACAACATAAATAATAATATTTAAAATAAATGAACAAAATGAATATGTGATTGAATGTGTCATAGAATATTTGAAAGACTGAATGATTGAACGTGAATGAATGATACTTACTTGGATTTTGACATATAGTTAAATGAATCTAATCCGTAACTTTTAACAAAAGTAAATATTTGATTTCGACCCTCCCTTCCCTAACATTTACCAGACAGCACGCAACAATAGTATTCGCGTGTCTATAGAAATGCACAGGGATAATCAAAACGCGGGAAAACCTATACTTCTCTATTGTAGCCGCAGAAATGGCTTCAATAACAAAAACGTCTGTTTGCGTGAAATAACAAAAACATTTCGAAAAAGAAAACTATTTACCAAGATATTAGCAGAGGGGGCGCAGCGGTACGAGCCTCGCCTTAGTATAATAAGGTCGCGGGTTCGAAGCCTGGTCGTGCATACATCTTTGGATGAATGTTTCATCACCGCTACTCAATATCGGTGAAAGAAAACGTCGTGAGGAAACTGGCATGTCTAAGAACTAATCATTCGAGGACATGTGATATCCACCGACCCGCACTTGGCGTGTGTGGATTAAGGCCTAAACTCTCAACTCATAAGATAGCTGAGAGAAGACCAGCTGTGGGACATTAAAAAGGGACAGTAATCTTTCGTCCGAGATTATTTCGGCGCCACATTTTATGAAAAGAAACAAGAAATTACTAGATTACCTAAAAATACCTAATTCAAGTAACGAACTCAAATGCTCGCATAATTTAATTCAGAATGGGTGAAATGTTTTTCTGTAAAAGAGTGGCAATTTAATGAATGAAGATATGAATGAATAAACGATTGCTAGATACATCCTCACAAACTAGACTCAATAAAAGGAGCAGAATTTAAGTAGTACCTGCTTAATAATGTTATAATTAATATTTTTTTATTTTTAGTCTTAAAATTGGTATGTGCTTGTTCATCACATGCTACATTTCCATGAATAAGTTAAAACTATTTATTCATCTAAATAGTGTATCACTGGCGGAAACCGGTTTCAACCAAGCTCGAGTTTTTCTAATTAATATAAGTTTCCGCAACACCACGTTAAGTGTGCATCTATTTTACGTGGTGGTCTGGTGTAGCTGCTAGCAGCCCAGCGCCAGGAGGAATTCTAGCAGACTTTTCACGTTGCTTACGGCTTCCTGGAGTGACATCGGCGACTCGAGTTGTTCAGACCTGTATGACCACATGAACGGCTGTTTCTTCTGCCTCCTTGCAGGCCCTGCACAGAGAACTGTCCGTAACACCTATGTATCTAATAAAAATGAATCGCAAAATGTGTCGGTACGCGCATAACTCGAGAACGGCTGAACCGATTTCGCTAATTTTTTTTTTAGAATAATCCTTGAAGTACGAGGATGGTTTTTACGTAGATAAAAATTAAAAAAAAACTCCTAAGAAACAGCTTCACCGATCTTTATGAAATCATATAGGTCGTATTCTGTTTTCGGACCCGGCAGGCGGCACTGCTTTACCGGGCAGGACAATGTCTGCGGGGTCCGCTAGTATACCTACCTATAAAATATAAAACTTAAATGCCATAGATAATGATAATAAATTATTATATTAAATATTTATTTATTTATCACATTCAGACGGTACCATGTTGCGCTGCGTGGAGTCACGATCGATACTGTTGATTTCCACGAAATCAAGAGTAGACGCCCCTTCACCCTTTCGCCAAAACTCTTCTTTGAAAGAAGGTCTCGAGACGGTCTCGGAACCCGCACTACGAATGACTTCAAACTCATGTTACGACGACATACCAAATGTATGCCCCATAAGGTAAAGCTGGTCTTCACTTTAATTTACTCCACAATAGCCTCAACTTTCGTGTAGTGACACAGTACTGTGTCGTGGGAATCGCTGGCTAGTATGATGTACCATTAAAATAAAACTACTTTATAACGGATTTTATCGCGGATTTACGGATTTATACATATTTTAGATTTTAGATCACGACGTTTCAAAGTCTTTTTAGACTTCATGGTAACGGGTGGACTGAGGTTTTGACGTCCAAAATTTTAAATCACAATTATTACTGACTTTCTACAAACATTATTATTTGAGTTGCGTTCCGATTTAAGCAAACTGAACTCACAATGTGAAAATACTTTGAAACGTGTCGGAACTTAAAATCTAAAATAAACCACGATAAAATCCATTATAAAGTAGTTTTATTTCAATGTGTGATATTCGCCTAAATCTAAGAAAATACTAATAGATATCATGTTATGTGTGCGTGTAATTCACTGGGGTATCATCTTTACCAGCCTCTCTTTCAGCTTCTACAAACTTTTCGAATTATGATCGTGGGGTTGCGTCGGCGCGCGTTTAGTTTTTATTACGCTTTTGGGCAATTGTCTACTGTTGGCAACATTGGATGACGTAGGTGGCGCGAGAGCGACTGCCAATATGACGAGCGAGATCGACTAACGCTTGCTCATTCATTCAGAACGGAGTGATTGATTGGCTCTTATGGCTTCTTGAAGGCATTCTTTGGAGGAAGCGTGCGTCACATTGTAGTCGGAATTGATACTGGGTTTATAGGCGGTTATAGAACAATCTAGATACTTATTGATTATTGAGTTTAATGTTCAAGTTTTAGGTCATAATAGATGTTAAGCTTACACTACTCTGTTGCATAGTTTTAGGTGGTTTCAGTGAATCGATATCAGACATCCTTCATGTATAAAAACAAAAACCGACTTACATAGCAGTGTAATGATAGGGTAGTAATACATTATCTTATTAAATATTCCCTTGGTAATGCCGAAGTTGTTTAGGTATACAGCGTGTGGCCTACAACCGTGAATAATATTGAAAACACAGACTTTTTAGAGAATTATAGTATTTTCTAAAAGATTCATGTAAACCAAAACCTATGACTGTGTATTCCCTCAACTATAATAATAATATAAATAAATTTATTGAATCTTACGATTTTCCACGTTTACAGTATTTAGCTTAGCATAGGGTTAGTAGAAATATTGCGGGAGACTGATGCCTAAATGGGGCGTAAAGCTCTATTTCAGATCACCAAGTTTCCACCTGATGACCTGAAATACCTTCTTCGTATGGTAATAAGGTATGGTATGGGGTTAGATTCATAATTGGAAACAGTTGAAGTTAGAGGGTTATCATAAGAGTTGAGAGAGTTTAGGCCTTAATTCACACACGCTGGCCAAGTGTGGTTTGGTAGATGAACAATTATCCTCCAATAATTAGTTTTTAGACGTGCCGATTTCCTCACGATATTTTCCTTTCCCGATATTGAGCAGCGGCGATGAAAGAACTCACACAAAGATTTGTGTAGCGAACCCGCGACCTTTTATTTCAAATACCACTGCGCCAGCGCTACTTAATAAAAAAAAAAGAACAACAAAATCGCTAATAGTAACGCTCATCTCTGTTTCCTGTACTACCACAGTCATGTTCGTCCCTTGGGTCACATTCACGATGAAAAACAATAAACGTTAACCTGTCCCCCGACGTAATATCTACGTGGTTAGCATGACCAAACGGTACGCCGCGAATTAAAACGGTTGTAATAGATATGTGTTTATCGTTAACAGAATAAAACGTTGTGAACAGATTCAGGATGATCCTACATTTATTTCATTCAGTACCATTCAGGATATGTGAATGTAGAACTTGGCAGATTACGAGCGAGATGGAATGTATCACGATCTTTATGCATCTTCAAAATGAACAAGTCGATAGCGGCTTTTATAGGCTCCTCTGCATCAGGGCGTGACACAGTTGTTAAGTGAGACTCTATAGAAGTTTATTTACCAAAACCCTCCAGTGTTTCTTTGCCAACATACTTTTACGTACAATTGTACGTAATAATCAAATCGTAAACCTACAATTTCGAACCAAGCTGCACACTATAACTGCCGACAGCACATGCACTAATGTGCAGCCAGCCAAACAATTTTCCGAAAATATTATTTGTATTTTGCTTCGTGCCAGTCAACAATTTCATCCGCCAGCTGCTAATGCCGTTGGAAGAATGCTGATTTCAGCCTGCTATTGAACTAACACCTTTAAACATTTTTTGTCTTTTTCTTCTTTACGACAATTTGAAATTATCTGACAGAGATAATACACATAAGCTATTAAGCGTTCTTTATAAAAAGTAGTACAATCCGTCAGCTAAACCGTTTAATATCTGAAAACAGAAATACCTCAAATTTTGATACTAGAACCTCGAAAACAAAATGGCCGTTTTGATATACAACGAATTTTGGTCTTGTTTCCACAGGCAAAGGTATTTGTTTATTCAGCCAATTTTCGGAGAGAGGTTTTGTTGAGTAATAAATTAAATATACTATGTTGTGAATAGTTTACTGTCTTATTGATTTATCTCTTGGTTGTTATTTAATTTATTGTGGATCGGAATTTGGATAATAGCAAACCTTTACAAAAAGAATGTTTAAGCTTAAGATATGCGGGTATGAAAAAAATCACTTTAAGATGTGTGGTCACGACCCACGGTCAAACCTGTGATCTATATTTCAAAATCAAGACTGATAACTCTGCATCACCAGATAGTGTAATACAAAAAAATGTATTTAAGCTATAGGCCGTCCGTTTAACTCGCGTATCGCCATCTGAGGTACAAAGTCATAAAACATTAATTAAATCTCTTATAGAACTATTTATCCACAGATAAAAGTAATGTAAGACTATTCGTCACTAATATCCATATCGCTTGAATCATCATCACTGTCTGTGCAGCTTGAGGAGTCAGAATCTTGGCGATAGGCGATACGCGAGTTAAACGGTCTATTTAAAGAAGCTATAATTTAAAACCAAAAACCCGAGTGCAATGTATTTAAAAACCGTTTATTTCTTAATCATTTTTTACAAGTATAAGATTTATGTGATGCTAGCTGTCCCAACAAACTTCGCACCGCGCATTTCTCACCTTACAACCCTTCAACCTTCCTCAAAATTATTAAACTACTAAAACAACTATTAAAAATAGGGGTAAAACGGTGAAAATTTAGGGTGTATTTTTAATGCCACATTATAATAAAAAATGTCCAAAAAAAATGTTAGGAGTGGATAACCCTTGTCACTTAGGGGTATGAAAAATAGACAGTAGCCGATTCTCAGACTTACTGAATATGCATATAAAATTTCATATAAATCGATCAAGCCGTTTCGGAGGAGTATGGTAACACTGTGACATGAGAATTTTATATATTAGACGCAATTTCTTGCCAGTCGTGTAAAAAAATCTTTATTTAACCTACTTTCATTAGTTCCGTTTGAATGTTTATCGGAACGTGACCTATACCCCGAACATCAGGATATTAAAACACAAATTCCGTAACCCAGAGATTAATGAAAAACCAGACTAGCATATTGAAAGATTAAGATTATTTTCATGAGATCATTTTTATTCTTGTTTTCCGTGGTACAAGTACAACGCTATGCTACTTACGGCTTGCCCACTAGATTCTGTAATTGGATATCAGATTTCCTAGGGAACAGATGAATCAGAGTCGTCATTGATGGCTGCACTTCCAAAGAAATTAATGTTAATGCCGGTGTTCCTCAGGGTTCGGTACTCTCTGCGAATATTTTTTTGCTGCACATTAATGATCTGCTTAAGCCCGGTACTTTTGGGTATACAGATAACAGCTCAGTTGTAGAGAGCTATATATGTCTAGTCTTTGTTTCAGTGGTGCTGAGATCCAGTCTCTCAGAAGGCCATGGTTAAGCGCTTGAATTTGTTTCTCAAGACTGTTTCCGCGCGGTTCCACCAGCAGTGGCAGTCGTCTTCGTCTCCGTATATATTCATCTAGAGCACACATCTGTATCTTGCGCAGTATAACCAGATTATGCATTATAAAATGTGTCTTATCTATCCCAATCCCAGATTTAGATCTCGCTATCCGCTTATATTAGAACCAAACCTTAGCGGATTATTAAAGCCCCACACGACATAAAGAATGTACCTATCACCAGACCCCAAATGAGATGTCAGTAATATACGGAGAAAGATTATTTTTCACATTTTTCATGATTCCTGACGTTTGACTTTATTCAGAAGGGATTACTTTGAATGCATCGTTGGTTTCATAGATTTAAAAGTTCTCCAGTACTTGATTACTTTTAGTGTTACTTAAACAACAGTTTGGTCAAGTTGTCAAATAGCTACCCGTGACTTTGATGGGTGTTAATCCTTCGAAACGTCGGGGTATAAAACTCAAAATAATCTCAATATATAAAAAAAGAAACTGACTGACAGACATATCAATACACAGCCAAAATATTTCATAAGATCCTTATTCATAGAGGTGTATTGTTAAAGGATTTTTCAAACAGGAACTACGCTTGTGAAGCCGCGGATAGAGAAACACAGCTACACATCAAACTATAGATTTCCAGTATAAGCTGATAACGCATTATATTTGTTTTCCGTACAACGAGAGGTCAGCTTATAATAGAAATGTACAGCTTGACGTGTAGCCGTATGTACGTAATAAAATCCATTACAAAATTTATTTATTTCAACGAATTTATCCAGTTTTTCATCAACCTGGGATTCAAAAGCAACCGCACTTACTAATAAGGCAGTATCTGTTATTATACTGCCTCTATATTAACCTATATTAAATGCTACGGTAGTCCAGTTTGAAGCGTGTTCGCTTAAATACCGCGAGGGCCCCCAGATCGACTCCCCGGTCGAAATTTTCTATCAAACTTATAGACCGACCGTTTAACTCGCGTATCGCCTATCGCCAAGATTCTGACTCCTCTAGCTGCACAGACAGTGATGATGTTTCAAGCAATATGGATATTAGTGACGAATAGTCTTACATTACTTTTATCTGTGGTTAAATAGTTCTTTAAGAGATTTAATTAATGTTTCATGACTTTGTACCTCAGATGGGGATACGCGAGTTAAACGGTCGGCCTATAGAAAATCTTAGCTCAAATTTTGGAACTGCAATAGACTCGTCTTAATAAGTAATAGTTATGGGAATTCGACATAGCCGGCAAAATTTGGGTGATATTGACCTCTGTCTACACCTTTGCGTAAAACGTCAACGCTATTTAAGTATGTTTATTTTGTTATAGTTAATACAAAAGTAGCCCAAACTTTGCTGACTATTAAGAAATTCATTACATCTACATTATCAAAGTTAAATATTGAAATATCGACTCAGTATTGACAGAGAGGTATTGATTGAAGCTTTATTGACTTAGTTTATTCCAATTTGCATGGAATAAAGCAGAAATTTGGGGAAAATTCCCTCATTAAATTGAAGAGTTTTCCTCAAAAGGTTGGTATTATAAAAGTTTGAAATGGAATGCGTTATATAAAAAAGCGTATTATAAAATTTCAGGCTGACAATGTAATGAATAAAAATGCTTGTAATTAAGTTGCTCTAATACATGACCACTAAACAAAATGTAATAGATATAAGTACTCCATTTAAAAAACGCGAATGTTTAAAAGTTTATGTGTATGAGCAATTAGGTAAGTGGCACTTTTTATGTTTATTTATTCAAAATCAGCAAATCCATAAGACACGTCTGTATACAGATAACATTTATGTTAATTTACAAGGTATCTTTACTTTTTTTTAAGTATTACCAGTTATTCGGTTTTCATAACACAAGCTCTACCTAGCTTGGGATCAGATGACCGTGTGTGTTAATGTCCCAAATTATTATTATTACTAATTTTTTCTAAGTTATTATCTGGTGACGCCATGTAGAGAGTGTGGGTCGGAATTGGTTCTTTTTTTATAGTATCTAACCAGGAGGTTTATATTGCCACCTTCTCACCGGAAATCATTCGTAATCACAATTGAATCGGTATACTACGCTGGCGTGTCCAATAGTAGACTGCATCATTGCTTAACATCAGGCAAGTTGTAGTCAAGCGCAAGCCTATTTCAGATTAAAAAAAAGTTTTTCATCATTTTTTGACAATATCTTATAATCGACTAGCTAGGTTTTACCTTTTCCTAGCTTAAATACGGCAGCATGTTGCTCTATTGTTTAAACTAATGGACGAACTTTGATACCGTTGAAGTGGTCGATACATCTGTTAGCTAGGTTGGGGATTAAATTGAAATTTTGATGCACAGTTATTAGTTTTAACGAGTTAACCGATTGTATAGTTGTGTGACCAGCAATTTTGCATATATTCACACAAAACAATACAAACGAAGATAATTACGTGGTAATATCCGCTTCTGTCCGCACTGAATCACTAATTGTATATTGTTTGTGTAATTGGACCAGTAAATTGAGGCTCTACTCTCATAATTTTCGTTTGATCCGACAGTTGGAATGACGATAAAGCATGAAAAATAGTATTGTAAGTTATGAAAAAAAATTAGACTCGTATTTTTCGCTTTATCATTCAAATGAAACAATATTACGCATCAAAGTTCTGGAGTGAGAGTGCGCTACGTCATACAGAGGTATAAAACTTACCTACTTACTTATGAGAGTTACAAAATTTGACATTTTGCTTGGATGTATCGCCATAATCTTCAATCACAAAAATACGTGTCTCATCTTTTAAATTCATCTATCCGCCGGACCACAGGGAAAAAATTATACGAGTACCATCCCTATTTACGGATCAGTGAATATAATTTATTTGAATTTCCAACTGAGGCCGTATGTCAACCACCTCGCCGCGCGCCGTCTCTGCTCATTTCTAGGCGCGTACAAAGTGACGTAACGGGATTTCGGTGCACAAGCGGCTGTTGTAGATGTAAATGTCACTATCTCGACGTCGTAATTCGTTTCTGTTGACGTCCGCTTGATGACGGCGGTGGACTAACGAGCTTAGCTTACTATTTTAAGTGTGTACAATGTACGTAACTACCTACAAAATATTTAAATTTATTTTGTAGGGAGTAAGTTGCGTTATTAAAAATGTAAATCTAGCAGATCTTACTTTCTACTAATCTTAGAAAAGCTTAAGTTTGTAAGAATGTAGTGATGTGCTTGATTCTTTCACGCAAAAACTTTGATGGAATTGTATAAAAGGCACACAGATAGATTATGTTCTGGATTAACACTGCTTTTATACCAACAGATACCTCGCGTGCGAAGCCGTAGGCGGATAGCTAGTTGCTACTACTATAGAGAAGATAAACATTTTTGCATCAATATCAAAGTATGATAAGAATATAGGTAACTGTGAATACGCCTCGTAATAAGTCGGACTATATATTAATATAGATTACAGAACCCAAACCCATTGAAGCAAACCATGTTACCAAGTGAAGACTACGAATTCTCAAATATAGGATAAGACGATGACAACTTCAGCAAAGTGACTAGCAAGAGTTGAGTGAGAGTCACCATGTTTGTTGATAAGTTGAGTGCAATAAAAAGGGTCTATGTCTAAAGATGGACTTTATATACTGATAATTAAGGAGGTTCGTCCCGACATGGGGAGCCCTCAAGGCAGTTGTCATAGTACCTGAGCGGAATGATTCCAACTAATCGCCTTTTTTAAATGATACTAAAATACGATTTTAAAATAATTTAGTGAATGCCATGATTTATATGATTTGATTATTAAACCAAATAAATAAGAAATGTCACTGTCCTAATATTATTATCTGTAAATTAATCGAACGAATGAAAAATATAAAAGGGTAGACCTTTGTATTGTGCGGTTACAAAGTGCTTATTTACGTGTGGTTTGCTATTGTGATTTTCATTTTGTTTCAAATCTGTTTGATACAACATGAGAGATATTAAATAATCTACATTCTACAACTATTCATTATATCGTTGATGCTTAATATCGATTAAGAGAACTGTCGTGAAAAACCAGTAGCGTTACAATTTTGCTTGACATTTTCGATTTTTTCAGGTGTAATTTAAATCATATCATGACTAAAAACAACTCTAATTTTGGCTTTTAAAGCGGCAAATACTACATTACATTATTATTGTCTAGAACTACATTTAATACTGAACATGTAGGTATATCTATAATTTTTGTATCTTTACGTCTCTGTTTCTGTGTTCAAGTTTGTGTCATTAAAGCGCATAGCCTTCCTTAATACATGAGCTATCTAAGAGTAGACACAAAAATTTCCTTGTCCCTGAGATAAGCGGTTCAACCAATTGTTTGGCTTCATAATAATAAAAGTATTGACTAACTTTAAGTATTGACGGGCTGGTGGCGTGGTCGGTAAGATACTTGCTTTTCACGCCGCAGGTCGTGGGTTCGATTCCCACCCGAGACAAACATTTTGTTTAAATACGTCTGTTTGTCTTGTGTCTGGGTGTAATTATCTATATTTAAGTATATGTTTACAAAAGAAAAGTATTATTATGCAGTACATTACCAGTTATCTGGTTTCCATAGTACAAGCTCTGCTTACTTTGGGATCAGATGACCGTGTGTGTTAATGTGCGACTATATTACTATATTACTTTCCACCCTCGGCTTCACCCGCGTAACTTTTTAAATAAATAAATAATAATAATAATCCAACAGTGCAGAATTTTTTCTAATCGGACCAACAGTCCCTGAGATGAGTGCATTCAACAAAACTGCTCAGCTTTATAATATTAGTAAAAATAAGCTTAAATAACGTTTATGAAATGAGGTAGTAATTAGTAGGTAGTATTTTTCACGAAACAACTACAATAACGAAATAACCAAAGATTTTTATCTAATCATTTGCGTAACTAAGCATTCGTGTTATTTTTCAAGGATAATTAAAACTGTTTACAAATATTTTAATCTCTCAATGAAGATTAAAATTATCTCACAGTTATACGTTGTTTTGACAAGAGAGCAATATTTTGTGATTTTTATTACATAATTGTCCGTTTTATAATCCTTGTGGTAAAATTTTTAATCAAATTAGAGTACCTACCTATCCACTTAAAAGTTTTTTTTATTCAACATAGTATTATATAGTTAACTTAAGCTTTTTTATTCTTCGATAGGCTGGCGCTTGACTTCAACTTGCCTGATGTTAAGCAATGATGTAGTCTACGATGGAACGCGCCAGCCCAGTATACCGATTCACTCCTGATTACGAATGATTATCGGCGAGAAGGTGGCAGTAGAATGAGCCTCCTCTTTTTCCTCCTCAGTAACTAGCGACCCGCCTGGCACAGGTGTAAGTTAATACTTAAAACTTTCTCGTGGATCGTTCTCTCTTTTGGTGGAATTCGTATGAAAATCCGTTCAGTACTTTTTAAGTTAATCGCTAAAAGACTTCGGAGTCGACTTAATTTTATACTATGTAAAGATAAAGAAAGACTTGCCAACTCTCAGACGTGGTCCTGTCTTAGTTATTATCATCATCATTTCCGTTGTCTTTTTCCCATTTCTATCGGGGTTGACTCCCAGTCTAACCTAATGCGGCTAGCTACCAGAATTATACGAGCGACTGCCATCAGACCTCGAATCCCGTAGGCAATCAGTAGCCGAGATGGTTAGACCAGGTGTCAGATGATATTAGGCTTTTGACTACATGTAACGATTGTCATAGATATGTTAAATGACAACCGAGACCGACAACTTAACATGCTCTTCGAGGCACGCCTATAATAATTACTATGAATATTAATAATATAAATAAACCTCTTACGCTATAAGATAACTAACATTAAAATGTTTTATTGTCAAAAGCGCTAAGGCTAGATTTAAAAAGTTATTTATGTATATTTTTAAACTACGCACATTTTTTTTTAACTTTTTAACAACATTTAATTTTCTGACCGGTATCAAACACAACCTCAAAAAAGGGAAATAGCTTTACTATAGGCCGACTGTTTAACTCGCGTGTCCCCTATCGCCAAGATTCTGACTCCTCAACCTGCACAGACAGTGATGATGATTCAAGCGATATGGATATTAGTGACGAATAGACTTACATTACATTTATCTGTGGTTAAATAGTTCTTTAGGAGTTTTAATTAATGTTTTATGACTTTGTACCTCAGATGGCACTACGCGAGTTAAACGGTCGGCCTATAGCTTTAGCTTTAATATTAAACAGTACGTATGGTCAGGTACACACTTAGCTAGTTTGATATCAGTTAAATATCGCTTGTGTCAGTGGAAAAGAATTTTGCTTCGTATATATCTGCTTCTGCAAAGTTTTGGAAAAGTGCGAAGTAATTTTAAACGTCAGCTGTCTGTATGACAACTAATGGACTGCCAAATTTGCCTACTCAGCTTTGAGAAAGTAGAAAAAACTTAGGTAAAGCCTCTTAGTAGCTACAGTTTTCACAAATTGGAGACGTTGTTATAAGATTTTTGATAAAAAAAATTATAGTAGGTAAATTTATTTTGTAAGGTACCTAAGCTAATAGAAATATTGTGAACTGTGCCTACATTTACCAAAATAATAACTTGAGGAATATTTTGTGCGAACAACTTAGTTACACATCGTCGATATGATAATATTTAAAACCAAGTTAATTTTATCAAATCTAGGTTTAAATATAAAAATCAATGCTATTTTTCGTTGTAATTTTATAACTCAAAAACGGGCTTACCTATTCAAACCAAACGTTTAGTCTAACTTTTATAAGTTAGACCCTTTACGTTATCAGTTTTAATTATAAAAAAAAACATTATTAGTTAGGTATAATAAAAGAGTATGCTACCTCTCACTGACCATCTATATACTAAGATAGGTACTTAAAGACTCCGCAGAGATGGGCCCCCGCGCTCGCCTAATTTATGTCGTATCATTACATCATTCAATCACAAGCTTATTTTGATAAGAACTTGAATGAAGCAATCAAGATTAGCTGTGTTCTTCGATACCCCGCCAACTTTTATTTATTTATTTATTTTTATTTTATTTCATTATGATGTGCCAACAGTACACATATTAAAAATTTACAATTTTATATCAAGGACTCCGCACTGATATGTATACAATTAACAGGCACATTCAACATTCATATTAAGATCGCGTGCAAAAAAAAATCCATATTAAAATCTAACAAGTTTAGGCATGGATATAAAACAAGGATGAAATTTTATAAAACATGCATATAATGTAACGCAAGTACTACAATAATAATTGTGAACAGCTAAGATTAACTATAATTTAATAATAATAATATTTTAATTAATTTTTATTTAATTTTTACTTTTAAGAATTACAATTTCATACAATACCTAATTAAAAACAAATGAGGTATGCAGTCGGTGGTAACTCCACATGCAGGCTTCCTCGCGATGAACAATATATATATTAGTGAATACAAAGTTAAAATAAAATATTACTTTTTTGTGTACCGTGCAAGTAAGCGGGGTATGATTATTCAAAAAATATTTTTTCCTAAAGATTTTTTGAATAATCATTCCCTGACACCATTTAACGTTTTATTGATCCCAATAACCAGAAAAGTGATAATCGTGTCGGTTATCATAACGAATAAATCTACGTTATCTTTTGAAAGTCATTCATAGGGTTCAAACGATCAGGAATGTGACTCAGCTTATCTTTTAATTTAATGCTTTAATCAATTTGAGAAGCGCTTTATTGAACGCTCTTAAAGGTATTAAAGCGCTTATTGCGCTCAGTGATAAATGTTACAATCCATTATGCTAGAAGTATAGTACCTAACCAGTTTTAATTACTTTATTTTTCAGTTATAAGAGAACAACGTATATTTTATGCAAGATTTTAATAAATTATGACTTCCAAAGATATATTTTTTTTATTAAAAAAAAAAAAAAAACGTTTTTGAGTTATGCAATAATTTGCATTAAGCGAAAATGATTTAATTTGCTATCCGTACAGTATGTTTTATGAATCAGACAGCCGAGAAGTTTTCATAGATTATTTTTCCTTATTCGGAATTTAAAATTAGAAAACGTTGCTAACAAGATTTTCTCTCATATAAGGACACGGTGTGCAAAATTTTCTCAATAACTGACCTCCAGCCGTAATATGACACCGTAAATAATAATAATAATTCGTTTATTTTGGAATTTCTTCCAAAAACTTGTTAGTAGGTACATGATAACTTATAAAAGTATACTGCCTTTCTCATGCGTTCTTCAACTAGCTGTCCAGTGCCTATAAAAAGGGCTATCAAATCTACTGGCTACAGTAGTCAAGACGCTGTTGGTGCTGCCACAAACGTAAAGCCTTATACTTCAGGTGTATGAAAGATAAGTTGCTCTAAACATTGTACTCCAACAATACCAATATAGCAGCGGTGGCGCAGTGTTACGGGCCCGCCTTAGAAATATTAGGTTGCGGGTTCGAATCCCAGTCGTGCCCACACATCTTTGTGTGAATTTGTTTCATCGCCGCTGCTCAATATCAGTGATGGAAAACATCGTGAGGAAACCGGCATGTCTAAGAACTAATCATTCGAGGACATGTGACATCCACCAACCTTCACTTGGCCAGCGTGTGTGGATTAAGGCCTAAACTCTCTCAACTCATAAGATAGTTGAGAGAAGACCCATTCCCAGCAGTGGGACACTAAAAAGGGTTGGAGTGAATACCAATATAAACGCAGCAGCGGCTAGGTACTACCTAGCTATCTATTTTAGCTAAATTTCTCACTGTTAATTAATTCGTAATCAACAAAATATTTGTTGAGGATATAACTCAAGGTTTTGAGTAAAGCTATGTTAATTTCTGAGATAAAAATCAAGTTTGCATAAGTTTACCTAGTTTATGGCTTGTTAATTTTGACGATTTATTTTATGCAATTTATTTTCTACCTCTTTGTCTCCGTTTCAACTCTTTAGGGGGTGAGTTTTGAAAAGTCTTTTACTGCACCCTAAAAACCGTTATAAATCTAGTTCGCATCACTTCAACCCATTTTTAGTCTCCCACTGCTGGGAGCGGCTCTTCTCTTAACTATCTTACGATTTGAGAGTGTTTAGGTCTTAATCCACACACGCTTGCTAAGTGCGAGTTGGTGGATATCACACGTCCTCGAATGATTAGTTCTTGGACATGCCGGTTTCCTTACAAAGTTTTACTGTGTTTTTTTATGTAACAATTCACATAAAGATGTGTGGATGGGCTAGGAATTGAACCCGCTACCCTATATTTAAGGCGAGGCCACCGCTGCATAAGTATAAGGCATATAGTATATTTAATGTTAATTTTGTCGATACATTTTTGGTAATTTATTTTCAACTTAATACTAGCTTCCGACAGCAGTTTTACCCACGTGGTCCCCTTTTCACCCCTTTAGGAGTGAGTTTTTGAAAAACTATTCATAGTGCACTCATAGACCTTATACGGAGCATATGTGTTTTTGGAGTCTCTAGACCTAAGCGGTTCGAGCTGTGCGTTAGAATTCCAGTCAATTTCTTCTTTCATATATTTAAATGAAGAAAGAAACTACGCGAACACAGTCATAGGTTAAAAATGAAGGAGGTATTAAATAAAATCTAGCAGCTTAATATTCACGGCGTGTCACAAAATGGCGCGCGATATTATTATCTGTGGAGATGACATAAGATGTGAACGGATATTAGAAAATGTCTCGTTCTTTTAATAAATTGGTGGGCGTTGGCGCCATCAGCACACTGTGCAAAATGCTAATATTACACACCTGCGGAGTTTAAGTCTGTCAGTAGAAGATTCTAACATTCATCATTGTCTATTTTTTTGCTTTTTAGCCGATTTTACAAAGAGGATGTTCCTTAAGCGGACGTTATCTTAATTATATAAAAATCAATGCAACTTTTCGTTGTAATTTTATAACTCAAAAACGGGCTTACCTATTCAGTTCAAATGTTTAGGCATTGTTTGGACTATTTAGTAGGACTATAAAATCGGTTGACGGGTACTTTATTTATCACATTTTTTTGTAAATTGTTGAGTCGGCTGAAGTTACACTGGCGAAGTTGGGACGGACCTCTAGTTTTTTATATTTTGTCGCGCGTAACAGTGTTTTTTAAAAAAAATAGATTAGTTTGGTTTTAAAGTTATATGAATTTATTTCCAAACTAGCTACCTCCCACGGCTTCGTCATGATGGTACTGATTAAGATATATGTTAGCTTTTGTGTTAATAAATCCATAATTTATCTCTGCGCCAAATTTTATTTAATTCTGTTCGGTAGTTTTTGTGTGAAAGTGTAACAAATTTACTAGCTGCCCCAGCGAACTTAGTACCGCGTATTTCTCACTTTCCATGGTATTATTAAATTATTAAAATAACTATTAAAAATAGGAGTTGGTGATAGAAGGGTGAATATTTAGGGTAGTATGTATTTTTAACGACACATTTTGGTTAAAAAAAATAAAAACTAATTGTTACTGTGTGGATAATCCTTGTCACTTAGGGGTATGAAAAATAGATAGAAGGAGAAGAAGAGAAAAAATGATGAACATTTGTGTTTATGTCGAGTCTGGGTGTAAATATCTATTATAAGTATATATTTACAAAAGAAAAGTATTATATGTATAGTATATACCAGTTATCTGGTTTCCATAACACAAGCTTTGCTTAGCTTGGGACCAGATGACCGTGTGTGTTAATGTCCCAGAATATTTATTTATTTTTTATTTAAGTAGAAGCGGATTCTCAGATCTACTGAATATCCATATAAAATTTCATAAAAATCGATCAAGCCGTTTCGGAGGATTATAGTAACGTTAGTAACCCTGACTGCTAAGCCGGAGGTCCTTTTGATTCCCATCCAGGACAAATCTTTGTGTAATGAGCATGACAATTTACTTTGGGCCTGGTTGACCCAGTCATTCAGTCAATTATAATTTACAAAAAATTAAAGAATATTTGTTTTACGCACCAGTGCAATAGGTACTAAAGTTAAAAAATATCAAAGATTTACTTCATAAATAATAGTGACATGACAGATGACATTAGGCCGCTTGTAAGCTTTTTTGGATAGCGTCCAAATATTAATCTGGAATAGATTGGATAAAGTGCGAAAAAATTATATTTTGAACGTAGTAATATAAATAATTTAGATTTATTTTACTCATACTGTAATTATATACATAATATATAATTACTTATTTAAAAAAACTATCATTTTAAAGAAAGATGCTATTCCATAGCTGGCTGTAAAACAGCTGCTGATAGCACATGCAAGCACCCGAATACTTTGAAAGGAAAATAAATGAAAATCAAATTCAAAGAAACAAGAAGCGATTTTTAAAGAGTGAAAAATAACATAAACATCTATTAATTATTATAAGACAAAGAATAGATTTTTTACTTTTATGAATCTACGAATTATATATTTACCTTTATACTTAACCTGTAGTAATTAAGCCTTAAGAACGTGTATTTGTGGTTACATAATTTCTGATAAACATTTTATTATTTTATTTTATTAAACTTGGTGCTAAAATGGTCCAAAGCAACCCCCTTTCCCCTTTGTTAGTGTTAACCATCGACTACAGTAAAAACTAAGCAATACTCTTTGTCGTGGTTTTACTGTGTTTCTATGAGGAGTTCTGCTCTATATCTACCAAATCCATCATCAGACCAAAAATATCTAAAATTAATGGGACCAACTTCGGAGACCTACTCTTACTACTACTACCTAAATAATTTTAAAATCGGTTCACAATTGACGGAGATTACTCCGTAAAACAACGTACAAACAATCTAAAATAGAACAAAATAAGTTTTTGGTTGTCGTGAAGTTATATTTTTAACCGACTTCTAAACAAAGCAGGTTTCAAAAGTCGATTAAAAATATAACTTCACGACTTACGCGACGGAACGCCGCGGCAGCCTGCTTCGTAATAGCTGTTTAAAACTATTAGATTTCCAGTTGTATTTGCATTGCAATTCAACTGTAAGAACCGGTTGATTTTATTCGTAAAAAAGAATTTAGGTAGAAAAAATAATGTAGAAAAAACCTTTTTTTATGAATATTTTCTCAGAGAGATAATTGTCATTTGTTTGAATTTATAGTTTAACTGTAGGGCTGTCAGTAAGAATGTTAATCATTTGAAATGACTCGTATGTTGACAGAACCCAAATTTTGTTGGCAAGACCATTCATCACCTTTGTCATTAAGTATTAAAAAGAAAAATATTTTTTCTGCTCTTCAGTTCATTGACCTTAGCGCGTGTGAGTTACCTCCCGATTTTGCTTTCAACAAATAAGTAAAAATATATATAAAATACTCACCTTTTAAACGTTCTTTAAAATTGTGAAATTACTAATATAACTACTAAAAATAGAGGTGGTATTTAAAGAGGTGAAAATTTAAGGTTGTATGTAAAAATGAAAAAAAGAATCCTAAAACCAAAAATAGCATTTTGGAGCGTCACCCTTATCACTGCGTATAAAAAATACATTACGACCGATTCTCAAACCAACCGATATAGATATAAAATTTTATAAATATCGGTCAAGCCGTTCCGGCTTAGTTTGGTGACAAACACCGCGAGACGAGATTTATTAATTATATATTAGATAATTCTGCTTGGTTTGGTAGTAGATGGTCGTATGTGATACGACCATCAGCTACCAAACCAAGCAGAGCTTGTACTTTAAAAACCACATAACTAATGTAGGTACTACGAAATACCACTGTTTTTGTAAATACATATTTGTAATAGAATTATTGTACCCAGATTCATGAACAACAGTCGAGTCATTTGTTCATATACACTCATAATTATTATCTGTCCTGAATGACAGCTAGAACTACCACCTGTACTCAGTGAAAACATCGCATTTTATTTAAGTGGTGAAAGGTAAGTAACCTACCTATAGAAGCAACGTCAACCAGCCCATTAAAATAATAGTTTTTAGGCCTTACATTAATGTTAATGAAAAAATACATACAATAATGTAAATTTATTTTTGAACGTTTACATGTGAAAAATAATTTTAACCGCTTACAAAACCGCTTCATAAATTACTAGGAATTTTAATTACCAATTTCCGTAACAAAAATTGTTTTAATGGCCACTCAGTGTCGAATGTGTTTGAAGCTGACTGACAAAAACTTTGTTATCTAAACAAAGAACTGTCATTTGGATATTCGCCCTTGGCCTAAACTGTTTTTACATATGTAACATACAGTTGAATATAATATGTCGTTATATTTTGACTGGCCTGGCGTAGTGGTAAGTGACCCTGACTGCTAAGTCGAAGGTCGTAGATTCGATTTTCACCCAGGAGAAATTTTGTGTGATGTGCATGATTCTTTGTTCTGTGTCTGGGTGTTAATTCATCTATAATATGTATGTATTTACAAAAAAAAAATGTATTTAAGTATTATACCCGTTCCTAGTACCCATAACACAAGCAAATATAATTGCTTTGCATTAAATTATTTTATTATTAATAATATTAATATATTATTATGACCGACAAAATAAAATGAAACGAAAATCATTCCATTGAACGCCTCGTCGTGCAAGAAAGGGTGGATGGCACAAGACCGCGTGGGAGGTCGCCCATGCGGTGGACCAACCAAATCAAGTCTACTATGGGAGGTCCCTTTAATGAGTGCAGTAGGATGGCCTCAAACAGGGAGAGATGGCGAGACGTCGTAAGGCGTATTAAATCTGCCCCCTCCTATATAACATGACAATCACGACCACTCAAGAGTGTAACGACTAAGAAGAAAACAAAATGATGAAGAAATCACAACTGACTATAGGTTCCCAACAACATCAGGGAACCATGACTGAAAAACTAGGCAAACAACAACATCAGGGAGCCAATTAGGATCATAGTATTTAAATAAGCACAACAACATAAAAATAGAACAATAAAATTAAATAACACGGATGAAATGGTTGTGGTGTGCTAAATCGATACTAGTATTACAGAGCTGTAATTTGTTTGTTTGATCGAACGCGCGAATATCAGAAACTACAGGTACGATTTTAAAAAATATTGCACTGTTAGATAGCAAATTTGATAAGGAAGTCTATAGACTACTTTTCATTGCCTTGCTGGGTATGATCATAGCAGATAACGTGAGTGAAACAGCCAGCGGAAAGCTGGTCAAGAATTTTATTCGATACGGTGTCAGAAATAATAATGACAAACCAACAGATACAGTTTTACAGTCTTATTCATAAAAATCTATTAAGACTCTTTAGTTAAAATGAACTTGTCTTTTTCTTACTAGTTTAATAGTCAAAATGACAGACAAAGACAAACGAATTATGAACAAATTTTATCTATATTGAGCTTTTCACGTTTATAATTTTTTTTGTTCCATTATGTTCGTAGCACACATCAACTCGGAAAGGGATCGTAACCGTATCGCCTTACACATCGCTGCCGCCAACCAGTATAACTTTATGTACTTTCGTAATCAGCCATCGGCTCATTTACGGCTCGCTGACCGCTGGTTGACAGTTTAGCGGCCAGTTCAATGACAACACGTTCCGAAACGCAGGCAGCAGGAGGGGCGCGGCGTGCACGAAGAGACATAAGCTAGGGTACAGACGTATGTTAGCATGGAAACTGCAAGCTGACCACGTACCGCACTGCGGTGAGCTTGTCCCGTGGCGAGGTGGTATCATTACAAATGATAAAAAACAGCTCGAGTTGATTCTGTGGCGTTCCTTTTCCGATTTAATGTGTCTGCTACGAACTTTAAACTCGTACTCGTGCGAAACCAGGACAAATTTTAAACAAATTAGGTAATAAATGTTCCCACTCTTAAACATCTTAAAACAAAATTACTGCCGTGACTAAAATAGTTCGCTGCAAATCTAATATTTTCAACCAAAAAAAAACATCACAGACTGTAATTAATTTAATACGCAGTCCTAGATTAGTGTCACTTAAAATAGTTTTTGGTATTTCGTTCGTATCTCAACGCATTATAGTGAAACATAAGCGTAAATATGTGTAGATTGACGAATTTATTATGTTTTACGTAGATGACATTTTATTTTTGAGAACACATTTTTTTGAGTTGCATTTTTAGTGACAACACCATGGGCTTAAGATTTTTATTGCTAACCACTACTCCCTAACTTTAAAAAAGAAGCTTACGTGCTACTTTAGACTATAATCTATATCTGTGCCAATGTTCATTAAAATCTATCCAATAGTTTTTGCGTGAAAGAGTAGTAAATATCCACATATCTACACATCGACGTGTCCACTCCTCCTTACATCCATACAAACATTCGCATTAATAATATTAGTAAGTAAGAAGTTAGACACCTATAGATAACGGTGGTCGGTAAGATACTTGCTTTTCACGCCGCAGGTCGTGGGTTCGATTCCAACCCGAGACAAACATTATGATGAACATTTGTGTTTGTTTCGAGTCTGGGTGTAAATCTAAATATATAAAAGAAGAGACTAACTGACTGACATATCAACGCAGAGCCCAAACCGCTGGGTCTGGAGACTCCAAATTTGGCACGTAGGTTTCTTAAGGGTGCACTAAGAAAGAATTTTTCAAAACTCACCCTTTAAGGGGGTGAAACGAGGTTCCAAAGTTTGTATGGAGAAACAATATTAGTGAGATCAATTTCGCGGGCGAAGCCGGGGGCGGAAGCTAGTATCCATTATAAGTATATATTTACAAAAGAAAAGTATTATATGTATAGTATACATGGTTTCAAAACACAAACTCTGCTTAGCTTGGGATATGACCGTGTGTGTTAATGTCCCAGTTTTTTTTTTTTATAATAAAGGCGTGAAGGTTATGTATGTAATAAGAATCTGTAGAAAAAAATATACCAAAGAGAACATAAAACAAGCAATGACTTGTTCAAAGAAATATAAACTAGTGACTGTCGCTTTAAGTTCAAAGAAAATTGTTTAGCATACAACCCTTATTTGCGTCGTTTAGTTTATAGCTGTCTATTCAAACGTTTAAGGGTTGAGTTAGTTAGCATTTTGTTGCTATTGTACAGCAAATTTAGTCGTTTTGCAAGATTTTATTGCAACTAGGTAACTTTTAGCAAGTTTTACAGACGCTACTCGCACAATGCATTTTTAATGGTTTGTGCGCCGCGGAAAAAATGAAAGCTATCACTAAGCGGAAAAATTGCAACCGTAATGGAAATTATTATTTTAAATTGTTTAGTTGTTTTTGTGATCTAATTTCTTTTAATAGATCAATGATCTCATTACTTCTAATAGATTAAGGCATAAACTATTGTATAGTTAGCGAAAGTAAAATGAATAGATTTCAAAAAAAGAAGTTTAGCATAGAACCTTTATTTGCGTCGTTTTGTTCAAATGTTTAATTTTAGAGAATGCTTAGCCCCAACTATGAATATTACTATTTGGTAAATGTATTTATTTTATAAGGAACACCAACAGCTATGTAACTAACTGAAAAAATAGGTAAATAAATAACAGAAACCCAATAATAGCTTTTCATGATTAGCCGTTGAGTAACATTATAATTTTTTTAGAACACTAGCAAGCAACAAGCAAATACAAAACTAAAAAAACCGGTCAAGTGCGAGTCGGACTCGCGCACCGAGGGTTCCGTACAAACCTGCAAGGTTTACAAAGTTCGTTCATTACGACAATCGAGTCATAACTATGGTATTTTTATTATATTTTGTATATTATATTATAAATATATATTTTGTAATGTAACTAAAAATTTAAGGTTTTCGGAATTTTTCCTTTACGTGTGCTATAAAACGTTGCTTCATGCCAAATTTCAAGATTCTAGGTCGACTGGAAGTACCCTTTAGGTTTTGATTCCCTTGCGAGTACTTGCGAGTTTCAAAATATGCAGCTTAAATTGCTGTTTCTTTTGATTGCGTTGACATAGAAGTTTGATTTTGTTACAGCTTAAAGGTATTATAGACCTGAGTATTTGGTATGAATTTCAATTTAATACCTCTACGCGTTTATGAGGAAATGGGTAGTAAGTTTAAAATTATTAAAAAAATATATATTATGTGATGTAACTAAAAATTTATGGTTTTCGTAATTTTTCCTTTATCTATGCTATAAGACGTTGCTTCGTACCAAATTTCAAGATTCTGAGTTCACGGGAAGCACCCTGTAGGTTTTGATTCCCTTGCAAGTGTCGAAAATTTGCGGCATAAACGGCTGTATCTTTTGATTGCGTTGGCTTAGAAGTATGATTTTTTCACAGCTTCAAGGGACAGTAGACCTGAGTAATTGATATAAATTTCAGCTTCATACCTCCACGCGTTCCTGAGAAAAAGGGTCTTGACAGACGGACGGACAGACGGACAACAAAGTGATCCTATAAGGGTTCCGTTTTTTCCTTTTGAGGTACGGAACCCTAAAAAAAATTAGTCGTTTTACAATTTAATATTTTTATTAGACAGATGTTTCGAGCGCTTGTATCACGTGCACGCACTTAGCATAGCACGTGATACGCGATTGACGCATAGGGCGCAAAGGTCTAGGCGGAAAAATGTTACCGCAACGAAATTATTTTTTATATTTTAAACAAAAAGTTAAAATTAATACAGTTAATTTATTTTCCGTCGATGATTAAAAAAGTCGGATTATTAGAGCTCTAATTTTTTTATGGTATCTACTTGATTTTTTTATATAAATGTATTTGCTTCTGTGGTTTTCCTGTAAAAAATACTGACAATTAGCAGTGTCGTTGCGTGATGTTAATTGATTTATAAAACGAGAAAAAATGACAAACGATTTTTTTAGTTGTACGATTTATTTTTAAACATCCTCTATTTATGGAAATGTCATAAGAATAATTTGTAACTGTCTTTTAAAACGTTTATTGCACTTTGTTTTTCTGCACAAGATATTTATAGTATTCATCCTATTAATAATAATTACGTGACAGTTTGTTTTTGGATGTGTAGAGAAGCAAATGTAAAGATGAATGATTCAAAGATTCAAAGATTTATTTGACTTCAATATGGTTACAAAGGTGTTACAGATAATAAAGGAGCTAAGCAAATTTAATTACTACAAAATGACGTTTAAATTATAAGACGTGAGTAAAAATAACTACATACATAGTTAAAACAGTTAAGTACGTTTACAGTCGCAAAATTCTTTCAGTGAATTAAAAGAGTCTTCAACTAACCACCTGTACAAAACCGTTTGGGAACGACTCATCGGTAGTTCCATAATTTTATCGGGAATCTTATTATATATACTTATACACATAGGGTAGTAGCTTCGTTCCACATATCCATACAAACTTTTACAGCTGTTATAGAAATCAATTCCTATTTCCCTTGGTTACGACATCACCTGTGAACTGCTGGACCTATTAGCATATTCTTTTTTTGTTTTAATAGTTACTGTCACGAAGAGGTTTTAATGAAAAAAGAAAATAAGAATGTTGGGTGGAAAATTAAAAAAAAAGTTCATTGGCTAACATTTCTAATGTAACCTTACAACTTGACAGTTTAAGGTTTGTACGCGATGGACATATTGTATGGAATTGTCTATGAAAACTTTTTAACCAGTGGGAAGTTGAGGCGGGCGGTTAACTACTTTATGATAATAACTAAGATGTCAGTCAGTGTGCGCTGATGGTTATAAGTAAATAATATTTCAACGCACACGATCATCATGGATCTACTATCATATTTTTTACTTTTCATTCATAAGTCATTTTCAATTTCAGAGAAAGGAAAAGACCAAACAGACGTCATAAAAAGAGTTCGACAGAAAAAATATCATTTTTCTTAAGACTGTGTTACAGACAGACAATTGTGGCAGTTCACGTCTAAATTATTATTGATTAATATTTAAAAGTTATGAGTGACACAGTCTAGGACTAATGTACTTAGTTATTTTTGTACACACGGCTACTTATCAAGCTATACAAATCCAGTATAAGCTGACCTCTCATAGTACGGAAATCCTATACAATTCCAGATCAGCTTATATTCGAAATTTATAGCTTGCTGTGTCGCCGTGTGTACACATTATATTGCAACAACTAACAGCTAATAAAGATTACTTGTACATTCCACAGGCCAGTGGCGTGGTCGGTAAGATACTCGCTTTTCACGCCGCAAGTCGTGGGTTCAATTTCTACCCAAGTCAATCTGGGTGTAATTATCTATACTTAAGTATGTATTTACGAAACAAAAGTATTATATGTAGTATATTACCAGTTAACTGGTCTCCATAGTACAAGCTCTGCTTAGTTTGGAAATCCGTGTGTTAATGTCCCACTATATTATTATTTTCTAAATATTTTTTGGTTCATTAAACTAACCGTAAGTAGTATTATCATAGATTTACGCGTATATCACACATTGGAATAAAACTACTTTATAACGAATTTTATCGCGGTTTATTTTAGATTTTAGATCCCAACGTTTGAAAGTCTTTTCAGACTTCATGTTCACGGGTAGACCATCCGTTATAAAGCAGTTTTATTTCAATAACCGTAAGTACTCAGTTTTTTAGTACTAGAATAACATTTCAAATGAAGAAATAACTAAGCTATGCAATGTTAAATATTTATTTTGATAACCTACTCATAATTACCTAAGCCCTTAAGACAGCGAGACAGTAACATGGAATTGCTTAATTTAAATACATAATTACGAAATCATTGGCCTAGCAAGATTGATCTTAATTATAGAGAAAATTGATTTATAACCATGCAGGTGTAATTAAATTACCTACTTATTAATGATTGAGTGTAATATACTAACTAGATTCATGTGGTATTAATATGGTAAATGTTTGAGTGTTCGACCATCTTTATCATATCAACTTTCAAATAAAAAACAGAATCAATAATTATTTATCCGTATAGACGTTACGAGAGAAGAAGACATTTTTTTATATCCTTTGTCTTGCGCTTGACCACAACTTGCAGACGTTAGAACGCGCTTAACCAGTAAATACCGATTCACCCGTGACTTGAAGACAGGTAGATTATAGCTATCGGGAAACAGAGATGCCGGCAGCGAATTCTACAACTTGACAGTTCGCTCAATAAAAGTGGAGCCAAAGCGCTTTGTGTGTACCCGTGGAATTTCCACCATATATCGATGGCGCACAGCCGTACATGTCCGATGATAGAATGGAGATGGGGGAATAAGTTTTGGATAAAATTAAAAATTTGAACTTTGTTTTGATTTCATAAATAAATCACATTTGTGATTTTTAAATGTCCTTAAACTCATTGATTTCAAAGGTAACTCTTGTAACTAGCAAAAGTATAAATGCAAGAAATCTAATCAGATATCTGGGGTAAAAGGCGTTGTCAAGTCCCAAGGTTCCGTATCATCAGTATAAACAAAGATATTCATAACAGTAGCATCAAACTAGCGACCTCCTTACAAAAACAGACCACTCGACCCATTTTTGTGCCAAGCCACAAACATTTTTAACACGATAGCGCTAGTTTCATAGCACAAACCTTAATGACCATTACGGATAGTAATCACCCGACCTCGACGTTAACCTTGGATTTCTGAACTCATCTCACACTAAAAAGATCTTAAAATAGTACTGTCCCCACAAATAATGACTCGAGATGGCTGTATGCCAATAACTAGTATTATCAGTTCGGCCGGAAGGTAAAATCACCAATTGCCAGCTAAAATGTAGTATTAATTTTATTTTAGTGTATTTTTTATTTAAATTAGTTTATACTAGCGACCCGTCCCAGCTTCGCACGGGCGCAATGTGTTATACTTATAAACCTTCCTCTGAAACCACTCAATCTATTAAAAAAAACCGCATCAAAATCCGTTGGGTAGTTATAAAGATCTAAGCATACATAGGGACATAGGGACAGAAAAAGCGACTTTGTTTTATACTATGTAGTGATAGTATTGTCTTAGATTTACGCGAATATCACTCATTAAAATAAAACTACTTTTTAATGGATTTTATCGCGATTTATTTTAGATTTTAGATCCCGACGTTTCAGTCTTTTTTCAGTTTTTTGTCCACCCGTGAACATGAAGTTTGAAAAGACTTTGAAACGTCGGGATCTAACGCTAAAATAAACCGCGATAAAATCCGTTAAAAAGTAGTTTCATTTCAATAAATTAGTTTACATAATTTGGCAGCAGTAGGTATGATATTTGTTCTCAGGTTGAAATATTTGAAATAAGTCACAGTAAATTTATCTCATCTTTGCACAAATTAAATGCACCTGCCTAATCAAGTCCTTGCTAAATAGGTACTAATATCTTAATATTGAATTATTGTCATATTTACCATATATTTTTCCTTACCTTCACTTACACTCTCAAGCTGTATAAATATTGGAAGCTGTGTACAGATGTAATTGGAGTGCAGATTTAGAAATGTTACTATGTAAAAAGCTTTTTTTATAATTACTAATTGATCTGTGTTCTGTAACTGTACCATTTGATAAATAAATAAATAAATAAATATATCATTAAATCATACTTTTTTTGTTACCTTCGTTCTTTGCCTGGGCCTATAATTAAAAAAATGTTATGCAAACTAGTTGTCACTTCAACCCTTTTTTTCCACTACTCTCAACTATCCTTTAAGTTGAGACTTTAGGTCTTAATCCCCACACGCTGGCCAAGTGTAGGTTGGTGGATGTCACATGTCCTCGAATGATTAGTTCTTTGACATGCCGGTTTCCTCACGATATTTTCTTTCACCGATATTGAGCAGCGGAGATGAAACAAAACACACAAAGATGTGTGGGGCACGACTAGAATTCGAACCCGCGACCTTATTTTTCTAAGGCGAGGCCCGTACCGCTGCGCCACCGCTGCTCCGCAAACTATGTTGTATGACATTTCAAATGCAAAAAATTATCATATCATCATAAAGTATTTTCTTTTAATTATGAGAATACTTTACAATTTTGAAGTAATTAAAGAAAATAGACGAAAATTTAACTACCATTCTTTTTTTTATTTCTAAACATTGTAAGGCCCAAAATTTTTTCAACAAGACTTTTAGTAACTAGCTCTGGTCTAGTTTTTTTTTTTAAATTGAATAATCATAAAACCGGCTTTGAGTTAGGATTGATGCTGTGCAAAATGCTGAAAATTGGTATTTAGTGAAGAATCGTGAGTAATAGAATACATACATACAGGTACATGCTTTAAAATTAGTAGGTTTTATTATTGTTTCTTATAGATACTTGGTCTCTGAAGGATCGAATACGAAATGAAGTAATCCGACAGAGAACTAAGGTAATCGACATAGCTCACCGGATAAGTAAGCTGAAGTGGCAGTGACAACTGCTGGGGTAAACGAGTTCTTGAGTGGAGATCACGAATTGGCAAACGAAACATAGGACGCCCTGAGACTAGGTGGAGTGACGATCTCAGCAAGGCGGCCGGCAAGAACTGGATGGGAAAAACTCAGTGGCGTACTTTAGGAGAGGCCAATGTCCAGCAATGGACTAAAATGGGATGATGATGTTATAGATACCTAATTTGCAGTACAAATTGTATAGGGACGAAAACTGGCTAGTTTACCCTATAATAATTCCCACGTGTACACAGAAACCATAAATAAAAGATTCCAAAAGCCAACAGATGCTTTCATTATAAATTAGGATCTCAAATTTTATTTATTTCTCTTAACACTTTTACATTATACCACCTTTACAGCTTTGGTTTAAACACAAGCTTTAAATATCCATTATAAGCTGACCTCTCTTTGTATGAAACTCCTATACAATCTGAGATCAGCATAAACTGAGACTGTACAGCTCAATGTGTAGCTGTGTGAACTAGCTTACAGAAACATTACTCATATCATAAAACATAATTTGCTGTCGTTTGTGGTTGTTGCCTGTAACCCATGTGCGCGCATTAAACTGTGCAGGACAGCCCCTCGTTTGGACTTTTTTCTAGTTTTTTCTTCTGTCCGATCTGGGTATACTTTGCCCAGCAGCTCGCGGTTCGATTTAATCCGCGTCCCGGACAATCTTTGTGTAACAAAAAAAAATTGATTCGATGTCGTTGGTTAAGGGACTACCCTCCGTGCCTCGACACATGGTCTAAACATCTCGGCTACTGGTGCGTTACAGGTTTCGAGTTCTGATGGGAGTCGAACGTTTAATTTGGTACCTGGCCGCAACAGGTTAGGCTAGAAGCCGACCTCAATGGAATTGGAAAAAGGGCAAGGAAAATTACAACGATGACACTTATACAGGTTTACAATAATTAACACCAAGCAACAACCCTCTCATAACATTAGGCCCGCACCAGTAAAGAAAGATGCTACAACTTTTTGTAAGTGTGCGTGAGCATGTAAAAGTGTGCTATATGTGGTTACCCCCTTTCCCCAAATTTGCTGAAAGATTTTAGTACTAGAAGTTGCGTATGACACTTCCCTGTTAAATGTTCTAAATATCAGACGCACATCAGCATTACGCGACCGATCGCGTGTAGTTGCGATACGCGATTTATGGAATTGTACCTTAAGACTTCTATCATAATAAACAAAGTCGAATGCATCAGGAAACGGAATTCTCGACCACATGTTTGTTACAAGTTCGTTGTGTTGATAAGATGCGCTTCTTATAGTGCATTTAATGTCAATATCACGGGCACTGGCAACGCACCAAGATAAATATACTTACTCGGTAGAAGCCAAAGATGTTACAATTAAAAATATCTAGATAGGTTACAGACACTTTTTAAGGCTTACAAATATAAAAAACCTACCTCGGCGATCTAGTGGTAAGCGTGCTCGCTTAATAACCACGAGGTCCCGGGTACGATTCCTAGGTGAAGGAAAAATTTAATTAAAAATTACATTATTAATCGTGCCCATGAACCGCAATAGGATCGCCCCCTATTACGTATGGAAAAATGAGTGATACTCACCTCTGCCTATACCTTTGGGTAATACAGATGTGAGCGCTATAATAATAATAATATAGTGGGACATTAACACACACTGTCATCTGATCCCACACTTAGCAGAACTTGTACTATGGAAACTAGATAACTGGTAATATTATTATACTACATAATATAATACTTCTCTTTTGTAAATATTTACTAAATATAGATAAGTATGAATGCAATGAGGAGTTTTTAGTACGTATATACAAAAATTAAAAGGTCTACACTTTTGAGTAAATTATTTCATCGCTGGTTAATATTTTTGAAGGAAAACGTATAAGAACTAACCATTTAAGGACATTAAACATCTACTGTCCCTGAATTGGCAAGCGTGTGCGAATTGAAGTCTAAACCAGAGAAGATCAACCGCTGCGCCACCACTGCTCAGTTACTTAATAGTACATAGTTAAGTATTGAAGAATGTAGGTACACTCTTCAATTATAAAGTAAAATAACACTTAAGAATAATAAAGGAAAAATTGAAGATCTCATTAGAAATATAATCTCATAAAATCGTGTTATCTGATGTCGAGCCAACAGTACTGCTTCGAGATAAAAGAATTGAGACTCTACTCCTGTATTTTTCTTTGATTATAACTAATTATGGACAAGACTTTATTTTTTTAATTCTATAATAAGCATGCGTTTGATCACAACTTGCCTGATCTTTAGCAATAATATAGTCTAAGATGTAGTAAATTAATCCTGTAAACACCAATCCACTCGTAATTTGAAAACATGCAGATTATAGCTATCGGAAAAATAAAATACATCATAATTCATTTAGGCGTTTTCAACAGAGGCTACATTTTTCAAATTTCGAGATGTTGGCCTTAGATTGCTGTGATAGACTCGTAAATCATTTTTTAAAAGATGTTAGAAAATTGGAACAAATATGAGCCGCTACTAAAAAATTTATGTCGCGGTAGTTTAGAAAAATCTTACCTACTATTATCGATTCTTGATCGAAGGTTCGAATTCTTGATTTGACAAAGACAGGACTCACAAAATCAAATGATAAAAAAGAAACACCTAAAAAGAGAAAAAAAACTTAAAAATAATTAAAAAAAAGAGTAAGTGTGGCCTAACAGAGTCAAACATGGACATTACTCAATAAACACTGTGAGTACCTACTAGAGGCGACCCACAACACTGATATATGCGACATTAACACACATGGCCATCTGATCCCAAACTAAGCAGAGCTTGTAGTACAAGTAATAATAATATAGTGGGACATTAACACACGGTCATCTGATCCCAAACTAAGCAAAGCTGGTACTATGGCAACCAGATAGCTGATAATATAACTATATACTACGTATAATACTTTTCTTTTGTAAATACATACTTAAATATAGATAATCACACCCAGACTCAAGACAATCACGTGTTCATCACACAAATGTCTGACTAGGGTGGGATTCAAATTTTTGTTTTCGAATGATTAGTATTACGTACGGAAAACCGAACATACGAGTAACGCCTGCAAATAGTAGGGCGTCTGAAATCCAATATTGGAAAACGATTTAAAGTAGCAGGTATAAGGATAGGTACATTTTGTTCTTTCGTAAAAATGTACAATTCAATGTATGTCTCTTGCTAGTCCAGTGGTGTGTTCGGTTAATAATCATGATGTTCCCGGTTCAAAACTCGGGTCGAGAAAAAAAATTGATAGTACCCAGGATAGGACAGTAAGACAGAATAGCAAGCTAGTAAAAATATATTGCATTAGATTTTCCTCAAAACAGCTGTTGTTCCCAATGACGGGTGGGGTGATATTCAACTCTGTCTACACGTTCTGGTAATATAGGCATGGGCGCTATGTAATATAGAAATAGGTACAAAAATATACGCCAGTTTATAGGTAAGAGTGATACATATCCGTCACGTCGTCATAACGTTAACGTATCTTGTCGGACGTCACGGTGGCGTCCTATATTCATATTTATATCAAAACGTCCGACATCTCACACTAAAGTGCGGAATAAGCTTAAAATATACAATGTAAACATTAAGAACACCTAATAAATATAAATAACATCTCAATTTAAATCACTTCACTTCACTTGAACCCTTTTTAGTGTCCTACTCCTGGGCACGGGTCTTCTCTTAACTATTTAACGAGTTGAGAGAGTTTAAGCCATGATCCACACACGCTGATTAAGTGCGGGTTGGTGGATGTCACATAACATGGAAATATTAGTTCTTATCAAATCAAAATCAAATCAATCAAATATATTTATTATAACAAGTAACAATACACATACCGGTCTTATACATACCGGTTTCCTCACGATGTTTTCCTTCACCGATATTGTACTTACAGCGGCGATGTAACAAAAATGTGTGGGAGCGACTGGGAATCGAACCCGCGACCTTATATTGCTAAGGCGAGGCCCGTACCGCTTTGCCACCGCTGTTCTAAATTTAAATACCTCTGTGTTATTGTAGAAAAAAGGCAAAGTTATGTGATAGGCAAGAGGAGAGTTTGACAGTTAAATTAAGTATGAGACTTAATTTAGAGTATTTTTATAGCTCGGCTTGTGACTAAGCTTTTTATTTTAATTTATCTAAGGGTTTCTGGTTGGTTCCCGGATTTCGGCACCTATTTACGGTTGGAATAAACCAATGATTGCTGAAAATAAATTATACTACAAACCTACATACCAGTGGAAAAGGGTGGAAGCCTGAAAAAGGGAAGCCGGAGCAAAGAAAGTTCTTACTTAGAAAAATAATATCTTTTCACTGCCGTCACCGGTCGTTCTTCTATTTGATGTTATACTTATTTTTGTTGCTATTGAGAACTTTTAGGCGTTACATATTATTAGGTATGTGATATTGACCATTCCCTAAAGGTCAGAAGGGAATTGGCTTGTATGGTAACTTCTGTAGTCGAGCGGTGTACGGGCTGATTCGCTGGTTCGATTTCCACTTTGGACTATTTTTGTGTAACACCAAAGATTTGTTTCGGTGTCTGTTTAGTTGAGGGGCTAGACACAATCCAGGTTAACATTTAAAAAATCTATGACAATCGTTACAGGTAGTCAGGAGCCCGATATATATTGACACCTGGTCTGCTGGTCGAGTGTTCGCGGGTTTCGAGGTCAGATGATAGTCACTCATTTAAGTCTGGTAGCTAGCCGCAATTGGGTTGTTGAAAAAAAAAATAGATTTTTCTTATGTATTTTAAAACTATATTACTAATAATATTGATATTTAATACAAAAAACTCGAATTTTTTTTTCTCAATAAATTGTGAACAATTAAAAATTTATGAAATATCAAAAATCACGTGACTATAAACGCGCCATAATTGGTCACCATTGTTGTGACGTCATAACGATATAGCCATTTAGTAACAGTATACGCGGTCTTATTAAACTGCGCCCCACTCTGTGGTGTCCAGTTACAACCTGGGAAACCAACTGCAATGAGTGAAAACTAACATTATGACGTCACACGCGCTCGGGTTTGTTCGGGAGTGGTCGGCGTGTCTTCGGTACTGGATTCAAAAATGAATTTTTATTTTTAAATAACTTTTGAACTATTGCGAAAAAAACGAAAAATATGTTAGATCTTTTTTTTATCACAAAAAAAAATGTTATACAAAAACTCAATTGGTTTGACTGTGAGCAGACCTCAATAGTAATGGGAAACAGGCGTCTCAGCCACATTATCTCTTGTAAAACCACGTGTCTACAAATATCCACGCGTCCGCGAAACAACTACTTTTGCCCTTAATGGGTATTGTGACGACCCCACCTACTCGCGCAGGCTGGTTGTCATAGTTTTAAACCCTACCTAAACTAGATACCTAGATTGACAGAAATGAACCTACCTAGCTCGTATAGTAAAGCCTAACATTCCCACAGTGCCTACTCTCTTAATATTCAGTTTGATAGATCCCAGATCTAACGTAAATAAGTACCTACAAATTAGCCCACTAGAAAAGCCTTATATGTACCAGTTAAATATCTATTTGGTATGATTTAGTGTACTTACTTAAACTCTAAATGCATGTGCTCGAAGAATGAGGTGATATAGACTATTACACCGACTTGACTATGATTTGTGTTACTTTAAGAAAGGTTTACCTGCCTAAATAAGCCTGAAAGACCTTTGATCTACTAGGGGTATTGGGGTGATGAAATGATAAGACATAAATTTGTTTATAGTCCGTTAGCAAATAGACCCTCAGGAGAGGATCGGCAATGACTCTACCATGACTTTGGAAAGTTAGTTTCGGGAAAAAGTCACAAAAAACCCAGGACTTATATATTAAAAGAATATCAATATTGATACACTGTAAAATTACAGTATTATAATAATAATAAACTTGTCAGTACCTTATCTCATACATCGTATACAATGCTATTATCATCCTCTACTCTATAATCCCTTAGTATTTACACGCTACGTCTATGAACTGTACATATAATAAACAACAACAGTCACATTAACTGATCAGAGCATGTGGTTGTGTGGATGAAACGTAGGGCAAAACAAATAGTACTATTATTAATAATATGATGATAGGTGTACGCACATTCTACCACTTGCTCTGGCAAAGGTATTATACTTAGCTTTACTCTGGCGCTTGGTACAGCTTTCGTCTTTCAACTTCTCGTCACAATAACTGATTCTACTTTATTTATTAAATTAACACATTGATAATACAAATACTATTACTACATCGATAATACAACAACACACACTATAGTTTAGGCCCAAACTTCACATAGATTTAGTACTTAGTTTAAGATATACTAATACGCGTCTTAACACAAAGACTCTACTTCGCAACCTCTCAGACCGACAACGAAACCAAGATTAGTTTTCCCAAAATTAGCACGCCACCGCCGGGACCCGCGTAGTCCCCACTCTCATCCTTCTCGCGTGGCGTCCTTACACGTTCCCACGATTTCTCCAAATTCTTAGTAACAAAAAATATTACAATCTTAAGTAATTTGTAAACTGCCGCCATCTGCAAGCAATAACCGATGTCTTCGCAGCGTCGGTGATTGTAACCCGAGACTAATGTTGTTTGAATTCTGTAAATTTCTAATGGCTGTCCGACAAACTTATTGTTTTTAGAACCAATTGTTCACAGCATTCGGCCTTTATTACTAACATCTGCAAAAAGAGCGATATTCTTAGTATTTTGTATAGGGTGAGGGATGTTGTAATGGATACCTATTTGGTTCCATCACAGTATAATGTAGTAAGCATGTAAAATAAACTTCCAAATAATATTAGGGAAATGACTATTAACAAATTTAAAATAATTGTAAAGACTAAGTTATGTAAGAAAGCGTATGATAAAATTTCAGACTATCTAATGGATAAAAACGTTTGCAATTAGGCCGCTCTAATACAACACATTAAACAAAATGTAATAGATGTAAGTACTTCTTTAAAAAAAAAGAAAAAAGCCTACTGAGTTTTTTGGCAGTGTTTCTCAGTAGTTGCCAGTCATTCACTGCACGGAAGGAAAAGAAATTGGACTGTTTCCATGTAGACTCGCGTCTCAAAAAAAAATTAAGCATATTTTCATTTACATGTAAATATTCATCTGTGATGTGGAACTATTTAGGTAGGCAAAGCGCTTATTCATAATAGTAACCATTTGTTTCAGGCTAGAAAGCCCATATAAAATATTAAGTTAAAATATTAACAAAAAAAACCGACTTCATGGATGCCATTCTCAGAACTAAACCAAACTGAAATGGGACCACACGGGAAGCATCAGCTTACAATAAAAAAAAATTATCAAAATCGGTTCACCCATTCGAAAGTTCTGAGGTAACAAACATAAAAAAAACATACAGTCGAATTGATAACCTCCTCCTTTTAGAAGTCGGTTAAATATAACACTATACACAAATACAATATTAAATTCCATCAAATCTAAATATTGGAAATAGAATACAAAATATTTAATTTTTTCCACGCTACTGAACTCGTGACCTATTCTTCTCGACCGCCGATCAGGGAGCAGTGCTTGAGTGGACCACGAGCTCCGGCCGGCGCGGCGGCGCACCCCCGCGTTGAAGCATACACTTTGTAGGTAGACAGATTTTTCGACATACCTTAAATCTAACTTATTTAAATCAACATTCACTACAATTTTTAACCTCTGAAATGAGGGCAAGAGCTATATTTCTTTCATCCAGAAATATCTACAGCGTGTTGTAAAGTGTGTAAAGTGTGCTATGTTACGGCCTCGAAAAGCATTTCACTTTGAGACGGCTTTTAAAAGAGACATTTTTATTCCGCCGCTGAATTTGCAAGTTGATAAAACTGGTGCATTTTATAACAGTTTTTTAATTTAAAATGTCCAGACGTAACATTTTTGCTTAGTTACGGTAGTGTTTTTAAATTTATTACAGTTGATTTTTTATTCGTCTTTTGATGTGAGATTAAATTGTTTCGCACAAACGATTTGCAAAACATTTGGATGCCATAAGCAAGAGAAGGGGGAAATAGCGCTAACAATACCTATAACCTGCTCGTATCTTTGGGAGGGGTCAGCTAAATACCAACTCGAGGCGTTGGAGTCTATTGAAAGGCGAGCCAAGAGGCTTATTGGCAACGAATCCCTCGTCAAGGCTAAGTTGCAAAGCCTCGAACATCGCCGCATGGTTGCTAGTCTTTCGGTCTTTTATCGGATACACTTCGGAGAGTGTGCGTTGGAATTACACAATCTTATTCCCCATATTTCCGTTATATGGTGGAAATTTCACAGGCACGCACAATGCGCTTTGCTTCCACTTTTATTGTGCGAACTGCCAAGTTATGGAATTCGTTGCCGGCATCTCTGTTTCCAGATAGCTATAATCTACCTGTCTTCAAATTACGAGTGAATCGGTATTTATTAGGTAAGCGCGTTCCATCGTAGACTGCAACATTGCTTCACATCAGGCAAGTTGTGGTCAAGCGCAAACCTATTATAGAATAAAAAATAAAAAACCCACCTGAGAACTACGTTTACCATTGGTGTCCCAGTGTTTTTGTTGCAACTGGTTTTTGTTAACAATTTCGTTCGCGTGTTACACTCCAAGGGAACACCACGATTAAATTATTGTACATATCAATTTAGAGAATTAAATATATATGATTAGGGTTATAATTAAATCTATTCAGTAATATTGTTTTATAGCAAAAAATAAAATTTATGCCAAATGTTAGGTATACTTACTACAAAATCAAAACCGGTCAAGTGCGAGTCGGACTCGCGCACCGAGGGTTCCGTACAAACCTGCAAGGTTTACAAAGTTCGTTCATTACGACAATCGAGTCATAACTATGGTATTTTTATTATATTTTGTATATTATATTATAAATATATATTTTGTAATGTAACTAAAAATTTAAAGTTTTCGGAATTTTTCCTTTATGTGTGCTATAAAACGTTGCTTCATGCCGACTGGAAGTACCCTTTAGGTTTTGATTCCCTTGCGAGTACTTGCGAGTTTCAAAATATGCAGCTTAAATTGCTGTTTCTTTTGATTGCGTTGACATAGAAGTTTGATTTTGTTACAGCTTAAAGGTATTATAGACCTGAGTATTTGGTATGAATTTCAATTTAATACCTCTACGCGTTTATGAGGAAATGGGTAGTAAGTTTAAAATTATAAAAAAAAAATATATTATGTTATGTAACAAAAAATTTATGGTTTTCGTAATTTTTCCTTTATCTATGCTATAAGACGTTGCTTCGTACCAAATTTCAAGATTCTGAGTTCACGGGAAGCACCCTGTAGGTTTTGATTCCCTTGCAAGTGTCGAAAATTTGCGGCATAAATGGCTGTATCTTTTGATTGCGTTGGCTTAGAAGTTTGATTTTTTCACAGCTTCAAGGGACAGTAGACCTGAGTAATTGTTATAAATTTCAGCTTCATACCTCCACGCGTTCCTGAGAAAAAGGGTCTTGACAGACGGACGGACAGACGGACAATAAAGTGATCCTATAAGGGTTCCGTTTTTTCCTTTTGAGGTACGGAACCCTAAAAATTACAAGTAGCTAAAAATACTTTGATTTTATTATATAACAGTAGGTCGATGTCGAAAATTCTTTCATTTTCTAGGATGTGGTAAGGTGTGCGCTGCTTTAAGCCTTTTTAGAATCTCACTGATGAGTATTTTTATTTATCATAACAGGCAATTAACGCGCTCACCTTTATTTTGGCTGTACATTTCGACACGGGTTGCACCGGTCGTGGTCACAAGCAAGAGGTGAGCGCGTTAATTGCCCGTTATGATAAATATAAATATTACTAATGCAACGCAAAAATTTAAAAGTTTTTTACCCACTGATGAGCACGGGTCTTCTATCAACTAGTAGAGTTGGTGGATGTCATATATCCTTGAATGATTTGACTTGTTGATTTAGGAATTCCAGTTTCCTCGCAATGTCTTCACTGATATTGAACAGTGACGGTAAAATAATCTACACAAAGATATGTTGGCGCGATTGGGGATTGAACCTGCGCCCTTATATTCCCAAGACAAGACCGATACTGCTGTGCCACCGCTGCTATATATCGTGTATATATATTGTGGTAAAATAATCTTAACTTATTCTACTAATAGTTTCTAAATTCCCTAATACTAACAACAAGCAAATATTTTAAGGAGTATATACCTATGTTTACCGATCCTCTTGACTTGAGTAATTTCCTCCACTCGTCCGTACTTGACGCTGCCTCTTTTACGCTATTATACGTTTAAACGTTCAGTTTAATTAAATATTTTCAAGTGCTATTAGAGCAACCTGTACAGAAAATCTTGATTCAAATAAATTTTTCGTTATTAAATAATTAAATCATGATAAAATTTTTGAAATAAGATTGCGGCTGACTGTCCATACTAAATATTTTGTTATTATTTCATCAAAATATGTACCGTCGGTTACAAAAGTTGATTATCAGAATCAAAATTACAAAAAGTGTTGAACCCATGTCTTGTGACGATAGGCGGAAAAAAACATGTCGTTAGTAGTTTGAAATGAAATGAAAATGAAAATATGCTTTATGTTTTTGAGACGCGAGTCTACTTAAAAATAGTCCAATTTCTTTTTCTACCGTGCAGTGAATGACTGGCAACTACTGAGAAACACTGCCAAAAAACACAATAAAGGGCCACATAACTTTTATTTGTAATATGGAATTTTTTAATTAACTTTTGTAGTTGTTAATTTCAAATCCGCATCAGTTGATCCATGGGGCCGAAAAACCGGATAAACAAACTTTTCCGTTCATATATTTGTTTCTAATTATCGTTATCCTATAATAGTTTTGAGCTTGACCACCACTTGCCTAACGTGAAGCAATGCTGTAGTCTACGATGGATCGCGCTTACCCAATAAATACCAATTCACTCGTGACTTAAAGACGAGTAGATTATATAGCTATCGGGAAACAGAAATGAACGAATAAACTAGAAAATCATCAATAAAAAAGCAAATACAGAATGAAAATAATCCTACAAAATAAAATACGTAACCACTATTCAGTTCGCTAGTAGAATAAAGCATCTATTTCAATTCACCATCCAATTTAAAGAATATAAAACCACTTTTCCTCAGTCGTCGTAAATAATGGGGAAAATCAAACCGCGCTTGGCATTTTGTGAAATGAAATGTGAAGAAATATATCAGACCTACCTGTATCAATAAACATGCAGTTAATATGGTGAATTATGTAAAAAAAATCCTGCCAAAAGCGAGTTCATCTCGCACAGAGAGTTCCGTTTAATAGCAGGTAGTTTTGAGTAGTTAAACTTAAACAAAGGTCAGGTTGTGGGGTAAAATTAGTTTCGGGATTGAGTCAACTTCGCCTGTGGGAGTGCACCTTATCTGAATTCCCACACGTGATCCCCGGGTGGTGCAAATCAGGTGACAATTAACTTATTATGTTCAGGTACTGGTGGTACGCTTCGGCCGTGGTTAGTGACCACCTACTAGACAAAGCTATACCACCAAGCGGTCTGGTGACACCATGCAGAGAGGGTGGGTTGGAATTGTTGCTCCTTTAAGGTTTCTAACCATATGGAGGTTCATTTCACTGCCACCTTCTCACCGATAATCATTCGTAATCACGGGTGAATTGGTATACTGGGCTGGCGCGTTCCATCGTAGACCACACCATTGCTTAACATCAGGCAAGTTGTAGTCAAGCGCCAACATATCGAAGATTTTTTTATTTATTTCTTGCTTGTCAAATGAGGAAGTTTGTTATGAGGAACTAAAATTTGTATTACTGTTCTGTTGGTACGGTAGTGCCGGACAAGAGGACGCAACGAAAGTGCAGGGCATTACGTACGTCTTCATGACTTTCCAAGCGTTTCGTCGTAAACCTATTTCATTTGCCTAAAAAGTCTTTTCGTTGCCAAGTCGTAAAAGTCTTCACTAGGGTTCAATACTTCATTGATTGTCTATTTTATAACTATTTGGTCTTATTTTGTTTTAGTTTTAGTCTATTTTATAACTATTTAGTCTCATCTAATCTTTATATTATGGATGTGTAACCTTTGGTCACACAGTAATTTTAGCTGAGTGCCTTAAATGTCATTAAACTAAGTAATTCTCTGACGACCTAGTGGCGTGGTCAGTAAGGTTTTTGCTTTTCACGTCGCAGGTCGTGGGTTCGATTCCCACCCGAGACAAACATTAGTGATGAACTTTTGTGTTTGTGTCGAGTCTCGGTGTAAATATCTATTATAAGTATATATTTACAAAAGAAAAGCATTATATGTATAGTATATACCAGTTATCTGGTTTCCATAACACAAGCTCTGCTTAGCTTGGGACCAGATGACCGTGTGTGTTAATATGTCCCAGAATACCCAGAATACTTACCTATAATTAGCTTCAGATTCTGATGTAATTTCCATACTTATCATGTATGTTTTGTAATGAAGCTGTAGAGTTTGCTAATAAATAAATAAACTGTGCTTTACTTCGTTTTGAAGATAATTGTGAAAATAGAAAGAAATAGAAACCCTTTTTAACTCAGTATCTCCAATAGATTCGGAGATAAAGGGGAAATCATATATTTTTTAATTACACAAGTAGTCGGGGTGAAACTGATAAAAGCTTAAACGAGTTACCTACTCTTATTTTAATTTAAGGGTAACCTTGGCGGTGCATCTGATGAAGTTCTTTCCATTTGGCTCGATCTAGAGCAGCTTCTTTTACTTCCTTAAACGACATGACACCAACCTTTATTTGGTTCATATAACTTATCCTTGGCGTTCCTCTTCCACGCTTTCCTTCTATCTTTAAAGAGTTACTAGTAAACGTCTAATTGCTTATTCATTTCACTTTAACCTTGCTGGGTACGGGTCTTCTCTCAACTATCTTACGAGTTGAAGAGTTTAGGCCTTAATCTACACACGCTGGCCAAGTGCGGGTTCGTGTATATCACATGGCTTCGAATGATATTCTAAAACATGCCGGTTTCCTCACGATGTTTTCCTTCACGGATATTGAGCAGCGCTGATGAAATAATTCACACAAAAATGTGTGAACACGACTGGGATTCAAAACAACGCCCTTAATTATTTCAAAGGCGAGGCTTGTACCGCTACGCCAAAATAGCTAAAATCATCAATTTCCTGTGCATATAATACTCATTCAGAATTTACTGCATCTAAACATACGTCTCGTATTATTGTCTGCGATCTGCGACCTACATTCAGACGATTGTCCATTCATACCGGTGCACCAATCGGGGTGCTTTGTGGTATTGGAGATCTAATAGGCGCGCTTATGACGACGAGATTATTGATTCGTATGATATAGTGAAATAAAACTGTTTTGCAACGGATTTTATAGCGGTTTATTTTAGATTCTAGATCCCGAAGTTCAAAGTCTTTTCTGAAATCATGGTCACAGGTGGACTGAGGTGTTTGACGTCCAAAATTATGAATTACAATTATTACTGACTACCTAAAAATATTATTATTTAAGTTGCGATTCGATTTTAGCAAACTGAGGTTACAGTGTCTTGAATTCTAAGTTGTTAAATTATCAAATTCGATAAGGAAGATGCATATGTAGATAATATTCATTAAATTTTTTGTGACAAGATGTTAAAGAAACATAAATAATGAGCCTCTTCAACGTTTTCATTTTATAAATCTATATAAATAAAAATGAAACCCGTTTTCCGTTGTCACGACATCACGCGTGAACGGCTGGACCGATTTCGCTAATTCTTTTTTTAAATATTCCTTTAAGTACGAGGATGGTTCTTACGCAAAGAAAAATAAAAAAAGAAAATTTAGAAAGCAAAGAAGTGTCGAAACCGGTTTAGATACCTATTATTTATTATTGGTTATATTCGGTAGGTCTGAGACCCGGTAGATGGCACTGCTTTACCGGGCAGAACGACGTCTGCCGGGTCCGCTAGTACGAATAATAAATACGAATTTAAAGTTTGGTGAAATGGAACGTGTTTTAAATCATCATTCCACCGGTCAGGCCGTAGTGAAGTCATTCGTGACAAGTAGTTACCTAGGTAATACAAGGTGCCAGTCAGGAGACCATCACCTTCATCATCAGACTATCCTAATCCACTGCTGGACATAGGCCTCTCCTAAAGCACGCCACTGAGCACGATCCGCTGCTACTCTGATCCAGCTCTTACCAGCCACCTTGCAATGATCGTCACTCCACCTAGACTGATGGTGTCCTACGCTACGTTTGCCCATCCATGGTCTCCACTCAAGAACTTGTTTATCTCAACGGCTGTCGGTTCTGCGGCAGATATGACCGGCCCACAGCCACTTCAGCACTAATCCGGCGAGCAATATCAATTACTCTGGTTCTCTGTCGGATCACTTCATTGCGTATTCGATCCTTCAGAGAAACTCCAAGCATACCCCGACAAGTCAAGAGACCGACTGGCCTTTTTTTGCCTAAATTTAAAAATTTTAATATAACAAGTATTTTAAACTACAATGTGTGACTTATCAAACGAAAGGGAAATAATACATATAAATAGAAATCATTAATTTCTGAGAAATTATATTTTTTTATAATTTTGATTTACATAAATAGACGAAAGTTGACTGTTTCCCATAGTTACCGAAATAAAATTATATTTTTATTTTCTTATTTAGCCCTAACAAAGAATAAAATGACCATTGTTTAAAATTCGCCTGGGTAGGTACCTATATCTACTAGGCATTCTTAAAAGCCAATAATAGGCCCGAGTGACGTTATTAGAATATTGAAACCATTTTAGCGCGAAAATGAAACTGTCACGTTGAGATCGCAGTTTTTGCTAATAATTTTATTTTTTTAATATACTCCTGGTTTATCCTACATCAAATTCATTCAAAATTAAGTAAAAATAAATAAAAATATACTTCTTCTTATACTAAACTAGCTGTAATACCCGGCTTCGCTCGGGAGTTGATATGAGGTTACGTGGTAGTTGAAATAAAAAAATAAACTATGACGTAAAAAGTAAAAAATATATATATATTGAAAACATATATATTTACATGTATTTACATTATCATGGATATATATATTTACATGTATATTTAAACATATATATTTACATGTATTTACATTTTCTCATTATTTATACTACTTGTTTATAAACAACATTTTTCATTTTATTGTCCGGGGTATATATATATAAATTTTTCGAATTTCCTACTCTTGAGCAAGCTACATAAAGCTGACCGTGAGAGAAGCAGGATTCTTTGAGGTTGATGCCACAATATTTTAAAGTTTGCCCTTGCGCTTTGTTAATTGTAAAACTAAAGGCTAATTTAATTGGAAACTGCAATCTTTTAAATTGAAATGGCAATTCAGAAGAGATCAGTGGTATTCTAGGTATAAATACTGTGTGTCCTTTGTTCTTTCCAGAAATAAGTTCAGCTTCAATGATATTATTCGATAGCTGTTTTACGATCATCCTCGTTCCATTACATAGTTTTGGGGAGTTGAGATTTCTAAGTAGTATGATTGGAGATCCAATTTTCAGACGAAGGCAGTGTAATGGCATTCCTGGTACTTGTAAAGAGTTTAGAAATTCAGTAGGGAAGTTGACACTTTCTTCAATGGTTACCATCGTGTCGATCGATTTATATACTTTCTCTTCACCAGGTATTTTCTTTAGAATATTAAAATTGATATCGTCAACAATATTATTTTTAGTGGCCAAAATTGCTCTTTGAAATAACCACTCTACGTTGGTATAGTTCTGAATAATATTTGGATAAATTTTGTCGATTAGTTCGTTTTCAGTAGTGGCTATGTTACAGAAATCACTATTGAGTTCAATGAGACCGGTCGTTTGGTCAGTAGGATATGTACCTTCGCCTATTTGTAAAAGCATTTTAGCAAAATGTGCTGTTGTTTCATCTTTTGATAATTCAACCCTCATGTTTTTTGTTAATTGCAGTATTTGTACTTCTGGCCAGAGATGTGACTTTTTTAAGCATGCATTGATCTCGTCTGCTGGTGTTGACTTGGGAATAACTGGAAGTGTTTGTCGAAAATCTCCTGAGAGTATGAGTAGAGCTCCTCCCATTATTTCAGAGTTTTTTCGCAATTCTTGTAATGTTCTGTCCATGGCTTCTAGTGATTTTTTATGGGCCATGGTGCATTCATCCCAGCAGATAATTTTAGCTTGTTTTAGAAGTTGACCCCGTCCAGATGCTCCTGAGACTTTACATACCGGGAATTGTTGTTCGGCTATATTCAACGGTAGTTGTAAGGCAGAATGAGCAGTTCGTCCTCCTTCCATAAGTGTGGCTGCAATGCCGGATGATGCTAGTGCCAGTGCGATGTGTTTTTTAGCACGTATTTCCGCCAGTATTAGATTTATTAGAAACGTTTTACCGGTGCCTCCTGGTGCGTCCAAGTAAATAATTCCACCAGTGTTGTTATTTATTCGGTTCATTATAACGTTGTAAATTGTTTTTTGATTGTCATTGAGGAGTGGTTTATTGTGAGCAATGTATTCAAGTAGTTCATTGACGTTGTAGCTTTTTTCCTTTGTAATTTCGTAGTTTAGCATACTGAAAGCATTTCTTTGTGGTGCTGGCATTCCAAGTTCTACTAAGGTCCGGTTATTTATTGCTAAGCATTTATCTTCTAAGCGAATGAGTGTTTCATTGAAGATGTTGTCACTGAATTCTATAGTCAGTTCTGGATTAGCTTGTCGGATTTGGTACAATATATCATCACTCATACTCCTTTTGAAAGTCCCATAGCTGTTTTGGGTTTGATGGGTTACATGTTGTTAGAATTATGGCGAATAATTCTCGAATTTGTTCAGCTGAAGCTGTGAGTGTGGCTTCTTGTAGTGTTAATTCCCAGTGGTTATCGTTTTCCAATAATCCTAAGCGTTGACATGCTTCTCTGTACGTCTGGCATAGGTAGCCGTCAATAGTCCTGAGATCTGTGAAACTTGTTGGTCCTCGTATTTCGTGTAACAACATCCGGAGATAGAAACATTCGGCATTGTTTGGATGTACAGTGTATACTCGACCTATTGTGTTAGTTTTCATTATTTCTGGATGACCCTCTTCTGGCATTCCTTGTTTTCGTCGTTGAAAAATTTTTCTTGTTTTGTCCCACGTATAATAAATAGGGACGTCGACATACAGTAACGTCTTTGCGAATGGATCCGTTTGGCAAAGTTGGAAAAAAGCTGTTAATGTTGTGTTCTGAGGTGGTTCGCTTGCAATTTTTCTAGCCGAGTCTTTTGTGAAGTAAACTCTCTGTCCATTCTCCAAATGTACTGCTAGATGTTGCACAGCTGGTTCGCGTTCGTGTATGGGAAAACTAAAAATCCTCCACGCTGCTTCGTTACTGTTGATGTATCTTCCCATTTGGTACATGAGTATCTCATCATTTCTGTTATTTTGTTCGCTATTTTGGACTATTTGAAATACTGCCATATCACTACCTTTGTTTACGTACTTACATATATATTTAATAGATTTTACTGAATTGCAATATTCAACGTTTATGTGTGCTTGGAACATTTTAGAAAGTAGTGGGTTATATGGTACTACCCATTGATTATCTATTTCCAGTTCATCTCTGCCTTGTATTCGTATTTTTGCTGTGAAACCACCGTTTTTCGGTGATCGTCTTCTATATTTGGGATAGCCGTCATCTTCAGTTTTTGTATCGTCTACGTATGGTTTTGGATATTTTTTTGTACATTTTCCATCACGCATGCATGGCGCATTAAAGTTTAATGGTCCACATGGTCCGTGAATCATGTTTTTCACTACTATGCTGTATAGTTCCGGATCTTTTTGTGGATTGGGAAATTCAGCTTGGATGATTTTGTCGATATCCGTGAGATAAATTTTATCGTGTAGCCATATGAGATTGTGTGAGTGAGGTAATCCTCGTTTTTGCCACTCGATTGTATACATCCAGCATCTAACGGTTCCAAAGATGTGGTATTTTGTGATGACTTCAATAAATCTTATTTGTTTTTGTCGAAAAACTCGGGCTATTATGTCGTGTCGATCCATGGAGGTTTGTCCATATTTTAGTTGTTCTTTGATTTCTGGCCATGATGAGTTGCATGTAAATGTTATGAAGAGATCAGGTCGTCCATATTTTCTTACGTAGGTCATGGCATCTTGAGTATATTCGTGCATATGTCTTGGACTTCCTATGTATGATGAGGGTAAGATTACCATTGTTCCAATATCGTCAATATTGCCGTCATTTATGATCGCATCTCGAAGGTGGATGTATTCTTCTGTGCGTAGTTTCTTCTGATTCAGTCTTATGTAAAGCATCCGTTCTGCTTCTATTTTTGCGTACATATCTACCAGAAATTGTTGGAATAAACGGCGAGTGTTGAGAATGTGATTGTATATTTCATTGTCTCTGATCATTAAGCGGTAAGCATAGAACTCCTTGGAAGTGACTTTTTTGTTTGTTTCTATGCCTGTTTCAGGATGAATTTGTTTTATATTGAAATGATAACCGTCCTCTCCGTGCAGAAATATTAAAGGATATTGAAGAGAATCATATGAACGGTGTGTCTCTGCAATGCGTTGTAGTCCTTTTCTTCTTCGTTGTAAAATTATGTCACGGCTTGTATTTTCATTGTCCACAATTACGATGGCGACTTCATCTATCTGAGGTGCATTAAATCTACGTTCGTGTTCTCCACGTGGTCTTTTATCGGCTCGAATCACAATTTTATAGTCATCAGAAATCATGCGATCTAGTGTTGTTTTGAATATGTAAATCAGTTGATTGTATTTGTGTAAGATCCTCTGTACATCTTGGATTATTTCGCGTTTCAATCCATTAAAATGTGTACTTCGTTGATCAATTTCTTGTTCTTCATTTCCAATGAAATATACTTGCAGAAATTTATAGTCATCGTTAGGCATTGGTAGTAACGATCCTATTTTGTGATAAATTTGCCCTTGAATTGAAAATACATATTCAAATTCATCTCTATTAGTGTTAGTCGAAGTAACACCGAAAGAAGTCATTTGAAAGCAGGAGTTGTATGATCTTATATTTTGAAGAAAGTGTTTTGATTCTGGTGTTTCCCCGGTCATGTAATGTAGAAATTCCTGCGGAGGTGCTTCCAGTGGTGGTAATCGAATTTTTCCATTCATGCAACAGAGACCTGGTGTTTCTTTACTGAATTTTTTCGCGTGGCAAAATTGGCAAATGTTATTCATTTTTCCGATCACAACATATTTATGATTGTAATATTTCTTCGTCGATTCGTAGTGGAATGCTTCCTTTGTTAGATTATCTTTTAAAATTCTCGATTCTTCAATAGTTTTATTTTCGCTTCTTTCTTCGCTTTTTCCGCTTCTCAGGGTGCTCATTCTGGTTCGTTGATTTTGTAAACGTGCTTCGCGCTGTTCTTCCGTTTCATTTCTTCGATATTCTTTTTGTTTCCGCCGTTTCGCTGCAGAACTGGCAAGATCTCCACCTCTTTTACGTCTAGGCATTATATTCTGTAAAATATAAATTAAATGAACATTTTATAGACAAATATATTATTACGTAAACGTGGGGCACGTTGAGACAAAGAAAACAAAATTATTTAATCTTCAAGCGGTCGCGCGATATTTTGTTTACGGCCAAAGTATATCGATTCAACGCCGCGCGACTACTTGAAAGTTAAGGAAATTACAATTAAAAGAAAAGAAAAAAAAACCATTAGAATTAATTAAATACATTATTAAAAATACTCACATTTAATATTTCACAATAAAGGCTCACAGATAACTTTTTTTTTTCTTCACTTCAAGATCATGAATTAATTAAACACACTATTAAAAATACTCACACGTGATACTTCAAAATAAAGGCTCACACAGGTAACTTCTTTCTTTTTCGTTTCGAAGTGGCTTGTTCCGCTGTTCAAATCGAATTAATTCTGGCGGGCGACACCGGGCTCTTATATATTCAGAAAGCTAGGCTCTAGGGTATTCCAGAAAGTTGGCTTTATGGAGACTATACACATGAAGTGTATAGTTGGCTCTAAGATATTCGAGAAAGATGGCTCTAGGATATTCAAGAAAGTTTGGGAATATTTACTTTCTCACACCTTCTAGGTATAGAATGTTCTCGACGTTATCGTTCGCCGTAACAATAGGTTTTGCAGCTGTAGCATACGCAGTAAAGGCGCGAAATTTAAAAACTTAAATTTTAAAATGTTTTCAGAAGTAATTTGAATAACTAAAATGATATCGCTTTAACTCCAACATATAAGTTAGCTACTGCTGTATAAATACACAAAATTTAATAACTTTATTATGGTAACAAATGTAATTTAAGACTTTATTGAAATGAGAATTTTAAATTTCGCGCCCCAAATAATCGTTCTTTTAAGTCCATATTGTGTACAATGAATGAAGTTCAACTATTTGACAACAGATGGCGCGACTACACTTACTTTCCAAGTTGAAGGGTTGGAAAAGCCCTTATATCTTTAAAAACACACCCTTTAGGTTAAAACGGGAACTTTCTTGTTCGAGGGGGGATAAAGGGTTATGGTAACAAATGTAATTTAAGACTTTATTGAAATGAGAATTTTAAATTTCGCGCCCCAAATAATCGTTCTTTTAAGTCCATATTGTGTACAATGAATGAAGTTCAACTATTTGACAACAGATGGCGCGACTACACTTACTTTCCAAGTTGAAGGGTTGGAAAAGCCCTTATATCTTTAAAAACACACCCTTTAGGTTAAAACGGGAACTTTCTTGTTCGAGGGGGGATAAAGGGTTATGGTAACAAATGTAATTTAAGACTTTATTGAAATGAGAATTTTAAATTTCGCGCCCCAAATAATCGTTCTTTTAAGTCCATATTGTGTACAATGAATGAAGTTCAACTATTTGACAACAGATGGCGCGACTACACTTACTTTCCAAGTTGAAGGGTTGGAAAAGCCCTTATATCTTTAAAAACACACCCTTTAGGTTAAAACGGGAACTTTCTTGTTCGAGGGGGGATAAAGGGCTATCACACTATATAAGTCCCTTTATCGTGATGGGACTCCTTTTTAAGTTTTATCGGCACGCACATTTTATCAACTTAGTTTTATTATATACTAGCTGTAATACCCGGCTTCGCTCGGGAGTTGATATGAGGTTACGTGGTAGTTGAAATAAAAAAATAAACTATGACGTAAAAAGTAAAAAATATATATATATTGAAAACATATATATTTACATGTATTTACATTATCATGGACATATATATTTACATGTATATTTAAACATATATATTTACATGTATTTACATTTTCTCATTATTTATACTACTTGTTTATAAACAACATTTTTCATTTTATTGTCCGGGGTATATATATATAAATTTTTCGAATTTCCTACTCTTGAGCAAGCTACATAAAGCTGACCGTGAGAGAAGCAGGATTCTTTGAGGTTGATGCCAGATAACCGTCCTCTCCGTGCAGAAATATTAAAGGATATTGAAGAGAATCATATGAACGGTGTGTCTCTGCAATGCGTTGTAGTCCTTTTCTTCTTCGTTGTAAAATTATGTCACGGCTTGTATTTTCATTGTCCACAATTACGATGGCGACTTCATCTATCTGAGGTGCATTAAATCTACGTTCGTGTTCTCCACGTGGTCTTTTATCGGCTCGAATCACAATTTTATAGTCATCAGAAATCATGCGATCTAGTGTTGTTTTGAATATGTAAATCAGTTGATTGTATTTGTGTAAGATCCTCTGTACATCTTGGATTATTTCGCGTTTCAATCCATTAAAATGTGTACTTCGTTGATCAATTTCTTGTTCTTCATTTCCAATGAAATATACTTGCAGAAATTTATAGTCATCGTTAGGCATTGGTAGTAACGATCCTATTTTGTGATAAATTTGCCCTTGAATTGAAAATACATATTCAAATTCATCTCTATTAGTGTTAGTCGAAGTAACACCGAAAGAAGTCATTTGAAAGCAGGAGTTGTATGATCTTATATTTTGAAGAAAGTGTTTTGATTCTGGTGTTTCCCCGGTCATGTAATGTAGAAATTCCTGCGGAGGTGCTTCCAGTGGTGGTAATCGAATTTTTCCATTCATGCAACAGAGACCTGGTGTTTCTTTACTGAATTTTTTCGCGTGGCAAAATTGGCAAATGTTATTCATTTTTCCGATCACAACATATTTATGATTGTAATATTTCTTCGTCGATTCGTAGTGGAATGCTTCCTTTGTTAGATTATCTTTTAAAATTCTCGATTCTTCAATAGTTTTATTTTCGCTTCTTTCTTCGCTTTTTCCGCTTCTCAGGGTGCTCATTCTGGTTCGTTGATTTTGTAAACGTGCTTCGCGCTGTTCTTCCGTTTCATTTCTTCGATATTCTTTTTGTTTCCGCCGTTTCGCTGCAGAACTGGCAAGATCTCCACCTCTTTTACGTCTAGGCATTATATTCTGTAAAATATAAATTAAATGAACATTTTATAGACAAATATATTATTACGTAAACGTGGGGCACGTTGAGACAAAGAAAACAAAATTATTTAATCTTCAAGCGGTCGCGCGATATTTTGTTTACGGCCAAAGTATATCGATTCAACGCCGCGCGACTACTTGAAAGTTAAGGAAATTACAATTAAAAGAAAAGAAAAAAAAACCATTAGAATTAATTAAATACATTATTAAAAATACTCACATTTAATATTTCACAATAAAGGCTCACAGATAACTTTTTTTTTTCTTCACTTCAAGATCATGAATTAATTAAACACACTATTAAAAATACTCACACGTGATACTTCAAAATAAAGGCTCACACAGGTAACTTCTTTCTTTTTCGTTTCGAAGTGGCTTGTTCCGCTGTTCAAATCGAATTAATTCTGGCGGGCGACACCGGGCTCTTATATATTCAGAAAGCTAGGCTCTAGGGTATTCCAGAAAGTTGGCTTTATGGAGACTATACACATGAAGTGTATAGTTGGCTCTAAGATATTCGAGAAAGATGGCTCTAGGATATTCAAGAAAGTTTGGGAATATTTACTTTCTCACACCTTCTAGGTATAGAATGTTCTCGACGTTATCGTTCGCCGTAACAATAGGTTTTGCAGCTGTAGCATACGCAGTAAAGGCGCGAAATTTAAAAACTTAAATTTTAAAATGTTTTCAGAAGTAATTTGAATAACTAAAATGATATCGCTTTAACTCCAACATATAAGTTAGCTACTGCTGTATAAATACACAAAATTTAATAACTTTATTATGGTAACAAATGTAATTTAAGACTTTATTGAAATGAGAATTTTAAATTTCGCGCCCCAAATAATCGTTCTTTTAAGTCCATATTGTGTACAATGAATGAAGTTCAACTATTTGACAACAGATGGCGCGACTACACTTACTTTCCAAGTTGAAGGGTTGGAAAAGCCCTTATATCTTTAAAAACACACCCTTTAGGTTAAAACGGGAACTTTCTTGTTCGAGGGGGGATAAAGGGTTATGGTAACAAATGTAATTTAAGACTTTATTGAAATGAGAATTTTAAATTTCGCGCCCCAAATAATCGTTCTTTTAAGTCCATATTGTGTACAATGAATGAAGTTCAACTATTTGACAACAGATGGCGCGACTACACTTACTTTCCAAGTTGAAGGGTTGGAAAAGCCCTTATATCTTTAAAAACACACCCTTTAGGTTAAAACGGGAACTTTCTTGTTCGAGGGGGGATAAAGGGCTATCACACTATATAAGTCCCTTTATCGTGATGGGACTCCTTTTTAAGTTTTATCGGCACGCACATTTTATCAACTTAGTTTTATTATATATAATGATAATGATATACTCCTTCTTTTTGAAGTTGGTTGAAAATAAACAACAATTATTTAACTTATACGTATAGAGAACTGTGTATAAAGCAACTGCTTTATACTATTCAAGTACAGTGAACCAAAAAAGTCGTTAATTAAAACTCTAGAACATCAATATGTTCCTAGCGAAACATGTCAGTTGGCACGCTTATTGGCTTTTACTATTAATTGCTGCCAGCAAAATACTACTACATAGTATTTATAGTACGAAAAATAAGAATTAATTATGGCTTGTGGACATCAATCTTCTTATTTTGGTTACTGTTCCGTGTATGATAAGCTGTGATGAATGGATGAAGCGTGTATTGTATGAGTTTTGTTGGTGACTATTCTTTTTTATCAACGAAGAAAACTAGGGGTGTTACGGCGGTACGAATTTCGTACTGCTTAGGTAATCGAATAAACCGATTTTGATGCGATTTTCTTTATTAGAAAGGTTGATCGAGATGGTTCTAAGTTAGATCGAGTTTATTATTTTACATTTGTAATTTAATTTAACGATAATTTTTATTTTGGGAATACTTAAAGAAAAAATATAAAGAAATTAAATAAAAAATATTTTAATGATATAGTTTAGGTAAGTATACAGTAGATTTATCGTAGGTAATTCACTTCAACCCTTTTTAGTGTCCCACTCCTGGGCACGGGTCTTCTCTCAGCTATCTTACCTACTAGTTGAGAGAGTTTAGGCCTTAATCCTCACACGCTGGCCAACTGCGGGTTGGTGGATGATTAGTTCTAAGACATGCCGGTTTCCTCACGATGTTTTCCTTCACCGGTATTGAGCAGCGGAAATGAAACAATTCACACAAAGATGTGTGAGCACGAACGGGATTCGAGCCCGCGACGTTATTTTTTTTAAACCGAGGCCCGTACCTAGCTGAAGAATTTTCTAGAATCACCACATCTTGAAGTCATCTAATTCTTAAGATGTTATTTGCGAAATCTAAAATTTTTGTTAATTAAAAAAATCGGCCCTAAATCAAGCAATATGTACCAACATTTACCTAAGCCTCCCATCACAGAAGCTGCTTGATCAAATTACAATTTGTCACAACTGACTACCTAATTAGTTCATTAGGTAAGTAGGTAACCATAATATTTAATTAACTAAGCATCCTTTAAAGTGTCAGTTTGAAATATTAGCTCCATAACAATACAATGGCGTCTGTTTGACGGGCCGGTGGCGTGGTCGGTAAGATACTTGCTTTTCACGCCGCAGGTCGTGGGTTCGATTCCCACCCGAGACAAACATTAGTGATGAAAAACATTTGTGTTTGTGTCGAGTCTGGGTGTATATATCTATTATAAGTATATATTTACAAAAGAAAAGTATTATATGTATAGTATATACCAGTTATCTGGTTTCCATAACACAAGCTCTGCTTAGCTTGGGACCAGATGACCGTGTGTGTTAATGTCCCAGAATATTATTATTATTATTATTGTTTCTAAAGGTTCGGTTTAATTTTCACGGCGGATAAACAAAATACACTTTTAAATACACTTCCCTTTCCAGTTACTTATTTTTAGAATCTTAGAAGTAATATTCATTCATCATTCCCCTTGCCTTTTTCCCATTTCTATTGGGGTCGGCTCCCAGTCTAACCAGATGCGTGTGATTATACGAGCGACTGCTATCACACCTCGAAACCCATAGGGAACCAGTAGCTGAAATTGTTAGACCAGGTGTCAGATTATATTGGCTTCTGACTACATGTAACGATTGTCATAGATGTGTTAAATGACAACTGGGACCGACGGCTTAACGTGCTCTCTGAGGCACGGAGGGTAGCCCTCAACCAACCAGACACCGAAACAATTTAAGTTATATTTTTCCGAAGTAATATTCATTATTTATTATAAACTAGCAAACCCGGCGAACTCCGTTTCGCCACCAGATGGCTTCATTTTATCTAACATTTTCCCGCTTTTCTGCTGAAAATTTTCCTGAATTTTCTTTGCTATAAACTTCACGGAGCCCGAGACTTTTCCAACGAATGCAAAACCGTGGAAATCGGTTCGTGCGTTCTGGAGTTATAGCATCTGGAACAAAAATCCCGACTTATTTTTATATAGTAGACTAGCTGCCCCAGCGAACTTCGTACCGCCAGCGGACAAAATTGTGAATCTAAACCATTCCCAGATCCCCTTGAACACACACAAAAAATTTCATCAAAATCGGTCCAGTCGTTTGAGAGAAGTTCAGTGACATACACACAGAAGAATTATATATATAAAGATGAGAAAGTAACTGCCTGTCTGTTAGCGTACCATGGCATTACGCCTACATTACTCAAAAGTGTAAGCTGATTTGTATATCGCCCAATTTCAAATCATGGTATAATAGGTATGTTCAAGTGGTTAGGTACATTAAAAGAATGTCAAAACCAGATTTCATATAGAAAATTTTCATCAGTCATAATTTAATAAGGTACGAGTAGGTATAACTTGAATTTGTTATAAATAAAACGGCTATCTATTGAGACTCAAACATTTCAGACGAATTCATTACAAAGAGATATTTTCAAAATGGCAGACAAAGTTTGTGTTGAGGAATTAATAATCTCAAATTTATGTACATTAAGAAGCGTCGGGCTCCGCGTTCCGGTTCTTCTCTATTCTTTTTTTCTTTTATTAAGGCTTGCGCTTGACTACGACTTGCCTGATGTGAAGCAATGATGTTGTCTACGATGAAACGCGTTTATCCCGTAAATACCGATTCATTCGTGACTTGAAGACAGCCAGAAGAGAGCTGTTGGGAAACAGATGCCGGCAGCGAATTACATAATTTTTAAACGAGTTTTTTTTTTAATTAAAAGAGTTTAGGCCTTAAACCACACGCATTGGTCATGTGTGGGTTAGTGGATGACAGTTCATAGGCATGCCAATTTTGCGATCTAAAATAGGCAGACAATGATTTTTTTGTTTAGGTACCAGGTAAATTCGTGATTGATTCTTAGAAAATTTAACACAGGAACTGTTATGCGCACGAGTTTCCCCCTGCCAATGTAGGTACATGAACAGTTTGTATGCTGTTCATAAACTGTTAATGTGTGTTTATGTGTAGATTTTGCCGATGTACATGAAGAGTTTATATGCATAAACTGTTTATATATTGTATTTGTGTGTAGATTTCATTTACGTGTGCATTTGTAAAGACGCTTCAACTTTTTGTAAGTGTGCGTGAGAATGGAAAAGTGTGCTGTACGTGGTAACTTCGAATCCTCCATTAAGTGGCAGAAACAATTTAGCACTAGAAATTGCATATAACACTTCTCTGTTATTTAAAAAATAGAATAATGTTAAAAAAATTATGTTTTTTTATTTTTTATTCTGCGATAGACTGGCGCTTGACTACAACTTGCCTGATGTTAAGCAATGATGTAGTCTACGATAGAACTAATAAAAAATGAAAATAATATTTATATAATTAAAATGCAGGCAAGCCTTCTGAGGCAGGCAAGACGATCATTAATCGAACTTGAGAAGTCTTTTTCGATCACAAAATTTTACCATAATTAGTATGGAAATAGCAGAAAACCACAGCTATACAGAAACTTTCAAACTTTGCCAGGAGCGTAAAATTGTAATTGCAAAACTCCTTTAGCGAAATTATCCAATAACCAATTCTGAAGGCGCCGCGGTTTTGTCCGAAACTAATAATAAACGGAAGTACACTGGCAGCCATTAATATCGAAACACCTTGCTAAAAAATTGGTTGCCTGTAAAGTCGGTATACGGGCGAAAGTTTTACGTGACAACGACTTTGAGTGGTAAAATAATTTTAATGTGAATATTCATTCGTATAGTAGGAAGAAGGATGAAATAATAGTAACAATTTAAAACATTTATTTATACAAAAAATTATATTTAAAACATTAATTTATACAAAGAATCTCGCTCTTAGGCGGGCTAACTGTGCTCGAGTGGAAGGGACGCGTGCCTTTCACTTTTTATGTCTGTCTCTCTCGCTCTTAGGCGGGCTAACCATGCCCGAGTGGAAGGGACGCGTGCCTCTCACTCGCTCTCATTGTGAGCGCATAACGTGAGCGGAGCGTAACGCAGTTTCTTGAAGTGTCACCCGGCAAACCAATTTATAAGACGTTGTCACGTCAAAATCTATGAGGTTAAAAATACCATAATACATAAAAAAAAATCTTTGCAATTATGTCCTAGAAGTAACAGGGAGCACGGTTTACCCTAGTTTAATTTTCTAGGTACTGAACATAGACAAATTTATGAAACTAGGTAGATGTTTATGTGTCATATTGTATTTCGCATTTCATAACCTCTCCCCTAGCTAAATTGTAATCTTGTTGCAGTAAACTCTACTATTAGATAGTATTTTATGACATTGTGACCTAGTCTGATGTTACCTCAAATTAAGTACCCTTAACATACTCAAAACTGTTTTTAACCGACTTCTAAGAGGAGGAGGTTATCAATTCGACTGTATGTTTTTTTATGTTTGTTTCCTCAGAACTTTCGAATGGGTGATTCGATTTTGATTTTTTTTTTTATTGAAAGCTGATGCTTCCCGTGTGGTCCCATTTCAGTTTGGTTTAGTTCTGAGAATGGCATCCATGAAGTCGGTTTTTTTTGTTAATATTTTAACTTATATTGAAATTTCAGCCTTGGTTAGTTTAATAGTCGTGACGTGTTCACAATGTCCGCAGTCTCGATTTTGTTCCCAGGAGAGTGAAATAGTTTTAACATTATCTATTCTATAAAAACAGCCAAATCTTCATATCTCTATGTCTGAATATTACGGGCGTTGGATGTTTGTTTATTTGTTGAAACTAATGGAGAGGTCAAAAGTGGGATAGAATTTTGAACACCAATGTGATATACCTCATTGGAAAGCTTATTTAATAAGCTGTTAGAATTTAACTAAACACGAATTTTAGGAGCACCCATTTTTGTAAAAATCTAAAAAATGTAATAGAAAATAAAAACGCACATTACCTTTAATTATCCGTTTCCTAAGCAGTATAATTATTACAAATAATCGCATTCTATTAGAGTACTTTTTTCTTGTAATATTATTCTAGCTGCAGTTTAATGTAATTATGACGAAAAATATTTGTTATCTTATTAGTGTAATAACAAAACGCGTCGAAAAAAATATAATTACGGGAAACGTCATGATGTCATTGTCATTGATCAGTTTGATTGACAGCGTTCTAAATAATTTTATTTTTTTTGGTTGCTCGATTGTCATTTGGCCATGGGGTTGCCAATTGCAATAATCATAATATTGCATCAAGGATTCATATTTTCAATTTAGATTAAAAAAAAAACGGGAGGGTCAAAATTATTTTAAATACACCAAAAAATTTAATTAATTATGCTCTATGAACCTATGTAACTCAGATTGCTGTTCAAATTTACAATTATTTTAATCCCAGGCTCTATACATTTTTGAACGTCTCCTTTATTCGAATTAACGTTGTTTGTGATGTTAATACAGATTTATGTGACTGACTGTACAATATAACTCCCAACATTCCTTAACGGGTTTCTAGTACTTTATTAACTTGGGAGAAATTGCCATGTTTTCGTTATTTACTGGTACAGTACATTGCGTGTGAGTTATTGATGCTATTCGTTATGTTCTCTGGTTTTTATATTTGTTTTCTTTGAAGTTATTGTGAGTTCGTTGTCAAATATTTTTATTAGGTTCATGTGATCAGCATAGAGCAGTGTACTTTTAGTGTACTTTTAATGACGGGCCGGTGGCGTGGTCGGTAAGATACTTGCTTTTCACGCCGCAGGTCGTGGATTCGATTCCCACCCGAGACAAACATTCGTTTAAATATGTCTGTTTGTCTTGTGTCTGGGTGTAATTATCTATATTTAAGTATATATTTACAAAAGAAAAGTATATTAAGTAGTATATTACCAGTTATCTGGTTTCCATAATACAAGCTCTGCTTAGTTTGGGATCAGATGACAGTGTGTGTTTATGTCGCACTATAAAAAAAAAAATGTTTCAAACTAGCCCATTTTTGACTATGACTGCTAAGTTGGAGCTCGTGGGTTCGATTCCCACCTTGACCAAATCGTTGAGTAATGATCACGTTTCTTTATTCTGTGTCTGGGGGTAATTTATCTATAACTAGCTACCGCCCACAGCGTTTATTAAAAAGTGGAATGTATGTTTTAATAAAAAATACTTATGTACGCGCGTGAGAAGTTATACTTCTTTGGCATCATTAAAATAAATAAGCAGACAGCTTCATACTGTTAATTTTGTGTCACAGATGCGCGCGCATCTTAAAATTTCACTCTCATAAGCAGACAGCTTCATACTGTTAATTTTGTGTCACAGATGCGCGCGCATCTTAAAGTTTCACTCTCATCATTTTTTCATAACGCGCCTAAAGAAGTATAACTTCAACAAAAGTGTTTTTAATTGTAGCATTAGTTTCTCAGTTTCGTAGTTTAATACCCATAACACAACCAAATATAATTGGGTAATTCATGACTAGCAAGAAAATGTTGTATTCTAAATTCGATTCGTATCCCATTTATTGCTTCACTTGTTTTTGATGGTGAGTTAAGAAATTTTAAGCTGCCTCCTCTTTGTATAACATACTAGCGGCCCGCCCCAGCTTCGCCCAAGCTTTAGCCCACTCAACGATTTACAAAAAATGTGATAAATAAAGAACCGCTCAACCGATTCTGTGCAAACTTCACATAAACCATCTACTAAATAGTCGTTTTTGAGTCATAAAATTACAACGAAACGTGGCATTGATTTTTATATATATAGACTACCCGACCCCGGAGACGTCGCCCAGTAAAGCATTTAATAATTTAAAAACTCGATCATTTTCATATTTTAATCTAAATATTTTCTCAATTATATTAAATGATGAAGAAATTCCTCATGTTTATTGGTAATTTTCATATTTGTACGAGAAGCGGTTGCAGTGTTTAGTAGGTTAGAAAAGTGCACTTTTCGAGCCGGACGGCTTAAACGTAGCCGCATAAAAATCGGTCCACGATGCCACAAACTCGTACACAGACAAAGATAAGTACCTACATAGGACAAACATATCCGTCTTTCGTAGATGGTTAGAAACAATTAACGATTCAATTGAAGATGTGTCATTAATTACTCGCTTCGATTAGCTACAAACATTGAATATTATTAGTTAATACTACTTAGATTACATTTTGTATGAGAAACATATTTCTGTTTGCGTGCAATATAAATACGGTAACATCAGAACTCTATAAACATTAAAGTTTATTCGGCAAACAAAACTCCCAATATCGGTAAGGCGCTACTCTGGTATGTTTATCGGTTAGGCGATTTTACGGATTAGTTAATAGTTTCGAGCGGGAATTCGGGATACACCTCTAGAAGTGTCACTCACTTTTTTAATAAATACCTACCCACGTATTCAGAAACGTCTGTTATGCTCATTATAGATACAATAGGTTTGTAATTCGTTTGTCTTTGTCTGTCATCTTGATATTAAATTTATGCTTGTAAGAAAGAGACAAAGTCCATTTCAACTAAAGAGTCATAAGATTTTCATGAATAAGACCGCCATTTTTTAGTATAATAAACAGAATATTGTTTTGTTTACCTTATTAGACAATATTAGCTATGTGGAAAGGTAGCAGAGACCACAAGATAGGCGCCGGAATAGAGATGTACACTTTTTTTATGTTGAATAATTGGTGCTAAAGATGTACGCAACACCCATGCTTACAATTTAATTTTAAAATTAGTAGGTAAGTGATTGCATAAAATACTTAAGTATGTAAGATTTTACAATGTAGTCTTCATTTAAACATACAAGAATAAATGATAATCAAGCAATTACAAACATAAAATTCTTATACTAAGTACTTACATCTTATTTTATAACTGTAAAATTTATTAGGTGAAGGTGATGTCATACTTTTAATAATGTATTTTCTATGAGCCTATGTCACCTGCAATAAACTGTTTTTTTGTTTATGCTATTTATATGTAATATGTCCAATGTATATAGTTCATCAGGTATCGGCTTGAGGCAAGCAGCCTTAACAGCTTGAGCACGTGTCAAGTGTCTCCATCTCGTAAATTTGATCAGTACTAATCTGTATAATCGTTGAACCATTCGATGAGTTGACAGAGTAGGTCCACATATTCGTTTGCCGAACAGCGTAAAGTATACAAATATTTAGCTTTAACCAATATTCAACAAGATGTTTTCTGAAATAGGTACAATTTCTAGTGATATTACTTTTTTGTTTGCTTTTAAATACAATTGTTCGAATCCCACGCCACACCGAATGAAAAAGTATTTAAAAGTCAATTTTACATGCCTAAAAATCATTTTTATTTTGTAATTTTCCATATCCTAAACCAAGGTAAAATAGGCGTGGGCTATAGGAAAATGTTTCTTCATGGCAATAGCGTCGCCAGCCCAATCACGTAAAATAGGCGCACCAGGATTTCAAGTAGTGGAAAATAGCCCGCTTCAAACTACCCCCGGAGTACTGCTGCGCCAATACTGCTCTTAAATGTTTAGAGAGTCTGGGCCTTTATCCACAACCACTGGCCAAGTGCAAGTTGGTGGCTGTCACATATCCTCGAAGGAATAGTCCGTATAGATTTGTTGAAAGTATAAAACAAAACTATTTCTATACCTAAAGGAATAATAGCTTAACAGTTCCCTTGGGATGTGCCTCTTGTGACGCTCGCTATGTGGAATGTCCTACATACTATGAATAACTCATACTTTATTGAACATGTTTGTATTAATAAAAACGTGGCCTTTAACGGTATGATATAGAGTATTCGAGATTGGTTTTGCATAATTCAAAGACCTGTTGAATTCCCAAACACCCTTTTTGTTATAAGATGAGTAAGGGTGCTTAACAATCTATCAGATTGTTTAGTATAATTGATTTATTGAAGTTAAAACGTCTTATATATTCAAATCTATTAACTTGATGTTATCTATATTACTACAAACGATTAGGGTTTAAACGATTTTGCTATAAATATTACTGGAACCAGCTCTAGGTTGCCTTAGATTATTTTATTTTTATTTTATTTTATTTTATTTTATTTGGGAAACAAACAGATATACATAAACATACAATAACAAACAAAATAAACTAAACATTATCCAGAAACAGTTTCCACAAATATATAATGCATTTAGCGCCAATTTAAAAAAGAAAAAAACAATTATTAATTTTTTTTGCTATAAATAAAAAAAAAATCTAAATTCTATAACAAATAAAAAAAAATCACTTTACTATTACTACCCAATTCAAGTGGCTAATGATGCCACCTAAACATCATTTGCCACTTGAACTAGGCAGATCCCCAGGAGCTGAACAATCGTGAATGAATTTCTTAAAATTAGGTAAAGAAAGGTGGAAAACATCTAGGCTACCATCATCATGGGTTATGACTAAATCGTTGTATGTGCGGCAAGATCTTAATATAAAGGAATTTTTCCCGTACTTAGTCCTAGTACGGGGAACATTGAATAGGGGTCTTTTACGGGAGTTAACGCGTGGACACAGAAAACCTATTTTATTCAATAGATACGAGGAGTCTACTTGGTTCCGTATTATTTTGTACAAAAGGTATATATCACGTTCCTTCCTTCGTATTTCTAAGGATGGTAAAACAGCAAAATTATTATCAGATATAAACTTACCTCTTCTCCATCTTAAATGCTTAGTAAGTTTATTTTGAATCTTTTCTATTTGATCGGTGTACACATTATACTGAGGATTCCATACCGATGATCCGTACTCGAGTATAGGTCTAACAATTGTTTTATAAAGTAGCAATAATGTGGATAACCGTTTGAATTCTTTAGTTGTCCTCAATATGAAACCCAACATGCGATAAGCCTTATTTGTAATTGATGTTATTTGTCTATCAAATATTAATTTACTGTCCAACCTTACCCCAAGGTCTCGTACCTCAGTCACCCTCTTCACATTTTTATCATTAATTTTATAATTGTACTGAATAAATTTATTTTTTCTCGTGAATGTGATTATATTGCATTTTTGCACATTAAGGTATAAATTATTATTCTTACAATACGTACATAAATTATCAACATCGTATTGGAGTTCTTGACAGTCTCTAATATTTTTCACTATTTTGGAAATTTTTGTATCATCAGCATATAACAGGAAATCTGAATTATTAAAATTTGCATAGACATCATTAACATTTATATTAAATAAAAGAGGTCCGAGATGCGAGCCCTGCGGTACGCCCGATGTAATGGGCACAAAAGTAGAACAATAACCCTTAACTGCAACAGCTTGACTGCGGTCTCTTAAATAAGACTCCAGCCATCTTAGCAGATCGCCATGTACCCCGATATACTCAAGTTTGCGCAGGAGTATTATATGAGATATTTTGTCAAATGCTTTTGAGTAATCGGTGTACAAGACGTCAATCTGAAAGCCTTTATCCATTGCTGCGGTGACATGGTCCACGAATTCGCATAAATTGGTTTCAGTAGACTTTCTGCTCACGAAACCATGTTGTTGAGGTATTAAAATTTGTTTTACAAGAGGTGTAATTGTATCACAAACAATACTTTCAAATAACTTTGGGATGACACTAAGTTTTGAAATAGGTCGATAGTTTTTAATATCGTGTTTGTCACCACTCTTAAATATAGGTACTACAAAAGATTGTTTCCACAACACTGGCATGCTACCCGATCGCAACGACGCATTAAACAATTTATGAAGAGGGACTGATAAAGTTTTGTGACACCTTTGAAGAAATAAAGGTGGAATGCCATCTGGACCAGTACCTTTTGTAGTGTCCAGTTTTTTTAAGTATTTCAACACAGTCTCACAAGAAATGTCAATTTTAGAAAGATTTAAAGTAGAACAACTGTCTGTATTATTAGGAGCTGGCATGTCCAGGTTGGTGTCACCCTTCTCAAAGGCCGTACTAAAATATTTATTAAAAAGATCTGCTATAATTTCCCCGTCTGAGGAACTAATATCGTCCAAGCGTAGGTTGTCGGGTAGACTATTGGATGACTTTTTAGATTTCACATAGGTCCAAAAATGTTTGCTATTTTTTGAAATAATAGATTCAGTCTTATGTAAAAAGTTAGAATAACATTCCATAGTAACTCTTTTCTGCCTATCCCTCAGAAGAGCGAACGTTGAATAATCCGCATATTGGCCGAAACGTTTCCATTTCTTATGGAATTTCAACTTTTCCCTAATGATTTTTATTAAAGCAGAAGAGTACCATGTAGGATATTTATTATTATTAAATATATTTTTAGTTGGAACATGATTTTCAATAATTTCATTCAAAATATTATAAAATCTAGTTACAGACACGTCAATATCATGCTCGTCAATAACACTGTCCCAATCAATTTTCGAGATAATATCGTTAACACATTCATAGTCTACCTCATGACAATTTCGCGCAGTTCTCGGAGGTGTACGCAGTGTCTTAAAACTTACATTACGAACTAAAATATCTAGGGCAGGGTGGTGTGGGTCCTCACTAGTCAATGGAGATGCGGATTTCGAAACAGTGCAATATGTGTTACTGATAATAAGATCAAGTTGCCTATCATTTAAGTTTGGAACTAAATTATACTGTGTAAAATTATTAAATGCAAGAAAGCTTGATAATGCACTAACCAAAGAATCTGTATTTGCATCCAATAATATAGCAGCAGAGTGACCATCACGTTCTATTGATTCCCAAAGAGCATTCCTAATATTAAAGTCACCAACTAACAAAAATTTATCATTTGGACAAGCAATAACAGATTGTGACACTTGATCATAAAGAGCCACTTCATCATTAAATTGAAGATTATTTTGTGGAAAGTAGCAGCAATATAACCTAATCCTAGAGTTCTGTGAGTGTCCCCTAAGATAAATAGACAAAGAAATAATATCAGCCGATACTAAATTATTTGATGGAGAAATACTGACATTGCCTATGATCAAACCCTTTTTGACTGCAATAAGTGTACCTGTGTGACTGTAAGTGTGACTGTAAATAGTGTAAGATTATTACACTACCCGTGGTGTTGAGATTATTTTGATGAGGCAATTTAAACCTCCCTTTTTTCTTTATTCTATCTCCTGCCCAGAGGAAAGTAGACAATCTAACTTTCCAACTATTTCAGATTAAATTTATGCGGAATCCAAGACAGTTTAGTTGTTCTGGGACTTGGCCGGATTCAAATCCCGAGTCTCTTCACAGCGCCGCTGATGATTTTAACTTAAGGGAGTTGCGATGGCGGGATTGTGATGGCAGGTTATGATTTAGATTTGAGAATACCTGAAATGGAGAGATGTGATATCTACAAACACGCAATGGACCAGTATGTGTGGATGAAGTCCTAAAAATAATGCTCTTGAAATAGTTTTAAGAAGATCCGTGCACAGTTGTGGTACATTGATGGGTTGTTACATTGAGGTAATGACGTGGTAACCAATCTAATCTTCATTACCTTACAGTAATTTTATTCAACGTAATATCATCATCAAAACCGTAAACAAAATGTCAACAGCACGTATCAAAAACGTAATACACAAGTAACAATCACATTCAGGGTCGGAGTCATTGAGTGGCAGTTTAAGCTTGGAATCTGTCGATAGATTAAATATCGATACTTTGTCACGAAATTATCAAGATTATACTCAACACAATATAAATATTTTATATTATATTAACAATTATTATAGCAGATAAATCACGCACATTAGTAAAGTTTCAAGGAAATTTTAATAAACTTTGTGTTGATATAATTAATACGAGTAGGTGTGGTATCGTATGTGCGTAAATTTTGAATGTTTGTACTATTTTCGTTTACAATCGCAATTACAATTAATAGTTCGTGCCTGTATTATACACATACACGAACATGTGTATAATAAGAGCTCTGAATGAAGTTCATATACATATCCCTAATAGCAGATCATCCTATTGCCACTCGTTCAGTATAAATCTGAGCTGCTTTTAATTATTATACCTAGTTGCTTTGGTAATAAAACCTTTTGCTTAAAATAAAATTTTATAGACTAATCAAAATTGATTTCAAAATATCGATATGTATATTTTTTTTGTCATCTCTAATTGTATTGACGCAGTGAATGGGTACATGTTACATAATGTACAGTGGAATCTAGCATCAGATTAGATTGAGTAAATTATTGTTGCAGTGACTGCAGTGTAGGACATTCATTGTGATTTACTATTCTGCTCGTCCCAATGTCATCAGAACATTAAATTATTTCTATTCAGTGATCGTCTTCAATAGAAAATATATACACTGAATAATATATTGCAAATTGCAAATGATTCTAGTGTACAAATTGATTTTTTGAAACTCTTTCGTTTTACATCTCTAAGTTGGATTTTAGTAATGAAAATTGCTTTATCTTTAGACGGGCCGGAGGCGTTGTCGGTAAGATACTTGCTTTTCACGCCGCAAGTCGTGGGTTCGATTCCCACCCGAGACAAACATTAGTGATGAACATTTTATGTTTGTATCGAGTATTATAAGTACATATTTACAAAAGAAAAGTATTATATTAAGTATAGTATATACCAGTTATCTGGTTTTCATAACACAAGCTCTGCTTAGCTTGGGACCAGATGACCGTGTGTGTTAATGTCCCAGAATATTTATTTATTTATCTTTGGTGGCTCTTCTCTTAACTATGAAGTTGGATGAATTTCAGCATGTTTGAGTAAATAAGTTGTTAAAAATAAAAATACCTATTCAATAACATTTTCAAAACGTAAAACCGTCATCCTTTAACTAGTCCGTTCTATCAAACAAATCGTTTCAATTTCAACTTCCATCTAGATATTAATTAAAACTTAGAGCATCAAATTACTGATACAGATCTGTTGATTTCAATTTGCGATTAAAAGGGTATCAAGCGATAGCAATTTTACAGGTTTCTAAAATAATGATGACTCGCTACTCAAAACTAGCGACTTGATCGTTTTCCGAATGATATACCGAAATCATTTACCAATTTTTTTATTACTATTGGTTTTCGTTGACACTTCTTTGTATTTTTCTTAATTATTTACTTCAAATTGAAATGACAATGTTGTAATCACTAAAATATTGTCATATTAACATTGATTCATAACTTTATTAATAGCTGTTAAATTTTTTAATAATGATTGTTGTGATGTTTATAAATTGCATGCCTGACGGTGGATTATGGAGAGACCTTATTATTGTTGTATAGGTACCATATTTGTACGTATATTTGCAATAAAATTCTTTTGAATTTAAAATATTTGAATTTTATTTATTCACTTAAAATTATATGAAAACCAATTACAATTATTAATGATTGTATAAAGAAATTAAAACTTTTACAAAATTACTATTTATCTATTAAGATTAGAAGCAGCGCTTTTTTCATACCAATTGTATTTTAATATATTTATTTATTTATTTGCAAGTTAGTTTTAGTTACCTCACATTGTTTATAATATTCTTTTACCTTACTAATTTAAAACAATATTATGTAATAATTTTGATACAAATAAACCAACTAAACCACCACACTCAACTAACCCGCGAACATACCACACTGAAGAAATGAAAGGCAAAAATGAATGAGGAATGCAAGCTATCATGGATCATCCCAGCAGAAGATAATTGTGTTCAAGTTTCGTAGGAAATCGTAGCACTGAATCCAGCGAATGATTACTATCTTTTTGGTTTGGAATCTGATGTGTATGAATTAGATCTGCTCAGCCGTTTAAAGATCATCACTTTTCTTTAATGGTTTTTTTTTCTGAAAGTTTGGACATCACGCTGGAACCCGGCAAGGCTATTTGGCGTTGCGGTTTTGTCTGGGACCCGGACCACCTGGTCACTAACCATAGCCGAATCCTTCACTTCAACACTTTTTAGTGTTCCACTGTTAATCATGGGTCTACCATCAACTATCTTACGAGTTGAGAGAGTTTAAGCCTTAATCCACACACTCAGGCCAGTGGGGGTTAGTGGATGTCACATGTCCTCGAATGATTAGTTCTTGGACAAGTCGGTTTCCGATATTAAGCACGCCTACGTAACAATTTACACAACGATGTGTGGGCATGATTAAATGAAACCTGCAACATTATATTTCCAAGACTTGTCTTGAAAGGACTAGGACTTTTTCTAAGGACAACGTGTGGGGATACAGATGAAAGTTGAACTTCCAGTGACGAAGGCGACTCAGCCCCCAAAGATGACTTGGCTTTGATAGGTATATTTAAATTTATTAACTCAGTTTTTCCAATCTAATATCAGTAACGTATAGTAACAAATATAAAACGCAGCAACTAACAATTGTACACAAAACACAAAAGCGCAACATTTCATTTTGTGGCAGTATCAGAAACGACAAGCACCGCTTTGTTCGTGCATCGTTGTTGGTATTGCATCACCAGTTATTCTTTTGTATTTTTTTTCTAGTTATGCAAATATCGTGTGAGCTATACGATTATTCTGTGTGCGAGATTATGGTTTAGTGTTAACTTTAACATTATTCCCTTTTTCATTTCAACACACTGATATGTAACTGTCATGTTCATGAAAAATCTTATCTGTTACGTAGGACGTTTTTGTTTAGAAAGAAGTAAGAAAGAAAAACATTTATTTGACAGAGACAGGACACACATTACCAAATAAAAAAAAATCATGAAAAGAGAATAAAAAACACATAAATAAAAACAGTTAAAAGAACAAAAAATACTTTTTCATGTTATTTTGATGAATAAAAACCTTGCAATAGACATTTTTATAAAAAATTTAAAATAAGGCAAAATTATAGAACAGTTACTAAAAAGTACTGAAGGTACAAATTACGTTAAAATTTTGCACTGAGATATTATTATATATATAAAAAATAAGAAGTAATTTTTTACCCTCCGCAGTTTCGTTCTGCTCAAATGAATCGGCAGCCCTTATACTACTAACTAGAAATCTGTGTGTTTTCCAAAAAAGATTGGAAAGAATTTTCTATGTATTAAGTTACGTTACCTAATTTTTTTTAAATATTTTGGTTAATAATAATTAAGGATTGTTATTCAATTAGTTCTCTTAGAATTGATAACTGCTGGAAAATAATGGTTCTCGAATGGAGGCCATACAATGGGCCATACGCGCGCCGCAGTGGTGTAACCCGCCACAAAGTCGACTGATGACATTGATAAACTTGAGGGAAGCCGATGGATGCTTACGATCGGCAACCGATTGCTGTGGCGTTATAAAGGATAGGTCTAGTACTGGATGCTAATAATGATGATAAAATAAATAAATAAATAAATATTCTGGGACATTAACACACACGGTCATCTGGTCCCAAGCTAAGCAGAGCTGGTGTTATGGAAACCAGATAACTGGTATATACTATACATATAATACTTTTTTTTTTGTAAATATATACTTATAATAGATATTTACACCCAGACTCGACACAAACACAAATGTTCATCACAAATGTTTGTCTCGGGTGGGAATCGAACCCACGACCTGCGGCGTAAAAAGCAAGTATCTTACCGACCACGCCACCGGCCCGTCAAATTGATGATGATTCAGTTGAGTTTTTTAAACCACTATGATGAATACCAAACAGAATAATCTATCACTACAGCATCACAAATTTTTTGCTGACTCATACAAACATACTTTCTTTTGTCAATTTTACAATTTACTACCAACTGGGTTGAAAATAAGTGTTTGTTCTGTAGAAGTAAGGTATATTTGGAATTACTAAGAGCTCAGTAAAAATAGATGTAGGTATAATAACAAAGCAGTCTATATAAGACTAAGTCCCGGCTTTTATTACAGCACTTCAGCACAAACGCTGTTAACTGCAGGTGAGACTTCCTAATGAGAGCCACTTAGACAAAAAAGGCGTAAACGCTCTACCTTAAAAGCAAGATTAAATTATTTATTTATGAGCACATTATTGTTCTATTTTGTGTGGCTTTTAAGATAAGAGGCTTACGTGAAATCGTAATTTGAATAAAAATGGAATTATGGGAAGTATCATCAATAGTAATCACCTTCTAGACAAGTCTCTATTCACTTGCATAGAAGTGTTATTGAAGTGTTTGGTTACCATAAAATGAGTAATAAACATGTTTTATGTGTGCCTCAAACATACTCAAAAATATCTGCCAGCACTTGGACTATGAACATCATAACGAAGAGGCGATTAAAAGCCTATAATGGCATATCTAGAATTGAAAAGATATTGTTTTCCTATTAGTCAAAACCTTTGACCTATCAAAACCTATATTCTCAATTTCTCGACTGCATGGCATCACCTCCAGCCTTGGAGAGAAAAGCCCTTTACCCGATCTTCGATTTGTCAGAGTCGTCATTGTCCGTAGAAGTTCACCTTCAATTTGAAACCCTAGTTAATCTGAATAAACTGGTAGGCTTCAGCCGTGGTTAGTGACCACGCTCCAGATAAAGCCTCACCGCCAACCAGCCTTGCCGTGTTCCGGTTTGATATCTGGCAACAAAGTTCCAGAGATTAGGTTGGAATTGTTGCTCTTATATGGTTATACAAGAGCCTCATTCCATTGCGAACTTTGCAATCTTGAGTGACTTAGTATATTTAAGCAGGCGCGTTCCATTGTAGACCACATCAGTGTTTAACATCGGGAAAGTTGTGATCAAGTGCAAGAAAATTAAAAAAAAAGTAATGTTCTGTCTCATCGGACTCTCAGAGTGAATGGAATAGATAGTGCACCTGTGTTTCCGCATTTGTGCACTATAATATCTTCTACGTACCTCGATAGTTAGTTTAGACCAGCCGCTGTGTGCATTTAAGAGGAGATTATAATCTTAAGTAATATGGAAAATTGTAATGTACAACAAAACAGAACAACAAAGATGGCGATAATTTAAAATTTAAATGATTGTCAATAAAATTACTTGCTTTAAAGTATTGATTAAACTCTCATAAATAAATTAACTCGTTATTGACATTTAACTCTTCAAACAAACCATTATAGAATTTGCACCATTACGTTAAGTTAGGAGTACATAGTATTACTTGGTAAACGCGTGGCATGTCCAAACACCGGACTGACACAATGCGAAAAAGAAACACCTTTGTATAGATTATAATAATAATAATATTGTGGGACATTAACACTAACATGACATTATGTACAAAACAAATAAAAATAACCCTTGAATTTTATAGTATCTCAAAAGATAGGAACACTGTGAGACAAAATATTGGGATACTTTATTGCAAAAACATCAAAAGTGACGATAAGATTGCTAGTAAAAGCTAGATGAGAGTATTCGTATATTGAAATAAAACTAGTTTATAACAAATTTTATTACGGTTTATTTTAAATTTTAGATCTCGACGTTTCAAAGTGTCTCGTATGGACACATTGAAAGCCCTTTTTTAGATAATACTATTTTAATTTAGAATAATTGTAGGAGAATATTTTTGTACAACTCGTCTTCCCGACAATCGTTTAGAGAAAAAAAGCGCCAGGCGCGAACACACAGTCTTTTAAAACTTCATGGTCACGGGTAACCTGCGGTATTTGACATCCCTACTAATTAATCACAATTATTACTAACTACCTACTAACATTAAATTATATTAAGTTGTGTTCTGATTTAAGCAAACTGAGCCCACAGTGTGTCTTGAATTCTGAATGGATTTTGCTTGGGTTTTGTAACAGGTTAATTAAGCACTGGGTCCCAAGTATGTGTCATTGCTTTTGTGGTCCCAGGATATGATTAAAGGCAGACTGTTTAACTCGCGTTTCGCCTATCGCCAAGATTCTGACTCCTCAAACTGCACAGACAGTGCTGATGATTCAAGCGATATGGATATTAGTGACTAATAGTCTTACATTACTTTTTTCTGTGGTTTAATAGTTCTTTAAGAGATTCAATTAATGTTTTATGACTTTGTACCTCAGGTGGCGATACGCGAGTTAAACGGTCGGTCTATAGTTGTGTGCTTTAGGAGAGACTCACTATTTGATGTTCACCTCTGCCTCCATCTTCGGTTAATACAGGCATGATGTTAGTTTAAGATCAATGTCACGAGGCAATGAGGTTTCTGACTCCAATTGTATTCATTTGTTAAGATTTAAACAATGGCGTATCTACTTGTGTACTAATGGTTACTGTCATAATGAATTATTACCAAAATGTGAAATGGTATTACAAAGAATTTGAGTTAGTATCTTGGGTGACTTATAACTCTAAATATAGATTTGCACTTGATTACGACTTACCTGGGCCCCGATACTCGTGCTTTAGACATTTATCTCTACTAGACAAAAGTAAAAAAAATGGCAGATGTCAAACAAGAGTAAGCGCCATTTTAGTCGGACAAATGTCTTTTTAGATGAATATCTAAAGCGCGAAAATCTGGCCGCAGATGCTAAGCCATGACGTAGTCGACGATGGAACGGGTTCGCCTAATATACCGATTCACTCTTTATTACGAATGATTTTCGGTTAAAAGGTGGCTGTAGAATTAGGTTCGATTATGATTTTTCAAGCAGCAGTGGCACAGCGGTATATGCATCGCCTTAGAGATATAGTCACAGTTTTGATTCTCAGTTGTACCCACACATCTTTGTGTGAATTGTTACATCGCCCCGGCTCAATATCGGTGCATGAAATTTCGCGAGGAAACCGGCATGTGTAAAAACTAATCAATCGAAGAAATTTGACATCCACCAACCCTCAAGCAAGCGTGTGTGGATTAAGGCCTAAACTTTCTCAACTTGTAAGATAGTTGAGAGAAGACCCGTGCCCAGCAGTGAAACACTAAAAAGGGTTGAAGTGATGGTTATTCCTACAAGCTTTAGCGCTACTAAAGCATAGAATGCGCGAAGGTGCAGGCAGAGGCGATTATCGCCTACATTTTATCTGTACAGCTGTGATTAGGTTCGATAAGTAATAGGGGGCGAGGTTATTGCCGTTAATTGTAACTTCGAACATATATAGCTATCTACTTATGGTTATTGTCATAAGTTATTACTAAAATGTGAAATGGTTCGTGTAAATAAAGTCAAAAACATTAAAATTTTAACTGTGTATTCTCATTATATTAATTGATATTTTACGTTTAAAAAATATTACAAAATAAGAAAAAAATAATCTTTTGTTATTAAATATACTATCCGTACAGTACTTTCAACTAGAAAAAACTACATAAACAATTTGTAGGCCTGAGTCGCGGGCCAGATAAAGGACTTCATATTACTTGAATGTTTTCTTAAAATGACAATAACGATCCACCCTGACTTCGCACGGGTAGATATTAGATACAAAACATTATCGGTCTTATTCATAAAAATCTAAGACTATAGTTAATATGGACTTTGTCTCTTTCATATTTGTATAAATGTAAAGATGACAGACAAAGACAAATGAATTATAAACCTATTTTAGCTATAATGACCTTATAAGACGTTTATGAATACGGGGGTAAAAATACATAATATTAATACATTCTTGACAGACTTTTATGAATTAATACTATTGTAAAATACGAATAATATGGTTTAGCTTGTACCGGCGCTACAATTACATATTTTAAGATGAAAAAGTAGTTAGGTAACTATAATAGTTAGGTACATGGTACCTCAGACTTGTTTTGTAGATATTTATGTCTTCTATTTACAAAACTGCGATACATTAATTTGCAATTAGAGTTACGCAATATTTTAATGATTTTAATCGGTATTTTTTCACACCTTGGGTTACATTATCGAAGTTTTTATAAGGATCTTTAATTGATTTACAATTAAATAGCATGTAATTTATCTTATGTTACTTAGTAAAGATGTAGCTTTTTAAATGTGAAAATATTTTTAAAATCAGTCCAGTAGTTATTGAGCCTATTCGTAACAAACGAATAAACAATCAATTCGTTCCTGCTAAAAAGAAGAATGAAGAATGAATGTGTAGATTAGTGGAATTACTAGTAGAGGAAATACTAGGTACACTGTCAAATAATTCTTGAGTAAGTTACACTAAAGACCCAAATAAATCCTTAACCATAAATTCAATTTGTCCTGTGTTCTGAATTTAATACCCCTGACACACGTTCCATGTCTAGCCTTTGTGGATAACAGAACTTTAAGCTCTTGTGCTTTCAAACGATTAGTTCTACATTGTTTAGTTTTTGAACTGAAATAACTAGTTTCTATTGGTTCCTTATTTAAGTTTTTCCAAAGTTAGGTGACTTCATGCTGACGGGCCGGTGATTTTTTCGGTAAATTACTTGCTTAGTATTGTCTTAATATCACGCATTGAAATAAAACTACTTTTTAACGGATTTTATAGCGGTTCATTTTGAATATGAAGTCTGAAAAGACTTTGAAACGTCGGAATTTCAAATCTATAATAAACCGCGATAAAATCCGTTGAAAAGTAGTTTTTTTTCAAAGTTACTTGCTTTTCACGCCGCAGGTCGTGGGTTCGATTCCCACCCGAGACAGAAATTTGTGTGGTGAACATGTCTGTTTGTCTCGTGTCTGTGTGTACTCCAATTTTATCTATCATATGTATATATTTACAAAAGAAACCTAGTAAAATTATTCATAGCGCGTATCTGGTTTCCATAACACAAGGTATGCTAGCTTGGGACCAAAATAACACTATTTATCTTGAAAATACAAACTTATAATACTCATAGATAAGTACATTTACTTAGGTTCAGACAAACAGACAATATAGTCTTGCACACAAACGTATTTTTTGGGTGGAAATCGAATTCACAAACTTTGGCGTGAAAGACTATCTTACCGACCAGAATATAGGCCCGTCAAAGAGTAATTCACCTCTGCATATAATCTGGTAATACATACTATTTATACTATATTTTACCAGATTATATGCAAAGGTGAATATTTAATAGCTTTATTTGTGAATCTCTGTATACCTATTATAGGTATTTGATAGTTTAAGTTAAAATACGTTTGTTTGTACTGGTACCGATTATAAATAGGTTAATAGGTTTCACGAGCCGGTGGAGTTGTCGGTAAGATACTTGCTTTTCACCATAGTGAGACATTTGTGTGATAAACACGTCTGTTTGTCTTGAGTTTGAGAATTCTCTATATTTTTTACAAAAGATAACTATTACATGTGGTAGGTATATTTCCAGTTATCTGGTTCATAGTACAAGCTCTGCTTAGTTTGGAATCAGATAGTCGTATGTCGTATGTGTTAATGTCAAACTATATATTATCTAGACAATGATTATGAAGATGATAATAATAATTTTATCTCTTAGCTTTGTTCCAAAGAAGTTTTCCAAAGATGCTTTAAAACAGTACAATATTATTTCAATACTATGTTTAAGTGTTCACCACAGAGTCAACTAATAACCTGTCGCAACAAAAACAAACGTTTTTCCCTAAAACAGACAAACATCTACATTCATAGTTTATGCAAATTCATTGGCTAATGCGTGTCGAAAGACGCAAGCAGTCAAATCTCAGCCTTCAGAAATTAACTATACGAATGGTAATTAAACGAAATGTGTTATTAGCGTGTAGTTCTGACATGACAACTATATTATTGAGTGATGACAACTCAAGTGTAGTGTAAAATAGTAAGGCTAAGGCTTGACCGCTCCTGGGTGAACTGAATTACCTCTGAGTTAACTGCTAAGGGTTAAATAAATAGTAAAGCTTGCATCATCAAAATTGAGAGTAATCCTACGGCAAATTTACTCAATCTTGTCAATCAAGTCTTGTGTCTGGGTGTGATTATCTGAATTTAAGTATATATTTACAAAAGAAAAGTATTTTAAGTAGTATATTACCAGTTATCTGGTTTCCATAGTACAAGCTCTGCTTAGTTTGGGATCAGATGACCGTGTGTGTTAATGTCCCACTATATTATTATATTATTATTATTATTTAACCCACCGATAAAGGAAGATTAAGTCGCTAACTCTGGGTTAATGAAGTATAATGTCCAAATAGACTATGCTAGAAGTGAATAAATACAAGGAGATAATGCAGTTCAAACAAACGTCACCATTTGTCACAAAATGATGGACTGACAATATACATTTGTACAATAGAGTAGAAACAGAAAGGTCGTAAAGTTTCGGTCGTAGTTCATTACCTATTTATCTTCAAATGAATTGAGATTTAGATAACAAACAGTCTTCTATGGTATCATAGTACAACTGCGGGCTGTTACCGCTGCGCCGTAGCTGCTTGATTTTGGAATTGGGCTTGATGAACGGCAATAAGTTCGTCCAGTGTTCCTTATGGGACCAACATAAATTGAACGCAAATTGTGGGTGATATTTATAGCAAGGTAATAGCAGGTATTACCTTCGGGTAACTCAGGTGAGTGTTATGTAATTAAACAACTAATAGTAACTGATATAAATAACTGCAACTAAATGATCTGATCAGTTTATACTATTGTATAAACTAAGTATAGTACGTGATTGTAATAGAAATAGATATGAATGAACGCTGCGGTTGTTTATAAAGGGACAATGAGATATTTATGTTAATCAATATATTATTGGAAGGAATATTGGCGGGACATGTCTCATTAACTGTTCATCTGTATCTCATTCATTGGCTTATTGGGTCATCGATTTTCCAACCCTTGCTAGAAGTATTTTTGGAACAGCGTATCGCACGTTACACACCTGGGGGGCAATTTGCGTAATTTCTTGACGCGCCGATCAGGTTTTAATGCAGGTGCAGTTAAGTTTACGTCTTAGTGCAAAATGGTATTCTTGTAATTGTTTAGCTGTCATTTAGTCTTAAGCGCTTGCGTAACGCGAACTTGATGCGAGCGTATCTTACAGCGGTTGTGAAAATTACGAGAATACGAAAAGGGCTGTTTTGATCGAAACTTAACTGCAACTGAATTTATTTAATTACGTGAATTAGCCCACAAGTCCTCGATTCTCACGCTTTGCTTTATATGAATCACTTTTCCTTACTTTTTAAAATAACATTCCTATTTTTGGTTCAATATTTTGCGCTAACGCTGCCTTCTAGTCCAATCTCCGCGATAGTCCAAGAACCGCGATGTCCCCTAGAAACTTAACCTCCCTTTTCACCCCTTTAAAGTACGAAATTTCAAAACTCCCTCCTTATCGGATGCCTACATCATACAAAGAACACGCCTTCCAAGTTTCAAATCCCTACAATCAACGGGTTGAGCCGTGCGTTGATCCATCAGTCTTCGCGATTCATTAGATTTTATAAGGAGACAAGGAACTGCGATGTCCGCTAGAAACTTTACCCCCCTTTTCACCCCTTACAAGTAAGAAATTTCAAAACTCCCTTCTTATTGGATGCCTACGTCATACAAAAAACACGTCTTCCAAGTTTTACATCTCTACAAGCAGCGGTTTGGTCTGTTCATTGATGCATCAGTCAGTCATTTAGGACAAAGGATTTTATATGTATAGATAAAATTACACACGAACCCTTATCCCTGTCAGCAATTAAGTAGGTACCTACCTATTAAAGTAACTAACAACAATAGCTTATTAATAATATCTAAAATTACCTTCATCCGCAAATTGATGTGTCCTTAAAATCCTGGAACAAAAAATTATCCATATAAATAAAATGTACCAAATTTGATAGTTTTAGAGAGAAGTTTTTGAGAAAGAAATATGTTTACTGGGGAGGCTATTTAACCTACAACAACCATCTATGCGAACCTGTAACTGTGTAGGTAATAACACATCCATATAAACTTGCAACTCCAAACCCTTATTTGCATTAAAATGTAGCCCAGGTCCTTTCTCAAGCTCTTTACTATAATAATATACAATAATAATAATAATCTTTACTATCTCTGTGCCGTACGAAATTTACTTCAACCCTTTTTAGTGTGCCACTGCTGGGAAGTCTTACCCACACATCTTTTTCTGAAGTATTTCCTCTGAACAGTATAAGTATATATATAAGTATAAGTATAAGTATAAGTATAAGTATAAGTATAAGTATAAGTATAAGTATAAGTATAAGTATAAGTATAAGTATAAGTATAAGTATAAGTATAAGTATAAGTATAAGTATAAGTATAAGTATAAGTATAAGTATAAGTATAAGTATAAGTATAAGTATAAGTATAAGTATAAGTATAAGTATAAGTATAAGTGAAATAAAACATCTCGAGGAAACGGCATGTCTTTTTATTGGGACTTAACCCACCACTTACTCCTTTAAGCCAGGATCGACAGCGGTGACGTGAAGATACTCGGGATTTGAATCCGGCCACCTAAACTGTCTTGGAAGAAAGAAATCACTCAAGAATTTAATCAGAAAGATAATAATAGGAGTTTGAAACGGCATGTCTTAGAACTAATCATTCAAGGATATGTGACATCTACCGACCCACATTTGGCCAGCAGCATTGCTGCGTTGGATGGCAATACTGATCCTTCGCCCGAGATACAAACCGGTCCGGTCACGTGTGTTGTTAATGTTTCGATCGTTTTTCAGTAACAATGTAACAGTATACTGACCTTTGATGTAACAACTATTATTTTATTGTCAAAGCCATTTCGTCATGCACACTCAAAATTATAGAAAATCACCTCAATTGCATGTAATAGATACTAGTATTTTTTTACAAAACATTTAATGGTTTAGACGTGATTTTATGCGGTGATAAAAAGTTTATAGACATACTACTTCTGTCCGTGATTTCGTTCGATTAATATACTAAAAGTATTCCCAGGGAATATGATATTATCAAGATAAAAATTGCGACAAATGTTAATGTTCTTCTAATACATAAAATTCTCGTGTCGGTGTTAGTTACCATACTCCTGTGAAACGGCTTGACCGATTATTATGAAATTTTATATGCATATTCAGTAGGTCTGAGAATCGGCTACTATCTATTTTTCATACCCCTAAGTGACGAGGGTTATCCACCCCTAACATGTTTTTTTCAGACTTTTTTTAAATGTGGCATTAAAAATACATACATTCCTAAATTTTCATTAATTTCATTTTCATTCATTTCATTTTCATTCATTCATTCAAATCTCTCTTTTTATCTAGGTTGTCTCCCGTTCCGCCTGGAGGGAAGTTAATAACCTAACTTTTTAACTCGTATTTTAACTTTCTGAATAAATTCGTGCGGGATCCAAGACAGTTTAGGAGTCCTGGGACTTAGCTGGATTCAAATTCCTAGTCTCTTCACGGGACCGCTGTCGATCTTAGCTTACAAGAGTAGAAGTGGCGGGATTGCGGTGATGAGTTAAGCAATGACGCCTTTAATATTCGAAGGTATGGGCAGAAATGAATATTTCCTACATTCCAGTGACTATGTTTAGGTCCCATGCATGTACGGGCGTGCCTTTTGCCGTTCATCAGGTACCAATCTCAACTTCGAATTGCTAGGTTGGTAAGATTTTCTTCATTATTTTTTTCCTGGACTTGAAATTTGAACCCGGTTGCAGGTATGACGTGACAAGCTTACCACTAGAACAACGAGGCGGTGTAATAAACTATACGTTTGGTAAATTTATTTATTAAAATATTAAGACAAAGGTAACAATTATTATTAAACTCTATGTAAGAAGGTACGAATACTTAAAATGCCAAAGGCCAAAAGTGATACAATTTAAAAAAATTCAAAGACAAAAAAAATACGCCTCCACTCAAGAACTCGTTTACCCCAGCGGTTGTCAGGTTTTTGGTAGATATGACCAGCCCATTGCAACTTCAGCTTAATAATCTTGTATAATCTTAATAAATAATCAAAATAAAATAGCCTTTATTCCTAACTACAATAGAAAAAACTGAAAAATGACAAAACAAAATTTAAATAATAGACTGTTTGTTTACTCTCTGCAGATCTGTTTGCCAATCGGCAAAGGCCTCCTCCAACCTTTTACATTCTTTCCTTGCGTTAGCCACTCTGTTCCAGACCACTTCTGCCACTTCTCGAATGTCATCATCCCATCTTTTTTGCGGTCTGCCTCCTTTCCTTTTGCCTTCTCTGGGATACCACATTGTAACTTTTTTACTCCATTTGTCATGTCCTCTTATCATATGCCCTGCCCATCTCCATTTTGTCTTCTAACTTTCACTGTAATATTATGGTTTTTGTTCTTTTTCTGATGGCACGGTTTTTCAGTCTTTAAGTATACCTATCTAATCTTACTGACGAACTAATTTTAATACGATTTTTCATACCCAGTCGTCATCCCTATTTACCATTGCCAAAAAAATTGAAATCGAATGCTTAACAAATAGAGTCTCATTTCAAGCGATTGATTGACAATTTGGCACTAGATATTCGAATGAGGTGTAAAAAACTGGGCACTGCAAACCATCGCAATGAGATAAAGTAACTTTGACGGAGTGTGATCAAAGAAGATTCTAGAAACTATGGATTGGATACTAAATTGTGTTTGAGTTTATTGATCCTGGTTCAGGGAACGGTACAGCTGCCTAGCGAAAGCGTAAAAAATAGACATCATGAATTCATGGCTTTTATTTTTAAGCAATCGCTGTAGGTTTTAGATGCTTTCTACACCAGAGCAGTTAACACACGCGTTTCAGACTTTTTAGATGTTATTATCGACTAGCCTGGCTTTCATAACCATCTTTATAATCGTCTGTTGACGGACATTTTACTAGCAAGTAGATTCACAGACTAATGAAAATAAGCAATTTCTGTAGGATAGCATAGATTTATTACGACGACCTCGGTAGTCGAGCGGTGTAAGCCGTCCGATTGGACTATACTGTGCCCGGAGGTCGCGGGTTCTATTCCCGTCCCGGACAATATTAGAGTAACAACAAAGATTTGTTTCGGTCTGGTTGGTTGAGGAAATACCCTCCGTGCCTCGGAGAGCACGTTAAGCCGTCACCTGATCTAACCATCTCGACTACTGGTTCCCTACGGGTTTCGAGGTCTGATGGTAGTCGCTCGTATTCCGCTAGCTAGCCGCATCAAGTTAGACTGGGAGCCGACGCCAATAGAAATAGGAAAAGGCAATGGGAATGATGATGAGCATATATCTAAATATATAAAAGAAGAAACTGACTGACTGACATATCAACGCAGAGCCCAAACCGCTGGAGACTCCAAATTTGGCACATAGGTTCCTTATGGGGTCTAGGGGTGCACTAAGAAAGGATTTTTCAAAACTCACCCTTTAAGGGGGTGAAACGGGGTTCCAAAGTTTGTATAGAGAAACAAGATTAGTGAGATCAATGTCGCGGGCGAAGCCGCCGGCAAAGCCGCGGGCGGAAGCTAGTTTAATACCTAAAACCTTAAGGTCGCTTTCATACAGAAGGCATCGAAGTGAATGAGTTTATAAATACCCGAAGAAACGGGTCACTAACCTTTTATAAACGATGATAAAAATAGGTCTAGTGTCGATCGGATAATGAGTTATTAATACGAATAGATACCAAAAACTGTTAACATCTGGATATCTGGAGTGTTTCGTATCCATACTCATTAATCTTAGTAAGTGTAAATGGGTAAGACTGTAGATAGATATTTATTACTTTTTTATGGAGACATCAAACTTTTCGCTATCTTAATTAACATTAGGAACTTTTTCTTTAAGCAATATATAATAATTAGTAGGATAATATAGTGGGACATTAACACACACTTAGATAATCTTAGTTTCAGTTTTAGACATGCCGGTTTCCTCACGATGTTTTCCTTCACCGATACTGAGCAGCGGCGATGTAACAAATCACACATAGATGTGTAGGCACGACTGGGATTCAAACCCGTGACCTTATACATATTTCAAAGGCGAGATTCGTACCGCTGCGCCATCGTTGCTCTTTGCTCTCTGCTTTTTCCTTTTAAAATAAAATAAATAGTAAAATTATGCTTATAACCATGAAAATATTGAATTAACAAAACCAAATTATTCAATAACATTGACGTAGTTGTCATATGGAATATTCTTTACAATTAAAGCACGCAGTGTTTGCGGTAGCTACAACTGTGCCAATAATGTGGTGTGACGTTACTAATCTTTATTTACTATATAGATTCATATATTAAGTAAATTTGTATGTTTGCTGCCTCCTCATAGCTAAATCTGATGTGTTAAGCAGTCATCTACAAAAGTTAATAGACAGATATTTTATAAGTTCATAATTCATTTAAATAACATACATTTCTTTCATTAAAGCGCAATACACATTGAGCCCGCCGGGCCGCCGACTTATGTCGGCGGCTTGAGATGAGAAATTTATTTTGCAGTCAGTGATTGCCGAGTGTCGATAAAGGTTGTGTGGCTCACTACAGGTTGAGCGTCGCCGGGCAACCCAGGCGTACCCAAGCCGCCATGACGGCAGGTAACACGCGCGGGCTCATGTTGCCGACATGATTCTTTTCATACAGGCCGCCGGGTTATGTCGCCGGCCTTTGTCGGCGGCCCGGCGGGTTCAGTGTGTATTGCGCTTAACTGGTGGTAGGCTTCGGCCGTGGTTATGACCACCCAACCAGACAAATCCGCACCGCCAAGCAGCCTTGCCGTGTTCCGGTGCGATGTTTGGTGAAACTATGCAGAGAGGGTGGGTCGGAATTGTTGTTCCTTTACGGTTTCTTACCATATGAAGACTCAATCCACTGCCACCTTCTCACCGATAATCATTCGTAATCACGAGTGAATCGGTATACTGGGCTGGCGCGTTCTATCGTAGACTACTTCATTGCTTAACATCAGGCAAGTTGTAAGCCCCAACCTATCTTTTTCTTCATAAAAAAAATATTGTTCGTGAACGTAGGAAACAGTTAACCCCTAGTTTCCACTGACGAAACATTCACAAGAAAACTTGTTGCAAGCTCTATCTCTATCGCATAAGGATGAGTAGAAAGAGATAAGACTATGCATGTATCATGTTTTGTTGTGCACTGTGAACGTCCAGTAAAATGTTGGCATATGTTTACACAAAAAGATTTCATAAAAAATTGTCATGCTGTAGGTACATACTTAGCATGACGTCATAACAAACTTATCACTCGTAGAAAAGGTAACGTTCACCGAGGTTCAGCAGTCATTTCCCTCCCGCGTTCGCATTAAATGTACTTTGTCATTTACCGTGAAAATTCGGTTTACATACTGCTGTCCTTTAGCTAGAAATCGTCGACCCTTCAAATTTCAATTTTTGTTTTTAAATGGAACGGAATTAAAATTAATAATTCTCAAAATTTCTGTCGTAGAACCATTTTTGTAATATATGTATGGTTCCAAAGTTAAAAACACTTTTTAGGTCGTTACCTGACAGAATTCATGATGATACCATAATTTGAAAAGGGCTAACCTACTCTTACCCCCGTATTCATAAACGTCTTTTAAATAACACCAATGTTTGTGATACCAACTGCGCGTACCAACTTTTTACATCGAGCGCCAATGACACGCGCCCTGCGCGCACTCAATGCAATAAATGAGTGTGTAGATTTGTTCTCTTGTTCACTGAGTGACTTCACTAGGGCTAATTATTTTGTAGCATTTATGATATAATCATTGTTATGTTCTTTATCGCATTAGTCTAAACGGGTTTAACGGGCCGGTGGCGTGGTCGGTAAGATACTTGCTTTTCACGCCGCAGGTCGTGGGTTCGATTCCCACCCGAGACAAACATTAGTGATGAACATTTGTGTTTGTGTCGAGTTTGGGTGTAAATATCCATTATAAGTATATATTTACAAAAGAAAAGTATTATATGTATAGTATATACCAGTTATCTGGTTTCCATAACACAAACTTTGCTTAGCTTGGGACCAGATGACCGTGTGTGTTAATGTCCTAGAATATTTATTTATTTTATTTTATTTAAAACTGTCATGGTATTGAAATAAAACTACTTATTAACGGATTTTATTGCGGTTTATTTTAGATTTTAGATCCCGACGTTTCAAAGTCTTTTCAGACTTCATGTTCACGGGTGGACTGAGGTATTTGACGTCCAAAAATATGAATCACAAATATTACTGACTACCTTCAAACATAATATTTAAGTTGCGTTCCGATTTAAGCAAACTGAGCTCACAGTGTCTTGAATTCTGAGTTGATTTTGCTTGGGTTTTGGTACAAGTAAATTAAGCATTGCGTCCCAAGCTGGTGGTATATTCCAACCATTTTCTCTGTTAAAATTAGGATGTTTTTTAATTTCAATAGCTTCACGGATCATTCTTGGTTATCGTTCATTTTTATTTCAATGTGTGATATTCTCGTATATCTAAGACAATACTGTCATGGTAGTGAATGTATGGTGTAAATAAATAAATAAATAAATCTAAGGACTACTGTCTCCTCTGTTCTATGTGAATACAAATAAAGCATTACTTATTTGTATTAGGTAATATAAGTAACGTATCCTATTTCTGTTGAAACAGATGATCCATTTGTAACCCTGTGTAGCATTAGGAATAAAATATGATTCCCAAAAAAATACAAGGAAAAGTGTGTAGAAAATATTAAAAAGAAAAGATTTGTTCGTGTATCAGTCACAATTTTGGTAATCTTATTTACATTTTAAATCATAGGTAAGAAATAGGCAACTTAGGAAAAAGCCTTGAAGTATATATAATAATAATAATTATTCTGGGACATTAAGACACGGTGTTCTGGTCCCAAGCTAAGCAGAGCTTGTATTATGGAAACCAGATAACTGGTATATAATATACATATAATACTTTTCTTTTGTAAATATATACATATAATAGATATTTACACCCAGACTCGACGCAAACAGAAATGTTCATTACTAATGTTTGTCTCGGGTGGGAATCGAACCCTCGACCTGCGGCGTGAAAAGCAAGTATCTTACCGACCACGCCACCGGCCCGTTATTTTTTTATTATGAATAAGGCTTGCGTTTGACTACAACTTGACTTATGGTAAGCGATGATGTAGTCTACAATGGGACACGCCTGCCCAATTTACCGATTCATACGTGATTACGAATGATTTTTGGTGAGAAGGTCGCAGTGGAATGAGGCTTCATATGGTTAGAAACCATGAAGGAGTAACAAATCCGACCCATTCTCTTAAATAGTGTCATCAGACATCTCACCGGAACACGACAAGGTCTCTTAGTAGTGCGGCTTTGTCTGATGGGTGAGCACTAACCACGGCCAAAGCCACCACATAATTACCAGTAATCGAATAATTAATTAATTAAATTACAAGTTAATTATCGCCTGATTTTCATCACGTGTGGGGATTCAGATAAAAGGTGTAGGTACTCTTACGGATAAAGGTCCCACCCAAGGCTTTGCAGTGTCCCGGTGCTATATCCGGTGATACTATCGAAATTGTTGCTCAGGCCCAGCGGTGGCTCAGCGGTACGGGTCTCGCCTTAGAAAAATAAGGTCGCGGGTTCGAATCCTGGTCGTGCTCACACATCTTTGTGTGAATTGTTTCATTTCCGCTGCTCAATATCGGTGAAGGAAAACATTGTGAGGAAACCGGCATGTCTAAGAACTATTCATTCGAGGACATGTGACATCCACTAACCTGCACTTGGCCAGCGTGTGTGGATTAAGCCTAAACATTCTCAACTCATAAGATAGTTGAGTGAAGACCTGTGCCCAGCAGTAAGACACATATAGGGTTGAAGTGAGTGAAGTGAGTATGTTTTCTTACCCTATATGTAGACACTCGTTACATTGCCACCTTCTCTTGGAAAATCATTCGTAATTATGAATCGGTAAATTGGGCTGGCGCGTTCCGTTAGATTCATGTAAGTCGTCAGAGTGATACTGTGTACAACAAAATTGTAAAAAACATATATAGGTATTTCGCGCCAAATCAGTTCTCCAAACAATTCACTTTTAAAAAAAATTTGGCGTCCACTGTCTTTGACAGTGATTCTGCCAACGACAAGTTGAAAGAGACAGTGCAAAAAGAAAAATGTTGTACGGTGTGGGCCATCAGTTCTCCATTCAATTGAGTTACTTTTGACAAGATAAATGACTTAAAATTAACAATCTCAATAATAACCTGAATAAAGAACTAAACTTTCTAATGCCTTCCTAAACTAATGAGTCAAAAAATTATTCTTATCTATCTTTCTATCATTATTGTTTCGGTTTCGTTATAAATATTATTAAGTATTAGCGGACCTGGCAAACTTCGTTCTGCCCGGTAAAGCAGTACCATCTATCGGGTCTCAGACCTACCGAATTTAACCAATAATAAATAATAGGTATCTAAACCTTTTTTCGGCACTTCGTCGCTTTCTAAATTTTCTTTTTTTTAATTTTTCTCTGCGTAAGAACCATCCTCGTACTTAAAGGAATATTTTAAAAAAAGAATTAGCGAAATCGGTCCAGCCGTTCACTCGTGATGTCGTGACAACAGAAAACGGGTTTCATTTTTATATATATAGATTTAGCTCATTTTAATTTAGCTGCTGTTAGTTATATGAAATTCTTAATAATTCCATAAATAAACTGTCGACTATTACTATTTCAATTTTTTTTATTCCAATTTAAAAATAATAATTTCACCTCAGTATTTTCACCTCTCATAATTTGCTGTGCTCTAAAGGGTCCATAATTGTGACGTATTAACCCAAAACATTGTGGAATAAGCAATTAAAGAGTTGAGTATTGAGTATTGAGTTGGCACATGTTGACGCGGTAGGATTTTGATTTTTTAAATTATTCTGCTTGTTTCGCAGTGTTAACAACAAACAGTGATTTAGGTACCAAATATTAGACGATGAACCTCACCCGCATATGTACCGCATGTGTTACCATTTCGACGGGCCAGTGCCGTGGTCGGTAAGATACTTGCTTTTTACGCCGCAGGTCGTGGGTTCGATTCCCACCCGAGACAAACATTAATGATGAACATTTAATTTTGTGTTTGTGTGGAGTCTGGGTGTAAATATCTATTTTAAGTATATATTTACACAAAAAAAAAGTGTTATAAAATATGTATAGTATATACCAGTTGTCTGGTTTCCATAACACAAGCTCTGCTTAGCTTGGGGCCAGATGACGGTGTGTGTTAATGTCCCAGAATATTTATTTATTTATTATTTATTTACATAAACCAATTTCAACTTTGTAGAATAAGAAATACCTACACTCTACCAACTAAATGCAATGTTTAGTCATAAAACAGCTGTAAAAGTCACGGCACTTAGATAGCGTTACATTGTAACATTGTAAACATTACAACAAAAGGTTTTACTTCCTATAATAACATAAAAACATAGCAAGACGCCTGTATTACCTAAAGGTGTAGGCAGAGGTGAGTATCACCAACTTTTCGCCACCTATGTTACTTCCCAAACGTACTATGGGACGAGCCTATAGCCGTTAATTGTGCACGATTCCAAACTTCGAGCTGGAACTCTATGCATCATCATCATTCCCCTTGCCTTTTTCCCATTTCTATTGGGGTCGGCTCCCAGTCTAACCTAATGCGACTAGCTACCAGAATTATACGAGCGACTGCCATCAGACCTCGAAACCCGTAGGGAACCAGTAGCTGAGATGGTTAGACTAGGTGTCAGATTATATTGGCTTCTGACTACATGTAACGATTGTCATAGATGTGTTGAATAACAACCGGAACCGACGCCTTAACGTCCTCTCCGAGGCACGGAAGGTAGTCCCTCAACCAACCAACACTAAAACAATGTTTGTTGTTACACAAATATTGTCCGGGACGGCAATCGAACAGGCACAGTATAGCCCAATCGAACGGCTTACACCGCTCGACTAACGAGGTTGTCCACTCGACTACCGTGGAACTCTACGTATATTATAATAATTTTTTTTTAAATATTAGAAAAGTATTTTTGCTCCACCCGTGAATCGAATAAAGCGAACACTTAGGTACCACTGGCTCATTGAGCACCGAAGCAGTTAAGTTCTAGAGTAAATATTTCTGAATTAAATATTTAATAACGCCCGACGCACGTTACAGGGCGAATTAAATTAAAATAATTTTAATTGTGATCTTAATTCCACAAAATAGTTACAAATTGATTATATTTAATTCATTTAAAAATAAACGATTCTAATTTTAAAAAAATTTACCCCAATTATTTCTGGAACCAGCTCTAATATCCATGAATGTCTTCTTTGATTACATTGGTGGTGTTTAGTCCATTTTGTAGAGGCGATATAAACCTCTTTTTTTTCTCTATGCTGTCTAGCTTTGTCTAGAGGTAGGTCAATGTAACATTCCAAGTCCTCCCATTATCTTTCTGATTAAATTCGTGCGGGAGCCAAGACAATTTAGACGTCCCGGGACTTGACCGGGTTCACATCTCGAGTCCTCTCACGGCACCGCTGTTCATCTTGGCTAGCAGTGGTAGGTTAAGATACACGGTTCAAGCGTATTTTGGCGGAGTCAACATACCTATATCTTAAGCTGAATATGTAGGTTTCTATAAACTTTTGGACGTACAAATTCAAATTGCTGGAAGGAAACTTTAAACGTAATTAAACCCTCGACCCTTTCAAATTAAATCCACCGGAAATTTCACACAAACATTACAACGAAATACCATTTATTTATACCTAAATATGTGTATTAACTTGTGTTGATTTTTCTCAGTAAGGTAATTAGGTACGACTGTAGTTCGTTATATTACACCGTAGAGTTCAGACTGAAGTCAAATTATGATAAAATCGGCTAGATACCTATTTTTACCTCTTATATAACGTAACATAGTTATACGAAAGCGATTCATTACTAGGAATATAGTTATAAAACGGTCCAAGTTTAGTGATATACTTATATTACTAGATTAAGTTTAGTGTAATAGCCTTCCACCTGCGTTTTGGTCACTTGTAAGTCCCGAAATCAAACTCACCCACTTCAAAGTGCTGTGAGTTAGGTTAGCTTACACTATAACACAACTTAGCACTCGCCGACCGCTGCCGCGGCTCGGCACGCTCGCTTCACTCGCATGTGTGGTTATTAAAAGTCTAGCTTTTTTTTTATAACCTAACCCACAGCTATTTTACTAAACTTAATCTAGTAATATAAGTATATCACTAAAATTAGACCGTTTTATAACTATATTCCTATTGAGATAGTAATGAATCGCTTTCGTATAACTATGTTACCGTATATAATTATATCCCTAGGGATATATCTATATTACGGCTTGATCTATCTTACTGCGACATATGCTTAGAAGTCGGTTAAACATCATAGTTTACATCGTATTGTTGCTAGCCGCTGTAGATCACAATGTAGTACCTACCTATAACTAGATGTTGTATGTATTATCTTTGCGGTCGCGTGTGTCATGAATGCATGTCACTTCGTTCACCGTTGAAAGACGAACCTTTAGACACGGTTTAATATAGCGAAATTAGTAACATTCCAACAAGCATATTACTATGTTAAGTTCGTTTCACTGACAATGCTTGGTAATTTGATTTGATATTATCTATAACTTCTCTCAAGTATTGAAACAAAACTACTTTATGACGGATTCTATTGTCTTCGGCTTCATGGTCACGGGTGGAAAGAGGTATTTGACGTCCAAAAAAAAGGAACTTAAATAATGATGTTTGTAGGTAGTCAATAATAATTGTGATTAATATTTTTGGACGTCAAATACCTCGACTTTGAAACGTCGGGATCTAAAATCTAAAATATACGACCATAGAATCCGTAAAGTACTTTTATTTCAATGTGTGATATTCGCGTAAATCTAAGAAAATACTATTCTCTCTAGTTTTATTTTCTTACATACACACAGCATCATCAAGTCCCAAATTAAACAATTATAATTGCTTGTGTTATGGGCACAAGGAAATACATACATATCACTACATAGTATAAAACAAAGTCGCTTTTTCTGTCCCTATGTCCCCTATGTATGCTTAGATCTTTCAAACTACGCAACGGATTTTGATGCGGTTTTTTTTAATAGATAGAGTGAATCCAGAGGAAGTATAAGTATAACACATTGCACCAGTGCGAAGCTGGAGCGGGTCGCTAGTTATAGATAAATTACACCCAGACACAACAAACAATCGTGCTCGTCACACTAAGATTTCTTCTGGGTGGGAATCGAACCCACGACATCCGTCTTAGTAGACAGTGTCATTTATCACTCATTTTATCATTTTTCCCCACCAGGCCAGTCGATAAGATAAAACAGTAATCAATTTAATAATATAATATTATATCAATTGTAATAGCTTTTGTCTACAGCTATGGATGAGTAAAATATTGTTAGGTACTTATAATTAAAATAATGTAGAAATGCTAAATTACTCACGTGTGTCCTTGCATAATCTGTGGTCAGGATTTGTGTTGGATTTTAGAATATCTTTCTTTTTTTTTTTTTTTTTTTTTTTATTTCTATTTTGATTGATTGAGTAGCGGTGGCACAGCGGTAACAGCCTCGCCTTTGAAATATAAGGTGGCGGATTCCTTTTCCGGTCGTGCCCACAAATCTTTGTGTAAATTGTTTCATCACCACTGCACAATACCGGTGAAGGAAAACATCGAGAGGAAACCGGCACGTCTAAGAAGCAATCATTCAAGGAGAATATAATATGACATACACCAACCCGCACTTGGCCAGCGTGTCTGGATTAAGGCCTTAACTCTCTCAACTCGCATGATAGATGAGAGAAGACCCGTGCAATATTGTGGGACACTAAAGGGTTAAAGTATAAGTGTATCACCATCATCAAGCTGTTCTAGTCCACTGCTGGAGATAGGCCTCTCCTAAAGTACGCCTTCAGCTCCTTATGTCATAACGGGTAGGACACACTACTTGAATAAGTGTATATATGTACACCACAGTGGCGAAGAGTCCATACAATCCGATTACCATCAGCTTCCCTTTCGGAAATGGTCAATGGAAATGGTCAGTGACCACCCACCAGACAAAGCCGCACCGCTAAGCGGCCTTGCCGTATTCCGGTGCGATGTCTGGTGACGCCATGCAAAGAGGGTGGGTCGGAATTGTTGCTCCTTTAAGGTTTCTAACTATATGGAGGCTCATTCCACTGCCACCTTCTCACCGATAATCATTCGTAATCACGAGTGAATCGGTATACTAGGCTGGCGCGTTCCATTGTTGACTACAACATTGCTTAACATCAGGCAATTTGTAGTCAAGCGCCAGCCTATGGCAGAATAAAAAAAAATATCACACTTACTTAATAATATGTATATTATATATCACCTAAAAGGTTTAAATAAATAAGTAAAGCATCAAGTGTAAGAACGATCGGTGACGGTAGTGAAGAGATATTATTCTCCTAAGTAAGAACTTTTTTGCTTTGACTTCCCTTTTTCAAACTACTACCCTTCGCCAGTGATGTGGACCACTATACAGAGTTTTGTGTGGTCAGATAGAAAGTATCGACATAATATTTTAGGCAAATCCCTTGATACCTTACAAGTTTCAGTAATCGACCCCTAAATACGATCCTAAATATGTTATGAGCCTATATTTAAATATATAATGGCTTTTCCATTAGTTATAAATACATTCGTACCTTATAAAGGCCTGAGACCCTTTTAAGGCAAAGTATCAGTTTCGCATTAACCCACAGTTCAATTTCGTAGTTTATGTAGGATGATATACAATTTATTAAGTACTAGCGACCTGCCCCGGCTTTGCAGGGGTGCAATACTGATACTAAATACACCTACCTACTACAGAATGTACATACTCCTAAATAACGTTTGCAGCTTTTTTGTCATTAACAATAAAAACATGTTTTGTTTAGACGTTACTACTGTGTTTTAAATCTGTAATATCTTTGGTAATATTCACTTAAAAATTACATGCTGTACTATGCGTTTCAAATAAGAATAGGACTGGACTCGCAGCTAACTTCATACCAAAAACCAAGCAAAAGTAGCGCCAGCACAAAATACCAAACCACGAACAATAATGTTATTTTGAAATGTATGAAAAAGTGATTTATGTGAAAACTTTACACAAGTATGTAGTTACTATGCAGCTACCTACCTAAGCAAATTTACGCGCTAGGATTCCACAAACTTGTACACAAATTCATATACACGGATAAAACACAGGTTTTAACTTATAACTCCGATTTTTGCCATCGGAAGTTAATAAAATTTGTTGGTATCTAAATATTCGACTCTAAATGTTCAATCTTACTCGAACGACAATAAGATATATGCATTTTATTTTATTTTTTGTCTAGATGCGATTATTGTATCGTACAAACATTTTTGATCACTGTACTAAAAAATGTGAAGTTGTTGCGCATTCCAGTCCAAGATGGCGGATTTCCAATCCTATTCTTATTTGAAGCGCATAGTAATGCTGCAATAGTAATCTATATTGAATGTACAAAGTATTTACGATACTTAATTGTCTAAGGATTAATGCAGTATTGCTTAAAATCGCTTCGTAAATAAGCCATTACTTTTGGTTGAAAGTAAAAGATAAAAAATGGTTATTGTGGGTTATCTCTAAGAGATAGACATATAACATTGGGGACTTTTTTGTTGGCCCTTTAAGGTGTGCAATACTGTAGTGCATTATTTTGATATATCTCGTAAGGTTTAGCAAGCATTTGCAATGTAAGCGCTAAAAAATTACGACATCACATCAGAAACCTATAAAATTATCAGTGTTTCTCTACTATATTATGCATGTATTAAACACATAAACCTTCCTCGGTGCCTTTTGGCAACAGTTTTCAGTCGAGCTTCACCTCTTTCTCGCATCTGTCTGTACCCTTAGTACGAGTTCGTCAATTCGTAGTAGTTTTCGAATACTGTCTTGAACCTGTCAAAATTCGTTTTTATATTTATTGTTTTGCTCAAAACGTTTAATTAAAAGATAATGTAAGGCTAGAAATAGAATAAGAGGGATTGGAAATACGAGTAGAATAGGTGGAATAGTTTGTAGATTAATACGTATATAAAGTAACTTATTAACTAGACAGGTTCATGATATTTTTTGTCGAATGGCTGGAATGCCACGTTTTTTTTATAAACTTTATTTTTTTGTTAAACGTCACAATATTTTCTTTGTCATTATAAGGTAGTTCTTTTCTGTTCTCTGTGTGCCCCTTTTGCTTTTTATCTTTTTTGTTGCAATTGTTATTAACAAAATAAGATGAAAAAAAATGATATTTCGTTTTTTGTTAATAACTCGAAAAGTATTAACATTTAAGCAATTTTGAAAAAAGCTCGTTAAAGAGGAGGAAATTTCCAATAAAAAAGTCCTGACTCCCGGAATTCTATCTCCATTATTTATAATTTTAATTAGACGTTGAAAATAGGGCTCCGCGCGGCAGTTACGGCATGCGCGCGCCGCCGCTAAAGAGAGTTCAGCAATAAAAATATTTTTTTTATAACATAAAATGTGATTTTAAAAATTTGAAAAAATTCTAGTATCTTCTTAACACTTGAAAGAATCGAGCCCTGAAAAAAAAAAAGTTTAATCACCATTTTTCAAAAAGTTATTCAATTGTTAACTAACCAATTTTTTCTCAATCTCCATGGGCATAAACAATGGGATGAAAGGTATAAATAATTGGCCTATAAATTTTAAACTTCGTGGAGCCCTTTTGATATATGTACTTTATAAGATCCTGCGGTTTATTTTCATTAAAGTTTATTAATTTGTTAATTATGATTTTTTATAACTATTGAAAAATTAAAAATCTAAAAAATGTTGATAAAAAATTTTTTTTCAATTAATATTTAGCTATGCCTGTTTTCACATTGAACAATGGCAGTAATTAACATAGGTTATGAATTTTTTACGTAATTTGTTTATAAAATTGTTATAAACAAATAGACACTCGTTACATTGCCACCTTCTCTTGGAAAATCATTCGTAATTATGAATCGGTAAATTGGGCTGGCGCGTTCCGTTAGATTCATGTAAGTCGTCAGAGTGATACTGTGTACAACAAAATTGTAAAAAACATATATAGGTATTTCGCGCCAAATCAGTTCTCCAAACAATTCACTTTTAAAAAAAATTTGGCGTCCACTGTCTTTGACAGTGATTCTGCCAACGACAAGTTGAAAGAGACAGTGCAAAAAGAAAAATGTTGTACGGTGTGGGCCATCAGTTCTCCATTCAATTGAGTTACTTTTGACAAGATAAATGACTTAAAATTAACAATCTCAATAATAACCTGAATAAAGAACTAAACTTTCTAATGCCTTCCTAAACTAATGAGTCAAAAAATTATTCTTATCTATCTTTCTATCATTATTGTTTCGGTTTTGTTATAAATATTATTAAGTATTAGCGGACCTGGCAAACTTCGTTCTGCCCGGTAAAGCAGTACCATCTATCGGGTCTCAGACCTACCGAATTTAACCAATAATAAATAATAGGTATCTAAACCTTTTTTCGGCACTTCGTCGCTTTCTAAATTTTCTTTTTTTTAATTTTTCTCTGCGTAAGAACCATCCTCGTACTTAAAGGAATATTTTAAAAAAAGAATTAGCGAAATCGGTCCAGCCGTTCACTCGTGATGTCGTGACAACGGAAAACGGGTTTCATTTTTATATATATAGATTTAGCTCATTTTAATTTAGCTGCTGTTAGTTATATGAAATTCTTAATAATTCCATAAATAAACTGTCGAGTATTACTATTTCAATTTTTTTTATTCCAATTTAAAAATAATAATTTCACCTCAGTATTTTCACCTCTCATAATTTGCTGTGCTCTAAAGGGTCCATAATTGTGACGTATTAACCCAAAACATTGTGGAATAAGCAATTAAAGAGTTGAGTATTGAGTATTGAGTTGGCACATGTTGACGCGGTAGGATTTTGATTTTTTAAATTATTCTGCTTGTTTCGCAGTGTTAACAACAAACAGTGATTTAGGTACCAAATATTAGACGATGAACCTCACCCGCATATGTACCGCATGTGTTACCATTTCGACGGGCCAGTGCCGTGGTCGGTAAGATACTTGCTTTTTACGCCGCAGGTCGTGGGTTCGATTCCCACCCGAGACAAACATTAATGATGAACATTTAATTTTGTGTTTGTGTGGAGTCTGGGTGTAAATATCTATTTTAAGTATATATTTACACAAAAAAAAAGTGTTATAAAATATGTATAGTATATACCAGTTGTCTGGTTTCCATAACACAAGCTCTGCTTAGCTTGGGGCCAGATGACGGTGTGTGTTAATGTCCCAGAATATTTATTTATTTATTATTTATTTACATAAACCAATTTCAACTTTGTAGAATAAGAAATACCTACACTCTACCAACTAAATGCAATGTTTAGTCATAAAACAGCTGTAAAAGTCACGGCACTTAGATAGCGTTACATTGTAACATTGTAAACATTACAACAAAAGGTTTTACTTCCTATAATAACATAAAAACATAGCAAGACGCCTGTATTACCTAAAGGTGTAGGCAGAGGTGAGTATCACCAACTTTTCGCCACCTATGTTACTTCCCAAACGTACTATGGGACGAGCCTATAGCCGTTAATTGTGCACGATTCCAAACTTCGAGCTGGAACTCTATGCATCATCATCATTCCCCTTGCCTTTTTCCCATTTCTATTGGGGTCGGCTCCCAGTCTAACCTAATGCGACTAGCTACCAGAATTATACGAGCGACTGCCATCAGACCTCGAAACCCGTAGGGAACCAGTAGCTGAGATGGTTAGACTAGGTGTCAGATTATATTGGCTTCTGACTACATGTAACGATTGTCATAGATGTGTTGAATAACAACCGGAACCGACGCCTTAACGTCCTCTCCGAGGCACGGAAGGTAGTCCCTCAACCAACCAACACTAAAACAATGTTTGTTGTTACACAAATATTGTCCGGGACGGCAATCGAACAGGCACAGTATAGCCCAATCGAACGGCTTACACCGCTCGACTAACGAGGTTGTCCACTCGACTACCGTGGAACTCTACGTATATTATAATAATTTTTTTTTAAATATTAGAAAAGTATTTTTGCTCCACCCGTGAATCGAATAAAGCGAACACTTAGGTACCACTGGCTCATTGAGCACCGAAGCAGTTAAGTTCTAGAGTAAATATTTCTGAATTAAATATTTAATAACGCCCGACGCACGTTACAGGGCGAATTAAATTAAAATAATTTTAATTGTGATCTTAATTCCACAAAATAGTTACAAATTGATTATATTTAATTCATTTAAAAATAAACGATTCTAATTTTAAAAAAATTTACCCCAATTATTTCTGGAACCAGCTTTAATATCCATGAATGTCTTCTTTGATTACATTGGTGGTGTTTAGTCCATTTTGTAGAGGCGATATAAACCTCTTTTTTTTCTCTATGCTGTCTAGCTTTGTCTAGAGGTAGGTCAATGTAACATTCCAAGTCCTCCCATTATCTTTCTGATTAAATTCGTGCGGGAGCCAAGACAATTTAGACGTCCCGGGACTTGACCGGGTTCACATCTCGAGTCCTCTCACGGCACCGCTGTTCATCTTGGCTAGCAGTGGTAGGTTAAGATACACGGTTCAAGCGTATTTTGGCGGAGTCAACATACCTATATCTTAAGCTGAATATGTAGGTTTCTATAAACTTTTGGACGTACAAATTCAAATTGCTGGAAGGAAACTTTAAACGTAATTAAACCCTCGACCCTTTCAAATTAAATCCACCGGAAATTTCACACAAACATTACAACGAAATACCATTTATTTATACCTAAATATGTGTATTAACTTGTGTTGATTTTTCTCAGTAAGGTAATTAGGTACGACTGTAGTTCGTTATATTACACCGTAGAGTTCAGACTGAAGTCAAATTATGATAAAATCGGCTAGATACCTATTTTTACCTCTTATATAACGTAACATAGTTATACGAAAGCGATTCATTACTAGGAATATAGTTATAAAACGGTCCAAGTTTAGTGATATACTTATATTACTAGATTAAGTTTAGTGTAATAGCCTTCCACCTGCGTTTTGGTCACTTGTAAGTCCCGAAATCAAACTCACCCACTTCAAAGTGCTGTGAGTTAGGTTAGCTTACACTATAACACAACTTAGCACTCGCCGACCGCTGCCGCGGCTCGGCACGCTCGCTTCACTCGCATGTGTGGTTATTAAAAGTCTAGCTTTTTTTTTATAACCTAACCCACAGCTATTTTACTAAACTTAATCTAGTAATATAAGTATATCACTAAAATTAGACCGTTTTATAACTATATTCCTATTGAGATAGTAATGAATCGCTTTCGTATAACTATGTTACCGTATATAATTATATCCCTAGGGATATATCTATATTACGGCTTGATCTATCTTACTGCGACATATGCTTAGAAGTCGGTTAAACATCATAGTTTACATCGTATTGTTGCTAGCCGCTGTAGATCACAATGTAGTACCTACCTATAACTAGATGTTGTATGTATTATCTTTGCGGTCGCGTGTGTCATGAATGCATGTCACTTCGTTCACCGTTGAAAGACGAACCTTTAGACACGGTTTAATATAGCGAAATTAGTAACATTCCAACAAGCATATTACTATGTTAAGTTCGTTTCACTGACAATGCTTGGTAATTTGATTTGATATTATCTATAACTTCTCTCAAGTATTGAAACAAAACTACTTTATGACGGATTCTATTGTCTTCGGCTTCATGGTCACGGGTGGAAAGAGGTATTTGACGTCCAAAAAAAAGGAACTTAAATAATGATGTTTGTAGGTAGTCAATAATAATTGTGATTAATATTTTTGGACGTCAAATACCTCGACTTTGAAACGTCGGGATCTAAAATCTAAAATATACGACCGTAGAATCCGTAAAGTACTTTTATTTCAATGTGTGATATTCGCGTAAATCTAAGAAAATACTATTCTCTCTAGTTTTATTTTCTTACATACACACAGCATCATCAAGTCCCAAATTAAACAATTATAATTGCTTGTGTTATGGGCACTAGGAAATACATACATATCACTACATAGTATAAAACAAAGTCGCTTTTTCTGTCCCTATGTCCCCTATGTATGCTTAGATCTTTCAAACTACGCAACGGATTTTGATGCGGTTTTTTTTAATAGATAGAGTGAATCCAGAGGAAGGTTTATAAGTATAACACATTGCACCAGTGCGAAGCTGGAGCGGGTCGCTAGTTATAGATAAATTACACCCAGACACAACAAACAATCGTGCTCGTCACACTAAGATTTCTTCTGGGTGGGAATCGAACCCACGACATCCGTCTTAGTAGACAGTGTCATTTATCACTCATTTTATCATTTTTCCCCACCAGGCCAGTCGATAAGATAAAACAGTAATCAATTTAATAATATAATATTATATCAATTGTAATAGCTTTTGTCTACAGCTATGGATGAGTAAAATATTGTTAGGTACTTATAATTAAAATAATGTAGAAATGCTAAATTACTCACGTGTGTCCTTGCATAATCTGTGGTCAGGATTTGTGTTGGATTTTAGAATATCTTTCGAACTATTTAAATAATTCGTAATTAAATTATTGATTGATTGAGTAGCGGTGGCACAGCGGTAACAGCCTCGCCTTTGAAATATAAGGTGGCGGATTCCTTTTCCGGTCGTGCCCACAAATCTTTGTGTAAATTGTTTCATCACCACTGCACAATACCGGTGAAGGAAAACATCGAGAGGAAACCGGCACGTCTAAGAAGCAATCATTCAAGGAGAATATAATATGACATACACCAACCCGCACTTGGCCAGCGTGTCTGGATTAAGGCCTTAACTCTCTCAACTCGCATGATAGATGAGAGAAGACCCGTGCAATATTGTGGGACACTAAAGGGTTAAAGTATAAGTGTATCACCATCATCAAGCTGTTCTAGTCCACTGCTGGAGATAGGCCTCTCCTAAAGTACGCCTTCAGCTCCTTATGTCATAACGGGTAGGACACACTACTTGAATAAGTGTATATATGTACACCACAGTGGCGAAGAGTCCATACAATCCGATTACCATCAGCTTCCCTTTCGGAAATGGTCAATGGAAATGGTCAGTGACCACCCACCAGACAAAGCCGCACCGCTAAGCGGCCTTGCCGTATTCCGGTGCGATGTCTGGTGACGCCATGCAAAGAGGGTGGGTCGGAATTGTTGCTCCTTTAAGGTTTCTAACTATATGGAGGCTCATTCCACTGCCACCTTCTCACCGATAATCATTCGTAATCACGAGTGAATCGGTATACTAGGCTGGCGCGTTCCATTGTTGACTACAACATTGCTTAACATCAGGCAATTTGTAGTCAAGCGCCAGCCTATGGCAGAATAAAAAAAAATATCACACTTACTTAATAATATGTATATTATATATCACCTAAAAGGTTTAAATAAATAAGTAAAGCATCAAGTGTAAGAACGATCGGTGACGGTAGTGAAGAGATATTATTCTCCTAAGTAAGAACTTTTTTGCTTTGACTTCCCTTTTTCAAACTACTACCCTTCGCCAGTGATGTGGACCACTATACAGAGTTTTGTGTGGTCAGATAGAAAGTATCGACATAATATTTTAGGCAAATCCCTTGATACCTTACAAGTTTCAGTAATCGACCCCTAAATACGATCCTAAATATGTTATGAGCCTATATTTAAATATATAATGGCTTTTCCATTAGTTATAAATACATTCGTACCTTATAAAGGCCTGAGACCCTTTTAAGGCAAAGTATCAGTTTCGCATTAACCCACAGTTCAATTTCGTAGTTTATGTAGGATGATATACAATTTATTAAGTACTAGCGACCTGCCCCGGCTTTGCAGGGGTGCAATACTGATACTAAATACACCTACCTACTACAGAATGTACATACTCCTAAATAACGTTTGCAGCTTTTTTGTCATTAACAATAAAAACATGTTTTGTTTAGACGTTACTACTGTGTTTTAAATCTGTAATATCTTTGGTAATATTCACTTAAAAATTACATGCTGTACTATGCGTTTCAAATAAGAATAGGACTGGACTCGCAGCTAACTTCATACCAAAAACCAAGCAAAAGTAGCGCCAGCACAAAATACCAAACCACGAACAATAATGTTATTTTGAAATGTATGAAAAAGTGATTTATGTGAAAACTTTACACAAGTATGTAGTTACTATGCAGCTACCTACCTAAGCAAATTTACGCGCTAGGATTCCACAAACTTGTACACAAATTCATATACACGGATAAAACACAGGTTTTAACTTATAACTCCGATTTTTGCCATCGGAAGTTAATAAAATTTGTTGGTATCTAAATATTCGACTCTAAATGTTCAATCTTACTCGAACGACAATAAGATATATGCATTTTATTTTATTTTTTGTCTAGATGCGATTATTGTATCGTACAAACATTTTTGATCACTGTACTAAAAAATGTGAAGTTGTTGCGCATTCCAGTCCAAGATGGCGGATTTCCAATCCTATTCTTATTTGAAGCGCATAGTAATGCTGCAATAGTAATCTATATTGAATGTACAAAGTATTTACGATACTTAATTGTCTAAGGATTAATGCAGTATTGCTTAAAATCGCTTCGTAAATAAGCCATTACTTTTGGTTGAAAGTAAAAGATAAAAAATGGTTATTGTGGGTTATCTCTAAGAGATAGACATATAACATTGGGGACTTTTTTGTTGGCCCTTTAAGGTGTGCAATACTGTAGTGCATTATTTTGATATATCTCGTAAGGTTTAGCAAGCATTTGCAATGTAAGCGCTAAAAAATTACGACATCACATCAGAAACCTATAAAATTATCAGTGTTTCTCTACTATATTATGCATGTATTAAACACATAAACCTTCCTCGGTGCCTTTTGGCAACAGTTTTCAGTCGAGCTTCACCTCTTTCTCGCATCTGTCTGTACCCTTAGTACGAGTTCGTCAATTCGTAGTAGTTTTCGAATACTGTCTTGAACCTGTCAAAATTCGTTTTTATATTTATTGTTTTGCTCAAAACGTTTAATTAAAAGATAATGTAAGGCTAGAAATAGAATAAGAGGGATTGGAAATACGAGTAGAATAGGTGGAATAGTTTGTAGATTAATACGTATATAAAGTAACTTATTAACTAGACAGGTTCATGATATTTTTTGTCGAATGGCTGGAATGCCACGTTTTTTTTATAAACTTTATTTTTTTGTTAAACGTCATAATATTTTCTTTGTCATTATTAGGTAGTTGTTTTCTGTTCTCTGTGTGCCCCTTTTGCTTTTTATCTTTTTTGTTGCAATTGTTATTAACAAAATAAGATGAAAAAAAAATGATATTTCGTTTTTTGTTAATAACTCGAAAAATATTAACATTTAAGCAATTTTGGAAAAAGCTTGTTAAAGAGGAGGAAATTTCCAATAAAAAAGTCCTGACTCCCGGAATTCTATCTCCATTATTTATAATTTTAATTAGACGTTGAAAATAGGGCTCCGCGCGGCAGTTACGGCATGCGCGCGCCGCCGCTAAAGAGAGTTCAGCAATAAAAATAATTTTTTTATAACATAAAATGTGATTTTAAAAATTTGAAAAAATTCTAGTATCTTCTTAACACTTGAAAGAATCGAGCCCTGAAAAAAAAAAAGTTTAATCACCATTTTTCAAAAAGTTATTCAATTGTTAACTAACCAATTTTTTCTCAATCTCCATGGGCATAAACAATGGGATGAAAGGTATAAATAATTGGCCTATAAATTTTAAACTTCGTGGAGCCCTTTTGATATATGTACTTTATAAGATCCTGCGGTTTATTTTCATTAAAGTTTATTAATTTGTTAATTATGATTTTTTATAACTATTGAAAAATTAAAAATCTAAAAAATGTTGATAAAAAATTTTTTTTCAATTAATATTTAGCTATGCCTGTTTTCACATTGAACAATGGCAGTAATTAACATAGGTTATGAATTTTTTACGTAATTTGTTTATAAAATTGTTATAAACAAATAGAGAAATTCAATATTTTTTAAAAAAAATTTTTTGCTATTTTGTTGTTGACAAAAAATTATGATTTTTAAAAAAAAAAAAATTTCTTAATTTTAATTTTTAATTGTTTAAAAACGTTTTTTTTATATTTCGATTGTTTAAATAATTAGTTAAGAAAAAAATTTTCTTTTAAAAATCATAATTTACACTTTTAAATAGTTTACCAAAAAAAAATTATTTAATTGTTTATTAGTTTAACAATTTGTTATAAACAAATATCGACCAACGTTATATTTTTTTTCTAAAGCAGAAAAAAATTATAAAAATAGCTATATATAATAAAGTGCAAAGCTAAATATTAATTGAAAAAAAAAATTTTATCAACATTTTTTAGATTTTTAATTTTTCAATAGTTATAAAAAATCATAATTAACAAATTAATAAACTTTAATGAAAATAAACCGCAGGATCTTATAAAGTACATATATCAAAAGGGCTCCACGAAGTTTAAAATTTATAGGCCAATTATTTATACCTTTCATCCCATTGTTTATGCCCATGGAGATTGAGAAAAAATTGGTTAGTTAACAATTGAATAACTTTTTGAAAAATGGTGATTAAACTTTTTTTTTCAGGGCTCGATTCTTTCAAGTGTTAAGAAGATACTAGAATTTTTTCAAATTTTTAAAATCACATTTTATGTTATAAAAAAATTATTTTTATTGCTGAACTCTCTTTAGCGGCGGCGCGCGCATGCCGTAACTGCCGCGCGGAGCCCTATTTTCAACGTCTAATTAAAATTATAAATAATGGAGATAGAATTCCGGGAGTCAGGACTTTTTTATTGGAAATTTCCTCCTCTTTAACGAGCTTTTTTCAAAGTTGCTTAAATGTTAATATTTTTCGAGTTATTAACAAAAAACGAAATATCATTTTTTTTCATCTTATTTTGTTAATAACAATTGCAATTTTTAACCTGCACCAAAATCCTTCAAAAACATTTTTCTAGAAGTGATTCCGAATCGAATGAGCCATCGCTCATAGTTTTAGGACCTTTATATCTATTTTTCACGTTTTTGAACTTGTTGACTAGACTACAAGAAATTACGTGAATTAGCCTACTGTTATACCTAGTCGTCTAATGAATGTTACGATTCTTATGTCTAGTAAAGCAGAGCTTAGTATCACAAATAAAAATAATATATGTATGTAACTATAGTAAAAAAAAAACATTTTAGCAATAGAAGTTTGTTTTGGTGTGTTACCTTTTAAATTTTTTATAATTAATTTTTCTAACTTTTGAAAATGTCTGTTTTTCTAATGGGTTATTTGCCTATTATTATAATAAGTTATGAATTTAATTTTTAAATTATGCTTTGTATTTACACGCTGTAAAAAGTTTAACAACTGTTTGCAGTCCTAAATAAATAAATACACAAAAAATTCATTAAATTTTACCCATTTTGGTAAAAGTATCCTATCAAATTACATACCTACATATTTGGAACGTTAGGAATATCATGAACATCTAGGATACCATATAATATTATACCCAGTTAATATGCTTCATATGATGCCTTCATTTCACCCGGGCGGAGCTACGAGTGGAAGGTAGTCTTCTATAACATTAGAACTTGACGTAACGTTAAGTATGATAAAGTACCTTATTACCGTTTGACCGGAACGCTACTTGAATACCAAAGTGACTCCAATGTCTCGCTGACTCAGTACAGACATACTAACAGAATAATGAGCGTTAAACTTCTATAACAATCAATCAGATAAAACTCGCGCCAATTTAGAGACTAATTTTTATGGTGGCACTGATCATTCTATCTTACTCGCACTGTATTGCTCTCTTTGGATACAAACGTGAGCACAGTACACAAAAAATAATATTTATTGGCGGCGGTTTTTTTCTATCTGATTCCTAATAAAAATGCAAAATAATTGTTAGTATGTATTTATTTCTAAAGGCACTTTATTTTTTTAAGCGTAGCGTACTCCAGTCATATCGTTTCCTTAATGATCATCTATAATAGAATATGAATGCATTTTTGAAATAAAAGTACTTTATAACGGATTTTATCGCGGTTTAGATTTTGAATTTTTGATGAAATTTTGCACTTAAAAATTGCCCTTTTACCATTAACATGCCTAAAAGGGCAATTTTTATTCCAATAATATAATATTCTCTAGGGATGATGACACTTTATGTTGTATATAATTTTGGTTCCAGGGGACGATCGAATCCCAGGAGTTAGTACCTATGTTATAGTTACATTTACCTACATTCTCACGTCCACTCGTCTTCAGCAATTTTAACTTAGCGCATTAAGGTTGCCGATGCCCATTATTTTGTTACTTATACTATACTTAATTTGTATAACAATGGAAGAATTATAATTAATAACGAATTTGACGGCCTATCAACGTTGTTATAGTTTCGCACCTTTTGAGCTTGTCGAAATAACTGTATTTTTCCGCTAGACAAGCTGACTGCTGCAAGACTATTTTTAAGTAGACTCGCGTCTCAAAAAAAATAAAGCATATTTTCATTTAATTTCATCTCCTAAACAAATAAAATAGCGAAGAAGTGATAACGAATGTTTGAATCGAACAAACAACGCTTGTTGAGAGAGGTCTATATCCAGCAATGGACTTTAATAAACTAATGATGATGATAATATTGCTAAAAATGCAACACAAAAGATAAGGCACGATCTAACGCAATCAGACTGCACAACAAATATTAAAAACGGCCAATCATGTATCTTTATAGTGCGACAGGATTGGCGGAAATTTAACACAAATCGTCTCTCGACCAACGATTTTTTTATATATGCTTTATTTTCTTTGAGACGCGAGTCTACATAAAAATAGTCCAATTTCTTTTCCTACTGTACAGTGAATGACTGGCAACTACTGAGAAACACTGCCAAAAAACTCAGTAGGTTTTTTTCTTTTTTAAATGAAGTACTTAAATCTATTACATTTTGTTTTTTTAGTGTGTTGAATTAGAGCGACTTAATTCCAAGCATTTTCATCCGTTAGATAGTCTGAAATTTTATAATACGCTTTCTTACATAACGTAGATTTTATAATTATTTTAAATTTGTTAATAATCATTTCCCTAATATTATTTGGAAGTTTATTGTAGAAACGAAACGTGGAATGAACTTTCGATCAATCAAATTAAACTATTTTGTGGAACAGTTTAACCCCGTTGGATAAAGTCTTTTCCTTATTCACAAAAACAAGAACAGACGAACATGGCAAAACAAGCGGGTTCCTAGCTTACTACGAAACCTTAAAAAAAACTATTTCTAGGCGCTACTCAGAAACAAACTTGTATCACAATTAATATAATACTACTTGTACACAGATTCACATGTCAAAGTAATAATAACCCTTTTTTATCAGGTTTTAATATCAATCTTTTTAATCAGAGCTACATTAACTTACCCGAAGCGAAACTGTGACGGGTGGTCTCGCTAATAATGTTGATTGCAAGCGCTAAGTGATTAAGCTTCATCACCGTGTAATTTTAGTAAGTGATCTATTTATGGTGGGCTACTCAAACGAATATACCGAAGGGATGGTAAACGTTTTACCTAAGATTTTATATCGAATCCCTGCTATAGTATGCCTTGCTGTAAAGAAGCTGTACCAAAATTTTAGTATGTTTACATCAATACAGGTTATGTTTAAAGAACAAAAGAAAGTTGGACTAACTATACTAAAAAACAACCAAAATTAATTTTCACACAAAAATTTGCATACCTAATATCAATATTAGCTATTTACCGCGACAACGAAACGCTTAGTAGATACAACACGCGACACGAAGGCGTTGCTAATCAACATGGCAACGTTGCCAGCCTCTTTGGTACGCTACCAAACAACATCAATGCGGAGGAGTTTTTTGATGCCCAGTTTAAAATTTATTTTATACTAGTTTTCCGCCCGCGGCTTCGCCCGCGAATGTTGGTTATCGCGCTAGACCATTAATCCCTTTTTTCGCAGTCGGATAAAACTATCCTTTCCAGGGTCTCGAACAATCTCCATACAAAATTAGTTCAGTAGTGTAGGAGTGTAAGCAACATTTTGAAATCGTCAAGCGCCCATAGGTATATCCATAAATCAATAGGCGTTTCTTAAAAATACTACGGCTCTTAGACCATACTTATAAGAATTGAAATTTAAATTTCGAATTCTATTCGTAGCATTGAAATATCAAACATGTCATTGTGTCAAAAAAAAAAGTAATTTAGATCAAAATTACGAAGGAGTTATGATATCAACTTTGAAGAAAATCACCCTCAGAATAATTTCTCAGACTTTGCCCGCTTAGTATTAGGATGAAAATAAAAAAAAAATAAAAAATAAAAAACACGTGTTTCATTATTTGTTTTGAGCTTTATTTATACCAAATTTGAAGGAAATCGGACCAAGGACTAAACAGTTATGGAATATTTAATTTTTCCAAATAAACTCATTTAACACCCCCACAGGGGGTAGTTTTGGAAAAATAAAAAACACGTGTTTCATGATTTCTTTTAAGGTATATATGTGCCAAATTTGGAGTGAATCGGACTTGAGACTATACAGATCCAGAGAAACTTTAATTTTTACCAATAAAACTCATTATCCACACCTCATAGGGGTTATTATGGAAAAATAAAAAACCCGTATCTCATTATTTGTCTTAAGGTTTATGTGTACCGAATTTTAAATGAATAGGACCAAGGAATAAAAAGTTGCATACAAACTTCACCCCTCTATTTAACCCTCTTAAGGGATGATTTTTGAAAATATTGTTAGCCTATGTCCGATTCTAGGGTATACACTACCTACATTTCAAATTTCAATAAAATTGGTTGAGCGGTTATGGAGATACGCGGTAACAAACCTTCACACACACTCACACACTTACTTTCGCATTTATAATATTAGTAGGATAGGATGTTCTATTTTATATTTATTTATCTTAAACTAAGTTAGTAGGTAAGCTTTTTTTTAATATCATTTCAATTGCATACTGCGACATAAACTTTATTTGAATAAAAAGAGTACCCTCTTATTCTTACTGATTACTAAATGAGCACCTATCTTACAAATAAAAAAATATTTAGCTCTGTTTTTCTGGTTGTGCCTAATAAAAAATAACAGTAGGTAATATTTCCACCGTCAGCCACTGATGTTAAGCATTAACACTAATACTTACATATTAAAACAAATCCATTTCTATATTGTACTACATTTTTTCTAATTAGGAGAACTTAGCTTGACAAATTGGTCGTTTCATTATGAAGCCTCAAGCGGTCTCCGAGACTAATGAGGGAAATCAACTAAATATTTTGACCGTGGGACAGACACTGGTATTAATATCTTACAGCAGTTTCTGAAGGACTTCCATTATTTTGGTATTAATTAAAGTAAAGCCTGAGTAACGATTATTTACAAACAGAAAATAAAGCAGCATCTTTAGTGCGAAAGAGATAAAGATAATTATTTCCTGTAGAAAGGTAACACAGGAGAAGAGGCCCTGTGTCGTGATGTTGTAATTGAAATGTCTTAAGTTTATGGTGGTAATCACTTTCTACTAACATAGATAGGATGTAAAGACTAAGGGCTATAAGTAACAGAGAATAAAAAGAGCTAGAGGGAGAAAGAGAAAAAGATGAATAGTTAGAGAGAGCCACGCCCTTTACTCTCTTATAAAGTAGAGAAGTGACTGTTACGTAAATGTTCTTTACTGCAAAGAATGTACCAAACGCGACAGAACCATTTTTTATATTGAAAAGTTTGTCATATGAGGAATCTTTATCATCATCATTAGCGTATTCTAGTCCAATTCTGGACATAGGCATCTCATAAAGCACGCCACTGAGCACGATCCGCGTCTTTTCTCATCGTCATGCTAGCCGCGTTACTGAGATAGTCACTCCTGCTAGTTTAAGGGCGTCTTACGCTATATTTGCCAATTCGTGGTCACCGCTCAAGGCCTCGTTTACGTGGTTCACAGCCACTCCAGCTTACTACTCCGGTGTGCTATGTCGCTTGTCGATTATATTGGTTTCTATCGGATCACTTCGTTGCGTATTCGATATTTCAGAGAATAGGATCATAGTCTTTTCCGCAGCCTATTATCATCACCCTTTATTGCAATCATTTATTGCGCTAAAGGGATTAACATAAAAGATCCTACTTTATCAGCCCTTAATAGCAACAAACATTACCAAAATTACCCTTTAAAACAAACAACGACACCGCAGCGGTATTCACTACGATCCCAAACATGTTGACTCCGAGAGGATCAATATTTTCCCCCATAATGGCAGTTTAAAAGTTTTAACAGGTTTAAACGTCTCCTGGGCTAATAAAGCTGTTTGGTCCGAAAAGTTTGGATATTTTTTTTCTAAATCTCTTTGTTTCTAGGTAATGTATTTTTAGTGTAATGTTACTCTCAGTTGTACTGTCTGATTTAGTTTTTGTTTCGTTTTTATTTCCCAGAGGAATGTTAGTTTTGATCGTTTCTAGTAGTTTGGTAATTTTGGTAAAATATCAGATGTTTTTCTTAGCTACTTACATAATTTTTTTACCAATAATATGATTTTTAAATTCAAGCTTATTTAGCGTTTATTAGCCGTTTGGTGTTGAGACTCTGGGTCCGTGGGGCCCAAGAGCACGTCTGGAGACGTTCTTTTCAAGAAGTTGTCAAAACGTCTAGTTGTGAACTAGAAGGCTGTTTTTGATCTCGGGCAAAGGATTAGTATCACCATCCGACGCAGCAATGCTGCTAGAATTTCGGATACGTTCTCAACCAAGAATTTTCGACGTACCTATTAGTTTAGGTTTGGCATTAGTATCTTGAATTTTTTAATTAGGTTAATGTTCAAATTATTATTTAGTTAGGTCATTTTTCTTCTTAATTTGTATGTTGTAAATAAATACAGTTAACTCAAAGCATTCTTAAAATAAATTCTTGCCTATGCATGTATGAACGAATGACAAATGCAAAATTTTAACCGACTTCTAAAAGGAGGAGGTTATCACTTCGACTGTATGTTTTTTTATGTTTGTTACCTCAGAACTTTTGAATGGGTGAACCGATTTTGATATTTTTTTTTAATTGAAAGCTGATGCATCCCGTGTGGTCCCATTTCAGTTTGGTTTAGTTCTGAGAATGGCATCCATGAAGTCGGTTTTTTTGTTAATATTTTAACTTAATATTATAACCATAGTTGCTACCACAATTTAAACACAATTTCGTTGCTTCATTGATTTTCATACATCTAATCATACATGCAAAGCAATTGTAAGTGCGCGTTTGATCCTTTTGAAGGACATCACTGATGAGATCTGTAAATGTCCTTCTGGAATTTGACCGACCCATTTTCTTTTAGATTTCTTATTCCATACGTATCATACGTCATGAATTCATGTTTGTTGCATATTATGAGTCAGAAATGCATATTACCGTACATGCTTTATCGTTTCTACTATCAGAATGAGCGTTACGTGATGGCCATTGTTTTAGTTCTCATGACATTGGAGTGCGTGTTAAGCTAACTGAGATTGTCCCAGAAATTCACAGATGTAGGATAATAATAATAACAATAATAATAATAATATTTTGAAACATTAACACACACGGTCATCTGGTCCCAAGCTAAGCAGAGCTTGTGTTATGGAAACCAGATAACTGGTATATACTTTACATATAATAGATATTTACACCCAGACTCGACACAAACAGAAATGTTCATCACTAATGTTTGTCTCGGGTGGGAATCGAACCCACGACCTGCGGCGGGAAAAGCAAGTATCTTACCAACCACGCCACGCCCGGATGTTCGTAGTAAAGATATACGGAGAAAATACAAAGAGAAATTCACGCCTTTTCTTCTTACAGAGGATTGAAAACGTCACCCTGGTATCTATTTCCTAAACTTATTGAAAAACCTAAACCTAGATGAATAAAAATTGATAATAACCTCTACCTTTCCGGATAATATAGTTCATGCTTGATCTACATATTATTAAAACATTGCTATTATAACATCGCTATTTTCAGTAATTGTTTTAGTTAAAATACTTTGTAACACATTCCTTGAAGCCCTCAGGGTTTTGACTTGTAACACGATAAAATTATAATCTAAATATATAAAGAAGAAACTGACTGACTGACTGAGTGACTGAGTGACTGACTGACTGACTGACTGACATATCAACGCAGAGCCCAAACCGCTGGGTCTGGAGACTCTAAATTTGGCACATAGGTTCCTTATGGGGTCTAAGGATGCACTCAGAAAGGATTTTTCAAAACTTATCCTTTAATGGGGTGAAACGGGGTTCCAAAGTTTGTATGGAGAAACAAGATTAGTGAGATCAATTTCGAGGGCGAAGCCGTGGGCGGAAGCTAGTTATGCGTAAATCTTATAGCTGACATAACCTATGCTTATAGGTATCTAATACTCTTATTATGTAGAAATTATTTTTTAAAATTGAATTAGCTTAGTTAGATACGTTATTATGAATTTACTAAGCATTGACTTTAAAAAAGGTTGAGCCTATGTTTGATATGATTATTTTATTATTTTTATTTTAAAATTAGTCTATTTCTTTTTTTTATATTTTATGTAAAATCTTATATTTAAAAACCGCAATAAAATCATCTTTTAATGAATGATAATTTGATATTTGTAAATGTTTTGTTATATTATACTTTTCGCAGTGTTACAAAGGTTTAATGTAACAAAAAAGCTACTTTGAACTAAGACCTAAATCGCCCTTCATTTGCGGCAGTTTACCGGTCAATTGCTGGAACTACCGAGGAGGCAATTGTATCAATCAATTGTACGGATTAGAGGATGGGCGAGTCGTTGTGAGGTCAAACTGTGACTCACGATCTAGTGCTCCAGATTTCCACCAAAGCGAGCAGATCTAAAAATCACAATGCAAAGCCTAGGTAGTAAATTTCCTACAATAGGCACATAATATTTTTTGTCAGCTAAAGGTGTGCTATAACAGTCTTGGTACTTGTCGATCTAAATATACATAGTTGAAATAGTTACACCTTAAATACTTCGAAACGTGCAGCGGCGGCGCGGCGTAGCGGTACAGGCCTCACCATAAAAATATAAGGTCGCGGATTTAATTGCAACTGGTTTATCTCCGCTGCTTAATATCGGGTAAGGAAAACATCGAGGAGGTAACCGGTATGTCTAAGAACTAATCATTCGGGTACATGTGACATCCACGAACCCGTACTTGGTCAGAATGTGTGGATTAACCTCAAGATAGTTACGAGAAGACCCGTACTCAGCAATGGGATACTAAAAAAGGGTTGAAGTGTGAATATTAGTATTTTTTCTAATAGTGTATATCTTTTAATTAAAGATTTATTTGACATTTTCACAGTCAATATATGGAAAACTAGCTTTCGCCCACGGTTTCACCCTCGTGGCAACTTATTGGGATAAAAAGAAGCCTTTATCCAGACCATAATCTATCTTTGTGCAAAATTTCATCCCATTCCGTCCAGTAATTTTTGCGTGAATAAGTACCAAACATTCATACATTCTTACAAACATTCGCGTTTATTATATTAGTAGGATCTATCAAAATTTAAAAAATATTTTTTAGATAAACAGTCGAAGACCAGTTTAATTTTTTCATTCATGTATCAAGATCATCTGATCTCCTATTTTGCTACTGTCAATTGTTTTTGTTAAACACTTTTTACAAGACTTTGATGTTTGTTTATGTTTTAATTTTATAGGAAATCATAATTTAGTGCTCAATTAAAATGATTAATTACTATAAAGTTAATAAAATTAAGAGTTGATATTACCTTAGCGCTCACATCTTTTTGCCTGAAAGCGTTGACAGAGAGGAATATCACCCACATGTCGCTGGTTATGTCATTATTTAGGTTCGATGCGTGTTATGGGATTTTCTTTGAAGCAACTTTTATTTTGACTGGCCTGGTGGCATATTGGTAGTGACCTTGACTGCTAATCCGAAGGTCTTGGATTCGATTCCCACTTAGGACAAATCTTTGTGTAATGAGATCGATTGCTTGTTCCGTGTCTGGGTGTTATTTTTCTATAATAAGTATGTATGTATTTGCAAAAAGTATTTAAGTAATATATTCGTTCTTAGTGACCATAACACATGCAAATGTATTTGCTTCATTTGCTTGCCCTCTCACATTTTTTGTAAATTGTTGAGTGGGCTGAAGCTACCCGGGCGAACCTGGGGCGCGGTGGGCCGCTATTATTATAAAAAACTAAAAATTAGTAAGTTCATCTATTTTATTTGTTTTATTTTTCCTTTTTTACATTATTTTTTTTATTGTGTGAGTCCCGTTTGTGTCAAATAAATGTTTATCTTTTTCTTTTTTTTAATTATATTAGGTAAAAGGTTAAAATGGCATTCCCTAGAATTATTAAACGGTCTAATTAATTATTTAAGGCCTACATTATTTAACAGCCTTCTTTGCTAATAAAAAACGTTTTATTTTGAGTAAGTTGTATATAATCTTGAGTTGTAGCACGTGGTAAAATATTTTAGTCACCCTTTAAAAAACCGTTCTTGGTTTAAAGGAGAGGTCAAAAGTGGGATAGTATTTTGAACACCAATGCGATATACCTCATTGGAAAGCTTATTGCAGTTTAATGTAATTATGACGAAAAATATTTATTATCTTATTAGTGTAATAACAAAACGCGTGGAAAAAAGATGATTACGTGAAACGTCATGATGTCATTGTCATTGATCAGTTTGATTGACAGTGTTCTAAATAGTTTCTTTTTAGCTGCTCACTTGTCATTTGGCCATGGGGCTGCCAATTAATTATTATTATTGCTAAAATCATAAATATTGCAACAAGGTTGCCAATTTTTAGTTTCAATTTAAAAAAAAAACGTGTGGGTGTAAAATCATTGTAAATGCACGAATTTTTTTAATTAATTATGCTCTATTAACTTATGTAACTCAGATTGTCGTTCAAATTTACAATTATTTTAATCCCATGCTCTACCTATACGTTTAGCTGAAAACTGCTATTTATCGAACAAGTTTATCACTGAACTACTAAAGCAGAGTTGTTTGGTTCCCAATAATTAATACTAGCAATTATTTAATTTACGTTTAATGAATGAGTGTGGAACTCTGTGCTATTTGTGTTGTGGCATCAAACCAATTTGATTCGATGTTTTTACTCAGCAACTTAACACTATGTAATAATTATGTATTCAAATATTTTTAACCAATTTAAATTTTTAACTTTTTAGGGTTCTGTACCTCAAAACGTAATGAAGCCTTTTTATCTGTAGAGTAGAAGGACTATACAATCTATCCGTCTGTCACAACCAATTTTCTCCGAAATCACTCGATCGATGGGGTTGTAATTCAAAAAACTTATGTTAATGGGTGACTTGAAGACAAACGTAGTATGCAAATGAATTTCAGACATAAAATTACTCGCTAGAGTATAATTAGAGAATTGAACAATTGAATTCTTGAATTACTTCAACACTTTCTAAGTGCTTTCTGTTGGGCACAGGTGTTCTCATAACTATCTTAAAAGTAAAGAGGTTTTTGGCCTTAGTACAGATACGTTCGCCAAGTGCGGGTTGGTGGATGTCACATTTCCTCGAATGATTAGTTCTTAAACATACGAATTTGCCTTCACTGATGTTGAACAGCCGCGATAAAATAATTCAACCAAAGATGTGTGAGCACAACTGGGAATCGAACCAGCCACCTTATATCTCAAAGGCGAGGCCTACACCACTGCGCTATCGCTGCTCTCCTTTCTTCAATATAAAACTAAATTACTAAAATGAAAAAAAAAATACATATACTACCTCACCAATAAATTGCCTGATAAATCTTTTAGGAGCCTATATTATTTATAGCTCAAGACCTGTCAGATATTTTTGACAAACATTTCAACTATGCGAACTGCCAAATTGTGGAATTCGCTGCCGGCATCTATGTTACCCGATAGCTATAATCTGCCGGTCTTCGAGTCACGAGTGAATCGGTATTTACTGGGTAAGCGCTCTCCATCGTAGACTGCATCATTGCTTCACATCAGGCAAGCCTATTTTAAGATAAAAGAAATATTAATCGGTTTAACGGTTTTAAAGTCTGTGATAGATGGAAATAGCAGAGAGACGACACCGACTTACGCAAAGCTAAAGTAAATTGTAAAAGAAGCATTGGATAAGCTTTAAGATTCCCTCAAATACTTAATCAAAAATCAATTAAATTGAAGGTTTTATTTAAATTACTTATAATCATAAATAATCAACCGAACCATCTCCGCGTTAGTTTAACTTACACTTGGCCGGTATTTTAAACCGGTTTAATACGTTACCTACTATTCAATTTATTTTAATGTTTGTAAACAAAATTATTTACTCAAGTACCTAGTCATTTATTACTGTATTTAGGTGTGGTCGTATTTGAATTTTAAATACTTAAATTATGATATTAATATAATTTTATTTTTAAACTCACAATTGAAGATTTCCTATATGATATTGGGGGAAGGTCGTGGTAATTGAATACATGTAACATCACGAACGATAGAATAACATCTGGTTTTGGATTTATTACTAGCTACTCTTATCTATGTGTAGTTTTTTGATAAAAATTCTAGCAAATAAAAACCTATTAAAGTTCGTGTAATAGTCAAATTTGGTTATATTAATAATAAACTGTTTTTTAAAAAGTTAATTATTTCTGTAGTTTCCTACTATCAGTGGATTTATTTCAATGTTCAATTCAATGAAAGTCACATAGATGAAATAATTAAAACCATTTTGATATTTTACATGGATTGAAATAATACTCCAAGCATAGCTTGAGCTATGTCGATTACCTTAGTTCTCCGTCGGATCTCTTCATTTTGTATTCCTTCTTTCCTTTTATATTTACTTTTGTTTTTAGGCTAAGTTAGTGCATGGGTTTTTTTTCTGGCAATATCTTTTAAATTTTTATGTTGTAATAAATAAATAGTTAAAAGTTTAGTATTAATTAATTTTATTCTGAATAACGCATTTATTATACAACTAGCTTTCCGACAGCGGCTTCGCCCGCATGTATGTCGGTTATCGCGCCAAAACATTACCTTCTTTTTGCGCAGTGAGATAAAAACTTTGTCCTTTCTCGGATCTCAAACTACCTCCATATCCAATTTAATCCTAATCGGTTCAGTAGTTTAAGCGGGAAAGCGTAAAAGACAGACAGAGTTACTTTCACATTTATAATAGTAGTAGGGATTAGTAGGGATAAATTATTTATTTCCATGGTAAAAAAATCCTTCAAAAAATACTCCGAGAATAGCCCTTTCCATAGCTCGCTGAGCGACCTTAAATTTATGGACCAGTCCTATTGTGAGTATTCACATGTCATATGTCATAAGACTGTGAAGTATATTATTATTTTTAACTTAACATAATATTCTTATTTAGTAAACTATACACCTGTTTTGTGTATATCGTTGTGTAGATAAACTATTCTGGCCGTAGTTTTTAAAATCGCAGTGACCGTGGCTGAGTCAAAATTATCTACGGTTATTGGAAATGAACAATTATATGTAACTTTGTTAACAATTGTATAATTGCTAGTCTTACGGTGACGTAGAGACAAGAATTAGTAAGTCCCATGCTAATAGGTATGACGACATTTATATTTTGTTTTGTCCATCAATAACTTACTCCGTTGGCTTAACAACCAAAATGTGTCATGGCCTCCTATAAGAGATTTTGTTTCTTTCCGAGATCCTATTCTTTCTCGCCATTGCTGGCCTGAAGCTCCATAGGTCTGCCTCCACTACATTCCAGCGATATCTCGGTCAACCTACTGGGTGTCGCCCTGTGGGTCGACTGAAGTATGCTCTCTTTACGCTGCGATCCTCTCCCATTCTCACTATGTGGCCGAGCCAACGGTGTCTGTGCGTGTACGCTTCTTTCGCTTTATTTTCGTTTTCCGTCAGATAAATTTATTATAATATTGGACACGAACTTTTTTGTGTAATTAAAGATAGCTATAGTTACGTCTAGGCGCAATCTTGAAGGACTTCTTGCATATGTAAGTTTTATACCTCTGTATGACGTAGAGCACTCCTGCTCCATAACTTTACTGTCTTAATTGTAATATTGTTACATTTCAATGATAAAGCAAAAAATACGTGTCTAACATTATTTTTATAATCTTACTGATGGAGCAATTATAACAATTTTTATACCTTGTCATCATCGCTATAGCTTAGGGGATATTATGTTCGCATAACCAAGAGGTCGCGGGTTCACATCCCACGAATTAAAAAAGTATAATTAGAAAACTTTTTTGATTCCTCAACACTAGTTCGGAGCCAGGAATCTGGTGGTGTGAACTGCGTCCGATTTTTCCGTTTTGCGCGTACTGGTTAGTCCGTCTCACCCGGACTAAAAGTAAAGGGAATAGGAATAGGAATTACTATAAAAAAATACACTTTACTACCTACTGGGGTACCTCCCCTAGTATTAACCTAGTATAATAACCTAGTCAATACGAAATAAGTTTTCGAATACCATCTTGAAAATGCGTTTACTAATTTATATTTTAAATTCAAAACGTTCTATAAAAAGAAAATAAATTGCACAAAATGGAATGAAATGAATTAAAAATAGAACACTTAGTTAGATTAAACAATTTTTATCTATTTTTTGCATTGTAATTTATTATCTTGACAAGTATTTTATTATTTAGTATTAGTATTTTTATTATCATAAAAAACAACATTTTTGTATTGAGAAATGGTACTAAGGGGTACAGTTACGAATCAAACATGGCGGCAATGGTACTTAATTTTAGAATTTGTAAAAAAATCTGAAAATGAGATTATGAAGTAAATATTTTTCTATATTTATTGTTGTTATTATTCTTAATAGTTGTGTATTTAACATCAAACACAATATTTTAATGGTCTCCTTGATTTTATTTTAGATTCATGTCATTGTATCGCTGTTAAACAGGCGACGGCAATAAATTACAATGTTAGTGTGTATAAAAATCTGTCTTCATTACAAAAATCGTAAAAATACCATTCATTTATTTGCAGTATAATCGCGTTATGTTTTCATTAATTTCATCGTAAATTCTAGAATAAGACCGATAGTCAAGGGATTGGTGATCATTTTCAGATGGCGATGATAGTTGATACCAACAAAAATCTGTAAAGTACAATTCTTATACTAAAATTGTGTGAGTGCAATAAGGTGTACTATAATAATATGTCTAGTAGGCACACCTTACTGCATCCGTCCGAAATTTGTCCGAAACTAGTTTTATTCATTATCTACTATTTTTTTAAATACGTTTTACATATTCTTTCTTGTAGACTTGCAAACCTATCCGTCTGTTGAGGATTTTGGAAGAAGTAAGAGAATAAACGCAGCTGTCGACTTCATTTTATACGATGTAGATATAGATAAAAAATATTGAAAATATACGTATTTAAAAAAAAGCATTGAGTAAATGTCAACACTTGTTTTTAAAAGGATTGCACTCGTCTACAACTCGTCCGATGTAGAAAAAAATATGCTGTTTACGATGAAACGAAGATCCAAACAAAGTCCGCAAATGGGCGTCAAATGGCTTTCTCTTAATAATGAAGTATTTGAATAAAGCTCCATACAAAATGAGCACGTCAAAATTCTATTTGCCGTAAACAAATTCACAAATAAAAATTATAATATTGAAACCGGCCGTAAGTCACAGAGTTACAAAAAACTTTAGTACCCACATACATCTATGAATCTTATTGAAATCAATGATCAAATAGGTAAAATGGATTTGTACCCAAACCAAATCCTAGAAATAAGCGTTCCATAAAAGTACATCATGTTACTCTATGAGAAATCCCATTATAGTAATGTTTATACTTAAATTATCAGTCTTCAAAGACAACCTGGACACGTAAACAAATTAGTTTTATATTTGTGTGAGTTTTTAGTGATGATATGGTACTTGTGATAACCTTAACGTTAAAAATTAAATATTTACTAAATTTCAATCAAAACACCGCAATAAAATCGGTCCTTTCGTTCAACCGCTAGGTGGTTACAAACACACGCGGTAAAGTTGTTTTTTTTTTGTTTAAAAAAAGTCAAATTGGCATCCGACTCGGTATTCCTTTCAGAATATTTAATTGAAATTCCATTTATGAAGTTCTCTTTTTCTCATCCACTAAGGTCTCATCTTTAAGGAGTTACATTGACATGACAATTTTTGTCTATGACAAAAACCATAGTAAATAATACGTCGCAAATTTTCCTTCCAATTATTTTTTAAAGTATAGTATATTTTTTCTTGTCTGTATTCTTACCTAAGGTAGTGTCAGTTCCATCTTTTAGTTACTTAAGAGCCGACCTAATTAATTTTCATACGGTTCTAATTTAAAAATACACACTTAAAAAAAACCCGTGAATATTTATATTAAGATCTAATAAAATACCTCATTAAGCGACGTTAAATTAATTACAAAATTTCCTTTTTTTCTTCCTCAAGACTCGTAATGAGTAAAAATTAAGTAAAAATAAAATCTAATTACTCGCTCACCTTATTATTTTAGTCGGGCGACAATCTCAGAAACACTTTAAAAGATCTCAAACACACTCACATCACTGGCCACTTAAAAAAATATATCCACTGTCACACTCCGTATTAATTTATCCTTCACAAATAAATTGTCTAAATATACATTTTTAGTCAGTGCACGAGAATAGTGCGGAGAAGCAAAGAGCGAATTTCCACTGAATTAATTCGACACAGACACGTGTTTATACTGCGACAGACCGCTAGCAACTGGCCTGGGTCGTAGCTAGTACAAAAGCGCGGGAAACGCTGGTGAAAAACGCGCGAAAATCACCACCATTGCAAGATCTACTCCACTGTTTTTTCGTTTGATTATATTTACGGACTTATTTGAAAAATTTTAACACAGTAACGCAAAAATGGTAATAACACTCACAATAGTTTTAGGCGTAAAATAAATACCTAATTTACTAATTAATGCAAAAATATTATTTACGGTAAGTGTAAAGAACATTTAATTCGTAATTTTGTTATGGGTAGGGTAGGTCTGCGGAGAGGATAAGTTATGTCATTGTAAACCAATCGAATTCAAGACGCCCTCGACCGCGGCGTCTTTAAAGTCGAAATCATTTATTTTATTAGAATAAACGTTAGTAAATCAAAACGTTAATTTTTCCGTACCGTGCAGTGAATGACGTGACTCTAAAATTTGTCATTCGCTTCTTCTCAAATGAGACTTCCCAGTCACACATGTGTGGATTTTCTTTATCCTATGATAGGCATGCGCTTAACCACAGCTTGAAAAAAAAGTGTATGAACAAATATGGTTATGTGAAAATTAAAAAAGGGCACAAGTAAGAAAAATTTCTTCAACAGAAATACTTAAAATAAAATAAAAAGGATTAACAAAATCACATAAAACCAAATCGAAATGGTTTACGCGTCACTACGTTGTTACGTAGTTTTTACGGAGCCAAATAAGTCAGTAAACCTGTCTATGCAAAAATTTATTCATGAATTGTTCGAACGAATGAATAACTACAAGAGTAGAGCCTTAGATCTAGGCGCTTATATTCGCGGCAATTGGAATTCTTTTTTAAAATTCAGCATAAAACGGATTGGTTTTTAGTAAAGAAGCAAAGTATAAAATCAAATTACTCTACCCACGCTGCAGTTTACTTTATAAATTGTTATGCAATAAAACCAATTATTGGACTTAACTTTGTTAAAGAACAATTTAATATCGTTCAAAGATTTCAGATTTTTAATCTAAGTACCTCAGAGATATTATTGGTATCTCGATATTTGTTGTTTTATTATTTTATAAAGTTCAATTGACATTGATTTCATTTGAAATTATTAATTTCTTCCTGATTTAAGTCGGTTAAAATTATAATACTTTCAATCGACATAAAAGAAGAGAGTTCTCAATTCAACTTTGTTTTTTTTTTATTCTTTTTTGTATGCATGTTACGCGATTATGCCGCCACTCATAAATCGATTTCAATAATCCTTTTTTTGTTTCAAAGCATTTCAAATTTCAATGTGATTAGTAAAGAAAAGTATTTTCTTTACTAGACCCATTTAAATTTTATTTAAATTGATTTAGCGGGTTTTGAGATATGTTTTAACATTTAAGTCAGTTCGTATTTTTTTAAAGCTATTATTAATAACCATAATATAGCTCACGCTTGTACTGTATATCACCGCAAGTATAGGCAGAGGAGGATTTTCTACATTGCAACATTATAGGTTACAAATCTTAATTCACAACTGAAACTAAGTTCCTGACTTCTCTCTTTTACACAGATAGTTGATACTGATAGATCGACGGGCCGGTGGCGTGGTCGGTAAGATACTTGCTTTTCACGCCGCAGGTTGTGGGTTCAATTCCCACCCGAGACAAACATTTGTTTTAATATGTCTGTTTGTCTTGTGTTTGGGTGTAATTATCTATATTTAAGTATATATTTACAAAAGAAAAGTATTGTATGTAGTATATTACCAGTTATCTGGTTTCCATAGTACAAACTCTGCTTAGTTTGGGATCAGATGACTGTGTGTGTTAATGTCCCACTGTATACTATTACTATTATTATTATACTATCATCAGCGTACTAGCAACCTTTGACCTAGACGAAAAGGTTTTTCAAAGATCGGAAATAAATAAATTTAACAAAACATGGCCTTTATTTAGCAGTCAGATAAAATTAAACATGGCGCCGTGGAAAAATATCGGCTTATCTCGTTCAGTAGATTCACAAAGAAATTTTCACAGCTAATATGAATGTCAAACGTAACAACTCGAGTTCGTTACCTCTCGTGTAAAAATGTTTTCATTATTTTAAACGAGTTTAATGCCATCCGTCAATTTCATTCTTTAATATAAAGTTACATAATAAGTAAGTTTTATTACTATTTTTTTTTATTCTTGACCGGCGCTTGACTACGACTTGCCTGATGTTAAGTCCATCAAATCTAAGAAGTACCTTTTGATATTTCACTGTTTTCTATTAAATTGGCTTCATAGAGGCGTAATTCACACTATTTTTATTAGCTTTCCTGTATAATAATTGAATTATGAAGCTATTTTTATTTATAACATAACATAAACAATTTTCATACAAAAAATAAAATTCTAAATGTACTACGTTTAGAACTGTCAAACGGTACTTCTTAGATTTGATGGACTGTAGTCTACGATGGGTCTCCTGCTACTGAGGAGAAAACGGAGTATTAGGAGTCCCTGCTTTCCTTAAAAGATACAGGCTCGGTACACCAACTAAAACACCACGGCAGCCTTCCTCGGGTGTTCAATTAACGGCTGTGGTAACTTGTAGATCTGCGTCCACAACCAACATCACCAATGATCATTTGAAACTCATTTTTATTTGAAAGTATTGCAAAAACTTATAAGTTGCAGTAGGCAGCGGTGCCGCAGCAGTATTCGCCTTTGAAATATATGATTGCAGGTTCGATCCCCGGTCGTGCCTACACATCTTTGCGTGAAATATTTCGTCGTCGTTGCACAATATCGGTAAAGAACAACATCGTTCAGAAACCTGCATATCTTAAAACATAATCAAGGATATATGACATCCACCAACCCGCGCTTGGGCAGCGTGTCTGGATTACGACCTAAACTCTTTCATCTCGTAAGATAGTTGAGAGGAGACCCGCGCCGAGTAGTGAGACACTGAAATAGATTGAAGTGAAGAAGTGATATGTTACAGAACCACCGCTCTACAATATCGATAAAGGACAACATCGTGAAGAAACCGGCATGTCTAAAAACTTATTCAACGACATATGACATCCACTAACCCGCGCTTGGCCAGCGTGTCTGGATTACGAACTAAACTCTCTCAACTCGTAAGATAGTAGGGAGAAGACCCGCGCCCAGTTGTGAGACATTAGAAGTCTCCTATTATTACAGAAGAAGTGATATGCTACAGAACCGACAACCAACAACGGACTGGAGACCAGGAATGGGCAAACGTTGCGTAGGACGCCCTCAGACTAGGTGGAGTGACAATTTTTTTTTTCGATAGGCTGGCGCTTGACTACAACCATCCTCTTTGCATGGTGTCACCAGACATCACACCGGAACACGGCAAGGCCGCTCGGCGGTGTGGCTTTGTTTGGTGAGTGGTCACTAACCACGGCTGAAGACTACCACGAGTTGATTGTCACCTGATTTGCACCACCCGGGGACCACGTGTGGGGATTCAATTAAAGGTTTACACCAACGGACGAAGGTGACTCAGCCCCCATAAGACTATCTCAGCAGAGCGGTTCGTAAGAGCTGGATGAGATGCTTTAGGGGAGGCCTGTATCCTGAGAGGTACTAGAATAGGCTGAGAAAGATGAAAAAATGATTTATCTTTATCAACATGTTTCATTTCTTAATCTTAGTAATAAGTCTTTTAATTTTGCTTATCTGGGAATTACTGCAGTGTTTTTTTTTGTTATAAGTGCAGCTTTACCTAATTAGTTTATAGTTCCAAAATAAAGAAAATGGGAATTCTTTATTTAGTATTTTCTATATTTAAACAGTCCAAACATTATTTTGGTTATTTTTAACATTTTGGAAAAAGCAACATCCACTCAGAATTCAAGACACTGTGAGCTGTTTGCTTAAATCGAAACGCAACTTATAATTTTTGTAGGTAATCGATAATAATTTTAATTAATTAATTGGGACGTCGAATACCTCAGTCAGTTGAAACTAGCAATTTTGATTTATATTTAGGTATTAGCATTTTGGCTTAATTTAAAATAGTTAGAGAGCTGGCCTGAAACACAGGTTATATAATAATCTAGATCCGTAAATTAGTCTAATATACATAGTACATAGTCATATACTCGTAGATTATCAAAGATAGATTTTAAAGATAAAAAAATATTATTATGCAATTATATTTTAGCTAACTATTGTAACTATAGGCCGACCGTTTAACTCGCGTATCGCCATCTGAGGTACAAAGTCATAAAACATTAATTAAATCTCTTAACGAACTATTTAACCACAGATAAAAGTAATGTAAGACTATTCGTCACTAATATCTATATCGCTTGAATCATCATAACTGTCTGTGCAGCTTGAGGAGTCAGAATCTTGGCGATAAGTTATACGCGAGTTAGACTGTCGGTCTATAGCGCATGTATATGCCATTAAGTTCAATATACTTATTTTTTATTTTTATTTAGTCTTTCCGTGACCATGAAGTCTGAAAAGTCTTTTAAACATTGGAATTCTAATTCTAAAATAAATCGTGACAAATTTTATTGTAATAGTTTTATTTGCATACTAACCTACTGAAAATAAACTCCGAGTCCTGAACCGAACTCAATTCCAAATTTGAATTTTCAAGATGGCGCAGGATGAGCATACCTAAACAGCCGGCATTTGATTAACTTTTGCAAAGCCATACGCGAATCCTTCACTGAAAATTATACATTTCATACCCAGATTACAACATTTCGCGTGAATGACAAAATTACGAATGGTAGAAATATTTTGACGCATTATTAACGAGGTTTGATACATTAAATATACGCAGACACACTTTCTCATTCTAAAATAGTCCTTATGACATTAAAATAAGGTACATCACTTGGATATGTTGCAGAGATAATTTGTGATACTACATTAGAGTTAGCCTTGGAGTTTTTTGAGAGTAGCGCATACTTTTCGATATTTTATGTCATTTGGTACATTGTACATTCAAAAATAATAGGTAAATACCCTTAATAATAAAGGTGATAGTAAATTATGATATGATTTTAATATAGATCGCGTTTATTTCAATGGTTGACGGGTTCTGCGGCAAAATATGGTTGTCCTTAGTATCCAGTGGGCTCAGTCGAGTAAGAATTTTAATTCTATTTTTTTAAAATCTGAAATTTACTTGCGCTTGACTACAAGGATGTCTACGATAAGACGTACGTGCCTAATATACCGACTCACTCTTGATTATGAATGATTTTCGGTGAGAAGGCGGCAGTAGAAAGAGACTGCATAGATTAGAAACCATAAAGGAGCAACAATTCCAACCCACCCTATTAAATGGTGTCCAGTGGTACATAAGTGTGTTCGCTTAGTAATCGCAAGGTCCAGGGTTCGATTCCCGGGTCGTGCAAAAAGACATTTTTTATATTCTCAGAGGATATTAAGATCCTCTAAGTAAGTTTAAAAAAGTAGTAGCAACTGGAAATTTACAATATTTTCTCGATAAAGGGCATTAGGCTCGCCTCCTATTACAGTAAAAAAAACATAGCCTGGTGGGTAATATTCACATCTTCGCGAGTTTCGCTTTCCTTTAGAGAGCCTTTAGATGCGTTCATATAATATCTATAATATAAAAATGAATCGCAAAATGTGTTTGGTAAGCGCATAATTCGAGAACGGCTGAACCGATTTCGCAAATTCTTTATATAGAATGTTCCTTGAAGTACGAGGATGGTTCTTCTGAAAAACAACCTCCTCAGAAACGGCTTGACCGATTCGGTAGGTCTGTGAATCGGTCGTAATATATTTTCGAACCCGGTAGGTGGCACTGCTTCACCGGGCAGGACGGCGTCTGCGGGGTCCGCTAGTAGATAATATAATAAAGTGGGACATTTGATCACACGGCCATTTGATCCCAAACTAAGCAGATTGTACTACAGAATCCAGATAACTGATGATATACTACATAAATTACTCATAAGTAAATATATATTTAAATATAGATATTTACACCCAGACTCAAGACAAACAGACGTGTTCATCACACGAATCTGACGAATCTGACTTGGGTGTGATAAGCAAATATCTTACCGACCACGCCAATTGTCCGTCTAATCTCCGTTAAACGTTTTATAAATAAGGTTGTTAACATGTATCTAATTGTGTAAATATTATTAAGCTATTGTATAGTTTTTATCGCGGGCTTTGAGCGCGGCGACCGAATTAAAAAAATCGGTAACGAAAATAAACCTAACACCCCTACTCCGACCGGTACAGGGGTGCGGCGTTGAAAGCCGTGCATCGTCTAACGTGTCGTTTTAATTTGGCAGACTTCGGCACGGTGCAGTGTTTGAGTGCGTGCATTCCAGTTACCTGTAATAAGATGATAAACCTATAGTTTCAATTTTTTTGTTTAGTTCTCCTATCTGGGCCACGACAATCTGTTCGGGAACAATAAGCCACTTAAATCTCTGACGTCTTGTCTGAATTGTGTATGTTTTTTTTTATATTTTAGAACTTTCCATCATTGTGGCTTAGTACTAGATCCCTTATGGAAATCTGTCGCTGAGGCTGGGAATGTTATAGTTTCAATGATAAAACTTCCTGAATAACCTACATGTATTGTGAGATGGTAAAAATAATAACTTCTCATTTATTTGATAAAAAATAAAAAAGTTATCTAATCGGTCACCATTCCCAAAAAGTGTAAGTTGAATTAATATTAAAAGAGTCCACATTTATGGTATGAGTTTCTGGTGCGTAGGTACATAATATATTGATGTTGTCACAAATGTCCGGGACCAGCTGAAAATCAGTGCTGTACGCTAGTACCTACAGCAATTACTGAGTTGGATCCCGTGTTGCACGCTAAAACTGTGATCAATTTATTTTTGTGTGATTTCTGTAATTGTACCATAGTGTGTAACAAAATAAATGGTTTATATGGTTTATATTTAAGAAAAAACTTGAATTAATATCAAAGAAAAAAGTACTGCATAAATAAAATTAATAAATAATTACAATTGCATAAGTTTTTTTTTATTCTATAATAGGTTTGCGCTTGACCACAACTTGCCTGATGTGAAGCAATGTTGCAGTCTACGATGGAACGCGCGTACCTAATAAATACCGATTCACTCGTGACTTGAAGACAGGTAGATTATAGCTATCGGGAAACAAAGATGCCGACACGAATTCCACAACTTGGCAGTTCGCACAATAAAAGTGGAAAAAAATACTATGCAATAGCTTTATCGCGGCAGTCCCCGAGTGCCACACGTATTTTTATATTCGTTCATCTTGCGTTGATGTATTTGCAACCATTCAATCACTGAGGTAGCACAAAATTGACATGGTTCAAACTATTTTAGGTCACCAAGCTTGTGCTTTCAATTGAGCGCCTTCTTCATGCGAGCGACCTAGTGACGAATAGTCACGTCACTCTTGTGGTAAAGTAAAGCTCACTGTGCTGGTTTACACTACTCTATAATAATATTATGGAGTTGGTGATAGAAGGGTGAAAATTTAGGGCTGCACATAATATATAAATTTTAATCACTCATTATCAGAGGTCGGAGTAGGTAGATTGATTTCTCGTCGTTGACGTCAAACGTAGAGAATAATATGGATATGACTCCAAAATACCACAATTTAGATACAATTTAAAAGACGTCAGATGAAATAATAAATTAGAAAATATTGAAAAAAATATGATTATATTTTATTTTAATTGTTATTAATTAAAATATGGAAATAGTATCCGATGAGGATTAAAAATAATTTATATTTATAAAATAATTGTTCATTGAATTCAATTAATCATTTATATAATTAACGATTTTGTTGTATGCTTTTTATTTTATTTTATTCCATAATTCTAATTCTGGAACTTTTTCGGATACTTTCCGCACATTATGGATAAAATGACATGTCCATATTATAATATCTTGACGCAAGTATATAATAAGAGTAATCAATGTACCTACTCCGACCTCTGCTCAATAAAAAAGATATTATAAAAAAATTGTCCAAAGAAATAAACAAAATGTTAGAGGTGGATAACTCTTGTCACTTAGGGGTATGAAAAATAGACAGCAGCCGATTCTCAGACCTACTGAATATGTATATAAAATTTTATAAAAATCGGTCAAACCGTTTCGGAGGAGTATGGTAACTATAACACTGTGACACGAGAATTTTATATATTAGGTTACAAAGCTGAAGAGTTTAAACGCGTTCAATTCAGGGACTACCGATCCGGTTTCAAAAAATATTTCACTGTTATAGGCCGACCGTTTAACTCGTGTATTGCCTATCGCCCAGATTCTGACTCCTCAAGCTGCACAGACAGTGATAATGATTCAAGCGATATGGATATTAGTGACGAATAGTCTTACATTACTTTTATCTGTGGTTAAATAGTTCTTTATGAGATTTAATTAATGTTTTATGACTTTGTACCTCAGATGGCGATAGGTACGCGAGTTAAACGGTCGGCCTATAGATGGTCCATTTATTGAGGAAAAACAAAGGGTTGGTCATCGAATCCACCACGGAAATCTATTATCTTAGAGCATTTAACAGGGGAGGTGTTATACGCAACTTCTAGTACTAAATTATTTCTGCCAGTTTGAGCGGGAGGGGAGGTAACTACGTACAGCACACATGTAAAAGTTGAAGCGTCTTTACTAATTTACACGTAAATAAAATCTGCACACTAACACAAACCATTAGTTTATGTGTACAAACTGATCATGTATGTCAGCAGAGGGGAACGCACGCAATACTAGTTCCGTGTTAAATTTTCTAAGGCACTATTTTAAAATAAAACTAATGATCCATTTTTCATTAATACACTAGTATAATTTATATTTTGGAGAACTAAAAAATACATTTCACTCGATTTGGCTAAACGAGGTTTATGTCTAGACCATACTAGGAAAAACAATCTATCTGTGATTCTGACTGAATTATCTTCAATCTTCCTTGCATTATATTACTTTCATAGCGTCCATAGCGTTATTTTCATCCAATAGAGACAGCTGTCGTCATTGATGGCACTATTTCGATTTTGCTCCGAATTGTACCACATTATTGTCTGTAATTATGTTCTCGATTGTACTCTAAGAGCATGGGTCACAAGATTCTTGCATCACCAGAGTAATGAAACATCTTTTCCTAGCCCTAAACATTGTTTATAAGAAAAATATTAGTTGCTTTTCGATGAATTAATATAATTAATTTAACATAGCATATTTGTACGTCCTTAACTTTGGGTAGCATTCCAAAGTTATGGGTAGAAATGAATATTCGTTAAATTTTGTCAATTACATTGAGTGTCAATCATCTTTAGAGTACTGCTGAGGCCAGCAGCTTAACTTGTGCTAAAAAAAGAGGATATTTATTCAATAATCAAGCGAATGAAAAGCAATATTCTTGTGAATTTGTTCGACATTAATAAATGTTTCTATCGTGCGGTATTGTTATATCGTGTCAGTTTATTTTGTCTGTTCTCGATTTTCAAAAAATCCCACATTTTGGCCTTAGTATAATATTCTCGGGCCTTAGACTACAACTTAGTGCTTTTAAAAGGTACATAGTTATTATTAGAGGCGGCACCTGTTGCAATCATACATAAGTAATATATTTTATCCTTACTTACCTTGCAATAGAGCTACAGATGAACAAATAGTATTAGATATAATAAGCAAAATATAAAATGCAAAGTAATGCACTTTTAGAAGGAAGCCAAGAAGAAGATTCAGCTGAGCTGGGCAGTATTTGGGAAACTGCGTCGGTCTTTACTTCACCAATACCACAATGCCTGAAAACTAAAATTTTCAGTTATGAAATACGATGCTGAAACGTGAATACTCAGGATGCGGCTGGTAAACAAATTTTATAGTCTCTCAGCGTGCTATGGGGCGCGCGATGCTTGGCCTTCCTTTGAAGGATAAAATCCGCAATGTGGTTATCCGACAAAGAACTAAAGTTATTGACATAGCGCAAAGGATTTGCAAGCTGTAATGGCAGTTGGGTGGCCACATCTGTCGAAGAACTGATAACCAATGCGAGTTTTTGAGTGGAGACCACGTCTTGGCAAACATATTGTAGGACGCCTTAAAGCTAGGTGGAGTGACGATCTGCGAAAGATAGCTGGATGCGACAAGCCGAAAACAGGGTGAAATGGCACTTATTGGGCTCTCCTAATCCCATTCCCAATTGGCCTATTGCATTCCACGGCTGGACATGGCCTCTGCCTATGTCCAGCAGCAGAATGTAATAGGCCAATAACGACGATGATGATGAATGCACTTTTACAGAACAAATAGTTTAACACTAAATCCTATCGAATTAGGTTACGACGTCTGTCATAACATTAGTTACAAAAAATTGGTATAAATGTTCACAAATTCTCACATCTCGGCCTCAGTAAATATCCTCGGCTCCTAGACTACAACTCGGGGCTCGCAATTAAACGGCACGAAGTTGGATCGAGAGGCGGCACCCGTCGCACACAGACTGATATATCACTACCTAGTATTAGAGATCTATAGATAAATGGGTAGTGTTGGACCAAATTGGAGCTCTTCTCATATAAAACTGGTTTCAACTCAAGAGATAAGTGAATTTGGAGCTAGACTCACATTGTTTGACAAATGAAGGGTACGGGGTAAAAACCTTGTGAACTTTTTCAATGATTTTTCATGCCATGACCTAACAATGCCATCTAATACAAAATTAAAAAACCATCTTGACTAATATGGTGATTATTAATTAACCTGTCAAACTTCGCTAGGGTATCTACTTACTATAGAAAAATAACTAAGTATAACAGATGAAAAAAAAATTGACTAAGAAAAAGTTGTCTTTTAAAAATTCTTCCGCGTACAGTACCTAACTTACGATGCGATGATGGCGCTCGCGCTGTCTGGTAGGGACAGCACAGTAGGTACAGACAGCAATTTAAATATTTATTATCTTTAAAACATTAGCTTATCTACTTTTAAAAATACTTGGCTAATGTTCATGGAATATTAATATTAAACAAGTGCTTCAATTTGGAGACTTAATTTAATTTACCTTGTATCAACGGACAACGTTTAAAAGAATACAATGTGCAAGGTATGTACCCAAAAAGCGATTGTATGGCTGCTGTAAAAAGATCAGTATTGTTACAGGAAAAAATTGGTTCGAAAGTTTTAATAATGTCAATGTCAATCTTGGTTTTGTTGTTTTACTCACAATGAATTACATTTGATAATGAATATTTTTTCTATGTAAGCTTCAAATCTTCAATCTGACCCTAGTTGGTGCAGCTGATGAAATTCTTTCCACCAGGCTTGATCTAGAGCAGCTTTTTTGACCTCCTTAAATGTCTTGATACCAACCTTTTCTTTCATTTGGTTCATGTTGATTTTCCTATTGCTGTTGCTTCTATCTTTTCCTCCGAGGTGTTTTATGTGAAGGTTACCTATCCTACTAACTTTCATCTTCGATTTTTTATTGTTCTTATTAACATTCTCCTTTCCTATACTCTTTTCAATACCATCATTCGTCATATTATCTCTCTAGCAGGTCTTCTTCATTCTCCTCTAACATCACTACCTACTCAAACGCTTCCAACGCCTTTAAATACAAAATACAAAATATTTTTATTTTCTGTTTGTTACATAAATTTGTTGGCACATCTACTTCTCAATGCATTAGCTGTCATTTTATACTGTCATCGCGTTCGTCTTTGAAGTCAGCTGTCACTCGAAAACGACAATATGAACGAACAAATGAACACCGAGCACGGGTGAAGCGGCCATCTTAGAAGGGCTGACACTTTGTGATGGACGGTTGCATCGTCGGGAAGTGCGCACACAAACACATGCTCGGTGGACGTTACGCTTTAATCCAATGTAATCTTAGCGATCTGTAATTATCTAGTAGAATTAATGATTGTGTTATCGAGAGATCGGGGTGAAGTAATATTTGCCGTAGTTAATTTATTGAAATACAGTCTTCTTACCCGATTATTCACGCCTACCTAAAGTTGTCTGCTAATCCTGATATTTTTAGTCTAAACCCTTCAAAATTAATAACTTTGTATTTGGAACCTCATTTTAAGAAAATAAATGCTTGTGGTATGAGGTCCCCTTCTTTTTTAACAATAATAAACAATATTGGCCTCTATCTCTCTGCTTGTAGTGTCTCCACGTCTCACACACTTTTAATTCTAAAAATATATTATAAAACTGACTTGAACGCACTTTTCACAGTAATGAACAAAAACATTATAAGTGAAAACATTTTGTTTTATAGATAGACCGTTTAACCCGCGTATCGCCTATCGCCCAGATTCTGACTCCTCAAGCTGCACAAACAGTGATGATGATTCAAGCGATATGGATATTAGTAACGAATAGTCTTACATTATTTTAGCTGTGGTTAAATATTGAAATAAAACTACTTTTTAACGGATTTTAAACGTTTCAAAGTCTTTTCAGGCTTCAGGTTCACGGGTGGTGAAGTCTGAAAAGACTTTGAAACGTCGGGATCTAAAATCTAAAATAAACCGCGATAAAATCCGTTAAAAAGTAGTTTTATTTCAATGTGTGATATTCGCGTAAATCTAAGATCTAATCTAATCTAATCTATGTGGTTAAATAGTTCTTTAAGAGATTTAATTAATGTTTTATGACTTTGTACCTCAGATAGCGATACGCGAGTTAAACGGTCTGTCTATAGTTTCTGTAGGTACCTTACCTATAATTCATTCATGCAACAAGTGTGGGTTATAATTACATATTATAAAATAAAGTCTTCATTCGCGCCTGATTGAATTAATCGAATGATTCCCGAATAAAGGGTCTCACACACAAGCGCTAATATATGTACATATCCTTAGATAACGGTAAATTCATCTTCATCCCTGAGGATTAGGTTAGCTTAGCAACAATCTGGTTGTATGTTATAACCGCAGATGTTTGCTTATTGGTACATATGTAGAGTGTCTACGTGGTACAGTCTGAAATTACTAGTATGATCAGATGATACAGTATCAAATTAATAGTAGGTTTTGCTATACTACCAAGTACTGCTATTGAAGAGCAGCGCGGTGACGAAGCGGTATTGGCCACGCCTTTGAAATATAAGGTCGCGGGTTCGATCCTCAGTCTTGCTCACACATCTTTGTGTGAATTGTTTAATCACCGCTGCTCAATATTGGTGAAGAAAATCATCGTAAGAATCATTAATTTGAAGACATGTGACATCCACCAACCCGCACTTGGCGAGCGCGTGTAGATTAAGGCCTAAACTCTCTCAACTCGTAAGACAGTTGAGAGAAGACCCGTGCCCAGCAGCGGGATACTAAAAATGGTCTAAGTGAAGTTTACTATCAATTATGGAAACCAGTTTAAGGCCCACATAGCTAATGGTAACGGTCACTGGACCTATGTAAGCTTGCATTTATATTACATTCAGGGGCCGTTTCCATGAGCCAGAGAATCACGGCGATATTCAGGTCGTGCCAAGTACTATGCGTTTCAAGAAAGAATAGGACTGGAAATCCGCCATCTTGGAATGGAATGCGCAGCAACTTTACATTTTTAGTACAGTGGGCAAAAATGTCTGTTTGAAAAAATAATCACTATAGTATTAACTAAGAAATTATTAAATGCAATTATCAAATTTATTTAAAATTATATAAAAATAAATCAATAATAATAATAATTGAAATAAAAAATAATTACATTACATATCACGTTGCAAGTACCTTAATATGATGACGCAGAATTGGATAGTTAAATTTAAGTAGTCAGAGCATTTCGAGCGTATGACCAACGCGAACGGGGCGTATACACCGCGACAACGCACTGCGTATTCTTTTTATTCTTCGATAGGCTGGCGCTTTACTACAACTTGCATGATGTTAAGCAATGGTGTAGTCTACGATGGAACGCGCCAGCCCAGTATACCGATTCACTCGTGATTACGAATGATTATCGGTGAGAAGTTGGCAGTGGAATGAACAATGAACAATTCCGACCCACCCTCACTGCATGGTGTCATTAGACATCGCACGGCAAGGCCGCTTGGCGCGGCTTTGTCTGGTGGGTGGTCACTAACCACGGCCGAAGCCTACCACCAGTTGATTGTCACCTGATTTGCACCACCCGGGGACCATGTGTGGGGATTCAATTAAAGGTGTACACCTACGGACGTAGGTGACTTAGCCCCGAAAAAAAGTAATGGGAGGTAATACTCGTATGAAAACCAACACAAATGCTACCTAATAGCATTCATTCAGTTTATTATCTCATCATATAACAAACAATGGACCATCTAACTGCTGCAGTTTCCTCATTATTAATTCAGTAATTCGCACGTAGTTTCATCGCAATGTTAACATACTTAACTAAACAATGTGCTGCAGTATGCAATTATAGTCAGTACTAGAGTAGGTATTTCAAATATGTTACAGGTTCAATGCCACAAAACTTTGCATCAACGCAACGGTCCAAAGTAGAAGCTGAATCTTGCAATAGGTGATCTATTAAGCTTAAAGGCTTTTGAAGGTTTTAGACTGAAAATATCAGGATTAACAGACAACTTTAGGTAGGCGTGAATAATAGGGTAAGAAGACGGTAAGTATTTCAATAAAATAACTACGGCAAATATCACTTCACACCAATCTTTCGCTAGCACAATCATTAATTCTACCAGTTACTTACAGATCGTTAAGATTATGTTGGATAAAATCGTAACGTTCACCGAGCACGTTATTGCATCTGCACTTCCCGACGACCAAACGGTCCAACACACAGTGTCTGCCATTTTAAGTTGGCCGCTTCATCCGTGCTCGGTGTTCATTCGTTCGTTCATATTGATATTTTCGAGTGACAGCTATCTTCAAAGACGGACGCGATGACAGTATAAAATGACAGCTGATGCATTGAGAAGTAGATATGCCAACAAGCTTGATTTTTTTCAATAAAAATAATAGTAATAATAACATTAACACACAGCCATCTGATCCCAAACTAAACAGAGCTTGTACTATGGAAACCAGATAACTGATAATATACTACATATAATACTTTTCTTTTGTAAATACATACATACTTAAATATAGATAATTACACCCCGACTCAAGACAAACAGACGTGTTTATCACACAAATGTCTGACTTGGATAGGAATCGAACCCACGACCTGCGGCGTGAAAAGCAAGTATCTTACCGACCACGCCACCGGCCCGTCGTTTTTCATTGCTGGACATGCCTATGTCCAGCATTTTTTTTCATGGACAAGCTTTTTGTCATGCTAAAAGCTTGACAAGACAAGCTTGACTACAACTTGCATGTTGTTAAGCAATGATGTAGTCTATGATGGAATACGCGTACCTACTCTACTCGGGCCAACCATATTTTCCGCTGACATAATTGTTTAATCTTTATGATATACGAGTTCTTGTATGGAGATCAAATCAGCAAGGCGGCCAAAGTGTATATGAAAGAGTATATGGCTATAAGTGTATATGGCTTTGAAATAGCCGATGTGTTTTTATTCACAAGAATATAACAGACAATAGAAAATTTTGTTTTCTTAGAACTGTAATATTTTCTTAATTAATAGATATGTAGTGTAGCTTAGTAAAAAATAAATTAAACTATGGTACTATATAGGTAAGTACGGAAAAATCTGACTGCTTCATACACACTCTCCCCAACTGAATCAAATCAAATCAAATCAAATTTCTTTATTTGTAGATCAGAGGTAAGATAGAGATTTAACAATTGAAAGTAATTGAACGCTATGTCTGGCCATAAACAGCATGCAAATATCGATATCATTAGATGCATTACCCCAGTCGGGTCGTAATTTGTCAGATTCTTATTAATTAAATTACAATTGTCATTCTTAATAGTTTACATTAGTTATTAATCAATCAATCATTCGTTAACAATATTAAAAATTTCAAATTAATTAATTCATCATTTAAATATAAAATGTAATTATTAAAATGACATTGTCCATAAATAAATTTAAATTCAATATAACAATAAAAATATAATAGAAATCAATTATTAGAGCGTTTAACCAACGATATTAAGGAGCCTCATTCTACTTCCACCTTCTCATCGAAAATTGCTTGGAACCATTAAGTGTATCAGTATACTAAGTAAGCGTGTTTTATCGCACACCACATCATTACATAACATCAAACATAAGTTCATACGCAAGCCAATTCCAGAGAACAAAAGTCATAACTTTATAATATCGGTATGAACATTTTCGTGTAATATTTGATGCAACAGAGCACATCTGATATTCCGTAGACATTGAACGTAAGCTGAGGGCTATTGCATTTAACTGCAGAACCCAATCTATCAATGCCAAGCGCAGTAATTATAGTCAAGCCTCGAGGGTTGTTCTAGGGATGTGCATCCATCGAAAATACATTGACTACGTGCCTTCGACTTGATTGTGCAAAACTATCTATCTGCTAGTGATGTTATATTAGGGCGAGATATTCTTAATCTTACTACAAAATATATTCATAAGGTTATTATAATACCATACCTTTTACTAGGTATTTAGTTAAATAATGGGGTACCTAGTGATTATATATTTTCTATTTTTCTTCTTGTATCTAATACTGATATGACTAAGTTAATACGGATCTCCTAAAACTAGAGTGTCCGGCAACGTCCTGAGCCGAGGTTCGTCCCCACACGGGGAGCCCTTATGGCAGTTGCCACAGTACTTAATCGGTTCGACTGTCCTCGGACGGTTCACTGAAAAAATCCGGTGAATCAATAAAAGGCCCTTCCGGCTTATTGGGTTAGGTCATCCGCACAAAAAAATTAACACAGCGCCCAGTATCACCTGTGTCACTCATTTCTACACGCGCTTCATCTTACTGATATATCTAATCTGAGCCTAGTTATAAGCTTATATTTGGTTACCTAATATGCAAAATTCGTCTCCCCTAATATCGTTATTGTACTATTATTATTATATTAAAATTAATTATTTAATATTTCGATTATTATTTTGCTTTTTATGCATGACTTTTAAATTATATTCTTTTTTTATTTTACTTATTTGTAGTTATATATTAATTTATGAAATTTAATTGTTTAACTTCATTTATTCATTCATTCAGTTGATAAATTTTTATTGCAAACAAGATTAAAACAATTTTATTCTTCATAATAATTTCGACCCCTTTTTAGTATCCCACTATTGGGCACAGGTCCGAAGAGAAGTCTAGGTTTTAATCTACACACGCTGGTCAAGTGGATTGGTGGATATCACACGTCCTCGAATGATAAGTTTTCAGACATGCCGGTTTCCTTAGAATGTTTTCCTTCACCGATATTGTTCAGCGGCGTTGTTATAATTCACACAAAGATATGTGGACACGACTAGGAATTTAAGGTTTCCAATTTATAGTTAGTAGTTAATGGCGTGTAAGAACCTTAGATTTAAGGTGAGGCCCGAACCGCTGCGCCACCGACAAATCTAATTTAGTCTAATCTAGCCATTCACTACCTAGTACTTATCTAACTTAATACGACTGGGAAGACGCCTAATTAATAGTGATAGCAAGTACTTAACCAAGTACACACTAAAATTTTGAACCTTCATTTTCTACATTATTGCTCTTCGAACGAAATCCCAAACTTTAAGCTGTTACTATGATTTCCGTATATAAAGTCTTATTGCTCGACCCGGGTTTCAAAACCTCGTGATTTAGCGAACACGCTTACCACTAAACCACCGAGATCTAGACCCATAATTATCACGTAAGGAGCACCTCTGTAACTCTATCTACACCTTCGGGCAATATGAACCTTCACATATTCTAAATTGCTCAAAATCAATAACTTCATTCAATCGAACCAAATCGAACTATTACAGTTCAATTGTTTCTCTGATAGTCTTTTGTTTTACGCCATCACAATATCGACATTCTAAACAATAGCCAAACTTGAATACTCAGGTAAAGTGTCACAGTTTGCGGCCGGCATCCTGAGTGCTCATCAAAGTTTCACTACTTGTGTTCGTTTCACATAAGTTGTGTTGTGCATCGGGTTAATGTGTCGTTTTACCTTAGTGTACTTACTTATTGTCAAGGTAACCGCAATGCGTTTTTCGATCTCAAGAAAACCGTATGTTAAGTTAGCAAATAGAAAATAAAATATACAAACCTTACAATATGAACCCCCCGTTTTGCCATTTCTATTGTTGCGCTCATCCACATATTAGAAAGAAAGAAAAAAACTACATTTATTTGTCACAAACAGGACAAAAAACAAAAATAACAGCCTTATAATAGAAAGATAAAAACAAAGAGTAAACAGAGTAACTCATCAGTGTTAAACGTCACTATAGCGACTATTGATACTAAATAGCTATTTTGCATCAATCAGTACAATCTGTACAGACGAATCAGTAACATAAAACCTTGTAAAATATTAGCTATCAAACTTTAAAAGTTTTGTACAGAATCCTTATAAACCCCTACGAAGTACTTGGGTATGTTGTATCAAGTGACAGCGAAATCTTAAATTACGCGTGGCCCAACTCGCATTTACTTGGTTTTTGTTCTTATTCAAATTGTGACTGACCTTGCGACAAGCCGTCCTGTTTACTGTCCTCATGAAAACATAATTGTATTGTTAGAGATGTCTCCATCTTAAAATGTCATTCGCAGAGCGAAAGAGTGGTGACCGGGAGAATGAAGCATGAACAAGATCGAGAGTGAAGCCACAGTGGCGCTACCTGAAGCACCTCCGCACCGCACCGAGAGGCTCGGGCTCACTCTCCATCAAGCACGCACGCCGTTCACTTGTCTTTCTGATTGCGTATTATTTGCTTAATTTTGTTTCATTTTTAATTATTTCAAATATTATTTAATAATAATAATAATTCCCCCTGCCATTTTATCCATGTTAATTTGCATTGGTCAGGCAGGGGCCATAGTCCATCCATAGTCCTAGTTACCTAATCCATTAGCACCCACCACCATAACCTAGATTTTAGTTCCTATATTCTGCAATAGTCCTGCACTAACCGAGGATTATTCTTGGGTGTAGCTATATGGTGCGAACAGGGATAATAGTCGGTTGGTGCCACATTACATTTAGAGCAAAATTGTCTAACGGGCCTCTACGTGTTGGCTTCGGCCCCACGCACGCCTTCCAAAAGTCCGGAGCTCCATAGCTCCGAGATAAGAAAATACATACATAATAATAATAATAAATCATTTATTTCGATCAACTAATTGGATCATAAAATGCAATAAAATATAATGTCACTAAATTAATAAAACACAACAAGATCAATAAATTCAAATTAGAAATAATCATATATTATTTAAAGAATAATTCAATTATTATTATAGTTAATAAATGTTAAAATTTAATTATTATTTTTAATTTATTTATTATTTAGTTTTCAGTGTTATTTTTTTAATTAATTTGTTAGGCGGTTAATTGTATATAATAATTTCCTCCAAACTATAGCCAAGAGCGATGAGTTAAAGACTTGCCCATACAAATTGTGTGTGCAAATATATTGCAAACCCAGCAGCTCTGTTTCTTTCCTTACTCTCAGAATCCCAGCTGATACGATCTGTGAGATATTAGCGCAGCAGTAACGTCATATTTTCTGAGGCACGGTAATGGTAATGGGGTACATTTGTCCGTGGTAGCGCACCTTCAAACTATTCAGTTTTCTTAGTGAGTAGGGATTCCGCTACACGTGGTCCCCGGATAGTACAAAGGTGACAATAATCTGGTGGTAGGCTTCGACCGTGGTTAGTGACCCACCAAATAACGCGCTGCATCGCCAAACGGTATTACCGTGTACCGATACGATATCTAGTGACACTATTTGAGAAGACATTTCTCACCAAAAAGCATGAGTCAATCGGTAGGTTATTAGGCAGGTGCATTCCATCGTAGACTACATCGATGCTTAACAACAGAAAAGTTGTAGTCAAGCGCAGGATTACTTTAGACATAACATAGTATAACGCCATTATTACCCAAAGGTGTAGGCAGAGGTGAATATCACCCACTTTTCGCCACCTATGTTTAGGTCCCTCACGTAATAGGGGCCAGCCTATTGCCGTTTCTCGGGCACAGTTCGAAACATTAAGCTGCAACTAAAATTCTCTAAGTGTCGCGGTCACCACCGACGCAGTTATTGATAAAAAGTTTACCTATTCAAGATTCTCTTAGTACATTAGGAAGTCTTTTAGCTTAAATTGGGAGTCGAACCAGGGATCTCGCGATTACATGCAAACACGCTTACCACTGGACCAATGAACGAGTTAGCAGGCTGGAAGGTAGGCCTATTTTATTATTAAAAAAGTATCTCAAACACCGTCCGATTATTTGTTGAGTGCGTACATTACTCGGGTAGGTTTGTCAAGTCAAGCACTATTAGTTATTCCGTAACCTTAGCAAGATTATGAATGTCCAGGGGAGTTAAGGATAAGTGTCGGTTAGCATGTTTAACTAAGTCTCTAGAGCTAACTTTCTAATTAGTTATCGGGTTTAAACTTCTAGTAGTTTGTTAAATACTATGCTAGAAACTTCAAATTTATCTTATCTTATCTTATAAATGGGGCTAGTAGACCCAGAGTACTTCAACCCAGCTAGATCTTTTGTACTGTGGAGGTGACTGGAGGATCGGGTGGTAGTGACCCTCCAGTGAAAAGGGAAGACCTTCCAACCGGGCGAGTTGTAATGCCCGGCTTCTGCGGTACTCCCTCCGACTGTTCTTTATCGGGAAGTCGTATATATTCTAATCGTTGGTGAAACTTTGCTTGTGCGATTCAGGACTGCTATAACGTCATATCTCTTGAGTCGCGTTAAGTATATGACGCCATAGTGCTTCCCCTTGATACTATGAAGGCCTTAGGTCCACGACCGCTGCTAATTAGCGGGGCAACATGAGAACGTATTCATCAGGAGTAGGGCGGTCCACTCCTAATGCATTTCTGCGTTTTCACGCCAGCAAGTCGCACTCGCACAGTACATGCTCTATGGTTTCTTCAGCATCTCCACAAGCTAGGCAAGTGGGACTATCTGCTGGCCCTATTTTAAACAGTTGTTTAAACTTGAAATTTAGTCTTTTATTAAAAATTTAAGATTCATTTTACTATTTATTTTTATTCTGTGAGAGGCTTGACTACAACTTGCCTGATGTTAAGCAATGATGTTGTCTACGATGGAATGCGCCAGCCTAGAATACCGATTCACTCGTGATTACGAATGATTATCGGTGAGAAGGTGACAGTGAAATGAGCCATCAAATGGTTAAAAAACCTTAAAGGAGCAACAATTCCGACCCACCCTTTCTTTATGGTGTCACCAGAAATCGCACCGGAACACGGCAAGGCCGCTTGGCGGTACGGCTTTGTCCAGTGGATGGTTACTAACCACGGCCGAAGTCTACCACCAGTTGATTGTCACCTGATTTGCAACACCCGGGGACCACGTGTCGGGATTCAATTAAAGGTGTACGAAGGTGACTCAGCCCCCAAAAGCAACAAGCTCTCCTTAGTTTGGGCTCAGATGGCCGTGTGTGTTAATGTCCCACTATATTATTATTATGATTGATCCCACTAACTCGTGTGACGTCAATCCCCAATATCTAATAGCAATTTATTAGACGCGTGGTCAGGCTCAGTTGGGTTCAATTAATGTGTAATGGTAATACCTTACCAGCAATTAAGGCAGACACGCCTCACTAGCTAAACGACTTAATCTCTTCCTAGTCATACAAGAGTAGGAGTCATGTGTTTATTTCAAGCCACGCCTTTGAAATATAAGATCTCGGGTTCGATGCTCAGTCATGGCGACGCATCTTTGTGTGAGTTCTTTCATCGCTGCTGCTTAATATCAGTGAAGAAAAATATCGTGACACCAACATGTCTAAGAACTAATCATTCGAGGATATGTGACATTCACCATCCTTGGCCGGCGTGTATAGTTTAAGGCCTGGACTTTTTCAACTGGTAAGATAGATCGTACTCAAAAAAGGATATTAGTAAGTGAGAAATTGGAAAACTCTTAACAGTCTTTTTGGTCAGGCAGGGGTAAGATACATACGGATAATCCAAGAATACAAGAATGAGTTTTTAATGAGTTACGCAACCCCTTTTCAACTCGTATTAGGTATAGGCAGGGGTAAGATTCATACGGATAATCCAAGAATACAAGAATGAGTTTTTAATGAGTTACGCAACCTCTTTTCAACTCGTATTAGGTATAGGCAGGGGTAAGATTCATACGGATAATCCAAGAATACAAGAATGAGTTTTTAATGAGTTACGCAACCTCTTTTCAACTCGTATTTTCTTTTCACAACCACAATAGAATACAAATATAGGATGGCATAAAAATCACAAAGGCGGATAATAAAAGACCTGAATGATACTTTTAATTACAAGGCTTATTTTCCTTTTCTAACCAATGAATAGAAAATTAACAAAAAGTCAAACAAAAAGCCGTTAATTTGAATAATAAAAATATGGCCGACTCTTACAAGAAAGAAATTTTAATGGAGGCAATCTTTTTGTTTCATTTACACTTTGATAAAAGTCGTAGAATAAGTACCCACTTTGTCTCGCCTTCTCAGGTACCTATCAAAACTTTTAATATTGCGCTGTCGTAAAATCTTTGAAAAGTACGATTTCTTCCGTATTCGTCGTGCTCCTAAATTCCTTTATTCCAGCGAGATTTGACGTAATACATAGTGTGGTGTAATGATACATGAATATATAGATTTGCCGCCGTAGCACGCTGCTCTCGCCAGTAGCCACCATTGCCGTATTAGATGTCGAGGCGAAGGGACGTGCGCGCGGAGTGCGTGCACTAGTGTTGTGTTTGAATTGTACTATTCCCAATATTCCTGGAGAGTTCAAGACATCACACTTAGGTACAAACAAAGGTTTATACAAAAACTACCATCACAGAAGAAAAAACCTTTTTAGATACGATTTGAGTAGTTGTTCTGGAACATAAATATTTTTTTAGTTTAGTTTTGATCTTTTTAAAGTGTTTCATCGATTTTTCAAGGTTTGTTCCCCGCGCTCGTCCAAAAAGTTGTCAGAAGAATGGTCATTGGCAACTGTAGTCTCCGTAATGACTCAATACGATTTTATTCTTGGGTTTGCGAGAGATTAATTTTAGTCAAGTTGTTGTTGAATCTGAGAACCAGTTGGTTCTCCAAAATCCAACAACAATTTGAGTAAAGTTATCTAACTAACTATATTATAATGTATTATTAGTGTAATGTACCTTTGAATGAAGCACACTTTCATGTGCGGTCTCTTTGAGTTGCAATTACCTATAATTTGAGAGGTATTTAGGCAGCACTCGATTAGTTGATGTAACATTGACATAACGTAACGTACTTAGTAATTAATACCGCCCTATTGTTATAATTAAATTATGATAAAAGGTCCAGCTAAAAGGCTTTATAGATTGGTCTATAAAATCGGTTCGATACTAACGGTACTGGTTTACATGCTCGTGTCCGTATAGTTTATCAATGATCTGACTAATTGTCGCCCACCTCTTTGGAGTGAATCCTGTCATCTTTAAAGTGAAGTGGTTTTATCCATATAGTAATGATATGCTGGGACATAATTTACACAAGATCGTCATCTCAAACTAAGCAAAGCCTATAAGGGTAGGTACTATAGAAACCAAAAACTACGTAATTTTACTTTCATTTGATGATACGCCTTTTTTCCCATAATGATAGGCAGAGACTATAGAGCGCATCTTGCTACGACCTCAAGACACTTAAAACATCTAGTCATAATGCACAGCGGTTGTGAGTGCTATGCAGCTGCCCTTTATAAAGAACATCTCTCAGTAGATCAGAGAATATCCTCTTTGAGCGTCCTCTTCCTGCGTTTCCACTCACCTCCGTCGTGTGATCTTTCGTCAATCATCTGTCGTCCATCCTTACACATTGCTCATATAATGTCTTGTAAGACAATGCTCATTTAGTTTGCTAATTTATTCATCGATTACCCATCGGCTGATTGTAATTCACTTTATCGAAGAGTATCCTAACGCCTGCTAGGAGAGTTTTTATCCGTATAATAATAATATGCTGGGAGATAATTTACACCTGACCTTCTAATCCCAAACAAAGCAGAGTTTGTACGACAACAATGGAAACTAAAAAAACTGTAACGCTACGTATTTCTACTTTACTTTCATACTTACAAAAGAAAAGTATTATACCTACTACATAACATACTTCAAATAGACTTTATCTAGACTTAAGGCAAAAGCTAGTCTGAAATGTTTTAGGACGTCTGATTTGATATATCCCAACCAAGCAACTTAATCTGATTACGCACTTTATTCAAAATTATTCTAGCAAGCAATAGGCAGGATACATTTTAATAAGGGCCGGTGGCGTGGTCGGTAAGATACTTGCTTTTCACGCCGCAGGTCGTGGGTTCGATTCCCACCCAAGGCAGATATTTGTGTGATGAACATGTCTGTTTGTCTTAAGTGTGGGTGAAATTATCTATATTTATGTATGTATTTACAAAAGAAAAATAGTATATGTAGTATATTATTAGTTATCTGGTTTCCAAAACCCAAGCTTTGCTTAGTATGGTATAATAATATTAATTGTTTGCGGTGCTGATAAGTGAGCCGCGCACTTCTTTGTAGTTGAAATGATAAGTCGATGAATGAATTATGAATAAAATAATAAGTAATATTTCACTATCGCGTAACTAATGTTAAATTATGAATGAATAAGTACTGCTGAGTGTAACTCATTTATAAACTCATTTATTATCATCTTATAATCCAAGTATGGTAACTAATAGTAATTTAAATTATTTACATAAGTGCATTTTTGTGTAATAAGGAGAAACGTCGATGTCTGTGGTAGTATGAACTGTGTTACAGTTGTTGATTGTGTACTGTCGGGTAATGATAATTTACAATGTGAGGGAAAAGTGTTTACGTGTGTGTGTGTAATGTGACGTGTGTGCCATGTACGATTAACACACACGATCATCTGATCCCAGACTAAGCAGAGCTTGTACTATGGAAACCAGATAACTATTACCTAATGTACCACATACAATACTTTTCTTTTGTAAATACATACTTAAAGGTAACCATCACAATCCTCTGGTACTTTGAATCAGGTGATTGTGTCTGTTAAGGTACCAAAACATTATTAATAAATACTACCTCTTTAACTATGTGTAAATAAATTATTTCAATTTATTCACCAATTAAAACACTAAGAGCCAATTACGTTTCTGAAAAGCAAATTAACGCCATGAATTTTGGGTTCCGCTTGCAACATGTGCCGGACTATCCACACGCAATTGCAATGGGCCCCACTTAGAAGAAAAGGGCCCTTTTCGCATATCCAAAATCAAACTCCTTTAATTTTAGAATAATAATCAGGCTGAAATTCATATTGAATTTACATCATCATCATTATCATCATCATAAGCCTATTGGACTTAGAAGCAGATACAGGCCTCTCCAAATACCCGCCATTGCCCTGTCTTTGACTTATCGCAATACGAAATTACTTATCAATGGGGTAAATTAGCTCTTGAGTAGGGAACTGAGCAAACGTAGCGTAATAGGATGCGCTCAAATATGTTAGGGCACAGATAAATATAAATACTATACGATGTTAGAGTGACGATCTTGTCAACGTGACTAGCAAGAGTTGGGTAAAATTAGAAAATGGTGTTCAGTGGCGGACATTGCCAAATTGTGGAATTCGCTACCTTCATCTCTATTTCCCGATAGTTATAATCTGCCTGTCTTCAAGTCCCGAGTAAATCGGCATTCACTGGGTTCACAACAGGCAAGTTGTGGTCAAGCGCAAGCCTATAACAGAATAAAAAAATCTGTGGCCTAAAATAGGTTGATGACGATAATAATTAGCTTAAATTAACAACTTAGAACAGAGCTTTTAGCATTTTCATGCCCCTGTAGTATTATCTATGGGCCCTGCCTCCACTAAATCCGGCACTGTTTGTAACACAAAACGAATGGACGTGATTTAAATGAAAATCCCGGTACGAAACGCCTAACGAAAAGATAGTTCTTTTTGTATCAGCAACGTTTATTGAAAGTTCCAATGTGTAAGCTGAAACACGACGGTATGTAGTACAGTCAAAGACAGAAATAAAAGCTATCGAGAAGTCAGTGTTGTCTGTTTTCAACCGACTTCAAAACGGAGGTCAATCCGATTCTATACTTTTTTGATATTATGTATTTTACGCGGTAATTCTGCTAATTATTATCTATAATAGACCGATTTGATACTCCCTGTTTAAAAGGGAGACTTTAAGCTTTAATGATGTCTCATTTAATTTTACGCGGTTTTGAAATTATCGTTGAGACATTGAAGTCGGTTGGTATTTTTTTTAAAGCTATAATGGAAAAGCCTAATTTAGTTTTGGTTATCCGGCTTAAACCGGTTATATCAAATTTTAACATGAATCTTACGAGTAAATATCGTTACTGGCTATCAATTTCGAAAATCTATACTAATATTAAGCTGAAGAGTTTATTTGGTTGAACCAGCTAATCTCAGGGATTACTAGTCCAATTTGAAAAATTCTTCACTGTTAGATAGCCCATTTATAGAGGAAAGCTATAGGCTACTTTTTATTCCAATAGCTGGATATAAAATGTAGAATACGCGGGCTCCGCTGCGGATGGAGAGCTGGTGTTCTTATAAAAACACTGTATAGGACATCAATATAAAAAACAATTAGAATTAAACCTCTTTCGAATAACTGTTATAAAGTTGGTTAAAAACAACTCAATCTCCGTTTTACTTTAAACTACCTATTCATCTCTGTTGCTATTCTGCCGTCGCATCATAAATAAAAAGGACAAAAAAATTGGAGGAATTAGTCAAATAACGAATCCGACAATGTTTTTAAATAACTTAGTTAAGAAATAAATGTCAGATTCATCTTTTTATTGTACTTGCACTTGGTAATCTATGTTAAATAGCGTCTGGTACGATTGAAATATGTGAGTGCACGTGAAAACCTGTGGAAATATTCCCTTTATACAACCGAAACCAATAACGTTGCTGTGGAGTGTGTGGATGAGGGATATTGAAAATTATTCTGAAGCGAACGCTAGAGTTTTTTATTCATTATTTTGTACACTTGTTTCCAGCTGCGACTTACTTTCCATGATAAAAACATTCGAAAACTATTTCACTTTTACTATTTTCAAGCCATCAGTACCTGAAAGTTTAATAATAATTGTGCTTTGTTTTTTCGCATTAGAGAACCCTAAAACTAGCTATATATGAATAGATACAACATTTACCTGCATAGAAATAAGTGATGGTCACACATTAATATTTTATGACCGCATTTTGGAGTAGCAACGAAATTGGATGGCCTGTATTTAGCGTATAAACTAGGTATATAAATCTACTACTTACTTTGATTGGTACATTGAAATAATACGATTCTGGATTCGTATTTTTGACAATAATAATAATAAGTTAATTTAATGTAAAATACAGTCTGATAGGTACAATTCTACTGTAAATTGCGTAAGCAATATTGGATTGGATGACAATATTTTTACTAATAGCGCAATACTACACAATATATCCATACATCTCAGACCAAATAAAAAGTATATTTGGTCTGAGCCATACCTATCATTTAATTTAACCTTGTCTCTTAAACTAGAATAACCTGTACTTAATTTGTAACCTGTACCTGTATAATAGGGTTGCGGTTGAGAACAACTTGTCTAATGTTAACACAAATTCCGTCAGCGAGTTCTAAAACTACACAGGCAGTGACAGAATTTTTGAAAATTTTCAGAAGAAAGAAGTTTGTATATAAATATGGAGTTTGCTTTTTAACATTGAACGTCTAGACATGCTGTGACTGCACGTGCCACGGGAACGCAACGGGATAAAAGGTATTCTATATCCTTCTTCTGGTTCTAAGCTACCTTTCAGCCAAATCAGTTCAGCCGTTCTTGATTTATAAATAGTGTAATAAACATGACTTTCTTTTATATATATAGATAGACATCGGTGAAAGAACGGGAAAATGAGATTATTTATTTACCGAAAGGGTTGCTAGAACCCTACGGCGATGATTGTGGCTTTGAAATTTAGCCTTGACGAGGGAATCGTTGCTATTACGCTTCCAGGCTCGCCTTTCAATAGACTCCAGCGCCTCTGACTGATATTTTATTAAGCTGAACCATCGGAAAAAAGAAACAACTTAGGGCTCAACAATCCTATTTTGTGCATAATATAATACATGCAAAAGAACCTCTGTTTGTCTGTCGCGCTTTTACGCCCAAACTACTGAACTGATTTTGATGAAATGTGGTATAGAGATAGTTTCAGACACAACCAAGAAGATAGGATTGTTTTTATTAATAATTATTATAATAACCGCGGTCGAAAACCGAGTTTAATTTAAAATAACTATATTTCAAAAATCTTATAAGACTCGATGACTTCAGTTTTTGCACCAAAAAATTCGCATCAAATCGCTTAGAAGCGAATCGCCATCGAAGCGCTTATACTAACGGACCGGCCGTTAGTATAAGCGCTTCGATGGCACAAAGTTACACACAGACACTGTATGTCTATACACGTCGTTTTAGGGGTTAAAAATAAATAACTTTTACTTTAACAAAACAAATATTAAGCAGTTAATTTACTTTTAATTCAAACAGACATTTCCTAGCAATTTAAGTTAAAGTTTCTCGCAATATGAGGAAATTTGGTGAATACCCAAAAGTTTTAAATAGTACCCATGCGGTCAACACAATTTATTACATCTGTGTGTTTTTAACTGAGCAATATAAGCTTGGCTAACATTAGAGAATGTTTTGCGGATGCTCAATCATATGTCAACAATGCATTACCACATAAACGGTTGGATTTCAGTTCAAAATTGAAATAGCCAGCGGATTCTGTCAGTAATATTAGGAAATTGTCTGAATTATACATATACATAATAATATGTCGGAGAAGTCATTACGGGAGCAGACTTGACAACGAGGCGGCAGCGCGTCGTGACGACACGCTTCGACAGAGTCTAGCCTGAGGTTTGCAAGGGCGACGAGTGGTGACAGTCGCTACACGAACTGTCCCCAGTTCTCTACAGACATTCGTGCGACCAACATCAGTCTAGGTCTTACCACTCGTTGTATTATTTTTACATTTCGTAACAAATTAGTAGTGTGATTATGTTAACTTTGTTTGCTACTCGTAACCACACCCACTCAATAAGTTTTCTGGCGAGGACTATCCCTCTGATCGGCCCCCTGTACCGATATATATATGTCGGAGAAGTCATTAGTACGGTAGTATACTTGACAGCGAGGCGGCAGCGCGTCGGGTCGACACGCTCGACAGAGTCTAACCTGAGGTCCGCACGGGCGACGAGTGGGGATTGTCGCTACACGAACTGTGTGCCCCAGTTCTCTACAGACGTCCGTGCGACCAACATCGGTCTAGGAACTGTCTTACCACTCGTTGTATTAGTTTTACATTTCGTAACAAATTAATAGTGTGATTAAGATAACTTTGCTGCTCGTAACCACACCCACTCAATAAGTTTTCTGGCGATGACTATCCCTCTGATCGGCCCCCTGTACCGAAATATATAACTGAGTTCATAGGTGTATCTAACGTATCAAACCAACGTTTAGGTCTATTTTCTTTTGTTTTATTCTAGGCTTGCGCTTGACTACAACTTGCCTGATGTTAAGCAATGATGCAGTCCAAACGGAACGCTCCAGCCCAGTATACCCATTCACTCGGAATTATGAATGATTTTCCGTGGGAAGGTGGCAGTGAATTGAGACTCTATGGTTAGATACTTCAAAGGAGCAATTATTCCGAACCACCCTCTCTGCATGGTGTCACCAGTCATCGCACAGGAACACGGCAAGGCTACTTGGTAGTGCGGCTTTGTCTGGTGAGGGATCATTAACCACAGGCCAAGACTACCACCAGTCTATTGTCACCTGATTTGCACCACCCGGGGACCACGTGTAGGATTCAATTAAAGGTGTACATCCACGGACGAAGGTGACTTAGCCCTCAAATATGTACTATATTACCCAACGGAATTGTAGAAAGGGGTGAATTTGAATTCTTTAACTGACTTGATTTCTTAACAACAGGCAAATTTTCTGTCATCGGTCCCGGGATTCCGGGATTTTGTACAGTTGACCTAGGGATCCCGGAATAGTCCCGAGAATGTGTTGGTTATAAAAAGTGGTAGTAATAAAGAACCAGTAAACATATCAACCTAATTTTTTATCTATCTTTTGGTTGTGTGAGGTCATAGAATATTAATGTTTTAAATCTTCAAAAGCTGGTTAAACAAAATTATACTTTCTTCTTAAAAATAAATAAGATTAGCTGTGTAAACAAGACAGCTGTCAAAACGTCAAATCAAGGTCATTGCGTTGCGTTACACGCACATTTACATTGACTTATTTAAAATGTATCAACCTTGAAAAACCTGGGATTTACTAAATTATATCCCGAAAATTTTGAGACTAAAATACGAGCGAGATCCCGAAATCCGCGATCCCGGGATTGTATCTTCCAGTCACAAGCTTGGAAGAATAAAAAAATACTTTTCTACTAGACCCCGAACACAAATACTGAAGCTGCAAAAACAATAAAAGAATTACAATTGTTGAATCAATTTTAATCCGTTCGTAATCTGTCCGTAGTGTCAATAAAATGATTTTGATTCGAACACTCGCAAAGAGATTATAAAATGTAGTTGTATTTTTTTCGTGTATTTATTTTAATCTTTTGTTTTATGAGAGGAATACTAGCGGATAAAATTTAAATATTTCAGGAATTTAAAATATTCCGAGTATCAATCAAGGCACTAAATTGTACGGAAAATCCCATCTAAATAATTAGGTATGTGCTTCGAATAATACGCAATTGTCTACCCATCTGTCCACATAAATTTTAGTACTAGATATGTAAGTGGAATATAATACATTTTTGTTTTGTTTTATTCTGCAATAGGCTTGCGCTTGACTACAAATTGCCTGATGTTACGACGATGTTAGTCTACAATGGAATGTGTCTGTCCAATATACCGCAGCTTTAAATAAATTCACTCGTGATTACGAATGATTATAGGTTAGCGGTTGACAATGAAATGTGGCTCCATATCATTAGTTACACTCTTAAATGGTGTCACCAGACATCGCACCGGAACTTGGCAAGCCCGCTCGGCGGGGCGGCCTACGACCAACTAATTGTCACCTGATTTGCACCACCCGGGGATCACGTGTGGGAATTCTTAAAGTTGCATCCCCTATTAATATTTTTGTAATATCATTGATTGATCATAAACGTATTTGTATCATGTGCACACATACTTACAAGTAACTTAAGCTTAACTAAAGTATCTCCAACGTAATTAAGGATAAAGAAACAGGATAGGATAAAAGCCGCTTTCTCTAATTAAAATTTCCTTTCAGATTCCCCAGGAGATGTAAAATCTAGGATTTCCTTTCTACATTTCTAGATATGTGGCACTGTGAACTGAAAAGATTCGATGTACTTTTACATAAGATATGGTTACGCCTGTAGTACCCGGACGTGTTGAGCAGAGGTGATTCACATAATAATTCCAGTTAAATAATTATAATAAATTTACATACACGGTGAAGAGGCACAGGAGCGAAGAGTCCATCGGCTTTCCTTTACGGAATGGTCAATATCGCTTATACTTAATGATATTGTTGGAGATTGCTGCTCGGAACGAAGAAGAATGAATGAAGCGTTCAAACGTCCAGTATAAAAAAGCGGTCACCAGAGGCTAAAGGCCCATTCGTATTTGAATTGTCGCGATACCGTTATGCTGTGCTAACGTAACTAGTGTTGTAATACCCATTTATTCTGTGTAAAATATAATTATCTGCAATTTTGATTGATGTCTCATTATTTTTTAATAAATTTCCCTTCTGATTGCTAAAAATATAATATCATGTAACGCCTAAAAGTTTTAAATAGCAACAAAAATAAGTATAGCATCAAGTGACGGTATTGAATAGATATTATTTTCCTATTTAAGAACTTTTATGCTCCGGCTTCCCTTTTTCAGACCCACCCTTTGCCATAATCGAGATCTCGCGGTTATTAAATAAACATGCTTCTCATTTAATAGTAAAACAATGTATTATTTTACTATTAAATTAGAAGCATCTACAATATTCACACCTACATAAAGTCACTTAGTTCCAAATTAAGCATTTTATTTATTTGGGATTTTATTTGCTTTTAGTACAACTCGTCAAAGAAAAGAAACCGGTATATATTACGTTACTAACTCAAACTTAGTCGGTCACATTCACCTCTGCCTGCACCTTTAGCTAACACAAAAGAAGGCTATATTGGTAAAATAATAATACAAGTAAGCAACCAATTAGTCAAACACAAATAGTAGGTTGAGATCAATTTAAACACTTCAAAGGTCAAACGATTTCAACTTGATAATTGGGTTTGTGATTCATTAGGGAGCGAATCTAGCCTTTGTAAATTGTTTACTTGCTTTCTGTTCAATAAATCCGGAGTATGAATTTTTATTCACATTTTGTTCATATTACCCTGTCGGGCTTGTTGTGTAAGGTGTTAAAAGCAAGGTCCTAAGTTAGATCCCAATTTAAGTTAGAAGTTTGGACCGAATCAACGTCAGCTGTCGAGTTTAACAGTTAAAACAACAGAGCTGTTTGATTGAATGAAATATAGATTTAAAGAGGCCATAAAGAAGAAGAGCATGATGTTATTAGTATTCTTTGTCTGTGTTATACTTTACCTATTTTATAATCAACTGGCTTCCGCCTACAACTTCGCCCGCAAGGTACTTATTGGGATAAAAAGTAGCCTATGTGTTATTCCAGACCATACTCTTTGCGTTTACTACAGTAATTAATAACAACGGTTACCTATGAGATAAGAAATTATATACAATTAGGTAACACCCTTGAGCAGTGGGCCTCGCCATGGAAATATAAGGTCACGGGTTCGATTCCCGGTCACATCACCACTGCTCAATATCGGTAAAGGAAAACATCGTAAGGAAACCGGCATGTCTTGAGGACATGTGACATTCACCAACCCGCACTCGGCTTGTGTGTCGACTTAATCTTATCTTTTGTTAAGCAAATGTGGTCTGAATGTAGAATGGGCATATTGTACAAATAATACAGATTTCCTAGTTACTTGAAGACCGGCAAACAAACAAAATGTTCAGTAAACAAAATGAAAAATCCTCTACAAATCAATTGAATTTATCTTACTGCGCAGTAATAGGTAGGAAGTTAATTAATTAAAAGAAGAAAAAAGTGTCAAAGTCCAAGAGCAACATTGCAACGCTAACAAATTCTTTACAACTGCAAAGCAAAGGCTTCCTATAATTCGTAGCTACGCAGCTACGGGCTCGTAGCAATCTCGTAGTTCGTAGCTCGTAGCACAATCAACAAATACAGTGCTACGAAAATGCCGGTTCACTTTTATATTTGACCAACATTCCAACTCCTCCTATTAACTTTGTGATTAAATTCATGCGGGATCCAAGAGAGTTTAGGTGTCCTGGGACTTGGCCGGGTTCAAATCCCGAGTCTCTTCACAACGCCATTGTCGATCTTGGCTACAGGAGTAGAAATGGCGGGATTACGGTGGTGCGTTAAAATAGCTTTTCGCACGCAGCTCTCATTAACCTGTTTTTTCAAAGTCAGATAAAAACTATCCTACAATCTTCCTCAAGTCTTGAACTATCTCCATACCAAATTTTATCTAAATTAGTTCAGTAGTTTGAGCGTAACAGACAGGCAAAGAGTTAGTACATAAATGCAGGGCGTCATGTTTGTTTTACCGGAAGGTGTAGATAGAGATTCTTTATCCACCGTGCAGTGAATACAACTACTGAGAAACACTGCCAAAAAAGTCAGTAGGCTTTTTTCTTTTTTAAATGAAGTACTTATATCTATTACATTTTGTTTGTTTAGTGTGTTGAATTAGAGCGACTTAATTTCAAGCGTTTTTATTCTACTACGATGGAACGCGCTTACCCAGTAAATACCTATTCACTCGTGACATGAAGACAGGCACGATAGCTATCCGGAGATATAGATGTCGATAGCGAATTCGGCAACTTGGCAGTTAGCACAATAAATTGGTTATATGCTATTTTTAGCCGACTTCGAGAAAGGAGCAGATTAACAATTCGTGTGTAATATATCACGATCAAGAGTAATCGGTACTTACCTGGTAAGAATAGGTACATAATTTCTTAACAACAGGCAAGGCAAGGCAACAAGCACAAGTCACCTTCGTCCGTGGGAGTGCACCTTTTATCTGAATCCCCTCACGTGGTCGCTGGGTGGTGCCAATCAGGTGACAATCAATCAACTAGTAATTATGTTTACTGGTAAATAACTGGTGGTAGGTTTCAGCCGTAGTTAGTGACTACCCACCAGACGAAGCCGCACCGACAAGTGGACTTGCCGTGTTCCGGTGCTAAGTCTAGTGACACCATATAAAAGGGTGGGTCGGAATTTTGCACCTTAATGGTTTCTAGCTATATGGAGCCTCATTCCACTGCTACCATCTCACTGAAAATCATTCGCAATCAATGTGAATGGGAATATCGGGCGGGCGCGTCCCATCATAGACATCATTGTTTAACATATAAGCTAATACAGAATAAAAATAAAGGAGAAAAAAAAAATTGGACATTACCCCGTCATTTTGATTTTAAATCCCAAAAATAGTCCTAATTTTTTGTCTTTTTGCTGTGGAAAAGGAAACCAAGTTTCTTGTTCCTGTACCTGTACACAGAAAGCGAGTTTGTACCTATTTCGGAGGGACCGGATTAGCCCGCACATCTCGGGAGAGCTTTATTCGATAGCCACTGATTTCTTAACCAATAGCTATTGTGGAGAATGTAAGTGGATTTGCTTTTAGATTTTGTAAGGACTGTGTTTCTGTTATAAAAATAGTAAACCATGGTTGATGTTGAACAGCGTTATCGCAGCGGTATTGACCTCACCTTCGAAATATAAGGTCGCGGGTTCGATACCTAGTCGTACTTACATATCTTTGCGCGAATCGTTTCATCACCACTGCGCCATACCAGTGACGGAAAACTTCTTTTTTTCATTTAGTTACCTACAGTCAATCCAGTTTGAATTATAGCCAATTAAATTAGCTAAGTATATCAATCTGTAGAGCTAAATCGAAGCGTCTAAATTTAAAATTAAGGATGGCTAAAATCAATTAAAAACCAAAGAAATTTTTGTTAATTCAAGCATTGTTTTAGAAGAGATTCTATCACAACCTATCCCTGTCTATCATATTACATAAGAAAGGGATGCAGCTTCTATCACTGGTCGGAATTATTCGAGGATGTAAGGGTAACCCTTGTAATCCCAAGGGACAACGTCGGAGGTTACAATGTTAAGGTACAGTCTCTTTAGCTCGATTTTTAACTTCCGACAAAAGTGTAAGTATAATGTGTGCATCTGCATGTTTGTGTAAACTTCTTTCAGCCAGTAGATTTAAGTTTTATTATAAAGTTGAAGTAGATAGGTTGGTTGTTTTATTTTCATTTCAATTTATAATTGTTGCCATATAAATTGACGTTTACGTTAACACGATGGTTCTAGTTAGCATGAGTTTTCAAGCAGTAAAACTTCTCTCTCGTCGGGTGGTAAAAATATATTCTATTAGTAGAACAAGTTTCACCTCATAATAATATGTTTCCCGATGGCTATAATCTAGTGGTCTTCAAGTCAAGAGTGAATCGATATTTACTGGGTAAGCGCGTTCCATCGTAGACTGCATCATTGCGACGTTTTGCAATATTTCATTTGATAATCGACCTTTGAGCAGCGGTGGCGCAGTGGTACGGGCCTCGCCTTAGAAATATAAGGTCGCTGGTTCGAATCCCAGTCGTGCCCACACATCTTTGTGTGAATTGTTTCATCGCCGCTGCTCAATATCGATGAAGGAAAATATCGTGGGGAAACCGGCAGTCTAAGAACTAATCATTCGAGGACATGTGACATCCACCAACCCGCACTTGGCCCGCGTGTGTGGATTAAGGACAAACTCTTTCAACTAGTAAGATAGTTGAGAGAAGACCCGTGCCCAGCAGTGAGACACTAAAAAGGGTTGAAGTGAATCGAGTTTTGTAACTGACAACATTAGTGGCGAAGAGTCCATACAAGCCGATTCCAATCTTCTTCCCTTTTGGAATTAATTAATATCGTTTTACTTCATTAAAACGATGTAACGCGAAAGAGTTTTAAATAGCAACAAAAATAAGTACCTATAATATGAAAATTGTGGTCGCCATAGAAACATCGTTGATGGTATTGAAGATAAATTATTTTAATTAGTTAAAACTTTTTTGCTCCGGCTACATTCAACTAGGTATAATGTGTCTTTTTATGATTAAGATTTTTGTTTATTTTGCAGCTAGCTCAACTAAAGTTCAATACAAATTCGCGTTGATGCAAACTTCTTCGACTAAGTTAAACATTCAACTATAAACACTGGTCTTAACTGAGTGGTGCGCATTATAGGAATCGCACTTTAACTAAATGATGGATTACAAACCTTCAAAAACATTCAGAACCTCGAAATATGTGTATTTGTAAATTGAAATCATAAGTTATGTTTCTCTAACTGTTGCAAGTCCTAAATCATGATTTATTGCATTAATTTTACTTGTCTAAACTTATTTCAGACTGCAAAACTTATTTAAGAGAGAGTGTGGAGACTGAAGGATCGGGTGGTAGTGACAGTTCAGTGGAAAAGGAAGATCTTCCGGCCGGGCGAGGTGTTATGATGTGATGTTGGGTACTTGTATACATACTAATCGTCGGTGAGATTTTGCTTGTGCGATTCAGGATTTCTATGATGAAATGTCTCTAAGTGGCGTTAAGTCACAAGAGCACAGCAAGTCTCTTCGCCAAATGGGCATGCCTGTTGCACCCAGTAACACCTTTTGGTTGTGTTCCTGTGTAAGATACCCAGCGCTCGCCGTCTGTCGACATCTAAATGGGCTCTGCGGGCCTGTGGCGTTACAAGGCTTCGGTGATCGCTGTCAGTAGGTAATCTGTACGGCTGTTTGCCAATGAAAAAAAATTGGTAATATTGAAAGAAAAATTTCCAGTTTGGTTTATTAAAGTAATCTTTGGCTAAATTTGGTAATATTACATAACATAAGAAGCCTTGTATTAATGGTTTCGCGATCCACTAGCGTCACATGCGCGAAGGAACACCAAGGTTTAAGTGAGTAATTCGGGATTTCGACATACCCCCGCCTTACACACATATGGGCGAGGGGATCCATAAAAGATTTCTCCCCTAAAAATGGTAGCCGAGTGTTACCTGAACATGTAGGCAGAGTTTTCGTTTATAATTTTTAATTACTCACACAAATAAGCAAACAACAAACCATTTTATTATATTACGATATTATTATAAATGGAAACAACAATTGATTTTTTAAAAAGAATTTATTGGCCGGCTAGCCAATTAAAAAAAGGAATTATTAACAATCAATTTTAGCAAATAATTAACAATTTAAAATAACTGACAAAATCGACACGAGTTCGGACAGAGAACGAAAAACTGAACGAATATGGTGAGCGCTCCTTCTTATAAAGGCCGCTGCAGTGCTGCCACTCAGTATTTTCATTCAGTTCTAACAATATTATATTACAAAGATTGAGCTAATGTTTAGGATAGTGGTATCCCCAAAGTTTACCATTTTGATCAGAGATCTCAGACAATAATACCTGATCTTAGCAAATAAAAACGTAACAATGGGAAGATATTTCAAGGAATCTTTTCACCGGAAACCAGTCGGGTTTCCGTATCCGGCGGAAATGAGCTGCCGGAAGCCGCGTCGGGCGGCTGGCCACATTTCACTTTACGGGTGATGAGGTAACACACGGGGTAATGGCTTGAGAGACATTATTTTATGGGATTAGAATGATTTGATGTGATAAGACATTAGTATGTTTAAGTATCACACTTTTAAAATAATTTTTTTTTTCTTAACTATAGAAGTAAGAGATTTAAAATATAAAACATTTTATAGCAAATTTTATCAGCTTTTCTTCAAACTATTGTAAATTATACAGTAAAATTTTTAATTTAACTTAAAGTTATTGCAATTTTAAATGTGTGATAGATTTGCCTGTGTCGTCTTATAGAGCCCAACGACCCAAAATGTGTCTTGCCTTCCGATACGAGTTTTCTCCACTCTCCGCGATCCTAAGCATTTTCTCGCCAGTTGCTAGCTTTAAGTTCGCTTAGGTCTGCCCACTGACCTCCATACTACAAGTACTTGTAGTATGGAGATCAGTGGGTCTGCCTAACTAAGGTATGCTCTCTTTATGCTGCAATCTTCTCCCATTCTCGCAATGTGGCCGAGCCAACGGAACGTGCTTTCGCTTCTCCAATAATTTTCGGCATGGCCCCACGAGGTCTACAATTTCAGGGTTTTTACCTTTCCAAAATATCCATTCTGTGATGGTCATTTATTAATATAAATGCTAAGCTAATGCTTAGTTATGCAAATCGATAATTTACCAGTGGCAAAGAGTCCATACATACCGATTCCAATCGGCTTCCCTTTAGGAATTGATTAATATCGTTTACTTCATTATAATGTTGTAAGGCCTAAGAATTTTTAATGGCATCATAAATAAGTACATATATGAAGGTGGTTTTCGCCATAGAAACATGGTGACGGTATTGAAGAGATATTATTTTCTTAAGTATGAACAGTTTTGCTCCGGCTTTCCTTTTACAGACCTTGCACGAACTGTCTATCGTTTAAACAGTAACATCCAGATTACCCCACCTACCCTAGTTTTAAACTATTTATGCGGTCCGGATTCATCAAATAAAACTAAGGTAGAAGGTGGCTTAGCCGCGCCTTGTAAATTGGTTTTCTGATTTGCCAACGGACATCTAACTAGATAATAGTTAACACAGAAATGGATATTTTCAACTCTATGCTTTGACTACTCTTCATTCAACTGTCAACTGTCATACTTGACAGCTGACGTTGAAACCGGTCCAAACTCATTTTGACCGACAACATTCTTATTTTAATAACTTTGTTTATAAAGTAATTCCAACTCGTAATTTATGCACAACCTTAATTATTTAACTAAACCAATGAAGGCTCCCAAAATAGCCGTTGTCTTCTGAATTACAAATCGACAGATTATGTAAATCGACGGCCTTCTATACATTGTTTAAGTTCAAAACCCTGCATTTCAATGACAGACTTTCAGTGTTAATTATGTTAGTCAACTACAAAACTAATAAACTAAAAGTTGTTATCAACTATTATTATAGTTAAAGCTGACTACTGCTAATTATTAATATTATTAGTGCTATATATTATGGACTATTTGTCTGATAAAAATTAAATTGAATTGAACCAACTAACGGAACTATTTTTTCATCAAACTCAAACTGTTGTTGAGCGAAAGGGAAACGAAACGTCCACTAATCCATCTAGAACAATGTACACATACATATCGGCAAGCTGAATGAAAGTTTGTGTAATAAAGAATGGTAATAGAAACTTTGTATTTCAAATGTTGACTAGGTTCATTTTTATTGGGACTAAACCCACCACCGCAATACCGCTGTTACTACTCCTGTAAGCCAGGATTAAAAGCGGCGCTGTAAAGATACTTGGGATTTAAACCCAGCCAAATCTCGGATCCCGCTCGAATTTATTTAGAAAAATATTCGGAGGAGTCTGAAAGTTAGATTGACCACTTTCCTACAGGTAAAGCGGGGAACAGCATATAGGATAAAGAGAGGTTTAAATTCCATCTAAAGGGACCTATATGGGCTGAATCCGGTAATAATTATAATAATTAAAAAAATAATTATAATAATTATAATTATATTTGAAATTATTATGTCAAAATGGTTGTAACGAATGGAAATTAGCATCGGTAGTAGCAAATTGCTATAATATACCGCCCATTTAGGTTATAAACTCTACTATACGCATGTGAAAATAGTTGAAGTTTAATTTGTAGTCTATATTCAACAGAATAGCCACACTGTGATATAACTCCAGTGGATTAGATAAGGAAGTTGTAATGGCCTCACGCCTCGTTGGGCGGCGGTGATGATACGAGCTTCGGAAGACACATAGGTATATTATGTAGACACGGAATAGGGTGCTCGTATTATATCTTGATATACGATACAGAACGGTGACATGTAGTAGACGTTGATTTATTCAATAACAATGATGACTGGAAGAACGGTGAAAGACGATGATCTGAAGGATCAATTAATGAAGTAATCCGACAGAGAACTAATGTAATCGATATAGCCGACCGAATAAGTAAGCTGAAGGGGCAATGGGCCGGTCATATCTCCCGCACAACTGACAACCGCTGGGGTAAACGAGTTCTTGTTTGTAGACCACGAATTGGCAAACTTAGCGTAACACGCCCTCAAAGTAGGTGGAGTGACGATTTCAGCAGGATGCCGGCAAGAACTAATTGATAAAAGCCATAATAATAATAATATAATAATATAGTGGGACATTGACACACACGGTCATCTGATCCCAAACTAAGCAGAGCTTGTAACTATAGAAACCAGATAACTGGTAATATACTACATATAATACTTTTCTTTTGTAAATATATACTTAAATATAGATAATTACACCCAGACACAAGATAATTACAAACAGACATATTTAAACAAATGTTTGTCTCGGGTGGGAATCGATCCCACGACCTGCGGCGTGAAAAGCAAGTATCTTACCGACCACGCCACCGGTCCGTCAAATATATACAATAAATAATAAAAATAAATAATAAAATAAGTAACAGCATAAACGCAAATTTATGTAGAAATCGCGAATCGAGCCCCAGGTTATGTTGGGTAAAAATAATACGTTTTTATCACACTTTGAAAATTCATACGCAAAATTGGGAATTTGCAGCTGAATAACGGCTATAGGCTAGCCCAATTACGCGGGACACACATAAACAGCTCAATGTGAGTGATACAGACGTGAGAACAACACCTTGCTTAGCCAAACCGAGATAAACAAGGCTAATCATGTCGCTTGGCAATGTAGAAGTATGAAAAGGTATTTACAAATGAACATTAACAGTACATACAGGATCTGAGCTTCTAGACAAATTACATAGCAAAACGCTAGCAGAAGATCGAAAACAACAAAATGTATAGAATTTGAATGAAATTTGGTATGGAAATAGTTTTTATTTATCATGGCGCTTGACTACAACTAGCCTGATGTGAAGCAATGATGTAGTCTACGATGGAACGCGCCAGCCTAGTATACCAATTCACTCGTGATTATGAATGATTATCGGCGAGAAGGTAGCAGTGGAATGAGCCTCCAAGGAAACCTTAAAGGAACAACAATTCCGACCCACCGTTTGAGACCGGGGAAGGATAAAGGATAGTTTTTATCTGACTGCGCTAAAAGAGGTTAATGGTTTAGCGTGACAATCAACATACGCCCGGGTGCAGCTAATTTAAATATAAATTTGGTAATGCGTTAAATAGTGAAACATTCAAAGATACCATTACATTTGCGCACAGACTTGTCCTCTATAATATCTCACTCTAAGTACCTTGCTAGTCTGCTTAGACTAGCCGCCGTAGCTGGGATTCAGCTAGGAGGTTATTAGTATTGATAACAAGGTATCCAAGAAAGAAAGAACAACATTAATTTGAGAGAGACAGGACACACAGAATCAAGTAAAAAAACATTTGAAAAAAGACAAAAAAAAACATAAATGAAAACAGTTAAAAAGAAGAGAAAAACAAACAAACATGGACTCAGAAAATTAGTTAACGCTGTGAGTCTACTAGAAGCGACCCTAGTAATGATTTTCAGCAATGTCCATATTCCCACAATGTGACGTCAGGCGCCAAGGTTTCCAAAAGATCAAACTGATGTCTATTAAATTTGTGATTTGTTTTGTATGTATTTAAGAGACATCCATCTCCAGACAATATCCATCTCCAAATCCAGACAATAATCTGTCTCTGTGCTAAGTTCATCTAATTCCGTCCAGTGGTTTAAACTTCTAGGACCATGAAAATTGACAGGCTTACTATTCTATCTGTATAAATATTTTTAAACCTACTACACTAATTTAATGTTAAGAGAAATGAATTTATCGAAATGGTCCTAAGTAATAAAGATTATTATTAATGAATATCATTGATAAAGATAAAAATAAAGATAATTTATTTGTCATTAAACATGCGTAAACATACTGGTCAGGCATGCAAGGTGTACACTTCGAATTGGTCGTCACGTTTTGCCCGCTAAGGCGTACAAATTCAAAAAGTAAGATAACAATGAATTATTAATAAATTACGAAATATAATATGACAATTACAAATAACAATCAAGTCAAATAATAATATTGTAATAAAATAATGTCAAAATAATACGTCATTGTTATAAGCCATGTGTCATTTATAATATTATATTTAAAATACTAAATAATAATAAATAATTGATGTCAACTAAAATCAATGGAAAATTATTATTAAAAAAAATACAATTAATATTAATGTCAAATATCATATTGAACATATCTTATTGAATATAAAACAAAAAAAAATTGCATGCTAATTTTAAGGCAGAATGTATATGGTTTACACACATGTAATGCCTTATACACCTATATTTATTGTACCTACATTCAAAGCAAATAAATTGTATTCTATTCTATTCTCTTCTAGTGGATTTTGCGACAAAGAGTAACAAACAGACATACATTCCTACAAACTTTCGCGTTTATATCTAATATTAATATAATTCGTTTGTTGCATATTTTAACATCGTTTATAACTCAACTAGTCACAGAGGTATTACCAGTAAACAATGTAAAGGACCAAATTCTCAACGGTACCATTTAATTAAGATCATTAAACTTTACTTGTTCCATTGTAGCTCTTACTTTAACCGCAGTTAGACCTTTCCTTAACCTTCGGTGATGACCTTAACTTAATTATAGAGATTTGGGTTATCTCAGTTAAGCCAAGATGTCCCTTAAGATTACTATACTATGCAGGAACTATACCTACTCCACGTTCTATCTATATTATTAGGATTATTAATATTAAACTTATATAGAAGTCTATAGAGATTAGTAATCCTAATAATTTATTGAGTGCGCAGAACAAAAACATTTTTATAGAAAAAAAAAACTGCCTACAAAACCAGGAATTTAAAAGTAAAAAAATATATAATTTAGTACATAATTGAAATAATATAAATATTTAATTAATATTGGCTTAATGGATATTGAAGATCATATGATTTCAATAAACATTTGGCACCGACTATGTGAAATTAAAAGAGTGTTTGTAACAATGTGTAAAAAAACATACATACTCGATTGTTTCAAAGTGTAGTAAAAATACATAAGAAATGAGACAGCCAAAGCCGTAGAGGCCCGTACAGACGATATTGATCTTAATGTGATGTGACACCAACCAACGATTATTCCTATATGTATATGTACACCCAATGTCAATCTCAGGGTATGTGCAGGACTACCGCAGGATATGGAAACACAAATCTGGGTTACGGTTGTGGGTGTTAATGAATTAAGTAACTAGCACTAATGGAAGGGCTATTCTATTGAGCGGAGTCTCCTACTACAAGTATAACTTGCTTAAAAGATGACTCCAAATTATACAACAATTGTTTGTAAATTTGGAACTGAAAAAACTTGTTGGCACGTCCGCTTTTTTATACATAAACTGTTATTTGGTACTATCATAGCCATCTTCAATCAGCTGTCTCTCAAAAATGTCAACAATGAACCAACAAATAAACCGAGCACCGATGAAGTGGCCATTTTAGAAGGGCTGACACTTTGTGTTGGACCTTTGCGTCGTTAGTAAGTGCGCATGCAACCACGTGCTTGGTTCACGTTATTCATTATTCTAACTTAATCTTAGCGATCTATAACTATCTAGTAGAATTAATTATTGTGTTATCGTATTCGAATTTTGTTTTGTATACTACCTAGGCCAGAGCAATGCTAATAAACACAGATAAAATGGCAGAGGATGACTTGCCCACTCAATAAATAGTCCCCTATATGACCGTTACAACAAGCGACAAGGGCAACATATTTTGAGGGTCTAGAGGAGTGGGGCGGTGTTCCACGACATTCTACCCGATTATTGACTCTCTAAGGGTCTAGTTTCAATCCTTATTACTACTAACCCGGATCGTCCCACTGCTGGACAAAGGCCTCCGTTAACCCCTTCCAAGCATCACGTTCTTTTCACACCTCCAATCTATATTTATAAAAATGAAACCCGTTTGCCGTTGTCACGACATCACGCGTGAACGGCTGGACCGATTTCGCTAATTCTTTTTTTAAATTATTCCTTTAAGTACGAGGATGGTTCTTACGCAGAGAAAGATTAAAAAAAAAAGAAAATTTAGAAAGCGAAGAAGTGCTGAAAATCGGGTTAGACAACCTATTATTTATTATTGGTTATATTTGGTAGGTCTGAGACCCGGTAGATGGCACTGCTTTACCGGGCAGAACGACGTCTGCCAGGTCCGCTAGTACTTAAATAAAATTCTACGAATTTATACACTTCATTATAAATAACTTGTTAGCACAAAATAATCTTGATATTTACAATTTTAATCAGAGCTTTACTTTAAAATCCTCGCTAATTGCCAGTGGCCAAGGAAAATGTCTCGACTATGAATGAAAATATATTTTTGTTTGTTTGACTTTTACGCTCATTAACTGGTCCCCTTGAAGGAAAGATAAAAAGCGATGTCTCAAAGGATAGATAGAGGTTTTATAATAAAAACAGTAATTATAAAGGTCCCTCGAATAATATAAAAGCAAAACGCAGCCAAGTAAGTAATCTTAAAAGATCTGTAAGATGCGTTTTCATTATTATCAGCCTATTCTATTCCACAGCTGGACATAGACTGATAGTAGACTTCTCTTAAATCATGGTACTGAGTGCGTTCCGTGGCTTTTCTCATTCAGTTCTTGCCAGCCGCCCTGGTGAGATCGTCACTCCATCTAGTCTGAGGGCGTCCTTTACGTTTGCGAATTCGTGGTCTTCACTCAAGAACTCGTTTACCTCAGCGGTTATTGGTTCTGCTGCGGCAGATCCGACCGACCCACTGCCACTATAGCTTAGTAATCCAGCGGCATCGCTTCTGTGTATTTCTATTACATTTATATTTCTGCTATTCTAACTTCGACGAAAAATGTTGTTAATTTAGTATCTATTAAAATGAATCGACTAATTTGAGGTAGTTTTGATAATTCAGAAAATAAAAGTTCGTGGTTCTAACTAAATTTAGAGAAGAAATATATGTCAGGAGTTATTACATTTTTAATTTAATGTTGACTTTTTTTATCCTACAGTAGGCTCTTGACCACGACTTGCCTGGTATGAAGAAATGATTCAGTCTACGATGGAACGCGCATACCTAGCAAATACAGATTCACTCGAGACTTGAAGACAGGCAGATTATAGCTATCTCACAACTTGGCAGTTCACGCAAAGTGGAAGTAAAAAGCACTTTGGGTGTACCCGTGGAATTTTCACCGTAAGCACCTTATATAATTTTTTTCAAAACTAACAGGCTTCAAGCCTTGCTTTGGTTGTAATATAATCCATTCATGTTATGGTATCGTCGAGTCATCATTTTTCACCATGATTCCCATATCAATCAAACGAAATCAGGAAATTAAAATAATAATAATATTCTCGGTCATCTAATTCCATACTACGCAGGGCTTGTGTTATTAGACAGCTGATACAAATTTAAGTACATTTATGTAGGAATGGAACGTAAGTGTGAGTGAGAGAGTGATGTATGGAAGAGTTACATATAGTTTGAGTATAAGTTATCGTAAAAGAAAAATTAAGTTATTCACTGTTTTGCTTCATAAAACCGCATCGTTGCTATAAGTATAGTGTAGTCTTACTTTAGAAATAAAATAATCTTAGTCCCCCATCTCCGTTCTATCATCCGACAAGTAGAGGTACTTTACTAGGTTATTTTTTGTAAGTATTAGACAGGTCGGTGGCGTGATCGGAGATACTTGCTTTTCAGGACGCAGGTCGTGGGTTCGATTCCCACCCATGTCAGACATTTGTGTGATGAACATGTATATTTGTCTTGAGTCAGGGTGTACTTATCTATATTTAAGTATGTATTTACAAAAGAAAAGTATTTTAAGTAGTATATTACCAGTTAACCATATTACAAGCTCTGCTTAGTTTGGGATCAGATGGCCGTGTGTGTTAATATCCCATTATCATTATTATAAAATCACACATAACATAACATTCACATTATAATATAATAGAATTATAATATAATGCAATAGAATATATTATAATCTACACTTAAATGTTTTAATTTCCCTCCGCTTTTCATAAATAACTACATTTCATGTACACTAAACTTTTAAGTCAAACACTTTGAAACAAAATGCTCTCGAGTGGCAAAAAATATGTAAGCTTTTAGAAACTTAATTTATCTCTACATCAAGAGCTTTATAAGGCTCATTCTACATTGCTAGACATTACTTTTATAGTTTAATCTCCGGTCTATACCCCAAGTATATGAATCTTATGCGTTATATCGACTCTTATAAATTTTTGTGCAGATGCTATCAAAATTGATAAATATTATACACTTATCATAAAAAATTGTAAGCATTATGTTACTTTGATAAACACACGTAAAAAAGTAGTTAGTTAAATGTATGCCAATTTGACATTGTACATAATGAGTTCAATCGTGAGGAAACCGGCGTGTCCAAGAACTAATCACTCAAGGTCATGTGACATCCACCAACCCGCACTTGGCGAGCGTGTGTGGATTAAGGCCTAAACTCTCTCAACTCATAAGACAGTTGAGAGAAGACCCGTGCCCAGCAGTGGGACACTAAAAAGTGTTAAAGTGATAATGAGTTGTTTTATTTTTAAAGGAATTTCATGTATGCCTAAGCATGATGTTTGTACGTCGACTTCTGGCAAAACATGCAGGTCTAATTTCGTTTAACACCTTTGTATTGTCACTCATGCTTCTACAAAAATAAATTATCTTATCTTATTTTACCTTATCTAAACTATGTAAGTAGATAGCTACTATGCGTAAACAAGAATAGGCCTGGACTCGCGACTAACTTCATACCAAAAACCAAGCAAAAGTACCGTCAGCACAAAATATCAAACCACAAATAATAATTTATGTTAAAATGTATAGAAAAGAGATTTACCAATTAAAAAAAATATGTAGTTACCTACCTAAGTAAAGTTACCCGCTAGAATACCACAGACATACAGACGTTTGAAGTTAAAAATATATTTACATACTTATTCGACTTTAAATGCCCAATCGGACTCAAAATGCGTTATGATTTTGATACAAGCATTTTCTTAATTGACATCTAGATGTAATAATTATATAGACAATCTTTTTTGACCACCTTACTAAAAATGTGAGGATGTTGCGCATTACTGTCCAAGATGGCGGCAACACATAGTACCGTTAGAAAAACTGATAAATAAATCGAACTTTCACGGTTTTTATCAACTAAGATGACAAACATTCATTTGGGCTCATTCACACGGGCCAATATTTCAACCATTTTCTCTATAAAAATTAGGATGCTTTTAATTCCAACAGCCTCGCGGAACAACCTTGGTAAGAATCGGTGTTCTTTAACAATTACCTGTGTTTTAGTAAATCTTAGATAATGGTGGCAAAAGTTGCTTGTATTATGTAAGATGGATGTACTTCCACAGTCCCTCCTTTCTCAAACATTTAAACGCCAACTTAAATGAATCGACCATGTTAAATCAAGTGTATTGGACCGTTAATGTTTCGCTATTCAAATGCACCCTTACATCACGGGAGGGCTTTTAAGACGATATTCGTAAAGTGCTCTGTAGTCACCTGTGAAATTAAATGACTGGTAGAATTTAAATACCTAAAGCTTTAGATGCACGTACCCTTCATGTAACAAGGCTTTTTGATAGCATTTTTAACCCTTGAAGCTAAAACAATGAGGTGTAATAAGTTTAACGCATCTGTGTGTGTGAAGAACCGATTCTGTTTTTTTTTTTAGTGAATCAATCGCGAGTTGAAAATGTCGGGTTTCTTAAACTGATTGCTTACGAACCGCGAAGCCTCGGATTTGATTCTCAGGTCGAGATTTTAGGTTGCAGTTTGAAATTGTGGCCTATGAACGGCTATAGGCTTGCCCTTTATTACGTTTGGGACCTAAATATAGCCGGCGAAAAGTGAGTGATATTCAGCTCTGGCTATACCTTCGGGTAACACAGGCATGACAATATGTTATGTAAAATTTAGACTTTTTTTACTGGATGTTCAAATAGTATTGAAATTCACAAGTTTATCAGAAAATTATTCAGCTGTAACAAAAAGAGGGACCTAACCTAACCTAACCTAACAGGGACAATGGAGGTGCTCTACAATGCGCAGGAGTGTCATACAACTAACTTCCCTTTCTCCTTTTAGCGCGGCGCAGGATTTGAACCCGCGATCATAAAGGCTGGAGGCGAACACAATTACTCACTTTTTTCCGAGGCCTTTATACATCCCCCTTCGAGTGGGCGCTTAGCAGTATGTGAGACTCCCTAAGGGTACCCATTAAACCCACCGGGTGTTCCATCTCGCACCTACACCAGGGTTCACGATAACTCGCGATACTTCCGCAACCACCAGATGGAGCGGGCTCTTCACTTCAATGTGAGATTCTTCCTGCGACATTTAGAAGGACGACGCGGAACACGATCTTGAGTCTTGATGTGTGGGGTGGTGATGGACGTACCCGAATCTATCGCGTCTAGACCCATTTAAAAACTGGAAAGAGCATTGTCTGCCCTACGCCGGCTGGTGAGGTAATGAGATCTTCCTCTCCCTTTCCAACTCAATTACCCCTATGCCAAATATGCTAACAAAAGCTTTATTGGTCTTTCAAAGAATAACTTTAGTAACTGTTCAAAAAAATTACAGTAAAACACTTTTAATATCAAACAAAATTATGAAAATAGCTTTTTATTGCACTTTTGCAAGAGAAATATTATCTCCAGAGGGAAATTTAAATCCAACGATATTTAAACATAAATGTCTATTAATAAAGTTTCAAACAACAGTGTCCCTATTCGCCCCTCGAAAAGTTTCGTGGTTCAACATAAAGTTGGAAGCTAAAATAAATTTAAAAAATAAATGGAAAGCTCGTGAATTTGAGTTCAAACTACATACAGTTAGTAAAATTTCATTTATTCATTTGTTTTATTTTAACTGTAATTTACAGTTACAGTAGCTTCCAACGGCTTTGCCCAATAAATAAATACTTATTGGGATAAAAAGTGTCATATGTGTTAATCCAGACTATAATTTATTTATATGCGAAAAATAGTCATACTTTATTACTACTGTTTGTATTCCAAGAAAATAAAATAATCCAAAAAGTGGCAATTTTCATCTAATTTGGTCCTCCGTTTCATTTACTTAAGGAATGAGTTTAGAAAAATTCCTTCTTAGTACACTTACAGACGGTACCTATGTGCCAAATTTGGAGTCTCACCCAGCTGTTTGGGCTGAGCGTTGATATGTCTGTCAGTCAGTCAGTTTCTTCTTTAAAATATTTAGTTTTAAAGATTAAATGATTCAATAGAAGACTGGAGTAATTGATATAACATACCGGATTAGCTGAAGTAGCAGTAAGCCGACCATACTTGCTGCAGAACCGATAAACGTTGGTGTGAACGACTTCTTAAGTGATGACTAAAGATGGCAAACATGGGGCACGCTGAAACTATGTTGATTGACGATTACAGCAAGATGGGAGTAGCCTCCAATCGTGCTCATCTGAAATTACAGAGATACGACTTCTTAAAACGTGATTAAATTCTCATACAAGAGGGTGAAAACTTTTACGTATTTTCGATGTTAGTTAATTAAAAATATATTTTCTTTACTTTGTAACCTCGAAACATTTTACAGCGCTAGCTTTATCGATGTTTAAACTTAGTTACAAGACGAAGCTCCGTCTTCGCCTAGGTTTAAATTGGAAATTTGCAAGCAAAAGAGATAGGTTGTACTTCCATGTAATATCTAGTTGATAAGATTCAATATCGTAGATCTATGTTTAATGTAGAGAGCAGCGGTGGCTCAGGAGTATCAGCCTTGCTTTTGAAACATAAGGTCGCGGTTTCAATTCCCGGTCGAGCCCACACATCCTTGTGTGAATTGTATCATCGTTGCTAAAACATCAGTATTGCATTGTATTATATACCAATAATTCACTTCGACTCTTTTTTAGTATCCCACTGCTGAGCACGGGTCTTCTATCAACTATCGTAACAGTTAGAGTTGAAGCCTTAATCCACACATGCTGGCCAAAAGCGGACTGGTGGATGTGACATGTTGTCGAATGATTAGTTCTTGGACGTGCCGGTTTCCTCACGATATTTTCCTTCACCAATATGGAGCAGCGGAGATGAAACAATTCACACAGAGATGTGTGGGCACGACCAGGATTCTAACCCGCGACCGACGAGGCGACGAGGCCCGTACCGCTCCTCTTATATCACCGCTTCTCTTATACCTACCTATCTAGCATCATTTGTTTACATTGCAATGCATGTAAACAGAAAAAGACTACTGAAAAGATTAGTGCACACACGACCTGGTTTATTTGTTTGATTGAAAACTAGTTTACACAGCTTTCCATTGGATTTTTACCTACAAAGTTTCGTTTAAAAAAAATTGCACTGATAGACTATTATATTTGTTACACTAGATTAGTATTCAAATAGTTATTTTGTCTAGATTTTACAACAACAACATGGCGTCACGCCTGTATTATCCGATGGTGTAAGCAGAGTTGAATATCACCCACTTTTCGCCGGCTGAGTTAAGAAAACTTCTACTGGCTATCAACAAACTTTCTTCAAAAACTTAAACACGATCTATTTCGTGTTTCCTTATTTTCCTGCTTATGTTATGTATGTTATGTCACGATGAATGCTAGGTGTTTAATTTTTGCTTAAAACATATATTTATTCCGTAAATAATTTCAATGGCTAAATGCTTGTGATCATAACCTTTGCCTACACCTTTGGACAATACAGATATGTGAACGATTACATTCCGTCTCGGTTCAAACAAAATAGATTCATTCGATATTTTATATTAATTGTGGGTGTAGATAGGTACCTATCTACTTATTCAGTTCCAAAGATTAACTGCTTTAGAATTCAATGAATATGTATTTGAACAAATTGAATACAACGCTTGTTTGGCCCTTGATTTGAACCAGTCACAATAATAATTCAATTGTATATAAATTTTGAATTGACTAAGATTTACAAGTAAAATAGATAATATTTTGATGAATAACGTAAATATGTGAAATCAAAGTTGATTTGCTAGATAGGGTCAGTACACCACACAGTAAAATAAAATTAAAAAAGAAAAACTGCATGCGTGGTGGTAGATATGTAAATATGGATGCATTCAAAACCAGAGCCCACGGTCACGCACTAAGCGTTTACCTTCCACTTTTATTCTGCGAACTGCCAGGTTGTGGAATTCGTTGCCGGCATCTCTGTTTCCCGATACCTATAATCTGCTTGTCTTCAAGCCACGAGTGAATCGATATTTGGGTGAGTGCGTTTCATCGTAAACTACATCATTGCTGAACAACAGAGCAAGTTGTTGTCCAAAGCAAGCCTATTATAGGAAAAACAAAACAAAAGAAAAGTCTCTTACGTTACAACACAAATTATTTTGTATAGAATTTACTATGCACAAGATGGTAGGCATTTCGCACCGCTATTTTTGTATTGTCCCCGAGGCTTCCAGCTAACTAGAACCAACAAACCCTACTATTATTTCCTAAAACTTTTTCTAGAACACTTCGCGTTGAAAGTTAGATTTTTGTAGTAAGCAAATACAAAGCATTGAGTATTTCTGAGTTTCTTTTTCAAGAAAAGTATTGCATAACTTGTAATTAATTATTAATTTGTTTTTAAATAAAATATTTCATTATAAATTATTATGTATGTGCCATAATTTAATTTTAGTAGGTCAAGAATAGGAATACTAGATATAGTATGATACCTTATAAGATAGTTGTGAAAAGACCCGTGCCCAGTGGGACATTAAGAAAAGATCGCAGCTTTTGGCACGTACGCGAACGCGGAAGACTGAAAAGTCGTCGGGAAGGGTATCGCTGGAAGTAGTAATATGTTCGGTCCAGATAGCCCAGTATCACAATACTGGTTCCGACAAGGAGGCTTCTTCCTCTTCTTCTTCTCCACCACTATGAAGCCGTCCTTGTCCCTCATGGCGTTGACTGCATTAACTGTGTTGAACATAGTCAACTTATTCTAGTTCACAGTCATATGCTTTTCCTAAAGTACAGAGCACAATCTGCTGCTACCCTCCTCTCTTTCAGATTCGACGTGGTCCTGTACACACGGACCGAATTGTGAGTATAATTATTCTTGATCCAATTGAACACCCAAAAATTTCATCAATATCAATTTCATTTTCTTTCAATTGAGTGACCTCTTAGATTGACAGACAAATTATTATTATTGATATATATATGTCGGAGAAGTCATTAGTACGGTAGCATACTTGACAGCGAGGCGGCAGCGCGTCGGGTCGACACGCTCGACAGAGTCTAGCCTGAGGTCCGCACGGGCGACGAGTGGGGATTGTCGCTACACGAACTGTGTGCCCCAGTTCTCTACAGACGTCCGTGCGACCAACATCGGTCTAGGAACTGTCTTACCACTCGTTGTATTAGTTCTACATTTCGTAACAAATTAATAGTGTGATTATGTTATTTGGTTTGCTCCTCCTTACCACACCCACTCAATAAGTTTTCTGGCGATGACTATCCCTTTGATCGGCCCCTGTACCGAAATCAGAATCGGGATAAAGGAGCAGACAAACCATCACCTTACTGAAACTACGCAACGCCGTGAAAAATAAAATGATGGGAGTGGTGACAGCTGGCAACGTGAACAAAAGGACACATCTGTACCCGGTGCCCTAATGGAAGTGGAGGTGTCGAGGTTTCACGCAGCAAGCGACATGTGAGGGTCGACGTGTGCGTGGTTGATCCACCGGGATGAACTTTTAAACATCAAGGTCAGTCGTTCTTTTTCTATTAAGATTCCGGTGCCGAGTGTTTACTCGTTAAAGAGAGTTAACGTAGTGGTAAAAGAGTACAAATGTTGTAACCTTAAAGGATCAGTCAAGCATACTTGGCATTGTTTAAATTATTTTTTTGTTGAATTCAATAATTTAATCGAGATCTTATTGTACGTTATGCCTGATGTAGTGATATTTTTTACGAAGTGATATGATATTAGGCCGCGAAGTATTGTTGCAAGGTTTTATTGTTAGTATGACCGCGACTCATTTTAAAATTTGAAAAGTTCTCGATATAACGATTGTAATTTACAATTATCAGTGAGTACCACCGAACTGTTTAATAATAATGATTTACCCTCGATAAATCGTTTTACCGTTATTGACAATAGCGTTTCGCGAGAACATAATTCAGCTATTGTCTATGTGTTGTCTCGTTATTTAGATTATTTAATAACTGCTATGTCACTCACGCGCGTAACTACAACTGAGCTTGTTTTTTTCGTTTAGTTGGCCCTTACTTGGTTGTTCAAAGATGACCGTATCGTTTAAGTGCGAAAAAAAAAAAAGATCGTCAGCGTGTAGATGAGTTATTGCGTGCAAATATTATTTCACCGGGTAATTCAACTCTCCATCACAGCTTAGCTAAGACAGTTTAAAGGCTTAGCCGCACACTTCAGACAGTTAGACTGCTAATATCCAGTCTCTTTGGGAGGCTATGGTTGAGCGCTTCAACTTATCTCTCAAAGCTGTTTCCGACTAGGGTGACGCCAATCTAGTCAAGTGTAGTGCTGCTAAAACCCAGGCGTGTCTATTCTCTGCTAAAAAAAAAAATAATGCCATTTCAATTGGCTCTTACTTTTCAAGATGTATCCGTGCCTATTACAGTCCACCTTGAGCTTCTTGGCGTTAATATGACTTTGACCTTTAATTGGCCCGTACATTGAGCCCATGGCTCAACTTGCTGCCAAAAAGCTAGGTGTCCTCGCGAAGATGCTCAAGCTATATTAAGCACAAGCTCGCTCATGCATAGAGTACTGCTCGCATCTTTAGGATGGGTCAGCTAAATACCAACTCAAGGCATTGGAGTCTATAGAAAGGCGAGCCAAGACGCTTATTAGCAACGAATCCCTCGTCAAGGCTAAATTGCAAAGCCTCTAGCATCGCCGCATGGTTGCTGGTCTTTCGGTCTTTTACCGGACACACTTCGGAAAGTGTGCGTTAGCATTGAACAGTCTTATTCCCCCATCCACGTTCTTCCACTGGACAGGTGGAGGTGCGCCGCCGTTATATGGTGGAAGTTCCAGGGGTACGCACAAGGCGCTTTGCTTCCACTTTTATTGTGCGAACTGCCAAGTTGTGGGATTCGCTGCCGGCATCTATGTTTCTCGATTAGAGATGGGCGGTGAGTAAATACTGTTTTAGTATTTACTGAGTAAATAGTAAAAACTGGTATTTACTCATTTCTACTCAGTATTTACTCTAAAGCATGAGTAAATACTTTTGACAATAGTGGAGTGTCTTTTTTGCGAACTGACTGCTATGCCGGAGGTCGGGGGTGCGATTCCCGCCCCGAACAAATCTTTGTGTGATGAGCATGATGGTTTTTTTTTAGGTCTGGGTTAAAATTTATCTATAAATAACGGACCCGGTTGACGTCGTCCTGCCCGGTAAAGCAGTGCCATCTACCGGGTCTCAGACCTACCTAACAACCACCCAAATATAACCACGGCAGTTTAAGTCATGAGTACTAATTGCTTTTCCTTCGGCTTTCCTTTTATAATATCTCGCCCAGTTTTTGGCCGTGACTTTTTCTTTCGGATAACTTCTGTCTTTCTAATTTTCCTTTCCCAATTCCTTATTTTTATCTTTTTTTCTTAAAAAACTGTGGAGGTGACTGGAGGAGCGGGTGGTAGTGACCCTCCAGTGTAAAGGGAAGATCTTCCAGCCGGGCGTGATGTAATGCCCGGCGACCGCGGTATTCCCTCCGACAGTTTATGTCGGGAAGTTGTATATATGCTAATCGTCGGTGAAACTTCGCTTGTGCGATTCAGGATTGCTATGACGTCATGTCTCTTGAGTGGTGTTAGGTATGTGACGCCACATCACTCCCCCTCCGAGACCGAAGGTGATTCCAAGTCAGGAGTCTGCCAGTGCCAGTAATGCTGCGTAGTCTTCAGTGAGTCGAAGAGCGCAGTGATGTCGTAGCGAGTAGTCCTCAGTGAGTCGAGGCGAAGCTACGATGAGTGTCCTCAGTGAGTCGAGGAGTTGCTGCAGTGCCCTCAGTGAGTCGAGGTAGATTCTGCGGGTAGCGGCTGGCTGCTGCGTATGTCGGCCAGGAGCGAAGCGCGCTGCTAGATGACCGGCCGATGTGCAGTGTGCTGTGCCGAAGTACGGGTGTGGTGACCAGGCTTGCCCGTACGCTGCATGCTGGTGGTCACGTGACCCGGTGCTGGATGGCTCGATTAACTCGCTGCTGTAGTGGAGTGAGAAGGAAGGATGAAGAGTTGATAGATGCCGACGATGCTGCTGCGAAGGTTGTTCTACTGTTCAAGGTCGAAGGTCACCAGTGTGGAGGTGACTGGAGGATCGGGTGGTAGTGACCCTCCAGTGTAAAGGGAAGATTTTCCAGCTGGGACCTCGCCCCGTAATGCCCGGCTACCGCGGTACTCCCTCCGACAGTTTATGTCGGGAAGTTGTATATATGCTAATCGTCGGTGAAACTTCGCTTGTGCGATTTAGGATTGCTATGACGTCATGTCTCTTGAGTGGTGTTAGGTATGTGACGCCACATCACTCCCCCTCCGATCACGTCGGGGTCACCAGTGTGGAGGTGACTGGAGGATCGGGTGGTAGTGACCCTCCAGTGTAAAGGGAAGATCTTCCAGCCGGGCGTGATGTAATGCCCGGCGACCGCGGTATTCCCTCCGACAGTTTATGTCGGGAAGTTGTATATATCCTAATCGTCGGTGAATCTTCGCTTGTGCGATTCAAGATTGCTATGACGTCATGTCTCTTGAGTGGTGTTAGGTATGTGACGCCACAAAACAATCTCGTACTTCAAGAAATATTCTAAAAACAGAATTAGCGAAAGCAACCGTCCACGCGTGATGGCGTGACCAAGGGAAATAGGGATTCAATTTTATATAAATAGATAGATTAGTGACCGACCAAAAGTTCGGTTTCGGTTGCGGCAAGTTTCGGCAGAAAAATGCAGCTGCTATGCCAGTTCCGTTTTCGGCAGACAAAGTGCCGAAACTGAACGAAAAAGTAAGCAATTTTCTGAGTAGACTGCGTTTTGAAGAGCGTAGTATAGCATACCCTCCAGTTAAGTGGAGTGACGATCTGTGAAAGATAATCGGCAAGCCGATAACAGGGTGAAATGAATTGTATTGGTCTCTATGTCTTGGTGATCTATGTCCAACGGTGGACTGCAATAGGCCGATGATGATGATGAACCACCAAAACAACTTATACTATGTGTGACCTTCAGTTACTTTGACTTTCTTTTTATCCTAAAATAGGGTTGCGCTTAACCACAACTTGCCTGATGTGAAACAATGATGCAGTCTACGATGGAACGCGCTTACCCAGTAAATACCGGTTCACTCGTGACTTGAAAACCGGGAGATCATAGCTATTGGAACACATAGATGCCGGCAACGGATTCCACAATTTGGCAGTTCGCACAATGTGCGTACCCGTGGGATTTCCACCATATAACGATGGCGCATAGCCGTACCTCTACTTGACCGGTGGAAGAACGGGGATGGGGGAATAAGATTGTGTAATTCCAACGCACACTCTCCGAAGTGTATCCGGTAAAAGACCGAAAGACTAGGAACTATGCGGCGATGCTCGAGACTTTTCAATTTAGCCTTGACGAGGGATTCGTTGCCAATAAGCTTCTTGGCTCGCCTTACTATAGACTCTAACGCCTCGTGTTGGTATTTAGCTGACACAACCCAAAGATGCGAGCAGTACATGCATGAACGAACTTGTGCTTCGTATAGCTCGAGCATCTGTTTCGGCCTGAAGTACTGACGCAGCTTCGCGAGGACACCTAGCTTTTTGGCAGCTAGTTGGGCCATGGACTCAATGTACGGGCCAAATGAGGGTCGCAGTCATATTGACGCCAAGAAGCTCAAGGTGGTCTGTAATAGTCACGTATACACCTTGAAAAGTAGGAGCCAATTGAAATGGCCTTTTTTTAGCAGAGAATAGGCACGCCTGGGTTTTAGCAGCATTAAACTTGACTAGATTGGCGTCACCCCAGTCGGAAACAGCTTTAAGAGACAAGTTTAAGCGCTCAACCATGGCCTCTCTAAGGGACTAGATCTCAGCCGTACTGGCAAGTGGACTAGACATATAGCTCTCTACAACTGTGCTATGTTAAAACGTAGTTCATTCCATTTCCTAGCCAGCTTCAGCCACTTCTTTTATTAAAGGGAAATGTCTCTAGCATCTCCTCGCCCTGGACAGACACGGGGGGAGTGGTACTCCTATTTGTAGCAAGGGTAAGCAAGACCCAGCAAGGTGTCCAGCTCTAAGCAGCTAAGCCCGGTTCACCCCCTAAAATCTTTGGCAGTGGGCTAACCCGCCGGCCAGCATCTGAAGCTGCGGAGCGGGACGATGTTTGCCACCCTCTCTTGTTTCCCAGCCATCGCGACCAGTCTATGACGGCCACATCGGGCACTTGGTCAGCGTATGCAGCGCCATGCCATTCAGCCCCGAACTGGTGGCACTCGGGTGACTTCTCCCGTCCGAGGTGATTTAGGTATCTAATTGCAAAAACTCCCATGCATAGCCTGTAAGTGCCTGCGTCATTCATAAGTCGAGGGTCACTTGGAGAGGATGGACCTTGCTCTGCCTCAGCTACCTCGCCTCGCCCTTTTCCGCATACCGCGTAAGGTCTATCTAATTATTTCGGAAAGGTAGCTTTCTAGTTCTTAGTATACCTACTATTAGAAAAAGAAAATAATATATTTGTTGCATACCTTAATTATTGTTACTTTGTCATTTTAAAATATTTGCGCGCGTGTGTGTGTGTGTGTGTGTTAAAATTAGATTTACCTACTTTATCGAATCGGTTAATCAGTTAGTCTAATTCAGGACTCTATGATAGTTCAATTAAAATAATTTGCTCTATTCCTTTAAGTAAGTACCTATGCCTACAGAATCAATAAATCAGAATAGGATCCGTAAGAATAAGCCAAATTCAAAATGGATTTACAACGTAAACTCACACGAGCGCACTCTACGACTGAGGAACACGAATAAGCATGTCCTTGATGTTTGTTTGATTTTGCCTCTCATTCTATTATTTTCTAACTTCATTCAAAAAAGTGACAGAGAAACTAATAGCAAGTCGCATACCTTCTATTGTTTTATGCAAAACATTATATCCCTTCAATGTAAAACAAAGAAACCTTACATATGTAGCCCCTTAGTGGGGTTGGTGATATGGACTTTAGTGTGTTATAATTATTTCATATTTTTGGGTACGAAATTATCAAATTTAAGCAATACCTAGCTAACTTATCTATTTTCAAGCACATTTCCAACTAGGTACTAAGAAAAATTACAAGGAAAAGTTACATTGGTTCGGCATTTGTATGAATTAGCTAAAGAAATTAAATCCTTAGCGGGTCCTATCCTCAATGGGTCGTATTTTCTATGTCAAGCTCCTGGAAAGAACCAATTAATGTGATAAAAAATGAAAATAAGTATTTACTGTCGATTTTTAGTAAATACTCAGTATAAAAGAGTATTTACTCACGTGACAGTATTTACTGAGTCTTTACCCATCTCTATTCTCGATAGCTGTAATCTGCAGGTCTTCAAGTCACGAGCGAATCGGTATTTATTGGGTAAGTGCGTTCCATCGTGGACTGCAACATTGTTTCACATCTGGCAGGTTGTGGTCAAGCGCAGGCCTATTTTAAGATAATAAAAAAAGTAAGTGCCTAATTTTGAACCAACAGCGCCACGAGTACATTAGGAAAGAAGTAATTCATGACGATTTATGCAATATAGATAGGGCCGCATTCTATGAAAACAAAGTAAATTCGACAAGATAAAGGTAAAGGTTAATAATTTTTCAATGGGAGAGTTTGTTTTGATTATGAACAAGTAGTGTAATCATACAAAGTTAGATCCCAAATTTAAAGGACCGTCCGAGGTCATAGAAGTTCTTGACAGTGACCGTTATAATTTAAAAGCACTACATTGTAACTGTACCTACAAATACGCACATGAAAGCTTGCAAAAAAATGAAATCCGGTGAATCAAATTATAACTGACGAAATTGAGGTAGAGTAAAGTAGTCGTGATGATGACGACAGGATTGTTTAAGCTTGCATAATGATTGGACCGTACCGGAGGTTGTCGTGTAGCCGTAGCTCAGTAGAAATCGGCATCTACTACATTGTAGTAGTCCGTGAGTACGCGGTAGTGCAGTCAACTCCGGCAGAGGTCGGGTTTCTTGGGAAACCGTGAGTCCAGGGGAGACTCGGCGTTCCCGTGGGGGTTCGCATAAAGTTGAGTAACTGGAGGTTACTGGGCTATGTGTAGCCAATGGTCATATGCAGAGCTTAAATTAGTTTACTTATTGTAAGTGATTGTCTCTTGTGTGAGAGTGTAAGTTTTAGTAGTCAGGTGTGCTTTGAGTTTCTGATTTTAATATTGAAGCGATTTAACTGAATTAGTGATATTGATTGTTCATTGATTTTTAGTAAACAGGTTTCCTTAATTTAAAAAAAAAAGAAGTTTAGAGTTCTGTTAAATTTGGGGATTTCTGGAAATCTTTATCTTTATCTTTGTCTAAAGCCAAGAACTTGTACCTTCTAGTTTAGTAGGCCAGGCGTGACTGAACTATGTGATACTGTGTGTTGAATATTGTTTCAGAATAACACACAGAGACGTGTGTCCCGCAGGATGGCCGTGTCGGAGAAGTCATTAGTACGGTAGCATACTTGACAGCGAGGCGGCAGCGCGTCGGGTCGACACGCTCGACAGAGTCTAGCCTGAGGTCCGCACGGGCGACGAGTGGGGATTGTCGCTACACGAACTGTGTGCCCCAGTTCTCTACAGACGTCCGTGCGACCAACATCGGTCTAGGAACTGTCTTACCACTCGTTGTATTAGTTCTACATTTCGTAACAAATTAATAGTGTGATTATGTTATTTGGTTTGCTCCTCCTTACCACACCCACTCAATAAGTTTTCTGGCGATGACTATCCCTCTGATCGGCCCCCTGTACCGAAATATATATTTCTTTTTTTTTATATAGTATATATATTAGACATTTTATTCACGTTCGTATGTAAGTAATATTAGTATGTAGGTGTATGTATGTATTTAAAATATTTGTTGTGCACTTCTGCCCATTCCACAATGTTTCCTTACCTAGGGTTTGCTGGTAGAAAATTCACATTTGAATTAAGCTCGCCTGTGTACATGTGCTATTTCCTATTTATAAATTGTTTTATGTAAGTGTTTTGTGTACAATAAAGAATAAGAATAAGAATAAGAATGTATTTTTTTATATTCTGCGATAGGCTGGCGCTTGACTACAACTTGCCTGATGTTAAGCAATGATGTAGTTTACGATGGAACGCGCCAGCCTAGAATACCGATTCACTCGTGATTACGAATGATTATCGGTGAAAAGGTGGTAGTGAAATGAGCCTCCATATAGTTAGTAACCTTAAAGGACAACAATTCCGACCCACCCTCTCTGCATTGTGTCACCAGACATCGCACCGGAACACGGCAAGGCCGCTTGGCGGAGCGGCTTTGTCTGGTGGGTGGTCACTAACCACAGCCGAAGCCCAGTAGATTGTCACCTGATTTGCACCACCCGGGGACCACGTGTGGGGATTCAATGAAAGGTATAGGTACAACCACGGACGAAGGTGTCTCAGCCCCCAAAATATGTAGGGGGAGATCAATTACTTAAATACACCCGCACAGAAGAATTATCATAAAGATGTAGGTGTAGACAAGTTGGGAATCAGCCGTAAGTATTTCTACAGAAATTGATGAGCCTACAACAACTAAGCAATAGTGCGATGGCGGTCCCGGATACAGATCTAAAAGTTCCCAGGATCGTCATTTGAACACTTGAGGAAGGCTACTGTGGTGTTTTTAGTGGGTAACCCGAGCCTACCTTTCAACAGGCTGGCAGAAACTCGTACATACCCCTCTGCCTCCTCAGTAGCAAGGACCTATATAGAGTTTCCACCACGTAAAAAAAAACAAAGGTTAATTTACAACAAACCAAGGTATATAATACTAGCGGACCCGGCAGACGTCGTTCTGCCCGGTAAAGCAGTGCCATCTACCGGGTCTCAGACCTACCGAATATAACCAATAATAAATAATAGGTATCTAACCTTTTTTCCAGCACTTCTTCGCTTTCAAAATTTTCTTTTTTTTTAATTTTTCTCTGCGTAAGAACTATCCTCGTACTTAAAGTAATATTTAAAAAAAAGAATTAGCGAAATCAGTCCAGCCGTTCACGCGTGATGTCGTGACAACGGAAAACGGGTTTCATTTTTATATATATAGATAGATAGATATAGATTAAAGGGTGATAACATTATTACTTAAATAAGACACCGTTTAGCGTTGCGTGGGACTTCATTAGCTTATTTTGTGAACATTTGCTCTGAAAATGTGAAATTTAAGCCTAAATATAGAGGAATCTCAAGAAATGTTTCATATTACATGTTCCATATTCTAAGGTAATTTTCACGTAGTAACGTTAGAATTTAGGAGTTTTCGACGTAATGTCTGTGTATTAAAGATAAAATAGGCCCCTAATTGACTCGACTTCTAAAATTTTATTTTTTGGAACAAGTTTCTTATCGTTTAACAGAGGATTGGCGCACGAGTCTTAGGGCTCAAACACACTGACGATTGTCAATTAGCACGCGAAAAGCACGTAAGAGACTAGTTGGAAAAAATGGTGGTTCGTGGTATTAGAATAAAAAGTAGAAGCGCTATTCCATTCTATAATCTATCTCTGTGCCGAATGTCATCAAAATCCGTCAAGTAGTTTTTGCGTGAAAGAATAAGAAACATCCACAGATCCATACAAGCTTTCGAATGTAAAATCATCCCTTTTAAGTGATGCTTTTTTTTGATTGCCGTGTCTCTCTCTCAACTATCTTACAAGTTGAAAAAATTCAGGCCTTAATCCACGCACAATGGCGAAGTGCGAGTTGGTGGATGTCACATATCCTCAAATGTTTAGTTGACAATGTTTTCCTTCACCGATATTATGCAGCAGCGATGAAACAATTCATACAAAGATTTGTGGGCACGACATGGGATCAAACCAGGGACCTCCTATTTCAAAAGCGAAGATGATACCGCTGCGCCACCGCTGCTTTATAATATTAGTAAGATTTTATTAGAAACATTTCCTCAACAACATAATTTTATGTATTTTTATGTTGAACCTGACGCATTAGGTACGCCTTTTTACGAGGGAAATAAACAAAATGTGCTCACAAATCCGCTTTGCCGCGATTTCTTACGCGTCAACTTAAAAAATGCAAATCCCTAAAAATAAACCTAAAAGTTTCTAAATAATTTTTTGCCTCGACGAATAAAAATAAGGTAAGATCCGCCTATATCGTTGAGAGGGCGCCAAAGTTTTTACATGGCAATAACCATGATTTTTTAAGAATTAATTTCACTAAAACGTTGGGTTCTTTCGCTGTGTTTCATTCTTTCAATTTAAAACTTTTTCACAAACCACATTTGCTACCCAAATTTACAATTACAGAATTTCAGTTAAAAGAAACTTTAAATTTGATTCTCTAGTCGTGCAAAAACTTGCCTGCATTACAGCATTTATAGGCTGCAATTTATTGATGATATTCCTAACTGCTCTAGATTCATCAAAGGTGCCAACTATTGTATGCAAATATATATAGGAGTATGGAATGAAAAGTGAATCAAAGGCGAATGTGTGTGCTGGTAGTAGTTAGTTTCAATCGCTCAAATAACATTATCTTACTTGAAGCGAGTGGACGTATCTCAACCTCAACATAAACCATATCGCATTTAACTGACTGAATTAATGGTAATTGGTCACACAATTTTTTTTATTTTAGTTGTTTTTTCTTTTTAACATGTGTTCTTTTTTTATTGTGTAAGTATCCTGTTTGTGTCGAGCTGTATTTCCTTACTGTTACCAACATAAAAAATATATTTTTATTATAGGAAAATATATTGTATTGGCAACACCGTTGAGTTGCAATTTTTCTTTCTTTCATGTTCCATCCGTGCGAATAAACCAATATGCAGTGCATCCATTTCGTGTTTATTTCAGCTCCAAAATACCTAAAATACAGTCCGCTACATCAACAAGGGAATAAGGATTTAAGGCACAGGCAGTCTCCTCCACTTTCTGTCTTTCTAAGTAGTGAACGTATGCCTCAGTGGTGCTGTCCGCTGTTATAATCTTGCTAGATACTGAAACGAGTAGACGTGTCTTAACATTCCCTGAAGACGTGTACAGTGCATTAAAGATAGTTTACTCCGTATCTCTTCTCTTCTTCGTATCCCAAAGTAAAATAGCTGAACTGAAGTATGTTTGATAGGTATGGCTATATGGGTTTCTCAATTTGAAATATTTTTGTTGAAACTATACAGATTCTAGGGCACGTGGAGTAGAGAACTTGAAAATAAAACCGAAGGCCGCTGTCGTGTTACCGAAGTTGGGGATTTAACGCTCGGTGCTACACTTGTCTAGTATGGCCTAAGTTACAAGCGAAGTATTACTAAAGTATGGCTGTACCAACGCCTTATTTAGCGTTACTGTTGGCGCTGTAGATACGTTAAAAGAGTTTGGTATGGCGTATTGATGACAGCAGTGTCGTAAGAACAAACGTTGATATCACCTATTGCCTTTTCTATATTTGGTGTGACATCTTGCTTACCATTAACGTTATGGACGTTGGTAATTTTTTTGTGTCAGTCTGTGTTTATAATCCTCGACGTGATACCTACATAGCATCGGTGACAAAGTGGGCATTAGTCGACGTTTAAGTACTAGTATTATGAAACTAATAATAAAGTATGCTATCACTCGCTACACTGTAAGTATTTACTTTTTACAATAAAATCCATTATAAAGTTTTATTTCAATGTGTGATATTCGCGTTAATTAAAAAGATACTATCCCAGATTATCATTAGAATAAGACAGCAACCTCGCCACAATGTACCATATTCGATCTTGAAATCAGAAGATCCCCGTTTCTTTTTTAAGTTCCTTCTTTTGTGAGAAAAGCTATTTTGGGAGCCTTCTAATATAGTTCCCAAAAAAAAATCTGAGCAAAGCTTCATTCATACTTTTTATTATCTAAGTTATTTTACTTACTACGTGTAAATGGTTAAAGCTGTAATAGTAATAATTTTCTTCAAATTTTGTACCTTGGACCAGCCCTCATGCTCTAGTTTCTAGGGATCTTTCGCGATGACAACGTTCACGGGACTTGTGCACTACTCTTCCTACTCTCTACATATAGGTAACGTAGAAATCAGTTTCACACTGTTCTAAAGTTCTGGCCACGGAAATTAGGTTGTAGCAAACTTGGTATATTTTAAGTCGTATTTATTGGCAATGTAGATTAGTAAATTGTTGAAGCTTGTTGAGCCACGCAATAGTGTACAGTTTTGGTAGATATGAATGTTCAAGCGAAAGAAGTAAAGATCAAGAAATAAAGAGTTGAATATTCAAAATATTACTAATACAGAATTGTCAATATTGCAATGAACAGAAATAACTAGAAGTTCTCGGAGGAATGTCGAAGAAGAAGTCAATTGTATTGGGAAAACATAATAATATTATAACATATTATATTTCATTATAAACTACTGTAACGTCAGCAAAACCTTATTTAATTTTTACTTTTTTTTTAAATACTGCACCGGTGGCGCAGCGGTACGGACTTTGCCTTAAAAATATAAGGTCTCACGGGTTCGATTCCCCGTCGTGCCCACACATCTTTGTATGAATTGTTTCATCGCCGCTGCTCAATATTGGCGAAGGAAAACGTCGTAAAGAAACTGGCATGTCTAAGAACTAATCATTCGAGGACATGTGACCTACACCAATCTGCACTTGGCCAGCTTGTGTGGGTTAAGGCCTCAACTCTAAGACCCGTGCCTAGCAGTGGGAAACTAAAAAGGGTTGAAGTGAGTGAGTGTGAATGAATACAAGCTGACTTGAATAAAAATCTGCGCGTTAACTTAAAACCCACAATTGATAGATTATTGAGTGGCATAGTTTAACTTAATAATCGTACCTACATAATAATTCAGTACCTACATCTGACTCATTGTTTGACGGGCCGGTGTCGTGGTCGGTAAGATGTGTGTCTTTCACGATCGGTGATCAGTGGCTTTTCACGCCATAGGTCGTGGGTTCGATTCCCACACAAGACAGTCATTTGTGTGATGAACATATCTGTTTGTCTTCATCTATATTTAGGTATGTATTTTCAAAAGAAAAGTATTATATGTAGTATATTACCAGTTATCTGGTTTCCATAGTACAAGCTCTGCTTAGTTTGGGATCAGATGGCTGTGTATGTTAATGTCCCACTATATTATAACTTATTATTCTATAATAAGTTCTACACCTTAATACACATCAATAAGCTTTTACTTACCTTATTTTTATGTTTTTAGTGTTTTGAAAGCGCGACAAATTGATTCTGTGTTCTTTGTTGAACATCCGATTATAATCAGAATGATAAAATAAACTTTTCCATTTTCCAAGAGTACATAAGCCAAGTTTCAATCCCGTTCAAAGTGCTTTGTGCTTGTAGGCGCTTAGTGAGACAAGGTAAAAGTGTAAATCCACCCTTGCAGTTTAATTTGCGGTGGTACAGAGGAGACAGTGTCAACGTAGCCTTATTGAGGTCTGTAATACAATGAAGTGACCTATTTCCTGGTCGATCCAGTTAAGAAGTACTTATTGCCTAGGTTAGCTATTAAGAAACTATGTACATGACAACTCTTTAGTGTTTCACTGCTAGACAGGTGTCTACTCTCATCTACTTTAAAAAACCTTGTTAAGTTTAGACTTTATTGCATGTTTTGACATAATGCCTTTTTAAATTTAACCTCAAAAATGTGGCTTCCATGCTTAAAATTCATATATTATGTACCACGACGTCCCTTTTCGGGTCACCAATTTAAATAATGCGGATACTTTTTGATTGGTTCAGTAGGTTCAGAACAAATCGGCTGTGAGTGTCGGATAAAAAGACAGTGAAGTATTTTGGTACGGAATTTTCAAAATGACTTGAATGTCTTTCTACAAAAATGGCATTTTACAAACTATACGTTACACCTTGATTACAGACAGTAAAAAATGTTCTGGCTCACAAATATCTCTACTGGTTCGGAATCAAGCTCACGACGGGTGCGCGGTAGCCGCATGAAATAAATTTTACCAGTTGTCATCGTTTCTACAGAAATATTAGGGTACCTATTAGGACCTTCTAAATAAAACAAGGTGGCGGTTTTGCACTCTCCACGTCCGCTCGTCTCGGCAGATAATAAGGTAATAGCGGCCTATGGCGAGCGAAGCGTCAACGGTAGTGCATATATATTCTTATATCAATACACCACACCAGCCACGCCAAGAGGATCATCAAAATGGCAATCGAAGAACTAAAAACAATGAAAAAATGAGCAATTCTTGTATATATATATCGATTTTCATGAAATTTAGTATATAGGGGGTTTTGGGGGCGATAAATCGACCTAGCTAGGAATCATTTTTATAAAATGTCATTTAAAAAAAAAATGCCGAGCAAAGCTCGGTCATCCATATATTGATAATAAATTAGCAATTTAACTTTTTCTACAACATCGTTACGATTAAAACTGAAGTATATTGCCAATTAGTGTGAAATTCTGTTGCAATAGCCATTTCCAGCGTTAATTTTGTTTTAAGTTTAATATTGTTACAACTTACTACACGACATTAACCCTTTAGATAGTTGAGAGATGACACGTGCAGAAGCACACCAAAGGGTTGGTTTTGTTTTTACGAATACGGTGTTAATACTAAGGTTTTTATTAGCATCGTCACTGAATATTAGACAGATAATTTAAGCCAGGAAATGTAACAGGTAGTGGATAGAAACATTGATTTCAATCCTCCATATCGAGTCCCCACGACACGACGTGGTGTCGGTCTCGGCGATCATGCTATTGCTCGACCAATTAGACGCCCGAGCTGTCATGGCAATGTCAAGTGCTGGTTAGCTTAAGTCTAATTGCTAACCAAAAAAGTACGCTTGTTAACCCATTATAAGTAAGGTTCCTTTTATTTATTTTACCTTTGGTTGTTATGCCCACGAGCTTGTCAATGCAAAATAAACTTGTCAAATTTATCTGTTAGTATAGGTAGATTAAATTTAGTGTAATGTGCGTGTGAGGGGATTGATGGTAGATACAGTTTTACTAACCGCACGCACGGTGTTCTGTGTACAAGCCAGTGCAGGCAAAACTGTGGTAATACTTTTCCGTGTAGCAGACCCATTATTTGCGTCGCATCGTGTCGCAATCGTATCGTCTGTAGTAAAATGCTTTCGAACAACAAGTTATTCGATTTATCTCACAGTTCGAGTGTTCATTAAAAACAATACGTTGATTTATAATTGTGCGGCCTGTTGTTTGTATTTGAATCTTGAATTTCATAATTATGAACATTCCCTGTTTCACGGTTTCGTGTGAATTGTGTTATTAATTTTAAAGCAAATATTTTAACAACAGGTAGTGTGTTAATGTTAATTATGTTTAAGCCCCTACTTACTGTTGTAAGCCCCTACTATGTTTGTATTATCTTAAGGGATAGACAAAGGTGAAAATTAAAAATATGTTACTGGTTCTATTTAAGTCACTTTAATAACGCTTTTGATTTTTGCCGGGTACAATTTCAAACTTCAAACTGCTAAATTAATTTATACTTATTGTACCATAATGCATCAGTCTCCGGATGAACCGAGATAATAAAAACGAAGACCTTGTTTCTCCGGGGTCGATTGCTGTAAAGGGATCTTGAAGTAGGTTCAGAATATATATACCTCGGACAAATACTGCAGATAGATAAAAACAAAATCGAGAAAGAGGCAAATAGAAAAATACAGCTAGGTTGGGCATCATATGGAAAATTACGTCGAGTTTTCACGTCAACAATTCCTAAAAGTCTTAAGATAAAAGTCTTCAATCAGTGCGTCCTACCCGTTATGAAATACGGAGCCAAAACGTGGACATTCACGATAGGACAGGTCCATAAATTTAAAGTCACTCAGCTAGCTATAGAACGGGCTAATACTTGGAGTGTCTCTAAAAGATCTAATACGCAATGAAGTGATCTGACAGAGATCCATAGTAATCGACATAGCTCATCGGATTAGAAAGCTGAAGTGGTAACAGAACGATCCAGCCGTAGAACCGACAACCGCGATAGTTAACGGTTTGGGTAAATGAGTTCTTGAGTTAAGACCACGGATTGGCAAATGTGTGGGACACCATCAGACCAAGTGGAGTGAGCACTAGGCAAGGTGTCTGGATGAAATCTGGATGTGAATAATTGCGGATCGCGCTTAATGGGGAATTTTGAGACAGTCCTATGTCCATAGATGAAGTAAAATAGGCTGATTGTAAACCTTTTGTGAACATCATGGACTTCAGTGTTTACTGGAAGCGGACACGTTCACTATAGCATCAACTAAATATTTAAATACAATGCTTATTATAAAACTCCTTCGGAATATCACATCGGTATATGGGTGTCATATATTTGCCAAATTGTGTATTTGCATTCTGCATGTCTGATATTCTCGAGTTTGTGTTAACGTAGAGCTAAAACGTAGCGCACGTAACAAATTTTAATGCGGTTTTCATTTTTTAAACGCCAAAATAATTGATATGGTTCTAAATTAGATCAGGTGATCCATTATTTTTTATAGTTAACTAGCTTTCCGACAGCAGCTTCGCCCGCGTGTATGTCGGTTATCGCGCCAAAACATTTCCTTCTTTTTGCGCAGTCGGATAAAAACTATCCTATGTCCTTTCTCGGGTCTCAAACTACCTCCATACCCAATTTCATTGAAATCGGTTTTGTAGTTTAGGCGTGAATGCAACACAGACAGACAGAGTTACTTTCGCATTTATAATATTAGTAAGGATAAATAATTAGTTTCCACCTGTAAGTTTGTCCACATAAAAGCGTCCCTAGTGAATAAGTCCTTAATGTCTAGTAAGTCTTTAGTCCTATCTTGTAGGTTACACTAACAGTTTGAATTCAGACACAGGTTAATAGTACAGTCATTAATTTCATTAGGTTGGCTGTAGAGTTGCGGTGCCAAGGCTTAGCGGCCTTAATTACACCGTAGCGATCCCATTGTCCCTGAGCATCGATGACGCAGCTGTATGGGCCTCGCCTTAAAAATATAAGGTTGCGGATTCGATACCCAGTCACGCCCACAGATCTTTGTGTGAATTGTTACATCTTCGCTTCTTCCATCGGTGAAGAAAAACATCGTAAGAAAACCGGCATGTCTAAAACTAATCATTAGAGGACATGTTACATTCACCAACCCGCACTTGGCCAGCGTGTGTGCCAGCCATTTGCTTCTTGCTCATCGCTCCCTATTTATCTTACCGCTGATGTGATGTGACTAGCACTTGTACGGGATCTAGAATTGATCAGTCTGTACGAAGGATTTAGTGATAGTTCAGCCGTATTTAGTGACCACCGACCAGACAAAACCGCACCGGAACACGGTAACGGTGCGGATTTGTCTGGTCGGTGGTCACTAAATACGGCTGAACTATCACTAAATCCTTCTTCGATTTCTAGTGGCATCGTTCCATCGTAGACCATATCTTGCTTAACATCAGGCAAGTTGTGGTCAAGCACGAGCTTATTTTATAATTTAAAAAAGTAAAGTTATAAGGTATTTTACGTCTGCAATATTACCCGGTACAAGGTATAGGTAATTACTTTTCGGTAATCATATTGCCCAAAGTATTTAATAACTATTTAAAAAAAATTGGTTGCCTGTAAAGTCGGTATACGGGCGAAAGTTTTACGTGACAACGACTTTGAGTGGTAAAATAATTTTAATGTGAATATTCATTCGTATAGTAGGAAGAAGGATGAAATAATAGTAACAATTTAAAACATTTATTTATACAAAGAATTATATTTAAAACATAAATTTATACAAAGAATCTCGCTCTTAGGCGGGCTAACTGTGCTCGAGTGGAAGGGACGCGTGCCTTTCACTTTTTATGTCTGTCTCTCTCGCTCTTAGGCGGGCTAACCATGCCCGAGTGGAAGGGACGCGTGCTTCTCACTCGCTCTCATTGTGAGCGCATAACGTGAGCGGAGCGTAACGCAGTTTCTTGAAGTGTCACCCGGCAAACCAATTTATAAGACGTTGTCACGGCAAAAATCGAGGCACATTAGCACTAGTTTGTACTATGGAAACCAGATAACTGATATTATACTACATGTAATACTTTTCTTTTGTAAATACATACTTAAATATAGATAATTACCCCCAGACTCAAGACAAACAGATATATTCATCACACAGATGTCTGAATTGGGTTGGATTTAAACCCTCGACCTGCGGCGTGAAAAGCAAGTACCTTACTGACTACGCCACTGTAATGTATTGGTTTCATTACACTACGGTGTGAGGTGCAACCATAGGTAAAGGGTGGGCTAAGCTAACCGGCTTATCTTAGTAGTCTGACAAGCGTGGATTTATGTGCAAACTTTATCTGTTCCGTTTCGTGCGCCGGTTTGAATGGTACCTCCATGTTAACTATAGTTAACAGCTAACCTACGGTCTTTCATAAAGATCTTTTATGCCTAGTTATAATTGATTTTATACTTTTAGACTTTCGCGTTGTCGCAAGCAACTTTGTCGTGCTTGCAACCACGACCGGTGTAACCCGTGTTGAAAAGTAAAACCGAATTTAAGATGGGCGCGTTAATTGCCCGTTATCTAAATATGTAAAAGAAGAAACTGACTGACTGATTGACTGACTGACATATCAACGCAGAACCCAAACCGCTGGGTCTGGAGACTCCAAATTTGGCACATAGGTTCCTTATAGAGTTTAGGGGTGCACTAAGAAAGGATTTTTTAAAACTCACCCTTTAAGAGTGAAACGGGATTCCACCGATAACAAATAAAAAAAATATGATAAAGGGTTCTTAAAGATCTGTCATTTGGCTAATTTTTATCCTAACACCAAGTGGGCGAAGCCGCGGGCGGAAGCTAGTGATAAATATATTTACAATGGATTTTGTCACTTTGTTCTAGTATAAGTAAAGATGACAGGTATAGACAAACGAATTGTTTAACTTATTTTTTTATTATGTTATTTTGCAATAGGTTTACGCCTGACTACAACTTGCCTGATGTTAAGCAATGATGTAGTCTACGATGGGACGCGCCCGCCCAATAGATAGCTATCTCTGTATCCCGATAGATATGATCTGCCTGTCTTGAAGTCACGACTGAATAGGTAAAAGCTATAGCTAAAATAAGGGGGAATAGTCCCCCTTATTTTAGCTATTTTCTCTACAAGATGGTATGACTGCGGAATGAATGAGGCTAGTGGTTTATTTTATCCTTTAATAGGCTTGTGCTTTTCTACGATGGAACACGCTTATCCAGTAAATACCTATTCAGTCGGGACTTCAAGACAGGCAGATCATATCTATCGGGATACAGAGATGCCGGCTGCGAATTTGACAACTCGCCAGTTCGCAAAATAACAGTGAAAGGAAAGCGCTTTGTGTGTACCTATCCGTGGGATTTCCACCATATATCGGTGCCTCTATTTGTCTGTAATAGAACGATTATGGGGAATAAGATTGTGTTATACCTACGCACATTCTCCGACATGTATCCGATAGAAGACCAAAAATCTAGATGCTTTGTAATTTAGTCTTGACGAAGGATTTGTTGCCAATAAGCCTCTCGGCTCGCCTTTCAATAGACTCCAACGCCTCAAGTATTCGGGTATTCGACTTACCCATCCCAAAGATGCGAGCTGTACTCCATGCGTAATCGAACTTTTGCTTGATATAGCTCGAGCATCTGTTTCAGTGGGAAGTACCGACGTACCTTCGCGAGAATGCCTAGCTTTTTGGCTGCCAGTTGGTCCTTGGCAGAATGTATGGGACAAAATAATTTTCCTGATATTTTCCATAGCATACGTGTAGGTATAAACATATTGTATGAAATATGAAAAGCGCGCTTGTAATATTGTCAAAGTAAATTAATAACGAAACAAAAAAAGAGAATTTTCTTTCATGATTCGATTTGTATTTTAGTGAAAAAAATGAAATATTAGAAGGTATTTACCATATTTTATGGTAATATCCTCCCAATCGGCTTTGACAACGTTTTTATTTTTGTTAGGAAAGGTCTGAAAATATACTTTAAAGAATAAAGGTGGATTTACATAAAAGTACTTAAGCATAAACGATGGGTTCAGTGTTGACACGTTATAACTACGCACCAAGTAGAAGCCGATTCTTTTTTCAAAATATTGTATCAAAAGTTGACGAGGTATTGGGGAACATTGCTAACTTTGATTGGTTCGTTCAAGTTCTAAGTTTAAAGTTGCTCAGCGAGCTATGGAAAGGGCTATGCTTGGAGTTTCTCTGAAGGATCGAATACGCAATGAAGTGATCCGACAGAGAACCAGAGTAATGGACATAACCTACCGGATTAGCAAGCCGAAGTGGCGGTGTTCATATCTACCGCGGAAGCGACAACCGTTGGGGTATATGAGTTCTTGAGTGGAGATCGTGGATTGGCAAACATGGAATTGTAATCTCTGGTTGGTAAGAGCTGGATGAGAGTATCATGAGTGGTATACTTTGGTCTATGTCTAGCTGTGTACTAAAATAGACTGATGATGATAATGTTGAAGTTCTTATCCTTGAACGACCCAATCCAAATTAGCTACAGTACAAATGGGCCTTTAATAATAATAATAATAACCATTTATTTCAGGCAACAAGGCCCATATAATATATAACACTATGAACAAATTTAAATATTAAATTTCATCTAATCTAAATACTATAAATACAATATAAAATATTTTATTTTTTCCACGCTGCATCGTGAGTGTGTTGCGTGGTGTCAGGTATCCGACCTCGGAAGCGCCGGAACAAAACACCTTGCGGCCAAAATTCTTCTTTTGCGAAGGTCGGCAGATGTTCAGTGGGTACTCTCACCACAAAGGAATTAAAATTTACTATGTGGCGAGACTCCAAGCGCTCGAACCTCAGCGTGAACTTGGTCTTCACATGGCAGTACTCAATAATATCTTCAACCTTCGTTGAGTGTTCAACCACATGAATTCTACAACTGCAGGGAAGAATTTAGACAGCCTAGTTTTTTTAACTCCTTTCATCACTTTTTTGATTAGATTCACTCGAGATCCAAGACAGTTTAAGTGATCCCTAACTTGGCTAAGTTTTAGCCGGGTCATGGATGATGGATGAAGTACTTTCGCAGGCCACATGGTGCGCCAAGGGTCGTATGTTCGACGGGCTTGACCTAAATGTTTTTGGTAGAGATATCCGTTATTCCGTTTAAACGCACTTTAAATATCGAGCTTATAATAATATGCTGTATATAACTATATAAAACTTTAACAATGGTTAACACAGCGCAACCAACCACTGAAAGTATTTTAAAAACAACAAACGTTCTTACAAAGTGAAGGTTTTAGAATCCAGAACGTTTCGTCGAAATGTATTACACTTGGCATCGAATTCAGCTTTTATCTTTGACGAGACGCCTTTGTATGCATTCTAGCTATAAAGCTCAACTAGTAAAACCATGGGGATCGTTAAACTTTTACTAACAATCTTAATACAAATGTACGCTAAACAAATGACATCAAACAACGCTTTTGACGTGTTCTCACTCATTATATTCGGATTGCAATTGTTTTCGAGACTTAGAATTTGTGTTGATACGCATTATTTATGTAATTGTGCTGTAGTAAGTTGGTGAACCCCTTCGGGCGATACAAATGTTGTATTTGAAATGCTTGGGTGAACTTTTAGAATTTTCAATTGTCAACATGCCTTTGAAATAGATATTCTTTTGTGAAACACGTAACAAAAATATCTTCAGGTATTCGTGCACACTGTTTAAATCTTACTTGAAAACCCAAATAGGAATATTATGTACTTTTTAGGTATAAGGTAATTAAATAATACAGTACTCTTTTCTACCTACTGAGTAAATTATCAGACAAAATAATTTACAAGTTCTCAAAGTAAAATATCCCAATCACTTACAAATAAGATTTCGGAGAAAGCAATCGTTTAACACATTTCGATATTAAAATAACCAAATATTTGAAACAATTAATTTAGATCTTTTGAAGCAAATACACATTTTAAATCATAACAATTCAGTTCGTTCGAATACCGAGTCTCTTCACGGCGTCGTTGTCGATCCTGGGTTCTAGGAGTAGCAATAGCGGGATTGCGGTAGTCCCTTAACAAAATATTTAATCATAATCATAATTTTTTTATAACATCCTCGAAGTCTTATTTTCTTCAAAACTTGTTAAAAACAATTTCGATCACTTCAACTTTCGAATAAAAAACCATCAAAATCAGCCCATAAGTTTTGGTGCTATGACGCATACATACATGCATAACTTTTACACATACATACATGTCGAACTTCAGACTTGTCTCTTTGTAAGGGGTTGAAATATTAAATTAAATTAATAATGGTTAGTAACAATTGACACTAACAAAGTATGTTAGTGAGTATAAATTATTATATAGGACGTATTAATTTGAATCAGAGCAGCGATGGCGCAGCGGTACGGGTCTCGCCTTAGAAAAATAAGGTCGCTGGTTCGAATCCTAGTCGCGCCAACACATCTTTGTGGGAATTGTTTCATCTCCGCTGCTCAAATCGGTGAAGGAAAACATCGTGAGGAAACTAATCTAAGACTACTAGACTAAGAACTAATCATTCGAGGACATGTGACATCCACCAACCCGCACTTGGCCAGCATGTGCGGATTAACGCCTAAACTCTCTCAACTCATAAGATAGTTGAGAGAAGACCCGTGCCTAGCAGTGGGACACTAAAAAGGGACACTCCAACTATATGCTTTACCTTGAGCGCGTATCGGACTTTGGAATTTATCACATACTGTCTCCACAATTCTGGGACCATTTTTGTATAACAAAATAAATAGGGTTTTATCAATTTATGATCAAAACTATTATAAATGTAAATTGCTCCTTTATAGTTATCTAGAAAATTTGTCCTATGACCAATCAGAAGAATTGTTAGTTTTACTCAAATAAGCTATGTATTATTTTAGTTTAATTGTTTGTTTATTTTATAAATTATTTCGTAGTAAGTATAAATGACTAATCATAATAAATATTACTGTTCTACTACCGCCTGTAGCACAGGTTAACATAACCTAGTGTAGGCAATCAACAGCTATACCTTTAAGTTAATATTTTAGATTTAAATTTTGTATGGACCTTGTTTGTAATAAAGTGATTATTATTATTATTATTATATTATTACAATGCTATTGCTGCTACCGCGGACTCTATCTATCTGATACACAATTGCGTCTTATAACCTAAAAATCATTCGTACGCGCTTCGGGAAACATTGCGGACACACTACAGCACCGCGGCAACCGCAACAGCATCCTGAAGACATCAAGATAATGTATCCTATTACTGACACAAAACCACTAAAAAGAATTTGCGCAGTTTTTATATTCTAAAATGTACCTGTACTTGCTACTTGACTGATGTTAAACAATGATGCAGTCTACGATGGGACGGTCCACAGTTCTACACATTATACCAAATCACTTTTGACTTAACAGATATTTAATAGTTTTGTGATTTAGGGGAGGTTCATATCTGACGGAAGATGCGTCGCGTATTAGCGGTCTCGTAACGCCAGAACAGACAAATGTATAGAAAAAAAAGACGGGTTGCACTCCGGGAGTGCCGGCAGAAGTGAAAACATTCGCGCAAGCGCCCTGCGCTGCCTAAACGAAACAGTAGGCCCAGGCATACATTTTCGCCGCGTCGTAGAGAGGGGATAGCTGTCTACTCTCCATCCGTCTTACGCTTTTTCGATCAGGTCACGTGTCCTGACGCGAGTTTAAGATTTTGTACCCATTACAGAAAAAGTGCTCAACGCCGCTAAAGAAGTTTTCACTTCAAAACACTTGACCGTTCACACTGAACCGATGATACGTTAGTGCGTCGAGCGTACAGCTTATATTCCGTTTCCGTCAACACATTGTCGGTCGACGTAAAGGCGGCGTACTTAGTTATGGAACATTTTACAATCGTAAGGAGTTAATCAAAAGATTCTATGAACATGTGGTAATACTGAATAAATTTTGTTGGATACTCTCAGACAGTAAAATTTGCTACTTGATATTCTTTTAGTATTTTATAGGATGCATTCAATATCGACATTTTCTTTTAAGGTCTTTTTCTAAAGCTTCCCAAGTAGCAATTATTTCGACAGGCTTTATTTTAAAATTCAGTATCACAGCACAACCGCTCTATAGATGCTAAACGCAGAAACTGACATTTGGCAGAACGGATGATACGCTCAACCTCGATGCATTTTCCGTTTGATATGAATCGACACATTCGACCGAATAGACGCGACCGATAATATGCTCGACGTATTTTACGTCAGATACGAACCTTCCCTTAAGGTCAGCTCATATTTGGCAGAAGATGCGTTGCGTAGTATCGGTCACGTTGTGACCGAAAAAACGGAAAAGAGAAGTTGAAAAGATTTCCTGTATAGTAAAATAAACTATCCAATATTTTCACTAAGTATTTTTCTTAGTAGTCCCATAGAATTAATAGAGGTTAAGGATGGAGGCGGACTAAACGCACATAAATTGTGCGACCTTGTACTTACAAGCAATAAATTTGTTCTATAGATATGTACTTACTGGTTTATTAGAGCCTTGAGCCTTTTTGTTTGGTTTATTTTTTTTTTCGGATGTCCTTACCCAATTAGCCGGAGAGCTCTTATTGGTTCACCAGGCTTTCGCAGTGAGCCCTCCGAGGGCCACAGAGGTCCACACTTTATGTATATAGTTTGACGTATGATGGCCGGTGGCGTGGTCGGTAAGATACTTGCCTTTCACACCGCAGGTCGTGGATTCGATTCCCACTTAGAAATTTGTGTGATGAACACGTCTGTTTGTCTTGAGTCTGGGTGTAATTATATATATTTAGTATGTATTTACGAAAGAAAAGTATTATATATAGTATATTACCAGTTATCTGGTTTCCATAGTACAAGCGCTGCTTAGTTTGGGTTCAGATGGCCGTGAGTGTTAATGTCCATGTAATATATTATTATTATTATTATTATTATACTTACTTAAACTAACCTACAATCTATACTTTCTATCCATAAACTGTAACCCGCAAAAGATGCTTGATCGTATATGTGGGATTTTATGCCATTCGTTCAAATTCTTTTGTCAACCTATTCTGATATGTAGAATTCATGGAGCGTTGAATCAAATATGACTAATACTAGAGGCGGGAAGCGGCACGGGTCTAATTTAGTAGTTACCACACGTCTTGAACTGACGGTATAGAATATATTTGACATTCCCAAATCAACGAAATCTAAATCTAAATATATAAAAGAAGAAACTGACTGACTGACATATCAACGTAGAGTCCAAACCGCTGGGTTTGGAGACTCTAAATTTGGCACATAGGTTCCTTATAGAGTCTAAGGGTGCACTAAGAAAGGATTTTTTAAAACTCACCCTTTAAGGGGGTGAAACGGGGTTCCAAAGTTGTATGGAAAAACAAGATGAGTGACATCAATTTCGCAGGCGAAGCCGAGGGCGGAAGCTAGTATTATATATAAGAAAAAAGTGACTAACTGACAAAGGGGTGCACTAAACAAGGATTTTTCAAAACTCACGCAGGTGAAGCCATTATATACCTAAACGTTGGTACATTTTATCTATTCTATCATACATAAATCTGTTGATTTTTAATAAAATTGCACAATTTTTGCGGTTACGTATTGTGGCGGCATATTAAAACCTCAGTGCTATTAATTTGAATTTATAAATGATAAAACATTGCATTAAAAATTATAACTGTTGGGGACAAACTCGTATGGTGACCGCAGGTCGGTCTTAGCAAAGTGGCTGGCTACGGATCGTGGTCAATAGTAGGTTAAATCCATCTGTAGACTTAAATTAGTTGATGATAATGATGATGACGTTTGTGCGGTAATACTTTCACATGCCAACTCTAGTCGTGTTGGGGTTACATTATGTGCTCTGTGGTAGCAAAGATACGGAAAGATATAATCCCGTAGGGATTGTCGGGTATTGGGGTAAGGGTCGTAAATAGACAGTTTTATGCGAATGTTTCAGTTGAACAAACTAATTTAACTACCAGCATTGAGACTTCTTTGTCTGTTTCTCCGGGGCTTGTTTATCTGACTAAGACATTTTTTTCCTGAAAAAATATTTATCATATTTTTTGGAAATAGATTTAAAGTTGTGTTTGTTTGCATAAATACATAAAATTTTACACACAGCACATTTTTAACCCCAGATAAATATAAGCATTATAAGCGCCACGGCGGTGGCGTGGTCGGCTTTTCACACCGCAGGTTGTAGGTCGATTCCCACCCGAGACAAACATTTGTGTGATAAACATTTGTGTTTGTGTCAAGTCTGGGTGTAAATATTTATTATAAGTATATATTTACAAAAGAAAAATATTATATGTATTGTATAGTATATACCAATTATCTGGTTTCCATAACACAAGCTCTGCTTAGTTTGGGACCAGATGACCGTGTGTGTTGATGTCCCAGAATATTTATTTATTTATGTGTTATGCACAAATTAAAAAACCTTATCCCAATATCAAATTCAGTAATCCACATTCTTGACTTCTTCATAACCTTTAATAAAAATAGAATCTATTGAAAAAATCGAAGCATTATTACCAGTACCTTTTAACCTCAAGTCACGTCTAAGTATGATAGGTAACGGATGGACTCACATTAATTTCGTTCGCGCACTTGAGTAGGGCCAGAGAAGAAATCTCTCAGAAAAATATAATGAAATAGTCTCCCTAATCTCACGCTTGTGTTGGGCAGATAATGATGTCACAGGACTTAGCCTGTGGTTCAATTCAAAGACCAATAATAGTTTTTTTTCGTTTAATTGACGTTGACATCTTGTCTGATGTCAACCTCAGTGTTACCCTCTACCGTATCCTAATACGCCCAAATCGATTAAGATTTCACGTTCTGTTCTCCGATGTCCAATATATTTATAATTCCTTTTGATTATGTTAAATTCAATTTTTTTTTAACTTCAAGAGAGTAAGAGTAGAGATTCCAAAAAAATTGCGGGACTTTATAATAGTAAAAATAGAGATAAACAAGTTAACAACCTAACATAGTACACTGAACAAAGAAAGAAACCAGATACAGATCCGTTATCTACAACTTTTTGTCTATAATAAATGCTTTTTGTCTATAATAAATGTTGGCTTTGGCCCCAACCCCCCTTCCTAAGTTCCGGAGCTCTATAGCTCCGAGAAATGTTATAGACATAGGTACAAATAATACTAATAGAAAATCGCTATCGCTTTTAACTTTGATTACACCTCCAGATTTCACTGAACTCGTTAACGGAAGAACGTTCTTAGTAATATCATTTAGTTGATTATGACCTCTGTCGGATTTGGTCTATAATAGACAATTTACTACGTCAGATTATAGTTTTTCGTTTTTAGTGTTGATTTATTTTTATATAGCAATACGCAATAAGACGTGCAAGACCAAATTTCCTAGTGATTTTTTTTTGCTAGACAGACAGAAGATTGTTTTACCCAATTTCACCAAGTTACACCAAGTACGAATATCAGATAAATGCTCACCGTTGGACTGTCTTTTACTAAGGAATTTTTATGAGATCAAACTTCCTAATGAAAGATGTATAAGTGGACTATCCACTTGAATTACCATGTATAGGCCGACCGTTTAACTCGCGTATCGCCTATCGCCAATATTCTGACTCCTCAAGCTGCACATTAGTGATGATGATTCTAGCGATATGGATATTAGTGATGAATAGTCTTACATTACTTTTATCTGTGGTTAAATAGTTCTTTAAAAGATTATAATCAGATGAGATAAGATTATAAGAGATTAATTAATTTTGTTTGTTGTTTTTTTTTTAATTAATTATTTATGACTTTGTACCTCAGATAGCTATACGCGAGTTAAACGGTCGGCCTATAGTGAATGATGCAAAATATTTATCGAAACCCAAAAAAAAAATGTTCACTAGGTACAAGTCCTCGTCTTGAAGCGAGGATTCAGAAGAATAGGTTTAGTGACAGCGCGTCCAGTAACGCAGGCCGTGGGAGGGTTTTGAACAAAGACACGTAAGCTAGGGTATGAAGAGACGTAAGCAGGGGACTATAAGTTGACCACGCACCGCGCACCAGGGTTTATGAGCTTGTACCGATGTAATTACGTTACATAACACTAAGGAGTTTCATACAAATGATACTGAACGGCTCGAGTTGATACGGTGATGATTCCTTTCCTAGTTGATTTGTGTGTTATGACCTAACTTACGAGATAGTATCGAAACAGCTTTTTTTTTGTTAAGAATGATCACAAGCCCGTCAACGACATGTAGCGCCTTCTAGATTTAATTATGTAAAAGTTTGTCTTGTTCCCTCTCTTCGTTGTAAACCTTCCGGGCTAACACTGTTATATTTTAAACTACTTTTAACTCTGATATTTCTTTTCTACAGTTTTTAACTTGAAGAAGAATCTTAAGACAAATCATTATTGTGCGAAGTAATTAGGTATATAAACGTAAGTATTAATACCCCACTTTTCGCTATCTCTCCAGCACCAACAAAATACATAAGAATGTCTCCTTTACCACCGGCTTCCGTCATTATTTATAACAAAAAGTTCTCACTCGATCCTTTTTGCAGCTCAAAGAGTGTATGGAAGAAATTCTCCATAGTCTTACATCTCCTCAATAGATACAAAGTGACACCTCAAGCACACCTACATAACACAATGACACATACATAAACACACACACATAATACACCTAAGAAATAAGTAAGTATAGGTATTTTAATGCATGTTCACTTTGGATTAGTTGTGTAACGAAACTCCTTATGTAAATAGGAAAAAAATGTGTACTTCATAATTGGCGCAATGATCAATATAAATGTACCACATGTACGTATCAATCGCAAGCTGTGAAGTTACCTTAATAAATAAATATTTTAACAACCTGACAGTCTTCTGGTATGGTTCAAAATAACTAAAACTACTGTGTGTTAAAACTACTCACAACTCTTGGTACAAAGTTCCAGGCAACTTTATTCGTAAAATATAATACTTGTCAAAAGTTGTTCGTTTTGCTAACAAATTGACAGCAACAGCACTGTTATATATTTCATGAAATATTCCCCAGAAAATTTGCATCTTACGATGATTCGTAACTTTTGCAATAAAGAAGATGGGTACCGAATTTTCTTCTACTCCATTTTAGGCCTGAAAGTATAAACAGAAATGAATTTCACTAACATTATATCAGTTGTGAGCTCCGGTGGCGCAACGGTAACGGCTTTGACTTTGAAATATAGGTCGCCGGTTCAAACTCATATATCTTTGTGTGAATTGTTAAATCGCTGCTGCTGAATATCGGTAAACAACATCGTGAGAATACTGGCATGTCTATCTAAGAATAAGAAGTAATCATTTGAAAACATGTGACAAACACCAACCATAATTTATTGAGAAAGGCCTATGTCCAGCTGTGGACTACAATAGGCTTTTACCCCTAATCCATTAATATGCACTAACAAGCTATCAAATTCAATATCCTAGATCAACCTTTTTTAATGTCTTTCTGCTTAAGAAAGTTTAGACCTCAATTCACACATGCTGGACAAGTGTGGGTTGCTGGATGTCACATTTCCTTTCCTCACGATGTTTTCCTTCGCAAATAATGAACAGGGGCGATGAAACAATTCACAGATGTGTGGGCACGACCAGGGATCAAACCCGCGACCTTACATTTCAAATAATACCGCTGCGCCACTGCAGGTCAGATTACGACCTTAAAAAGGTTTAACTCAAGAATCGAAACGGGATTTCTTAATTAACGAGATTTTCCTCATTTTCATAACAACCGTTTATTACAATCTATACAATATTAATTAATAATTTACTAGACAAGACAAACTAATTACGTAAGCTGGCATCAAGCCAAATAGCGAATCCTGAATAAGCTAAAATTATCACGGAACAAATTTAGGAGAACTCACGAAAATTAGTTTATCTGCCAAATTGGAGGAAGATCGTTAACGTGGAGTTATTTAACGTTTGCTTCATAGTTTATTGGCAATCGTTGGGAAGCGATGGTTTCCTTATCCTTAAGGATCTCTCACCTTGATAGTAAATTAATGTTAAAAGGTTTTCTATTCCATAGATTCATCTTAAGGGTAAATTATTCCTTTTACATTATAAGAGAGAAATTCAAAAACATATCCAAATATTTTCACTGTTGCTTCTCAATATGTTAAAAATAAAAAAATATTGCGAAGCTTTAAAAAATAAGCGCCACGCGTTGTTTAAATACTAGAAATAGTAGCACGTCACACCCATCTCCACAAAATCAGTAACTGTTAGGGTAGTAACTGTGTATACGTTGCTACAATAAACTTAATTATAATAAACTAGGTTCCGCCCGCGACTTCACCCGCGAAATTGATCTCACTAATCTTGTTTCTCCATACAAACGATGGAACCCCGTTTCACCCACTTAAAGGGTGAGTTTTGAAAAATCCTTTCTTAGTGCACCCCGTGTCAGTCAGTCAGTCAGTCAGTCAGTCAGTCAGTCAGTCAGTCAGTTTCTTCTTTTATATGCTTAGATAATAATGTTACAGAAATTGAAAAAGATATTAAATCTACGTTATGTAACAAAGCGTATTTAAAACATAAAAAGCCTACTTAGTTTTTTGGCAGTGTTTCTCAGTAGTTGCCAGTCATTCACTGCACGGTAGGAAAAGAAATTGGACTTTATACTTATGATGGACTATTTTATATGGGACTGTACTATTGTTATGGCTGGTAATTAGTGTAAAATTCTGAACTGTGCTCACGATTACAAACAAATCATGATGCGTAACGTCTATCGCTAAAAAATGTAGCTACAGCCACCGTAATTTAAGTGTTCTAAGATAATTGATTGTGATTCCGTTGAAGGAACGAATGGGAATATAATATACATAACATTATCGCATTTTTTAGTGGAATCACAATTGCTTCACACTACAGCCCATCAAATCTAAGAAGTACCATTTGACAGTTCTAAACGTAGTACATTTAGAATTTTTTTTTTTTTTTATGAAAACTGATTATGCTATGTTAAAAGGAATGTTACAGGAAAGCTAAAAAAAATAGTGTGAATTACACCTTTATAAAGCTAATTTAATAGATAACAGTGAAACGTCAAACGGTACTTCTTAGATTTGATGGACTGTAGTAATACAGCAGCTGATAGTGCTATTTGTCTTGCTTTAGGTGTGGCCTCCGTCTAGATACCGATTAAATATTCCTTTATTCAAATATCGAATGAAATTGTAACCCTCAAAATTTGACGGGATATCGAGGAAGATGCTAATTTTGATTGGTTCCTTGAACGGACCAGTCATTATTAGTGGTCAATAATATACAATGGTATGTTGTCGGTCATAGTGAGTTTGGACCAGATCAACGTCCGCTGTCAAGTATGACAGTTGATAATGCGAGCTGTTCGACTGAATGAAGTGTTGTCTATGTATAGCTTTAAGATTACGTTTAATGTATTCCGTGTTAACTGTTACCGTTTAAATGAATATATTGTTGGATCCCGTGCGAGTTAGCCGTCCGCTGTCGAATCAGTAAAACAACTTGAGACGCCAAGTAGAGCGGTCATGTGCGCGGCTAATCCACCTTCTATGTTAGTTTTACTTACTGAATCCCCTAGGATCCCATAATAGTTTAATACTGGGGTAGGTAGGGTAATCTGGGCGTTATTGTTTAAATGATGGCATAGCAGTGTAACTACTCACCGATTTGCATAACTAAGTTAATCTAAAAGACTATTCTGACACTGTACCTATGGTTTCCCCGTTCACCGAACCTACTTCTGGTTGAGGGTTGGATCTTTTTTTTTGCTGATGACCAACCCAATTAGCTGGAAGGGCATCTATTGGTTCACCGGACTTTTTCGGTGAGCCGTCCGAGGACAGTCGAACCGATGAGGGTTGGTCTGGTTTACACCCCCTCTTATAGGTACGATATAAGCTAGGCGAGCGTGGGAGTCCATCTATGCGGTGTCTATTACTGGTTGGTGAAACTTCAATAGACCCATACTAATGATATTCTGCTTCGTTAGAAATTGTTAACTATGAGGAATTTTTAACTAAAATTACTGAAAGTTTTTTACAACAACAATTTTAATACTGCCAGACTACTGACGGTCTTTGCTAAAAAATGTTCAGAATAAATTTCCATATTAACTCGTCCGATATTCGTTGAATTTTCGAAACTTTTGAAACTGACATCGTGAGAAGCGCGCGTCTAGCTATCTGATACGATAATTACCCTCATCGGGTATTTAACACGTTGTGTGTAACAAGCGACCGAAATTTGCTTAGCTTAACGAGATAAGTGAGATATCTACTCAATTTTATTTTTTAACCGACTTCAGGAGGTTTTCACTTCGATTGGTATTTTTTTTTATATATGAACAATTTACGATGAGATTTATGATTAAATAACAAAAAAAATCTTAATATTTTATTAATATTAAAAGTATTAGGTTTGCATAAGAGGTGTATTAAATTAAATCTTTATTAAGTTATTTTATACATTTAGTATGTTTTTATAGTTTCGATAACTAGGTTTTGGCTGCGGTTCTTCCTGTGTTCCGTTAGTGATGCAATAACCTACGAAATTTGTAGATTTTGATAGTAAGTTTCTCATCATCAAAGTTCATAATATCTGCATACAGAATTCCATCAAATTAAGTTTGGTAGAGCAGCGGTGGCGCAGCGGTACGGGCCGCGCCTTAGAAAAATAAGGTCGCGATTTCGAATCCTGGTCGTGTCCACACATCTTTGTGTGAATTGTTTCATGTCCGCTGCTCAATATTGCAAGAGGAAACCAGCATGTATAAGAACTAATCAGTTGGGAACATGTGACATTCACCAACCCGCACTTGGCCAGCGTGTGTTAAGGCCTAAACTCAATCAACTCGAAAGATAGTTGGGGAAAACACAGCCAGTGGCCAGCAGTGAGACACTGAAAGGGCTGACGTAAAGTTTGGTAGTTTTGCCTTAAAATGACTAATAAAGAATTGGTATTTTCTTAAATTTACGCAAATATCACACATTGAAATACATTTATTTTATAACTTGTTCTTTTCTTCTTGTCCACCCGTGACTATCTGAAAAGACTTAAAAATATCGGGATATAATACGTTCAACGTCCAGTGCCCCATATATGGGTCACTATGAACTAGTTCCACACGTTCGTGCCCCATATATGGGTCACTACGCAACGACCAGGTTCCTACGCACTGAGGGAAATTTAGCAAAGGTAAGTAGTGAGTTAGTAGTGAGAATTTAGTGCAAGAGTCTCTGTTAAAGCACCTACCGAAATTAAATATCTAAGTATTTCCAATAAAGAACTGTTTTTATTTGTTTTTGGCAAATATAATTTGAAGGCTTTCAAAGGTTTTTTTAGACTAAAAATATCAAGATTAGCAGACAACTTTAGGTAGGCGTGAATAATCGGGTAAGAAGACGGTATTTCAATAAAATAACTACGGCAAATATCACTTCACCCCAATCTCTCGATAGCACAATCATTAATTCTACCAGTTAATTACAGATCGTTAAGATGACATTGGATTAAAGCGAGTTCACCGAGCTCGTTATTGCATCTGCACTACCGGACGCCACAACGGTTCAACGCGCAGTGTCAGCCATTCTAAGATGGCCGCTTCACCCGCGCTTGGTGTTCGTTCGTTCGCTCATAATGACATTCTCGAGTGACAGGTTACTTCAAAGACGGACGCGATGACAGTGTAAAATGACTGCCGATGCATTGAGAAGTAGATGTGCCAACAAATTAATTTATTAAATATTTATTATTTAGGTACGTTTTTAAGAGCACTTAAAAAGTTTGAAGTTATATGTGGAATGCACAAGGAAATGAAAACATTTTGTATGGGGAGATTTAATGTGTTAAAATCTACAAAAAACCGCGATAAAATCCATTACAAAATAGTTGTATTTTAATTCTACTAATTACCTAGTTAAGTACATTGAGAATAGCTTCTTCACTACGGCTCTATTTTTGTCTATCGTTTGTAACACACAAAAAGTAATATGGATTCTCTTTCCGATCACCTAGTACAAAATATAGCTTCAATTTCATGGCTCACTTCATATCGATTGCGTACCTTTATACGTCCTTTGTACACAAGCCTTTCATATGTGTAAGGAATATATTGAACGAGCTATTATTTACATTATCAAAGCAAGGAGGATCAATTGTTTGAAAAGTATTTGGCTCCTGTTTGTATAGGTACTCTCCATACATTTATTGTAGTAGATATTTAAATATATAGCGTGTAGTCATTATAACATACATAAATTTACGTATGTGAAGGTAATTTAATGAATTATGCAGGAAAACTTTTTAAACCCCTCGTCAAAGCTAAATTGCTAAGCTGCGAGCACCGCATAGTTGCTAGTCTTACGTTCTTCTACCAGATTCATTTTGGTGAGTGTGCGTTGAAATTACGAGTAGGTACATAAACTTATTCCCCCCCATCTCCGTTCTATCATCAGACAAGTAGAGCCAACGATATATGATGGAAATTTAACGGGTACGCACAAAGCGCTTTGCTTCCACTTTTACTGTGTGATGTCTTCAAGTCACGAGTGAATCGGTATTTACTGGGTAAGCGCGTTTCATCTTTGACTGTATCATTGCTTAAAAACAGGCAAGTTATGGTCAAATGCAATCCTATAACAGAATAAAAAAGTTTTTTTTTACATAAAATCAGCAAATTATGTATTCGTAATATTATCTATGGATGAAAGAACGCGCAAAATTAGCGGTCAGTGATCCTAGTGAGTGGACAGCTGATGCGGCGCCGGCGGCACGCTGGTGACAAGACAGTACAATCAATACCAATAATATTTGGCGATTACTCAATTTTTTTGGACGAAAACATATCAACATGAAATAAACGTGGTTATTAGTCTCACAGGATTAGCAAGCTGAAGTGGCAGTGGGTTGGCCATATTTATCACTGGGGTAAGAGAGTTCTCGAGTGGAGACCAAAAAGTCTAAAAAGTTAAGAGAATTTATATTTTAATTCACTCACGCTGGCCTTGTACAGAGATATCACATTGAAAAGGGACATTCCAGCACATGATGGCTGAGTCACCTCGTCTGTGGGAGTGCACCTTTTATCTTAATACCCACACGTGGTCCCCGGGTGTTGCAAATCAGGTGACAATCAACTGGTAATTAATTAATTAATTTTATTTACAGGTACTCACTCAACAAGTGGTAGGTTTCGGCCGTGGTTAGTGACCACCCACCACAAAGGGTTCCAAAGCCACACCTTTGAGAGGCATTGCCGTGTTCCGGTGCGATGTCTGGTGACACCATTTAAAAAGGTGGGTCGGAATTATTACTCCATGTGGAGCCTCATTCCTCTGTCACCTTCTCACCGAAAATCATTTGTAATCATGAGTGAATCGGTATATTGGGCAGGCGCGTCCCATCGTTGACTACATCATTGATTAACATCAGACAAGTTGTAGTCAAACGCAAACCTATTTTAAAATTGAAAAAATAATGTTTAGTTTTAAGTTATTATGCTCTTTTCTCACGATGTTTTCCTTCAAGTGTAAGGAAGGAAACCGGTGATATTGTTCTTTGATATCACAGAAATAATTCAGTAGCAAAGATTATTTCTCACAGACTCTGCGTATTATTTCATTTCCGACCTGTATTTGTTTCATTGCCGATATAGGTCAGCGATTCCCAAATATTTTAGCAGTCTAGACAACAGTCCTTGGTGACGCATACATTACCACATCGTTATCTTATTTTATCACTAACTCTATCTATACAGAGGCTGGAAAAAATGTTATAGGCCCACCGTTTAACTCGCGTATCGCCTATCGCCAAGATTCTGACTCCTCAAGCTGCACAGACAATCGTTTTACATTTTTTGCTTAACATCAGGTAAGTTCTCATCACACGCTAGCCTATTCAAGAAAAAAAAAATTGGTTGCCTGTAAATTCGGTATACGGGCGAAAGTTTTACGTGACAACGACTTTGAGTGGTAAAATAATTTTAATGTGAATATTCATTCGTATAGTAGGAAGAAGGATGAAACATAGTTGAGTGGGAGAGAGACGCAAGGCATTCGGCGGGCCTCTCTCTCGTTCGGTGACTCATCGTAACGTTACCGAGCGTTACACTTTTTCATAAGTGCCTCCCAGCCGCAACCTAATTTAAGACGTTGTCACGTCAAAAATACACATTTTCTCATACAAATATAAACGTATCCCGTATTCATAAACATTTTTTAATCTCATTATAGCTAAAATAGGTTTTTAATTCGTATTGTTTTTGTCTGTCATTTTGACATTTATACTAATATGAAACAGACAAAGTCTTTTTATTAAATAGGTTTATAAGATTTTTATGAATAAAACCGTAAATTTGCCCTGTCTAGCCAAATAGTGATTAGAGGCGACGAGCTTGCCAACATACGCGATTAATAGAGGTTCCATTTCCTGGTGACCTGTAATACAGGTTATTCTTAAACCTACTTCAGGCACCACCACAAAGTTAATTACTTAGATATGCACCATTGTACAAATAGCATAAAAAACTTTTGTGGAGAAACTGAACTTTTTTTATATAGTATATATATTAGACATTTTATTCACGTTCGTATGTAAGTAATATTAGTATGTAGGTGTATGTATGTATTTAAAATATTTGTTGTGCACTTCTACCCATTCCACAATGTTTCCTTACCTAGGGTTTGCTGGTAGAAAATTCACATTTGAATTAAGCTCGCCTGTGTACATGTGCTATTTCCTTAAGAATAAGAGAAAATAAATTATATTATTATTAATACTATTATTTCTGTTTAGTTGGTAGCTTTTTTTCAAGACATAATGAGTGTTTTAGCGGGCAGCTTTCATCTGTTAATTTTGTGTCAGACTGATTGATGTGCGCGAATTTTGTAATTTCACTCCCATCAATTTCATAGCGCACCTAAAGTAGTATAACTTCAAAAAAATAATCATTCAAATCGAAATAATTAGTTGAATTATCACGTAACATACATACAAAAACACATACAGGCTAATTGAGAACCTGTTTTTTTGGTTAAAAAGGAGAATTTATTTAAAGATGCTAATCTTTAGCTTATAGACAGTTTGAAACCTTTGTAAGACAAAGCCACTTCCACAGTCAACAGTTTCCCAATTTCCATTCCTCTTTTGTTTCCCGATATTCAAAACAGGCTTCGTTTTTATGTACATACATATTAAAAGCCTCTTACGTATTGAAATACATTTATCCCCAGCCCGCTGTTACTTCGCAAAAGGTGCGCGTTCCCCCGGCTTAGATGTCGTTACGCACAAATATTAATGCATGAATCATGGGTAACGTCACTTTTATATTCTTAGGTGGCTTTTCGCACTAGCGGGATTTATTATAGTATGTAAAAATACGACACTTACACTAACTGTTTTTTTATTCTGTAATAGTAGGCAAGTTAACAACAACTTGCATGTTGTTAAGCAATGATTTGAAGCAGTAAATACCGATTCACTCGTGACTTGAAGACTGGCAGATTATACCTATCGGGGAAACATAGATCCTAGTAGCGAATTCAACAACTTGGCAGTTCGCACAATAAAAGTGGAAGCAAAGCGTTTTGTGCGTACCCGTGGAATTTCCACCTTAAATCGACAGGCGCATAGCCGTACCTCTACTTGTTCGATGATAGAACGGAGATGGAGGAATATGATTATGTAATTCCAACGCACACTCTTCGAAATATATCCGATAGAAGATCGTAAAACGAGCAACCTTGCGGCGAAGCTTAAGGTTTTGCAATAAGTAGGTAAGCGTTACGCCCTATTATTGTAATAAGGGTTTAAAAAACAAAAAATACAGTCGTGCTATAATTCCCTAAGACCCCGGCTTTTAAACTAATCCTATTAGTTTTTTAGTCATATGATAGGCATGCGCTTGATTATACCTTGTTTTTACCCTTTTTTTATGAAAAATTTTTGTCTTAGGGGAGGTCACTCTAATTTGTCTGACTGATTGAATATAACTTTTAAATAAATACTTCAATAACATATTCAAAAACCAGACATTTAAAAATAAATAAATTTTATTTATTTTTTGGGTATCTTAAAAGCGTCTGACAAAAGCTCTGGTCCATCAAAAGTGTCTGACACATAAGATATTACTTTAAAATAAATTCTACATGATATATATAAAAATCAGCCATGTGAATTTAAGTTAAATAACTCTTATTTTTAGTAACCTTTCTCACCTGGTACCTGCCCAGGTGTCACTTGGCAAGTTTTCACAAGCGCGCAGGTATTCAAGGCACACGAGACGCTACTGAAAACTTAAGGTTTCATTTGTGTGAAAATAAGTTATGTCTGATCGCTCTGGGATCTTGGTCTATTATCACTCTTCTGTCTGTGCCTATGCTTAATGTCGGAGTGATATGTTAAGTCAGTTTGATGTTGACGCTGACAGTCCGACATTTACATCAATCTATCATTCTTTCATTCACAATACAAAAGGATTGGTAATTTGACGGACCGATGGCGTGGTTGGTAAGTACATACTTGCTTTTCACGCTGCAGGCCGTGGTTTAGATTCCCACCCAAGTCAGACATTTGTGTGATGAACACGTCTGTTTGTCTTGAGTCTGGGTGTAATTATCTATATTTAAGTATATAATATGTATTTACAAAAGAAAAGTATTAAATGTAGTATATTAACAGTTAACTGGTTTCCATAGTACAAGCTCTGCTTAGTTTGGAATCAGATGACCGTGTGTGTTATTGTCCCACTATATTATTATTATTGTATAATATTATTATTATAACCGAACTAAGTACTAATATAACAAAAAAATACAACAGCACATAGGGAAAAGGAAATAAATACAGTGTTTTAGGTAATATATCCTTACAATATAATATAGATTATGGATTCTCATATTACGTTTGCTCTCAAATAGTCATTTTCTTTTACAAACGTCTGCTTTCTTTTGATGTATTGAAATTACTTTCTGTGCGTTCATTTTAGTGCCTATACCTACTCATTGTTTACCAATGAAATAAAAACTGTTTGAGTGGTTGTAATGTCAGTCTGCTTTGTTTCAGCCTATATTCTGTATCAGCCAGTATTCACCAAAAGAAATGAGGTTTTTATGAATATATTTGTGAGAAAATTGTAATTTGTTTTCGTGAAATGTGAATTCTTGCTACTTACATGGTTGCTACATAATACGTATTATATATTTTACTTGAAAATAATCTTTACATATTTAAATATTTTGATCAATAAACCTATGTAACGGCTACTTATGTACTTGGTTGTATGTATTGGATTTCTTGCGAAACATAACTAATTCCTAATGGTTTTTATGCTAACTGTATTTTATTCAATATGGGACGTATCGGTGTGAAAATTTAAAACAGGGCAAACCTCGCGCGTGTTATGGGCGCGTTTTTTTTTTACCTACTAAACCCGCACTTAGCTGGCGTGTGTAGATTAAGTATAAAGGTGGTTGAGGAAAGACCAGTATCCAGCAAGAGAAAGTAGTAGAATACGGCTGTGGTTGGTGGCCATCCACCAGAAAAAACCGCCAAGCGGCTTTGCTATGTTCCGATGTGATGTCTAGCGATACCATTTTAGAGTGTATGGGTCTGAATTGTTGCTCCTTTATCCAGTCACCTTCTCACCAAAATATTAGTAATATTAGGCAGGCGCGTTCCATCATAGACTACATCATTACTTAACATAAGGAAGGTATTATTTGCCTGATGTTATCAGGCAAGCCTATTTCAGAATAAAAACAAGTTTATGGTATTTGAATTAAAAAACATTAAAAATACGATTTTTAAAACCTTGTTGTAATCCCTATTGCATTCTTTATTCACACCATAATTTTCTTAACTCCGGTGCTGAGCAATTAGAAAATTCTCAACTCTCTTTTTGGTCCGACGCAGGATTCGAATCCGAACCCAGAGGCTAAAGGCGACCACGCTTTCGCCTAAGCCACTGAGGCAATTACAGTAAGCATTATAAAAATTATCATTATACCTTCATATCCTAACATGGAAAAGTCTAAATACTTTGATTGCTTTGAAAACTATTTTCAAAGCAATCAAATTAAAATTTAGATCTTTGCTCGGTCTACCATAAACTTATAATGAGTTTCTTGGACCTTTAAAACGCTCTACAACGACGCACTATCAAAATTGAGTAGCAAAATCCAAATAATACGTGCATTCGAAAATTGACTGTATGTACCTACTCATTTTGGAATAGAGCGCAGAATAAATCTTAATTCAATTAAATTCGTTTGCATTACACATAGGTTTGAGCTTAAATAATATTTTGAATAATTCTAAGTTAAAAATTATACTAAATGTACATACCGCCGCCGCTGTATTAAAAGTATATAAAGTCCCTTAATCGGGGATCTATTGTTGTTTTCATTGTTAGATAGGTCTTTCAAAATATTTGCGGTCTTGCCGTGTCCCGGTGCGATTTTTGGTGACACCATTCAAGAGGGTGGGTCGAAATTGTTGCTCCTTTATGGTTTCTACCATATGGAGCCTATTTCACTGCCACCTTCTCACCGAAAGTCATTCGAAATCACGAGTGAATCGGTACATTGGGCTGGCGCGTCCTATCGTAGACTATATCATTGCTTAACATCAGGTAAGTTGTAGTCAAGTGCTGGCTTATTCAAGAATAAAAGAAGGACTACTTAACAAGCTTTTATGAGCTAAAATGTTTACACGTTTAGTTTGTATATCAATTCATGGTTAGTTATGTGACGTCATATTTAAAATCCAACTTGGCGTAACGCACAAGATGGCCGACTAGTTATTTTAAATGCACTTTAACATAACCAAATGAAAGATTTTGATAAGAATACCTACCTAATTCGTCGAAGTCGATTATTGTTTTTAGCGCATTTAATTGAAAACTTAAAGGGATTTTTTTACGCTAAATTCATTTTATTCGATTTAATTATTAATTTGCGTCACATAAAACTTTAACTTTTCAAAAAATATTAACCTCACCTCCATGTAATAATAATAATAGTACTTAAATTCTTTTTTGCAACAGAAATTCTTCACAAATTATATATAGGTATGAATCTCCTTCCTGATTCCCAAACTAGCGTGTGCTGTATGTTGAAGACCAGTATATACCTTCCCAAATATAAGAAATTCCCAAATATACATACCTACCTAGTTATGCTATGTAAACAGCTAAAGTATGAACTTAATATTTTTTTTAAGAGAAAAATGTTACTGCCTTGTTCAATACTCAATGTCTTTATTGCATACATAATGTTACAGATAGGTGGTATATAGTTAGCTTTATTACGTACTTTAGGAGTAAACAACAGTAAAAATGTACCTACCTACTTACTTACATTTTCGCATAAAATACAAACTCGAAAGAAAAACCTTCAAGGCAGTACGTTGACTTACTCGTAAAACTTACAAAACACAATTGACCTATTTTTTGTGAAAAAACATCCGTCCATTTATCACAAAATCTCCTATAACAGTACTAGAATAACACCGACAAGATACATGTTAGACACCGCATAGCTCGACACCGAGATTCCCTAACTTAAATCGTAATTAATATCATACAACTACAAGCTAATTTTGATTAGTTCGTTTAAAGACAAGAACGTGAAAGAACCAATAAAAATTTACTATCTTCCCCGATATCCCGCCAATTTTTGACTAATAAAATGTTATAAATTAAATAAATACAACATTCCAGGACATTTACACACACCTTTCTAAGGCCTCAAGCTAAGCAGTGCTTATGTTATGGAAATCAGATAACTGGTATATATTATAAATAATATCTACTACTTTTTTGTAAATATATACTTAGAATAGATAATTACACCCAGACTTTCACTCATACAGATTTGAAACATGTTTATCACACAAATGTCTGTCTCGGGTGGGAATCAATCCCCGACCTGCGACGTGAAAAGCAAGTATCTTACCGACCACACCATCGGCCCGTTAATAAAATACTAGCTTCCGCCTGCGGCTTTGCTCGCATATTCTCCATTGCACCCAATCTAGTGTGAGTATTGAAAAATCGTTTCCTAATGCACACCTAGGTCTCAAACCTTCGTTCCAAATTGGAGTCGGTTATTATGCTGAGTCAGTTTCTCCTTTTATCTATTTAAAAAAGAGAAGATTGAAATAAAGTGGTGTCTAGTATCTTTTCGTTGTAGAATAAGTACCTAACTCTTAAGAATTATTTTAGTACTAACACATTAAAACATCGTAAAAAACAACTGAAGTATACCCTGAAGGCAGTGAAGGCTCGCTTACAAGAGTAACAATTTTATTGGTTCAATATTACAGAGAGTCACATAACTTTATGTCCAATAAAATCGAACAAGCGACATTACAACATCTTGTTTATTTCACTTTGGATTTTACAACGTTGAACAATAGGTGGCGTAAAACTGTATTTATATGAAATGAATGTGGAAGACCATTTTTTTTAATACTTCCTTTTTTATTTTTGGGGACTGAGTCACCTTTGTCCATGAGAGTACACCTATTATCTGGTCCCCGGGTGGTGCAAATCAGGTGACAATCACTGGTGGTAGGCTTCGGCCGTGGTTAGTGACTACCCAACCAACCAAGCCACACCGCCTAGCGGCCTTGCCGTGTTCCGGTGCGATATCTGGTGTTACAATTCAGGAGGGTGCGTCGAAATTGTTGCCCCATTATGTTTCTAACCATATGGAACCTAATTCGAATGCCACCTTCTCACCGAATATCATTCGCAATCACGAGTGAATCGGTATAGTCGACAGGCGCGTCCCGTCCTAGACGACACCAGGCAAGTAGTCAAGCGCAAGCCAATCTCAGAATAGAATAAAAAAAATCTAATATTATTATATCGGCATATAAATAAATCGGCGCACTTGTTGTATTGTTTAAATACATAGTAAAAAACGCGACCATCAAACCGTGGTTTTCATATAAACTCTAAATGGAGACGGATACGGAGACGGAGACGGAGACGGAGACGGAGACGGAGACGGAGACGGAGACGGAGACGGAGACGGAGACGGAGACGGAGACGGAGACGGAGACGGAGACGGAGACGGAGACGGAGACGGAGACGGAGACGGAGACGGAGACGGAGACGGAGACGGAGACGGAGACGGAGACGGAGACGGAGACGGAGACGGAGACGGAGACGGAGACGGAGACGGAGACGGAGACGGAGACGGAGACGGAGACGGAGACGGAGACGGAGACGGAGACGGAAAAAGAAATGTACTAATTTCACCTCTTTATCATTAACCTTCAGTTATTAGTAAGTACTCGTGCTACTACCAATATGAACATTTTTACAACGTTGCTTGGTATTAACTGTCGATGTGAGCATTACATAGATTTATCGTGGGTCGATCGTAAACCCTTAAGCTTAAGGGCAAGCTAGCGCAAAGTATCGTAATTTATTTGTTGATCGCCTATCAATTTATTATGTAACAGCAATATTGGTATATTACAAACAAAATCGTAAATAATTACGAGTGAATGGGTATATTAGGCGGGCGCGTCTCATCGTAGAATACATCATTGCTTAACACCAGGCGAGTTGTAGTCGAGCGCAAGCCTATTGCAGCGTAAAAAAAATATTTATAAATATTTTATAACAGATTTTATCGCGGTTTATTCTATTTTTTTTTTATTTCAATGTGTGATATTCGCGTAAATATAGAAAAATACTATAATGACCCCTTTTAAAGAACTGAATTTTTGTGATTTAGACAAGAAGATCAATGAGCACGACAGTGTCCGTGTCAAGTTGGAAAAACAAAAGAAAAGATACAAATAAAAAAAATTGGTTGCCTGTAAAGTCGGTATACGGGCGAAAGTTTTACGTGACAACGACTTTGAGTGGTAAAATAATTTTAATGTGAATATTCATTCGTATAGTAGGAAGAAGGATGAAATAATAGTAACAATTTAAAACATTTATTTATACAAAGAATTATATTTAAAACATTAATTTATACAAAGAATCTCGCTCTTAGGCGGGCTAACTGTGCTCGAGTGGAAGGGACGCGTGCCTTTCACTTTTTATGTCTGTCTCTCTCGCTCTTAGGCGGGCTAACCATGCCCGAGTGGAAGGGACGCGTGCCTCTCACTCGCTCTCATTGTGAGCGCATAACGTGAGCGGAGCGTAACGCAGTTTCTTGAAGTGTCACCCGGCAAACCAATTTGTAAGACGTTGTCACGTCAAAAATACTTTTAATTTGAATTATTGGACCATTACGGAACCTCTTTAGAACCAAAAAATATTTTAGTATACTTAAATGTTAAATAAAATTTATTATCAGCCGACGCATACTGTTTTAGCTAATAATCTACTAAATAAAATTCTCGTGTCACAGTTTTCGTTGCCATACTCCTCCGAAACAGCTTGACCGATTCTTATGAAATTTTTTATGCATATTCAGTAGGTCTGAGAATCGGCCAACATCTATTTTTCATCCCCCTAAGTGAACATTTTTTTTTTAATAAATACGCGGTACGTAGTTCGCTGGGGCAGCTAGTTATACATATAACTCCAGCTTTCGACTAAAAATAACAGCAAACTTGTACACAGATGTACACAGACACCGTTAGACATTTTGTCGGAGGTTGAAATGTATGACGCAGTTGTACCCGGGCAAAAATAAAAAAATAAACATCCGAATTTATAACCTCTCCATTTTTGAAGTCTGCTAAAAAGAGGTCATTATTCTCCCTTCTCTAGAAGTATTTACCGACTTTACAGGTACAATGAACTACTTTCTTATTTGTTTACTAAAGTAAAAGTTTTTTTTTATAAATAGTTGTTTACTGTTTTTAGAATTGCTAAACTTTGTAGTTTTTTCCCACGACGCATTTTGCTATCACTTAATATAATATATCAAAGATAAAAATTATTCTTATCTAAAATACTAAGTACATGACTTGGCTTTATGTCAAGAAAAAACTCATTTTACTGTTATTTCTACTCAACAAGTGGTAAGCATGGTTTAAAAATACTACAAATTATGTTAATGGTGTGTAGGAAGCCAAGTCATTGTATTTAGTTATTCTTATTTACTGTACACAAAACACTTACATAAACAATTACAAACAGCATATGTACACTGACGAGTTTAATTCAAATGTGAAATAAAAATAATAATAATGTCCTATTTATATTATAAAATCACATTTTTTTGCGATGGACTTTGCAATTGATGTACATTTTATATTGTTGAAGGTATTAAGTTTCTTTTTAATAGTTTCTAGTTTGAGGATGTCGTAAAACATTCAACTAATTTCTTTCTATAAAACATCTACTTAATGGTATCACCTTAATAATTCGTTGGTCTAATAGCCAGCGCTAAGTAAATTGTCCTATTAGCGCTCAAGTACATTAATCTTTTACGTTTATGGACCCTATTGTCTGTAAGTGAGGGCACTTTACACTCTAGTTTATATTTTAAATGTTAGCTTAGTGCGTATTACTTCAGAAATCAAAACATTACTTAAATTTAGTTTTAGCTGTTTGCACTGGACTGCTGTATTTTATAGGGCTGGTTTGTGGCTAGCCATTTGACTCTAACTTGGCTATTATAAAATAATACAATGAAACTCTTATTAATACATGTACATACCATGGATTGCAAATGAAAATGAAGTTTTGACATAAACACAGTGTTGCCGCATGGCACAAAGTGTTTGCTTCATAAATTCCAACCCCCGTATTCATAAACGTCTTATAAACTTATTACACCTAAAATAGGTTTATAATTCGGTTGTCTTTGTCTGTCATCTTGACATTTACACTAGTAAGATAGAGACAAAGTCCATTTTCACTAATGAGTCTTATAAGATTTTCATGAATAAGACCGTTCAAACGTTTCAAAATCTTTTTAGACTTCATGTTCACGGGTGGAAAAAAATTAGAATAAAAAAAATTGTAAAATCTAAAACAAACCGCGATAGAATCCGTTAAAAAGTAGTTTTATTTCAATGAGTGATATTCGCGTAAATCTAAAACAATACGTAAAACCCTTTTGTGTTTAATAATTATTATACTGTTGCTAGTTACAACAATGACTTTAAAAAAAGTATCTGATAACTAAGTAGGTACTCTGTGGACGAAAGTATTTGTGCACTGACATTTCGAAATTCAGACAGTTTATCAATCAATACACATATAGAAAATTCACTATTATACTACACCGTGTAGATCATTCTGAATAAATAATTTTATAAAAAAAATAAAACCTAAAAATGTTCCTATGGGACCATAGGAAGTCTTTAAAATGTCGGGATATAAAAATCTAAATAAAACGCTATAAAATCCGTTACAAAGTAATTTTATTTCAATGTGTGATATTCGCATAAATCTAAGAAAATACTATTCGTACTAAATCTATCATTTCAGCTGAAACTTTGTCCTGTGGGTGGTCATTAACCACGGATGAAGCCTATCACCAGTTTAGTACCACCTGATTTGCACCAGGGGACCATATGTAGGTGAGGTTAGGTTTAGTTTGAAGATGCACATTGCACACTCACGGTCGAAGGTTACTCAGGCCTCTAAAATAAACAAAAATGAACAAAGGCAAGTACGAAGTGTAAATAACTCAAAAGAATCTAAAGTAATAGGCCAGCAGGTTCCTCGTAGCGCCATAATAACATATTTTCTTGTCGAGCTACAGAATTTATGACATAATACATTGTATTCCCATGTTACACAAAAATCAAATCTGGACCCTCTAGACTTAATGTAAGGTTGAAAGTCCAATGCAATATTAGATGCTATTGATCTGAGACCTTAGCAACGGGGTTCAGATGGGAGTAGATAGTTGATGTTGAAGTGGTTTAATCTAAGTGAAGTGTACTAGTATTTAGTACTTAGATCAAATTGACATTTTTGTAAGTGCTAAAAGATTATTCTAAAATTGAGTTGCGCTCGACCAGCTGGATATCTTGATTCTCAAACTTAATTAAGATTTAGTATTGCGTTCGACAGCTTAAAGTATCTTTAAACGCAAGCACACGAAAAAATAGTTCGACCACTTAATCGAATTCTTAGAGATTACAATTACTTCTTACACCTTTTTTAGTGTCCGATATTGCTGAGCACGGGTCTTCTCTCAACTATCTTACGAGTTGACAAAGTTAAGCCTTGAACCACACACGCTGGCCAAGTGCGAGTTGGTGGATTGCACATGTCTTCGAATGATTAGGTCTTAGAAATGGCAATTTCCTCACTATGTTTTTCTTTACCGATATTGAGCAGCGGCGATGAAACAATTCACACAAACATAATATGTCGGCACGATCGGAGATTGATTCGATTTTATATTATTTCAAAAGCCTCGACCGCTGCGCACTCGCTGCTTATAGGTCCGCGGAACTACAATATTATAGGTAAAATTTGTGATCGGAGAGATAATAACATTTTTTTTTTTTTAACTACACTATTTTGTACATGTAAACGTGTTAAATTCCTTTGAAGAAGACGGGCACTGTTGCTCCTTCATACAAGTTATTTTGTAGCCTAACTAGAAGCACAGAACCTCAATCCTTATCCTATTGTAGTCCTAAGTTCTACTACTGTACTGTTCTACACGTTAAACAATATATCTCTGGTCTACAAACTGTTTATGAAAAAAAAAATATTTATTTCAACTTTTTAAATACCCGTGTCGCATAATACGCGACCAATGTGTTTGGTCCCCCAGGACATAAATGCAACACGATTTTTTGTCTCGTTTTCATCCACTGCACTATTAATTGTAAGTACCTATATATAGTATTATCGATTCCTATATTTTATCAATTCGATAAATATTGGGGTGAAGCGGCGGGTTGGTTGTTGTTGCCAGGGTAGTTGAACTTAATAAAAATACAAATTTATGTATCTTAGTTTTTTTCTTATTTCTATTTAGATATAACAAAATTAAATTAAATTCTAACTTAAAACCTAGATAGCATCACAGATTGAATCTGTGTTATCATGAGATTGGAATCGAGAGTCAACAATAGGTACCTAAGCCTTGATTACTGATTCTCTCTGAACTTGAATACTGATTAACTCGAGATAATGAGTGTCTTACGGTGAGAAAGGCTCATTTAGGCCCTAAACAGCCTCCTTGCTCTGCAGAGTTCGGGCCAGTCCAACAGTATATTGCGAATGATTGCTATGAGGTATGACCCTCCTATATTGAACCGTGCGTAGATTCATGTCTACCGCACAATTGCTTTCGATATAATATTCTTTTAAATCTTCATTAATTTATTTACTAATATAGTCTTGAGCATATTGTTACTAACACGATGTGAATCCTTGTGTTTGAATTAAATCTATTTTATTTTATTTTTGTTTTAGGTAATCTATAATATTAAAATATTGTGACAATGTATATATTTTAATTATCGTTAGTACAATTTACTATGATAAAAAAAATCTTCAAAAATGTTTGGTATGATAAAAAGTGCGGTTGAATAATTTAACACATTATATACATAGCATCGTGCAGCTATCATCACACCTGTACTACCCGGAAGTTTAGGCAGAGGTAAATATCACCCACTTTACCCCGTTAGGTCCCTTATGTAATAGGTAGCGAGTCTATTGACGTTCATCGGGTACAATTCCAAACTTCGAGTCGCAACTATACTTCTCCAAGTATCTAGGTATATTAAAAAGTTCGTGTTCGATGCCTAGGTCAAGCAAAAAGGATAAAGATAAAATAATAGCTTAATATCGACGTAATGAACAGTTATTCCCAAGTTGCCCAAGTAACTTAAGTTGAGTATCATTGACTGTTCTCACGTCAATTTCCTGAAGATTTTATTAAAATTGCCTTCTTTACTTAATAACTTGCGTCCAACTTATGTTGAAGTTAAGTTTATATTACTTTGTAAGCTTTATAACTTTTATCCAATGATGGAGTACTCTGAACTGGCTGAAGGAGCTATTTTTAAGTTGTTGTGATATAAATTTACTGGGTATAATTAGTTTATAAGTTATTTGTTGTGCACTTCTACCCATTCCACATGTTTTCTCTACTTAGGGTTTGCTGGTAGAAAAGTCATATTTGAAATAAGCTGTGTACATTGTTGTTAGCTATTTATAAATGGTAAGTAAGTGTTTGTGTAAGAATAAATTTAATGAAGTTTGTAAATATATATTACTTTTTTACAGTTAAGTTGGATTTAGTTTTAATACAGTTATTTAGCACTTGTAGCTAGCTTAATCCTTAATAATGCTATTCCTTTCCCTCGTGCACTTCCGCGACATATCGCTGTCTCATCCGCGCGAAAAACGCGCTTGAGTTTGAAGATTCAATATGGATGGACTGATACCTATAGTGTGCTTGTCCTCTCAAGAAAAGTGTTTAATTATTAATAATATTGCGGCCACATTTAAATGACTATAAAGTAAATTTAAATTAAATTTTTATTTATATGATTTTTAAATATAATTTAATTAAATTTAAATTTGTATGTATTTGTGTGTGAAGAAGATGGTATTGGTGACGTTCTTCAGAGCCCAAGGAAGCGCCGACAGCAGAGTCTACAAGTAAGTACAGTAGGCTAATTCACGTAAATAAATAAGTTGTTGCAGTTAAGTTTCGATCAAAACAGCCTATTTCGTATTCCCGTAAGTTTGACAACCGCTGTCAGATACGCTAGCGTCATGTTCGCGTCACGCGAGCGCTTTAGATTAGATATTATTATGACAGCTAAACAACTACAAGAATACCATTTTGCACTAAGACGTCAACTTAATTGCAACTGCACCGCAACATCAAGAAATTACGTGCATTAGGGCCTGATTCCCAAATTGTCGTGAGCTGTATGTTGAGAACCAGTACCTTCCCAACTATAGTTATATTTGTTACTAGTAGATATTTTATTGAATACATATAAATAAATAAATATTCTGAGACATCAACACACACAGTCATCTGGTCCCAAGCTAAACTTAATTGCAACTGCACCGCAACTTGATCGGCTCGTCAAGAAATTACGTAAATTAGGGCAAGGTTTCCTTCCAGAAAACAACAGCCATCTTTCTTTTCCACAACTTCTTTGCAGTTGTAATCCTCCTAATTTTAACTGGTAACAAGGTGCATTCATTTTTTTATTACAGTCCACTTAAATCCATGCTGGCGAGGTCATTTAGCGCCAGCCCAACATATTATAGTATGTAGCTATAGGTTTAAATATTATAAAAATATCTGCTTTTATACGAAATATGAGATACAATTTAGCTTTCTAATAACCGCTGTGAGTGACAAAATTTTGAACTTGACAAACGTGATAAAATAATACGAGTATTTAGTAGGAAATTTCAGTTTTCTTTACCCCTGTATTTTATCGGGGGTTAAAATAAATATAAACAGTTATAGGGACTACTGATAGAATTGAAAACTGTGAACTCACAAGATTTCACCCATGAAATAAGCGTCTAACGCATGCAGCACACAGCTGCTATTTATTCGCCAGTCGCACGTCGGTGACCATATGATTTTCCCTTACCAAAAAGTGCGGTGGCGCAACGGTACGGGCATCGTCTTAGAAATATAAGGTCGCAAATTCGAATCCCAGTCATGCCCACACATCTTTGTGTGAAATTTTTCTTTTTCGCTGCTCAATATCGGCGAAGAAAAACATCGTGTGTAAACCGGCATGTCTAAGAACTAATCATTCGAGGACATGTGACATCCCACCCCGCCTACCCGCACCTGGCCACCGTGTGTGGATTAAGGCCTAAAGTTTCTCATCTCGTAAGATAGTTGAGAGATGACCCGTGTCTAGCAGTGGGACACTAAAAGGGTTGACGTGTCTTGAACAAAGTGCTCAACGCGGCTAACGACGTCTTCACTTCCAAAAATTTTCTGTATTTTTTCTGTAGTAATCACTGATCCTGCATCATGGAAAGGAACAACTTTGTAGTTATTTTTCTAAGTCCAGCATTTATAAGACTTCTGTAGACTGACCTCGTTCAATTTTAAAGTTACTTGTGAATTAGGATGCAGTTTTTCTTAGCGCTCTTTTGATTAGTTTCAGTGCAGAAACCCTAGATTTACTCTCAAAGGCACTTTGTACAATCTCTTTCATTAATATACGGCTTCATTTTTAATGGGAAAATTCTATCTGTGGTAAAATGTGGTCATCCAATTTATTGCTGTAATACCTATTGTTAGACTACTAGTATATTCTTTTAATCACGTATGTACTTAGTTCATTTATTCGATTTGTACTAGTGACAAGTATCTGTCAACTGTCATAGATACGTCAACAGTGTAGTATTTTTAGTCGGTTCACATTGACAGATAGATTTTAAAAGAGTGATCGACTGTATGAATATTGCAACTGACATCTGTCATTGCATTTAAATTTGACTTTAGTGCTCTCTTGTAATTTAACCGCCGAACAGAACGGATGTATATTTTGTTAGAGGATTATATCACGAAATATCTGCTGAATCGTCGTTTTATTTGTTAGTTGAAGTAGAGTTCCAACACTATACATTGTGCAACCACATTTTGATGGGCCTGTGGCGTAATCGGTAAGATACTTGCTTTTCACGCCGCAGGGCGTGGTTTGATTCCCACCCGAGACAGACATTTGTGTGTGTTTGTCTTGAGTCTTGGTGTAATTTTATCTATAATTATGTATGTATTTACAAAAGAAAAGTATTGTTTAGGATATTACAAGCTATCTGGTTTTCATAGTACAAGCTCTGTTTAGTTTGGGATCAGATGACCGTATGTTAATGTCCCACTATATAAAAAAAATTACTTTAAGTAAGCTTATGAGTAGGTGTACTTTTTAATGAACTTCTGAAGAAGAAGGAGGGGGTTCCATGTTCGGTTCCATGCTCCATTTGTATGTCTTTTTAAAGTACATCAGTGGCGAAGGGTGGAAGTCTGTAAAAGGGATATGGGGGAGGGTTTTGCCTAGCAGAAGGACATTATGACAAATGTTTAGGTACCGTGTTTTTAAATTACTCTGTCAATTGTTGACAGGGATTTTTTATGACAAATGATTTGATCTGATGATATACATGATACTCCTCATAGAAATACAGTAGAACCGTCGCGATAATGAATTGCTTTGTTTTTACGTGTGATTGATGGATAACCTATAATAAAGGGGAAGAGAAAGAAGTTGGAGGATCCCTCTTTTCCATGTTTTTTTTTAATTTTTTTACTAAGTGACTTCTTTCCACAACTTCAGTCACATTAACTAAAAAAAAAAAATATAATATTAATAAATTCCAGGTAATAAAGGCTAATATCACCCTAAACTGTGCAGCAGGTTTTATTTAGGTTATAGAGGTTACTAGCTTTCCGACAGCGGCTTCGCCCGCGTGTATGTCGGTTATCGCGCCAAAACATTACCTTCTTTTTGCGCAGTCAGATAAAAACTATCCTATATCCTTTCTCGGGTCTCAAACCATCTCCATACCCAATTTCATCCAAATCGGTTCAGTAGTTTAAGCGGGAAAGTGTAACAGACAGACAGAGTTACTTTCGCATTTATAACAGTAGGGATTAACTAAAATTAACCTCGAAACCTTTCTATTTATATGTGTTATGACAATAAAATGGAACGGAAAATATGGAATGACGTTTTTTTTCATAAGAACCTGAACGCACTAGCAGCTAACCGAAATGCGTCCAGCCGCATGCAGTGTACCACAAGAGTGCGTTGAGATTATGCGGTTTAAAAAAAAATTGATCCGCGATTTTTGATCTAATTACGTACTACATACTTAATGACTACATTCTTAATGTTGTACCTGTGTAGGTATAACTGTTTAATAAATTTTAAAGTTATACAAGCCCATAATGGTCTAGAGGTATTTTAATATTTATTGCTTACTTAACCAAACCCTTAACTAATAGTATCATAGATTTTATTAATCCTCAATCAAGATTAAATAATTGCTTTAGTTTTCTAAATAATTAGAATAGAATTCGTTAGATTTATTATAAGTTAGACAAGTGATTAGTTTTCTAAATTCGGCTTCAAATCGTGACTTTTAAAAGTTTATTTAACTTGTAAGGGTCAAAACCAAGCACTTAGAATAATTGGTGGATTTAGTAAAAGTACCTCGATTCATAAGATGGAGGCAGAACTTTTTATACTACCATTGCATCTTAGAAGATCATATCTTGCTTATAAATATTGCCTAAAAAGCTTATCGTGGTCAAATAACATCTCAATACAGCAGGTGGAGAATTTGTCCAAATAGAGAAATATTTCCTATTGGCTTTAAAAAAAAAGTCTTCTACGTATTACTGTTTATGAAAAATATAAAACACTAGATATTCTAGTAACGAATCATTTAGAAATGTACTCCTGAGATGTATGAGTTAATTATATAAACTTAGAAAATATTATTATTCTGGATCTAAAATGAAAAGCTAAAAGATGCACTAAAGATTGGTTACTATATCCACATGCGAGCCCACGACTGACCTAGGTGATAAATTAGTAGCCATAATAATAATAATAATAATAAACATTTATTTGCCAAATAAAAGGGAACAATTAAACATTTTGTTAAGGTTAAATTAAGACAAAATTACATTTTGTTATTACCTACTATTCGAAAATGTTTTGCTAGCGAGCTTCACACTAGGTCGAGCCTGTCTCGTGAAGCTCCGGAGTGGTTTACCAAAATACACAATTTCTAGATCATTAGCACAAAATGTAAATAAACATAATGTATTAATTAATTTTAAGTGTTAGAATAATAATTTAATTTAATAATAAAATAATTAATAACATGCGTGTGTTAGGGCGTATGCGTGTGCGTGTGCGCTCGCGCGTTTGTGCGTAATCAGTGGTATAATAACATCAACATATTAGTTTAGATTAAATACCAAATAATTTTAAGTTATTACAGAAAAGATAATTTCGACTATGCAATGCAAAGAGGTAAGTTTTCTACTTCAAGTTATTAATTCGTAATTAGAAAACACAAAATTAACTTTGATTCTAATTAAGTTATTAAATAAATAAGTATAAGCTCAACAATCAAATCAAAGTATTTAACTTTAACTTGCAAATAACATTTTTAATACCTGCTTTTTTAATTAACCTCCGACAGAAAACAGGGTTGACGCGTGTATCTGTGTACAAGTATATTGCTAGTACGTACCGTCTAAAGGGATTGACTGATTCTAATGCGGTTTTTTATATTCTTTATATGATTGTTTCAAGATGGTTCTTGATTAACAAAAGGCATCGATGGTTATTCAATTTTTAATTTAGAGCTTATAATTGCTTCGTTACCGACAAAACTAAAAACATCAGAATTCAAAACACAGTGAGCTCCGCTTGTGCGTTAATAGGATCTTTAATAGGAATATCAGCATTAATTAGAAGCGCTATGCTGCTCGATCTACGTCGAGGTAATCAAGTGCACGTCGACACTACAGATGTTATTGTCTGTTGGAGATGATGGATTGGGTGTACTTGGTAATTGAGTACCTTGGGGTATTTTATTTCGAAAATCTTGGAAATGTGTTGTTTATTTTGATGGTCAGTATGCTGGCGCTTCTTAATACATCAAATCTTAATTTTTTTTTACCTAATCATACTAAATTGTAATTCATATTAGAACTTTACTTATGCTCTGTTGTGAACATTGTAAGCTGATAGATATTTCAATTTGTACGCCTTAAAAGGCAAAACATGTCGACCTCTTTTTTAATTTTACAAATTGTATGCCTGACCAGGATGTAAACGCATGTTTATGACAAATAAATTATCTTTATCTTTATCTTTATCTTGTCATTTAATACTGACGCCCCGTCATTCGTGCCACCTGATGTCATGCTGGTGGTGTGTAATCAAACATTTGTGTGATGAACATATTTTTTTGTCTTGTGTCTGGGTGTAATTATCTTTATATAAGTAGGTATGTATTTACAAAAGAAAAGTATTATATGTAGTATATATTACCAGTTATCTAGTTTCCATACTACAAGCTCTAATGTCCCACTATATTATTATTATTAATGTAAACGAACGAACGCCGAACATTACGGTGGCCTTCTTATAGCCCGGGAGCCAGACGTATATTTTATCAGTCATTACATCTCAAGCAATTACTTGTGAAATGCTAAAGATAGTAAGTAGTATTACAGCATGGTAAACGTCAGCTGCCACTCCGTGGGTGGGTGCGGCAGCGGCAGCCTCTCAAACACTTAAAAAAAATTTAGTCATTTCCTCCCGACTGAAAATTTGTTAATTGATTGTTAACGCAATTATTTGAAGATTAAAAAATATCATCTGGTCGTACCGTGGTGGATTATAGGTACGTTAACTGATCACACGAACATGCAAAAAAAATATTTTTCATTGATTTCCTGTCATTTGAAAATGTGTCAGGTGATAGTTTAAATGCCATTTTGAATAAATAAATAAAGACGTCAGCTGGCTCTATGTTGGTGGAAAGTTCGTCAGCTGATGCAGTGAAAGGTAGAGCATGGGAGCCAGGTGCGAGTTGAATTTTCATAATGTATGTACAATAATGTATTCATAACTTATTTATCTATTATATTATATTATATTAGATACCCGACTAAATAATAAATTTAGTCTAAATTAAATTAAGGAATTATTTATTTCAGGCATGAACCCATATAAAAATATGAATTTAACAGTATAAAATAACAATTATGACATTTAAAAAAATGTATAAAATAACAATTACAAAACAAAAAATTTAGAAAATTATGCAACAATTAAAATTACTTAATTCATTACTGAGCAGCGGTGGCGCAGCAGTACGAGCCTCGCCTTAAAAAAATAAGGTCGCGGGCTGGAATCCTAGTCGTGCCCACACATCTTTGTGTGAATTGTTTCATCTCCACTGCTCAATATCGGTAAAGGAAAACATCGTGAGGAAACCGGCATGTCTAAGAACTAATCATTCAAGGACATGTGATATCCACCAACCCGCACTTGGCCAGCGTGTGTGGATTAAGGCCTAAACTTTCTCAAACGTCAAGAACGTTTGAGAAAGTTTAGGCCTTAATCCACACAGAGAGAGAGTTTTAGCGAGACTAACGAACAGCAATTGATTTTTATATACATAGATATGGCCAGTGTAGAACGTCCGACAGTAGGCATTAAAAAGAACGACTTTTATTTGATGTTTACATTCAGCGAAGCGTCGTGCAATCACATTACATTTGCTGCTAACGTCCTTCTTTGTTTTTCTAGATCATCATTATCCCTCCAGTTAGTCTGTGATGATAACTGAACTTCAAAATATTCATACAATTTAGCTAAAATCTTTCACAGTTCCATGTCGACAGCGGGCAGCACTTAACGAGTTCCATAAATTTTACCAAAACTTTTTTAACGGAACTCCGGAGCAAAAACGCGGAACCACACATTATCATTCAAAAATAGACTTTACGCAATCCACATAAGGTAGGTTTTTAATAAATACTCTCGCTTTCAAGGGTTTTCTGAATGGGGCTTCAGGGAGTTGGCCATACGACCATTGCAATGTTCTACAGTGAGAGATAAAATGGATATGTGGAGATGAAAGACGTGAATTTTCATGAAAAATGCGGTTTAAAACCTACTAACGAAGTCGTATTGTCTAGATTTTAATTACAACTGTCAATAGGGATGAAAAAAGTTATGAAAAATCGTATTTTAATTAGTCCGACAGTAAGATTATGATAAAATGTTAGACACATATTTTTTTTATTTCTCATTGAAATGAAACAATATTGAGATATATCGCTTTAAAGTTATGGAGCGCTATGTCATACAGAGGTATAAAACTTAACTAAGCGTGACGTGCGGTAGCCCAGCGGTAATGACCTCACCTTTGAAATATAAGGCCGCGGTTTCGATCCTCGGTCGTGCCCACACATCTTTGTGTGAATCGTTTCATCTCCGCACCGCTCAGTATCGGTGAAAAAAAACATCGTGAGAAATCAAGAAGCATCCATAAGAACTGATCATTCGAGGACATAATAATATGTAACATCCACCTACTCGCACTTGATCAATGTGTGTGGATTAAGATCTAAACTCACTCAACTCGTAAGATAATTAAGAGAAGTGGGACACTAAAATCAAATATTAAAAAAAAAGATTTATTATAGAATTATTGTATTAATTGTATTTCTCTTTTCAAGCTCATTCGTTTGGTACCCATATTGTTATAAAAACGGTAAATCGCCATTTTGTACCGTCCGCCATAGTGGATTCAAAATGGCGGCATTTGTAAAATCTTGTATTGTCATCAAAACTAAACGTGTATGCAAAATTTCAGCTCTATAGCTTTTGTGGAAGTGGGTGATATATTGATTGCAGGAGTCCAGGACGTACATACCTACACGAGGATTTATATATAAAAGTTAAAAAAGTTTCTCTACCTCGGGACCAAACGTCAGATGTCGACGGACATTGGCTGACTTACTAACAACCAGGAATACAGCCAAAAGTCCATATACATATTTTTCTCTCCATATATTTTGAGGCGAAGGTTACCCTGTCGGGTAACCATAGAACAAATAAAACTGTACGCGCTTACACTAGCGTAAAGCCAGAGGGTTCTTTAGCAAGTGACCAAGCGTCAGATGTTGACAGGCACTGGCTGCCTTACTCACAACCAGGACCACAGCCAAAAGTTCATATACATATTTTGCACTGCATATAATTAGAGGCGAAGACCACTCCGTTGACGACCTCGGTAGTCGAGCGGTGTAAGCCATCCGATTGGGCTATACTGTGCCCGGGAGGTCGCGGGTTCGATTCCCGCCCCGGACAATATTTGGGTAAAAACAAAAAAAAAATCGGTGTCTAATTGGTTAAAAGCTGTAGGTCCCGGTTGTCATTTAACACATCTACGATAATCGTTACATGTAGTCAGAGTCCAATATAATCTGACACCTGGTCTAACCATCTCGGCTACTGGTTCCTACGGGTTTCGAGGCCTGATGGTAGTCGCTCGTATAATTCTGGTAGCTATCAGGTTAGACTGGGAGCCAACTCCAATAGAAATGGAAAAAAAGGCAAAGGGAATGATGATATATTTTGAGGCGAAGGTTACCCCAGTTGGGTAACCGTAGAGCGAATAAAACTGTACCCAACATTCCTAATAAGCTACAAATTGTAATGAATTTAGCATTCTATTTCAAACGAATGTTCATTTATTACCAAATCAACACAACATATGAACGTAATTTGCAAGTCCCTGTAAGGGTTGTCATAATGATTCACGAACCGCTCGTATTCACTTTTATTAGCCCTTTAATATTCTCCAGTACCTTAATAATAGGTGCTTTTGAGTAAGTATTCTGAAGTTCCATTAAACGACCTTATTCTCCAACTGTTAACCAACTGTTTTAATACTAAAATGCTCAATTTTATGAATGAAAACCTAAATTTAACTAGAAACATAGATTGATTGATTGTTGATTTGAGCCGAACCCTTTCTCAGAACTAGTAGAGTGATTAAGGCTGATAACCTCTATTTAGATTTATTTAAGGCTTACATATAATTTGGGAGGGAATACAAAAAAAGGAATTTTTAACAAACTTGGTATCGTATTTCACTCTTGGTTAACTTGGCCTGAAAGGCGTCATCGTCATCATTGATGAACAATGTCTTTTTTGGCGTATAAAATATCTTGTTTGCTTCAAGCTGTCAATGTTTTGAATTTTCTAACTGGGAGAGATTTGGGACTTTCTAATTCCACCTCCTTGGTTCCTCGGATTATTTTATCAAACTTCTACCAGCTTCTTTTCGCAAACCGTTACTCCACTACGATCGAAGGCACTTCACACTCACTTTTTCACTAGAATGGTATAGGTACCTAAGCTTTTAAAATTGACAGCTCTGGTTTTGTCTTAAACAGAAAAATTGGGTGTAAAGATAGTTTGAGACCCTGGAAACGACATAAGACAGTTTTTATCCGACTGCACAGAAACAGGTTAATGATTTAGTGCGATAACCGACTTACGTGCGGGTGGAGTTGCTAACGGAAAGCTAGTAAGAAAAAGGTTTTACTACATAAATACTCGTATAACACTCTTGTCGAAGCTGAGACAGGTATCCAGTTACGAAATATAACGAGTGCCGTCCAAGTGGCGAATTCAATCAGCTTGATAAAAAAACGACAAAGCGAGAAAGGCCTTTGAGGCGTATAATTCAATTTGAAAATAGAAGACCGAGAAGAAAGTTTTATGATACGTAGTAAGCGCTTATACGCACTATACATTTAGCCGGATGCAAAGAGCTTGTGCTGATTGAGTAATTCATTTTGATCTATACATCATTCGTTTGGCAGTGCTCGTGAAACGAAAAAGCTGTAATCTTAGTACAAGTTATCAATACGAAAAAAAATTTCGAATACTAACAGTAACATGTAAAGATAATAAGTTAAAATGCACATAAATCTCCAAACTATTTTACCTATTCTGTTGCCAATACATCTTATTCTATTTCTAGCAATTCTGTTGTCTTCTTAACTAGTGTTGAGAACAAAAGAAACGAATTTGAAAATGCATTTTGACAAGTTCAAGTTAGTATTCGAAAATTTTTTTCGTAATGTTGATATCGTACTAAGGGTACTGATTCGTAGCAACTACTACATACGTTCGCCTTAATTAGTTCGGTTAAAGCAAAAACTAAACACAACACGACGTCTTTATCGCTCATTTTTAGCTGAACTAAAATTTAAGCCGAGCGTGTTGTGATTCCCGACCATTCAACTAAATATATTCGGTTTTACGCTCCCGGTTTTGTCGATAACTGCCGACCGGCTGATGCTGCCCACCTAGTGAAACTGAAAGCCGGACAGCCTTTTTTTAACATTCATCATATTCTATTTTACCGCCATTCTGTGCCGAATAGTTCCGGCTCGGTTATGTGTGTAATAATTTTACCTACTACTTTAAGTTACTTACAACCTACCACAAGGTAAGAGAAGAGAAGGTAAATTAAACATACTAACCTTCCTAATAAAATTCTCTGTAAATTGATGCTGCATAAAAATCTATTCGGGAATTTTTAAAACTATTGCGAATAAGCATGCAAATTTAAATGATGTAGTGAAAAGATTCAATACCTTTTATAACCAATGATTTCAAACTACTGAATATAAGTTTTTTTAATATTATGAAACCAATTTTTCTGCTTACTGGAATCAATTACAGGATTCTTTGTAAACTAAGTAAACTTCCGAGTCTTCATCGTCCATCTGTACCTACCTACACAAAACATAACTAACCTAACATACATAAAGTGTATAATGCTCGCCGCAGAGTGGTTTAATCGCGATGCTTGCATTATATTATATTACTAGCTTCCGCCCGCGGCTTTGCCCGCGAAATTGATCTCACTAACCTTCTTTCTCCATACAAACTTTAGAACCCCGTTTCACCCCCTTAAAGGGTGAGTTTTGAAAAATTCTTTCTTTGTGCACCTCTAGACCCTATAAGGAATCTATGTGCCAAATTTGGAGTCTCCAGACCCAGCGGTTTGGGTTCTGCGTTGATATGTCAGTCAGTCAGTTTCTTCTTTTTTTACAGTGCGGTTGTGGTGCGGTTATTTGCACAATGCGTGTGCATTCACTTATGGTGAAGGAAACGATGGGTCAGGCTTTGAGGGCTTTTTCATTTATATGTGTGGGGAAGGAAAAACGTTTCCGTTTCGTTCGTAGAACTATCTATGTAGTTTCTCATTTAAAGTTTCTCATTGAAAATCATCACAAAGGTACTTGTTACGCCATCTACACGAAGACGGTCAAGACACGAACTGTAAGGCGCGCGCCTGCGCCGGCTACGCGACGACGACGTGCGTCATACTTTAAAACGCCATCTATTTATGCAATGCGGAAACATATTTTTTTTATACGTACGTCATGACAACGGTCATTCGGCTACTAGCTACCCTTTGTAATACTTGAATATAGTAATTTCGTTAAAATCAATTCGTTCTTCATTTAAATAAACGTTCTACACAAAACTGAACCTCCTGGAGCAGCCTGACGAGTATCTCACCAAACATATTGGACCTTCGCACCGGATATACGGGAGACCAGAGGCCAGCTGCCGGGAGAAACTTTCATCGGGAAGAGAAACGGGAGGAGTCGGGTAGCCGCCATCAAGGAGTAGCTATCGGTCAGGTCACCTTATCCCACCTATTTCCCAAGTGTTTCAGTTTGTGTTAATATCGTATTATCGTATAATTACAGTGTTCCGTTATTCACTACCTACCGTCATCCGTACCGCGCATCGAGTTCTTGCAACCGGAGGGTGTCTCAAGTGACCTTTGCACGACTGTAAGTACTTTGTCTTTTATAAACCGCCAAAATGAGTGACGATGAATATAAATTAGCACCAAATAATTCTAAATCGGTAGAAACAGCAAAGTCGCCTAGCTTAAAGATTAGTATTAGTGAATTGAAAAAACAACGGGCTGTAATAAAGGGTAGGTTAACGCTTTTTTCTAATTATATCGGTAAATTAAATAAATCTAGTTTAGATTCTGCCTGTAAAACTCAGTTAAAAATGCGAATTGACGCGGCAGCGTCATTTTTTGATGAATATAATAATATCCAACGTAAAATCGAATGTCATGTAAGTGAGAGTGAGTTATTAACTAATTTAGAGTACCGGGAAACATTTGAATCGCAATATTACTCGATTATTGCTGAGGCAAAGTGTTTGTTAAGCGAGAATGATGAACAAACGACATCCACTAGTTCTCAACGCACTATGAGTTGTCCTGTGTCGGTAAAACTACCAGAAATTAAGTTACCAGCTTTTGATGGCTCTTACGACCAATGGTTGGAATTTAGAAACTCGTACGTAACCATGATCCATGAACGACTTGATTTAGATTCCATACAAAAGTTCCATTATTTAAGATCGTCGCTCACAGGCTCTGCGTTACAAGTTATTAGCGCTTTAGAATTTACAGCACCCAATTACGTCCACGCCTGGGAGTTACTTGAAAATCGGTTCCATAATAATCGTTTGCTTGTACAGAACCACGTAAAATCTTTGTTTACTATACCCGCCATCAATAGAGAATCGTCATTGTTAATAAGAAAATTGACAGACACAGTATTAAGAAATTTACGAGCTCTCAAGTCACTCAAGGAACCCACAGACTCTTGGGATACCTTGGTCATATATTTAATAGTTTCCAAACTAGATATGTCCACCGAACGTGAATGGGAAAATTATAAAGGTACTTTAATCGCAGACCATCGTAGAGATACGTTAAAATTAGATGACTTACTTACTTTCTTAAAAAATAGGGCAGATATGTTAGATATGATTAATTCAGGTAAAAATAAATATAGTTCATCTCATTCTCAATCAAAAACTGAGTTTAAACCGTCACACGACCCTAAAAAGCACTCAAATACGCAACATACATATACATACGTTAGTACTAATAAGAAAGGTTCCTCAAATAGTCATAATAAACGTACTGGCTATGCGTGTCCTTTGTGTAGTGGTAATCACTCTTTGTATTCGTGTGCGAATTTCCTTAATTTGTCTATACAAGAAAGACAAAAGTTTGTTGACGATAAGGGTCTTTGTCAAAACTGCATACGTTCTAGTAACCATACATGTAACGATTGTGTATTTGGTCCGTGCAAGTTGTGCCATAATAAACATAATACTTTATTACACGTTGATACAAATCCTATGCGTCATACTAGCTCTCAGCCTCGGACAACAGGTAGTTTTAATAATACGTTGCCCCAATCATCTGTTTTGCATTGCGTTAGCGAAACAGCTGATTCGGATATTACTAACTGTTGTGTCGAAGGTGATGCGTCTATAGCTAGTGCAACTATGTTGCAGTTGCAACCGGTTTTGTTGTCCACCGCTCTTGTCGAAATAATTGACTCGGATAATAACTATCAAACGGCACGAGCTCTTTTGGATAACGGTAGCCAACATTGTTTTATAACTAAACGATTATGTAAACGTCTAAACGTTCCTATTTTACAGTCCACTATACGCGTTTGTGGGGTAGGACAGACGGTATCGCAGTCCAACCACACATGTAAAATTAATATGCGTTCTAAATTACATGATTTTAGTAGTGAGTTACATTGTTTAGTTCTACCAAGTATCACTTCGAAGTTACCTTCGATAAACGTTAGTGATTTTATACGTATACCTAGCGACGTTCAACTCGCCGATCCTACGTTTTATATCCCGTCAGAGATAGACATATTGATAGGCGCGGATATGTTTTGGGAGTTATTAAATGAAAAGAAAATTAGATTGGAATCCGGTCCATACCTACACGATTCGAAACTAGGATGGATTATATCCGGACCCATATCGCGTAAACGTAAACAAACGTTCGCTGCTAAACAAGTTCATTGTAATTTCACTCAAATTGATACAGAGTTACGTAAATTTTGGGAGTTGGAAGAAATACTAAACACTTCTCCCATTTTATCCACTGATGAGCGTTTTTGTGAAACATTGTTTGCGGAAACTACCGTACGTGACAATGTGGGTAGGTTTTCTGTAAGAATACCCTTCAAAGAGTCTCCGAATAATTTAGGTGATTCATTTGATATGGCAAAAAATCGTTTTTTTGCTTTAGAAAGAAAATTAATTCGTTTACCTGATTATAAAAAAATGTATTGTAATTTTATTAGTGAATATGAGCAATTAGGTCACATGACACTATTGTCAGACTTCAATTTTAAATCTGATTTAAATAAGCCTTATTATATTTTGCCCCACCACGGAGTTTATCGGGAAGGCAGCTCCACAACTAAACTTCGTGTAGTTTTCGACGCTAGTGCTCCCACTACCAGCGGTAAATCGTTGAATGACATTCAGCATATAGGTCCCACTTTGCAGAATGACATTTTTTCTATATTACTTCGTTTTAGGCAGTATCAATTTGTCGCCTGCGCAGATATAGAAAAAATGTATAGACAAATTTTAATAGAATCTGATCAGCGTATGTTACAACTCATTTTATGGCGAGCGCAGTGTGACCAGCCCCTTCAAGTCTATCGTTTAAATACAGTGACGTATGGTACCGCTTCTGCACCATACCTTAGTATCCGTTGCTTGAAACAGCTGGCACAGGAATGCGGCGATGACGTCATCGCTCGCGTAATTAATGAAGATTTTTATGTGGACGACCTTATTACTGGTCATGACCAATTTGATACGTTGTTAGATATTTGCAACAAAACGTCTAAAATCTTAGAAAGCGGTTGTTTTCCTCTTAGGAAATGGACATTTAATCAGGACGTAACGCCAGACATAACTAAAGATTTAAATATAGGTGAGCATTGTCAATCGAAAACTTTAGGTATAGGTTGGGCTAATAAGAGCGATGAATTATATTTTTCCACTAAGTTGGAAACGCATAAATCAATAATAACTAAACGTTTAATTATGTCAGTCATAGCACAAATTTACGATCCGTTAGGTCTTTTAGCCCCAGGAGTAATTTCGGCGAAGATTTTGCTACAAAAACTGTGGCTTAGTAAATTAGACTGGGACGACGAAGTACCACATGATATTGCATCTTTATGGCATAATTTTATTAATTCAATACAATGTTTACACGAAATAAATGTTCCTCGCCATGTTATTTGTAAAGAACCTCGTTATATAGAATTACATATATTCACGGACGCTTCGTTAGTTGGATTCGGTAGTTGTGGGTACATACGTTCTTATAGCACCGATGAATCATTACCTACCGTCCACTTATTATGTGCTAAAAGTAAGGTTGCGCCAATCAAAACTATAAGCATACCCAGACTCGAATTATGTGGAGCATTAATTGGTGCAAAGTTGTATAGTAAAATTAAAAACTCTCTTCGAGTGCATTTTCATAAGGTATATTTCTGGACTGACTCCACCATTGTTCAGGGTTGGCTACGCATGTCCCCACATCTATTAAAAACGTTTGTGCAAAATAGGGTCGCCACTATAAACGAAATAACAGGTGATACTATTTGGAGACATGTTAATGGCAAAGAAAATCCTGCCGACCTATTATCTAGAGGTGTTTCTTTTGAATCGTTAAAGAAGGATGGTCATAATTATAATTTATGGTGGCACGGACCTAGTTTTCTTCGGGAACCCCAGTCAAATTGGTCTTGCGATCCCGAAAGCTTGACATCTATTGAATTGCCAGAAATAAAATCCTATAACGTAACTTTAGTTGCCACCAGTTCAAGTGACATAATTGATTTCGAAAGGTTTTCTAATTTTAATCGTTTGCAACGAGTCCTTGCGTATGTCCTGCGCTTTATAAATAACACCCGTGTCTCGCGGACGGCGCATTCTATTAGAACCGGTTTCTTATCAGTGGATGAGTTGAATAGCGCTGTGCAAACGTTAACTCGTCTGTCACAACAACAATCGTTTAGTGACGAATATAATAGTTTAATTAATAATAAGCCTCTTAAAGTTAAAAAAGATAGACGTATTAATAAAATTTCGGGATTAAATATATTTATTGATAAAAATAATATTATTCGTGTTGGAGGTAGACTGTGTAACTCTCAGTTTAATTACGATAAGAAATATCCGATGTTGCTGTGTAGTAAACATCGATTTACGCGACTTTTATGTACCTATGAACATAAGCGATTATTACACGCAGGACCGCAACTCCTTGTGTCAACCATGCGTGAGCAGTGGTGGGTGCTCGGTGCCCGGAACTTAGCGAGGCAAGTAGTTCATGGATGTGTTACTTGTACGCGTATGAAGGGAAATACGTTAACACCACTTATGGGTAACTTACCTGCAGAGAGATTAAACCCTAGTTTTCCTTTTATGCGGTGTGGTGTTGACTATGCAGGGCCAGTATTTATACTAAACCGGAAAGGCAGAGGTAGCAATTTAATTAAAGCTTACATATGCTTATTCATATGTTTTACTACCAGAGCCATACATTTAGAGTTGGTTAGCTCTTTATCGACACAGGACTACTTATTAGCGTTAAAACGTTTCATATCTCGTCGTGGCAAACCTTGTCACATATATTCCGACAACGGAAGAAATTTTGTAGGTGCAGAGAGGGAATTAGTATCTATTTTTGAAAATACTAAAGATATAGTCGACTTTGCTTCTGTCAATGATATTCGGTTTAGCTTCATTCCCCCTTATGCTCCTCATTTTGGTGGTTTGTGGGAGGCAGGAGTGAAGTCTTGCAAATATCACCTGAGACGAATTGTAGGCAACGCTCGATTAACATACGAAGAGTTTAATACGATATTGACTCAAATTGAAGCAGTTCTAAATTCCCGTCCAATCTCGCCATTATCCTTAGATCCTAATGACTATCTCCCCCTGACACCAGCTCACTTTTTGATAGGCCGGCGCCTGACTGCACCAGCCCAAAACGATCTCACGTCGACGAGCTTCACGAGTCTGGGCCGTTACGAGCGGTTGGAGCATATTAGACAGCACTTCTGGCAGCGATGGTCGAAAGAATACGTCTCAGAGTTGCAGCGAAGAACTAAATGGAATGTCAACAAAGACGGTATCACGGAGAACAGTCTTGTTTTGATAAAGGATGATAATCTTCCTCCACTGAAATGGAAAATGGGTCGAGTCGTTAGATTATTCCCTGGCAAGGATGGAGTATCGAGAGTAGCTGAGCTCCGAACGGCAAGCGGCATTATACAACGAGCCTGCTCGAAGATATGTCCTCTTCCGATGGAAGCTGAGCGTAATTGAAGAAATCAATTGGAAGAACAGAGATCTTCCAAGGCGGCCGGTATGTTACGCCATCTACACGAAGACGGTCAAGACACGAACTGTAAGGCGCGCGCCTGCGCCGGCTACGCGACGACGACGTGCGTCATACTTTAAAACGCCATCTATTTATGCAATGCGGAAACATATTTTTTTTATACGTACGTCATGACAACGGTCATTCGGCTACTAGCTACCCTTTGTAATACTTGAATATAGTAATTTCGTTAAAATCAATTCGTTCTTCATTTAAATAAACGTTCTACACAAAACTGAACCTCCTGGAGCAGCCTGACGAGTATCTCACCAAACAGTACTAAAATGGTGAAAAGTAGGTATTGAGTATTAGTGGACTAGTGAGAGAGACAGCTAGAATTCTATGGGAAAGGCTTTAGTCCAACAATTTTTTTTTGTAGACTGTTTAGATTGAGATAAAAACCAGTTTATTTTATGCTAGAAGTAAAAACTCAAAATCTATAGTAATTATAAAGCTGAAATTTGTTTGGTTGAACGCGCTCTCAGGGACTACAGGTCTGTTTAAAAAAAATAGTACTGTTAGATAGTTAATTTATTGAAGAGGGCAATAGACTACAATTTATTCTAATACTAGGCACGATAAAAATGTTGTTGAAAGCCATTAAAATATGTCAATATTTGACCTAACCTAACTTAACACGTTAAACGTCCCTATACGAAATGTTTTTATTTCCATGTGCGTCCCACAGATTCAATCTTAATATGTGCTGTACGGGTAATACTTAGATATTTCAATTCAGTAGGTGCTATAACAGACTCTTGCACTGAGATAAACTCTCACTACTAACTTACAACTTACCTTTGCTTAATTACCCTTAGTGCGTACCTGGTCATTACATAGTGACCCATGTATGGGGCACGAACATGTGGAGCTAGTTCATAGTGACCCATATATGGGGCACGAACATGTGGAGCTAGTTCATAGTGACCCATACATGGGGCACTGGACGTTGAACGTGTTAAACATCTCAGTTTAGGTAAAATAAAAGCTAAAATCCCGTGGTAGTTTTTGAAAACAAACATTATTCAGAATAAATGGAAAACAGAAGCTTAATTTGCACTAAACCAATTTATGAACAAGTGCCACATATAGAACCTCTTTACCACTTCACTGTAGCTGAATACATAAATTCTTACTGCTTAAATTACACCGATTTACCCAAGATGGCGGTTGAGATGATGATATTGGGGTGTTTCTTCGAGTAAGGCCTTCATTAGTGATTTTAGTGGCTACTTACAAGTTCATCATCATCATCATTTCCCTTGCCTTTTTCCCATTTCTATTGGGGTCGGCTCCCAGTCTAACCTGATACAGCTAGCTACCAGAATTATACGAGCGACTGCCATCAGACCTCGAAACCCGTAGGGAACCAGTAGCCGAGATGGTTAGACCAGGTGTCAGATTATATTGCCTTCTGACTACATGTAACGATTGTCATAGATGTGTTAAATGACAACCGGGACCGACGGCTTAACGTGCTCTCCGAGGCACGGAGGGTAGTCCCTCAACCAACCAGACACCGAAACAAATTTTTGTTGTTACACAAATATTGTCCGGGGCGGGAATCGAACCCGCGACCTCCCTGGCACAGTATAGCCCAATCGGACGGCTTACACCGCTCGACTACCGAGGTCGTCTGGCTACTTACAAGTTCATTTTTTTAAATAAATGATATCAGAATCTTAAAATATACATTTTTTTTTTTTAATAGAAAGCTCAGAGATTGATATACTTTCAGAGATAGTGTAGTTAAAAAAATGGAGGCCACGCAAATCACAAAGCACCCGACGAAAATGAAAATTTTAATTTTACTTTCCCAAATTAGTTACATATTGTTACTTCATATTAAAAATTGTCTTGAGTATGGGTAAAATTATCTATATATTTTTTGTGTTTTCTGATTTTGTTTTATATTATTTTGATATTTAATGTGTGTGTTTTGAATTTTGTTATATTTTGTATTTTAATTTTATTATTGTTTTATATCTACTGCATTAGGTTACACCTGTAATGGTAGATATAAGTTGGAAATAAATAAATAAATAAATAAATATATTTAAGTATGTATTTACAAAAGAAAAGCAGTATGTGTAGTGTATAATATTATCAGTTATCTAGTCTCCATAGTAACAGCTATTCTTAGTTAGGGATCATATAACCATGTGTTTTAATGTTCTATAATGTTATTAATAATATTATTATGTTTCCTATGTCCCAGAATGTTATTATTATGTTATTGACGACCTCGGTAGCCGAGCGGTGTAAGCCGTCCGATTAGTCTATACTGTGCCGGAGGTCGCGGGTTCGATTACCGTCCCGGACAATATTTGTGTAGCAACAAAAATTTGTTTCGGTGTCTGGTTGGTTGAAGGACTACCCTCCATGCCTCGGTACGTTAAGCCGTCTCGGTTGTCATTTAACACATCTATGACAATCGTTACATGTAGTCAGAAGCCAATATAATCTGACACCGGGTCTAACCATTTCGGCTACTGGTTTCCTACGGGTTTAGAGGTCTGATGGCAGTCGCTCGTATAATTCTGGTAGCTAGCCGCATCAGGTTACACTGGGAGCCGACCCCAATAGAAATGGGAAAAATGCAAGGGGAATGGAATGTCTTCAGTACAAACCTACCTACTTATCGCATCGTCGTTTGTGTTTTCTTAAGATTCTTCCTCGCTTTTATTAAATTCAACTGCACATCAAATATTTTACGGCTTGCTACTTTGTATGGAGATACCGTATGTCATTTGTGATCTTGTGTAACGTTATTATGTGTCTCTACGGATGTATGGTGGATGGTGAAATACGCTAGAGATGTATTTACAATGTTGCAAATAGTATTTTATGCTTCTATGTACTACCACAGTCTACAGAACACTACCTTACTACCATGTAGGTATAAGTACCTACAAAGGAATTGGTAAATAAAGCTCATTCACTCACTCTAACCCTTTTTAACTGACTTTTGAAAAAAGGATGAGGTTGTATCTTCGGTTGTACAAGTATGTATGGTTTTTATATATGTTCGCTGATTACTCCCTTTTATTGGTCGTAATGTGGACCAATTATGATCTTTTATTTATTTATAAGATACTCAATACCTTATTTGCTTATTCCATAATGTTTTGAGTTGGGAGGTTGAATAATTTAAAATAATATAATATTTTTTTTTCAACATTTGTTTACTAGACAAATTAGTATTAGGCGCGAAAATCGGGCACCCTTTTCTATATTATCTACTTGGGATACCGTGTGGGGTATCCATGGTAGAAAGAAGCAACTTGAGGGTATAGATGCCGCGGGAGGTAAGAGGTGCACCGTAATATAATGCAAAATAAATAATTAAAAAAGACCGCCTTCTGAAAAGTGAAAAATAATAATACGGTACGTTTGATAATAGAAGTCGATACTTAATCGCTAGATAAGACAGCACTTAGCACGAAAACAAAGAATTGTGGCATATTAAGGACTCTTTGCATGGATACTTTTTATACATTTTTTATGTTTATATTAATAAACCAGTTCACTGGCGGATATTGCCAAGGAATTTTCTTTTGGATTCTTATACTCCTATCTAGTATATTAACACATATACCGACAGCAATTATAAACAATATACATGTGATTGTGTGATGAACACGTCTGTTTCTCTTGAGGCTGGGTGTTTACAAAAGAAAAGTATTATAAGTAGTATATTACTAGTTATCTAGTTTCCATAGTACAAGCTTAGATTACATTACCCGTGGCGCTTAGTCCATTTTATGAGGCAATTTGAAACCTCTCTCTCTCTGTTTTCTCTATGCTGTCTCCTGTTTTGCCTAGTAATCTAACTTTTCAACTCCTCTTTTCGTCTTTCTGATTAAATTCATGCGGAATCCTAGATAGTTTATTGTTATGCGTGAACTTTTCGTATACCTAGTCTCAATTAAACTTGATCAAGATCGTCATTAGTTTTTGAGCTATGTTGAACCGTCATTAATTACGCTAAGCGCTTACAGTCTCCTAAAATTATAGGAGCAACTGTCCTAAACGCCTAATTCTAGGTGTCGGATATAATTATCTGCAAAAATAATTATTTCAAATTTTTTATCGGTGTGTCGCAATTTTTGCTCCTTTAAAGTTTCTAATCATATGAAACCTCATTCCACTACCACTTTTCACCGAAAATCATTCGTTATCACTGGTGAATCGGGACATTGGACGGGCGCGTCCCATCGTAGACAACATCATTGCTAATATCAGGCAAGTTGTAGTCAATCGCAGGCCTATTATTTAAAAAAAGCCAGGTCAAGTTTTGTACGCTTGACTAGTTTCGATCCACTAGCAATAAATGTTTGTTAAATTATGATACTTTAACGTGAACAAATAACCAAATAAAGGTGATTTAAGCGCACATTGTGAAAGTTACCGCATAATAAAACACCTTAACAGTGTTGCAGACTCCTCATAATCTCTGCAATGCAGAGTTATTGAAATACAAGGTTTTGCCCAAACTTCTGACTGCATTCAAGTTTCGAAAATAGTATATTCCTTTTGTACAGTTCGTTACAAGCAACGCCAGCATTTAATACTATACGTTTTTAAATAAATATCTTTAAAGCCTCTATAGTTAAAATGGATTTTATCTAAGATAGTTTTAGAGGTTTTTTTTGATCCTATAATAGGTTTGCGCTTGACCACAACTTGCCTGATATGAAGCAATGATGTAGTCTACGATGGAACTCGCTTACCTAGTACCTAAATACCAATTCACGCGGGACTTGAAGACAGGCAGATTATAGCTATAGGAAAACATAGATGCTGGCAACGAATACCACAACTTGGCAGTTTGCTCAATAAAAGTGGAAGCAAAGCGCTGGAATTTCCACCTTATAACGATAGCGGAATATTTTTATGTAGACTCGCGCCTCAAAAAAAATAAAGCATATTTTCATTTCAGTTCCATTTCATTTCATTTCATCTCCTATGTACATGGCTGGTCAGCTTAGACTGGCCGCTAGAAGTATTATTATTATAAAGCGGAACATACTGGCTTACTATTTTATCGGTTCAACCGTCCACGGACGGCTCACCGAAAAAGTCCGGTGAACCAATAGAGGCCCTTCCGGCCGATTGGGTTAGGTCATCAGCAAAAAAATAAAACTTACTATTTATTCCGCGCATGAAAAAATTAAACGTCAGATACTAACCAGAAATAAAACGAGCATGCCAAATTACATGCCTCACGCAATGAGGAGAATTAAATAAATACATTTTTTAAGCTATTTTTGACTCTAATCTTTAGCTGATAAGGTTAGATTTCGTTCGTAACATATCATTACAGTTATACATTGAAACCGCGTGAACATAATAACATCACGAAATAATATTTGGCTGTTCGCAAATATTTTTTCAAATTACCTGAGGTAAATGTGTTTCCCTAAACATTTGGCGTAACGAAATAAGGATAATTTGGAAAATGTTGGATTCTGATGATGTTTTTGTTAGAATAGAGGATATTTAACTTTATTCAAATACATAATAAATAAATAAACACATACAAACACAAATAACTTATTTACTATTGTAGGTTTACTATTCTTGAATAGGCTGGCGCTTGAGTACAATGATGTAGTCTGCGATGGGACGCGCCAGCCCAATGTACCGATTACGAATGAATTTCGATGAGAAGGTGGTCAGTGAAATGAGGCTCCTTAAGATTGAAACCATAAAGGAGCAACAATTTCGCCCACCCTCTTAAATGGTGTCACCAGACATCGCACCGGAACACGGCAAGGCCGCTTGGCGGTGCGGAAAAAAATTTGTTTCGGTGTCTGGTTGGTTGAGGGACTACCCTCCGTGCCTCGGTGAGCACGTTAAGCCGTCGGTCCAAATCAAATGCAACGAAATGAAACGAAACGAGACGAGACGAGACCAGATGAAACGAGACCAGACGAGGCGAGGCGAGACGAGACGAGACGAGACGAAACCATATCTATCGTGGAAGGGAATCGCACCCACAACCTGCAAAAATAGCATCCACGACGTGAAAAGCAAGTACCTTTTCGACCACGTCACCCGGCGTGAATTATCTGCTGATTTTATGTCAAATAAAATAATTAATGAATAAAAAAAATATGTAATGGAAATGTGATCTATTACTGATTCTACAGAACGAACAAAAAATATGTATACTGCTGGTTAAAAAAAATCCTGTATTACTACGACCTAAAAAAGGTTAAATTATGAGAAACAAAAACGACCAGGAATCAAACCGTTGCTCTAATGATAAATGTCTAATGCGTGACCATCGGGACCCAGGACCAGTTCTCGCGCTTAAGACATTTATCTCGAACTCGAAATATGTCGAAAAAATGGCAAATGTCGATTGAAAACTAATGAAATCAACATAATTATTATGTCGATTACTATATACTACTCGTTGCATGTCGTACTTTGGGAAATAGACTTATTTGTACCGTGACATTCTGAAAATACAAAAAAATTGCTTTCAGTAGACATTCGCAATTTTTTTCGATATATTAGTTATATCACGTTTGAGATAAATGTATACAGCGTGAGAATCGGGTTCCTGATCGCTTAATCCAGAGGTATATACGCACGATCATGTTATTTAAAACAACAATAAAATTTACCCATATTTCATCCCAAATTGGGTACCTACTCACAAATTGAGCAAAAAACTTGAGATTTTTTTAACCGTCCTAAATTTTAATGAACAAAAAAATCTATTTGAAATACGGTGTAAAAATATACAGCTGAAAAACCGATAATTGCCTCACTCAAGGGCGCAGCGACCCTTACCATAATTTAATCTGATTTATTTAGGGCGGACATTTTCGGTCCAAAATTACACATCCACGTACAGAATAGACCTAAATATATCTCTTTAAAAGTGGAACCATTGGAAGTGTGAAAGCAAAAGTGCTAAGTGTAAGTATGTGTTAGCACATAAAGGCTCTGTCTGTACCAAATGTAGAATTTCGGAGAATAATAATAATAATATAGTGGGACATTAACACACACGGTTTTCGGATCCCGAACTAAGCAAGGCTTGTACTACGGAAACCAGATAACTGGTAATATACTACTAATACTTTTCTTTTGTAAATACATAATTAAATATAGATAATTTCACTCAGACACAAGACAAACAGACATATTTAAACAAATGTTTGTCTCGGGTGGGAATCGAACCCACGACCTGCAGCGTGAAAAGTACGTATCTTACTGACCATGCTACCAGCCCGAATAACTCTAAACTAAAAAATTAACAACCCGCGCGCGATAAGTTGGTACCTACTTACCTACCTATCCAATAGCGTTTAGGCAATGCTATCACTACATAGTAAAAAACGCTAGTATGCTTAAACCTTTAAATTTTCATGCGGTTTTCATCAGATAGAGTGATTCAATAGAAAGGTTTATGTGTTTAATACATGCATAATATAGTAGAGAAACACTGATAATTTTAGAGGTTTCTGATGTGATGTCGATAATTAACGCCTTTTTTGCGCTTACATTGCAAACGCTGGCTGAACCTCACGAAACAAATGAAAATAATGTTCTACAGTATTGCACATCTTAAAAAGTCCAACAAAAAAGTCCGCGATGGTATACGTCTATCTCATAAAGATAACCCACAATAACCATTTTTTATTCTTTACATTTCATGGGAAAAAAGGACTAATTTACCAAGTGATTTTAAGCAATACAGCGTTAATCCCTATTCAATTAAGTAACTTAAATACATTGTCCATTTAATAAAGGTCAATATGGCCCTTTACTGCATGTAATTTAAATGAATATTTCCGAAGGTATGGAGAGGTTTCAAATGCAGGGACATAACGGTGCAGCGGTACAGGCCCTGCCGCGCGCGGCGCGTGTTTTTCGTATTGTCTAATGGCATAAAAGCTGTAAACGTTGTTTATAAAGACATTCTGTAATTATAACTTATTATAAATAGTATCAGCATTGCACCCATGCGAAGCCGGGGCGGGCCGCTAGTGGTATATATGGGTATGGTATTAGGGTTGGGATCTAGGCTATAACACAACCTTGGTATAGCCCACTATCAAGGGATTTGATAGATATTTAGTGAGCTATACCAAGGTTATATCCATTGCTCAAATAAAGTCCAGAATTTTAACATTATTGTCTCCAACAAAATAAGACGCAATAAAGATCTTTCTTTGAGATAATAGGTCGATGATCCACAGTAGAACGTGTGTGAATAATTATAATTTTAATTTACTAGTTTAAGTTAAACTGAAACCTTACATTATTAGTGCATGCGGTGTTTACCTAATAAGTAATTGTTGCGTTGTTACTATAGGCCGACAGTTTAACTCGCGTATCGCCTATCGCCAAGATTCTGTTTCCTCAAGCTGCACAGACAGTGATGATGATTCAAGCGATATGGATATTAGTGACGAATAGTTTTACATTACTTTTATCTGTGGTTAAATAGTTCTTTAAGAGATTTAATTAATGTATTATGACTTTGTACTTCAGATGGCGATACGCGAGTTAAACAGTCGGCCTTTAGCTCTTATACATGTTGTTATACTTACTAAAAACTAAATGTAAACAATTGTTGGTGAACCTTATTAAATCAATAAATATTATTGCTTCGTTTGTTTTCTATTAGCAATAGATAAATATTTTAAACTGCCTCCTAAAAATGGTACGCTAGTGGTACGGTTTTTTCGCAGTACTGCGCATTCGGCTAAAATGAAAGTTAAATTGTTTATAGTAAATTAACACCAGATCGTTCTAATACCCATATTACTATGCAAGTAACGTCGCAAACTTCACCCAAGTTACTCTTAGTCCACTGCTGCTAAGTTTCACCCTACACTTTGTAATAACACTTAAGTAGAACGTGTTAGAAACTACTTCGGTAGTTAAAATGTTTGGCTTTTGAGGTTTTGATCTGAGAGAGACTAGAGTAATCGACATTACTCCCCGTGCGCAATAAACTGAGACCTGTAGGCTAATTCACGTAATTAAATAAGTTGAGTTGCAGTGCAGTTGCAGTTAAGTTTTGATCAAAACAGCCCTTTTCGTAGTCTCGTAATTTTGACAACCGCTGTTAGATACGCTCGCGTCAAGTTCGCGTTTATGTTATTTATATGAAAATTACAAGAACACCATTTTGCACTAAGACGTAAACTAATTGGGACTGCACCGTATCTTAATCGGCCCGTCAAGAAATTGCGTAAATTAGCCTACTGAAGGCGGTGACGCCACAGACGCATGGTTGTACTGTGCACAAAAAATATCACAACAAGTTTCCACCCGCGACTTTGTCTCTGCTATTTTTTTATTGTAGCGAGTGTTGTACTAGGAACAACGTCACCTTATACTTACAGGGGTAGCGGGCGGAAGGTTGCATTTCAGGCGAGTCTCAACTTATCGCGCACGGGTAGTACCACTACATTAGCAAGCTAAACTGCATTGGATTGTCTCGAACGATTGACCCATATCGCACCAATATTTACCGCAAACCCAATAATTGTAGGAATATTCGAGTTTTTGAGTGGAGTGACCAGAGACTAGAGTTTTTTACCCGCCCCGGCTTCTCAAGGGTGCAATGCTGATACTAAATATATTGAGGTATATTTACAAAATTTCCTTTTATACAACGTTCCCTAAGAGATAGACATATACCATCGCGGATTTCTTTGTTGACCTTTTTATGGTGTGCAATACTGTAGTACATTATTTTGATATATCTCGATTTACGACATTGCATCAGAAACATCTAAAATTATCAGTGTTTTTCTACTATATTATGCATGTATTATATACATAAACCTTCCTCTTGAATTACTCTATAAGATAAAAAAACCGCATGAAAATTGGTTGCGTAGTTTTAAAGATTTAAGCATACATACCTATGTATGCTGCGCTTAACACATTAGCACATAAAAAAATAGTTCGAACATGTCAGCTACTACTGCTTTAGTATATAAATCTACTGTGGTAGGGATTTACTAAAGAAAATAAAACTTCTTTTAAGAAGTCTGCGAAAGGTTTCACCTCTCTCGATAATATTTGTTGATTACTTGATCCACCCATTATTAATGAAGATTAAAATCTGAAACTTCTGAGATACTTCACAAGTTTGATAGGTACTCATAACTTTGTATCATAATTAAAACAATAAAGAAGAACAGAGCTGGTAATTAAGAAGCATTTTAATAAGTTTTATAAGACGACCAATGTAGTCGAGCGATGGAAGCCGTCGGGAAATACTACCCGAGCAGGCACGGGTTCGATCTTTTTATTTATTTTTTATTCTGTAATAGGATGGGCTTGACCACAACTTTTCTGTTGTTTACCAACGATGCAGTCTACGGTGAAACGCGCTTACCCAGAATAACTCACTCACTCGTGACTTGAAGACAGACAGAAACATAGATGCTGGAAGCGAATTCCACAACTTGGTAGTTTGCCCAATAAAAGTACAAGCTGTGTAGCAACAAACATTGGTATCGGTGTCTGGTTGGTTGAGGGACCACATTGCATGCCTTAAACAGGTAACAGCAGTGGTTGGCAGTGTTTCTCAGTAGTTTGCAGTAATTCGTCAGTAGTTTGCAGTAAGACGGGCCGGTGGCGTGGTCGGTAAGATACATGCTTTTCACGCCGCAGGTCGTGGGTTCGATACCCAACGATAACGACAACGACAACGACAACGACAACGACAACGACAATGACAACGACAACGACAACGTCAACGACAACGACAACGACAGCGACAACGGCAACGACAACGTCAACGACACCGATACCCACAACGACAAAGTGGTCGTGGTGGTCGTCGACCACGTCCACCACTGCCTTTGACCTTGACCTTGACCTTGACCTTGACTTTGACTATGACTTTTACCTTGACCTTGACCTTGAACTTGACCTTGACCTTGACCTTGACGTTGACCTGGAGTTGGAGTTGGAGTTGGCCTCGCCCTCGGACTCGGTCTCGGACTCAGACTCGGCCTCGGACTCGGCCTCGGACTCGGCCTCGGACTCGGACTCGGACTCGGACTCGGACTAAGACTCGGACGCGGATTCGGACTCGGACTCGGACTCGGACTCGGACTCGGATTCGGACTCGGACTCGGACTCGGACTCGGACTCGGACTCGGACTCGGACTCGGACTCGGACTCGGACACGGACTCGGACTCGGACTCGGACTCGGACTCGGACTCGGACTCGGACTCGGACTTGGACTCGGACTCGGACTCGGACTCGGACTCGGACTCGGACTCGGACTCGGACTCGGACTCGGACTTGGACTCGGACTCGGACTCGGACTCGGACTCGGACTCGGACTCGGACTCGGTAAAGGCGGGGCACAATGTTACACGTGGTACAATGTTACAATGCACATTTCTCCGTTCCTTTCTATTAGTTTTATGATGTTGGTATACACGTATGTCAAGCTCACAAGCCCCCATCTTTGAACCGTTGTTCCTACCACAGTTTGTACCGCGTTTGAAAATTAACAGTCAAAAATTGTTTTTGTTAAAAACCGTTTCATTTTTTTTAATTTTTTGCCAGACGTGTTGTATTTAGGTAAATGTTGATAGTTTTCTTTATATTCATGTTTGTTGGCACATCTACTTCTCAATGCATCGGCTGTCATTTTATACTGTCATCGCGTCCGTCTTTGAAGTAACCTGTCACTCGAGAATGTCATTATGAGCGAACGAATGAACACCGAGCGCGGGTGAAGCGGCCATCTTAGAATGGCTGACATTGCGTGTCGAACCGTTTTGGCGTACGGTAGTGCAGATGCAATAACGTGCTCGGTTAACGTTACTATTTAATCCAACGTAATCTTAACGATCTGTAATTAACTGGTAGAATTCATGATTGTGCTATCGAGAGATGGGAGTGAAGTGATATTTGCCGTAGTTATTTTATTGAAAAACCGTCTTCTTACCCGATTATTCACGCCTACCTAAAGTTGTCTGCTAATCCTGATAATTTTTAGTCTAAAAAAAACCTTCGAAAGCCTTCATCAGAAGTTGGGATGTGAAGGGTAAAACCAACAGGAGACGGTATCTAGTCGAAGAAATAGTGATCCATGTGTGTTTAAGTGTTATATGGTAAGGTGGTGGCAAGGGGCCCAGTACGCCCAAGCCACGCTTTGACGGTTGTAAATGTAAAGCTGGTTGAAAGGGCCTCGTATGCCCGGGCCATGCTTCGGTAGTTGGTTGAAAGGGCCTCGTATGCCCGGGCCACGTTTAGGTAGTTAGTTGAAAGGGCCTCGTATGCCCGGACCATACTTTGGTACGTGGTTGAAAGGGCCTCGTATGCCCGGGCCACGCTTTGGTAATTGGTCGAAGGGGCCTCGTATGCCCGGGCCTGTTTAGGTAGTTGGTCGAAAGGGCCTCGTATGCCCGGGCCATACTTTGGTAGGTGGTTGAAGGGGCCTCGTACGCCCGGGCCACGTTTTGGTAATTGGTTGAATGGGCCTTGTATGCCCGGGCCATGTTGAGGTAATTGGTTGAAAGGGCCTCGTATGCCCGGGCCGTAACTTGGTAAGTGGTTGACAGGGCCTCGTACGCCCGGGCCACGCTTTGGTAATTGGTTGAATGGGCCACGTATGCCCGGGCCATGCTTAGGTAGTTTATTGAAGGGGCCTCGTATGCCCGGTCAATGCTTAAGTAGTTGGTTAAAGGGGCCTGGTAAGCCCGGGCCACTGTTGAGTAACTGTATGAAGGAGACTAGCATGCCCGGTCCATATTACTATGCAATGGCGATGAATTTGAGTTTGGTCAGGAAGGACCGAGCGTATGTTAATGTCTATCTTTACTTTTTCATTAGAACAGGTAGAGAAGAGTGACATATATCATTGAGCAGACTGATACTATGCGCACGTGGTCGTGCGATTCGTCAGGGTTGGCCGTGTTGGCACATCTACTTCTCAATGCATCGGCTGTCATTTTATACTGTCATCGCGTCCGTCTTTGAAGTAACCTGTCACTCGAGAATGTCATTATGAGCGAACGAATGAACACCGAGCGCGGGTGAAGCGGCCATCTTAGAATGGCTGACATTGCGTGTCGAACCGTTTTGGCGTACGGTAGTGCAGATGCAATAACGTGCTCGGTTAACGTTACTATTTAATCCAACGTAGTCTTAACGATCTGTAATTAACTGGTAGAATTCATGATTGTGCTATCGAGAGATGGGAGTGAAGTGATATTTGCCGTAGTTATTTTATTGAAAAACCGTCTTCTTACCCGATTATTCACGCCTACCTAAAGTTGTCTGCTAATCCTGATAATTTTTAGTCTAAAAAAAACCTTCGAAAGCCTTCATGTTTATTTAGCTACATATTATCGTTGAATTGTTGTTGAAAACATAACCTGAAATATTCATTTGAATGTTTCAATTTGGTTTGCCTCTCTGGGGCACTGTGTTATGTGACACAGCAACAGTCAGCAAGTCCCAATTTGTTGGAAAACAACTAACAAAGCATTGTGTTGGAAAATTACTGACAGATTTTGATGATAATGAATATGACGTTAGCTACTTACGTAGAAATGGCAAAGTTGCCAATCATTTCTATTTTCCACTTGAACCGGATACGGCAACGGTACCGTTAGAGGATATTAGAATTGTGCTTTCTCTTGAAAATTTTAGCGAAAGAAAGACAAAAAATATTTTGAAGTTCCATATTTATTAGAAGTTAAATCCTTTATCTCATTTTGTTAATTTCCTAATATTTTATGTTGTAACATTGCGCCCCTTACCCTGTAACAGACTACCCCAGGTATGGGGCTCAGTGTTACAATCGATTGATTTAATAAATGTTCAGTTTAAATTTAGTAGTTCTTAATAATGTTAATGTTTGAGCTATTTTAATTAAAGAGAGATTGTTAAAGTTTATTTTCATACCAAAAACTAGTTGATTAAAACAATATTTTTGTTATTATATTCCAGTATATATTTTTTGTAACACTGTACCCCATCTTACCCTATCATTTTGAAGCCGTCAGTCCCAGTTATAATTTAAAACATTTAAGACAATCGTTACAGGGTAGTTTGAGGCCTAAATAATCTGACACCTGGGACCTGGGACCTCATCTGGGACTCCATCTTTTGACGATGATAATTTCATACAATATAAAAAGACAGCGGCGTTAGAGTATCTAGTACTATGTATAGCGAGCTAAGTTCATTGACACATCTTTTTTGTCAGTTAAAAATAAAACATAAGGCGTTGGTTAGTCTACAAAGTATTTAAACCGCATTTCTTTAAATGATAATGAGCCCCTTAAAAGCGTTTTCTTGTTGTTGTAAATATTTGAGAAGCAACACGAATATTTAACTGTTCCAGGGTATTTCCATTTCTCCTTACTAATTTATGTATATCTTGGTTTCCTTCAGCTGTTTTAATGAAATGTTCATTTATATTGCCCGTTAATTTTTTCTGCGTTATTATCTATTTAAAAACATATAATATAGATAGATAATAATATTATATCTATCTTATTTATATATAAATACATCCGGCAGTATTGCTTATTGCAATAACAATTGTGAGTTCCAGCAATCGTTCCAGCGCTGTTATTTAAGCACTATCGTGGTGTTTTCAGTGGGTAACTCAACCCTGATTGATGGAAACATTTTTCGTCAGTCGGCCAGGGACTTTTAAATACCCCGCTACCTCTTCAATAGGAGGTTCTCAAAAATAATAATAAACTCTTTCAACTCACAAGATAATTGAGAAAAGACCTGTGCCCAGCAGTGGGACACTAAAAAGGGTTGAAGTGAATCTGTTCCAAACAGGTGAGCCCGGGTGGAAAACAAGTCAATAACATGATTAATTTTGTTTCCAAAACATCATAGAAACGCCTTTAATTAAACACCAAACAAGAAATTTAATCCAACATGCCTATTAACAAATAAGGAAAGTTCTACTGGGTTACTCTTGATTCTCGATCCTAATCTCAGCTTAACTCGAATTCAAACCGTGAGAAAAATTAGAAAATTCTTTATTCTACCCGGGAATCGAAAGCAGTTAATAAGGGAACATGCTTAACACTAAACCACCAAGACAATTATTATTATTACATAAAATTCTACAAGATGTACTAAAAAGAATTTTAATTTTCTTACCATGGAATAATGGAATCATGCCTTGATAATCACAAATGTATACCTACCTATATTGGAATTCATTTTAATTTATCTCTTCCTAATAATTTTGTGCTCAATTGTAGCGTTCAAGAGTAAGTATCAACGCCAAATGAAATTTCGCAAACAATAAAAAGATTTCAAAATATATTGAGTGCGGTAACGAAATAAACGATTTTCATTGGTGATTATATAAATATACAGAAATTATATGTTTTAATTCAGTTCCGAAAAGGAAATAAGAATAAGAGTGAAATACATCTTTTCAGTTCCTAGTTTAACTAAGTTGACATTGCTCATCTCTGAGCAACAAATATGGATATGCTAGCTTTCTTGTAGATCTTCTAGCAGCGCACACAATCAAACCAGGGGGGACCTACTTAACAAATCTCGAAACCAACCCTAAATTTAAAAAGGATCGAGAACCGAGAGTATCCAGCTTGTTCGACAACTTTGATCACAGTTTCTCTTTAAGTTTATAAAGAAAGCATTCCGTTACTAATTTTACTTTGATCTACAAACTGACAAGACTTAGACAAACTCTTTAATCCGTTTCAAATAAATCTTTGTTAATTAACGGGTAGTTCATTATACTTTTATTTATGGTATTTGTAAGCCTCAGTTTGCTTTTTTATCTTGTAATTAGAAAACTGATCTGCCTCTTAACAGTACCCAGTTTCTTATCCAAATTGCTTTGTTGGCGTGAAAATTAATTTTCCTCTACCATTGAGGCAAATTAAGTAGGCAGCGTTGGCCCAAGAAATATAAGGTCGCGAGTTCGATTACCGGTCATGCTCACACATTTTTGTGTTTTTTGTTTCATTGCCACTGCTCATCGGTGAAGGAAAACATCTTGAAGAAGCCGGCATGTCTAAGAACTAACCATTCGAGGACATGTAACATCCATCAACCCGCAATTGGTCAGATTATGTAGATTAAGTCTTTCAACTCGTAAGATAGTTGAGAGAAGGTCCGTAGCCAGCAGTAAGACACAAAAAAGGATTGAAATAAACTATTGAGGGCGCGGGTTTAAATCTTACAACGGACTAAAGAGCGTCGAGAAAAACCTTTACCTCTTACATAGTATTTTCTTAGATTTACGCGAATATCACACATTGAATCTTCTTTCATCGCGGTATATTTTCGATTTTAGATCCCGACGTTTCTAAGTCTTTTCAGACTTCATGGTCACGGGTATATCGCGATAAAATCCGTCATAAAGCAGTTTTATTTCAATCTACTTATTACAATTAATCAGAACTGGCCGCTGACACATATGTACCTATACACAATGAATAACAGGAGACAGCCTAGCCACAATCCGGCCATCAAACCACAAATTGCCACCACATCCCTGCCTGTAGTTTTATGTGGACAAACATACATAGATACGCGAAGGCGGCCTGGACGAAGGAGGTGTGGACCATATATTTTTCTGTTGCCCGAGACTCCACCGCTCTCTCTATGACGTCCTTCCAGCCAAAATTCCTCGTCCTACTTCTTTCAGATGTATTATTTTCTTTCTCTTCCCTGCAGTTATCCATATATTATATGTAAATGTATTGAAATCAATAAGATAATATTGTAATTAATCTTTCACGTTTCTCCATCGTCGCTTTTAACTGAAATTTCGCACTGACGGGCACTGGCAGAATTGTGGCAATCGGCTACAAAAGCCATTAAAAAAAATACATAGTGCTCATATACTCTCTTTATTACCCGCAGGTGTAGACAGGGCTGAATTTCATGCACATTTGGAGGAATAGGGGGTGAGCAATGAGCATCATAATTCCCAAATTGGAGTTGCTTCTAATATCTTCTAAGTATATTAAAAAAGTTTAATCATAAATTCGTTTAATAAATCATTTATAGGTTTTTTAACGGTTTTATTTAGGTTGCCCTGTTCGTTGTTGGTGGGTCAAATTTAGTGACTAAAATTTTACTCCCTTCCAATTGACCAATTTACCTGAAATTTAGCCTTAAGTCACCCCCAAATCCGATGACAATACCATAACACTACGTATTAGTGGTGAAGATGGAAGTCTAGAAAATGGAAGCCGGAACAAAAAAGTTCTTACTTAATAAAATAATATCTCTTCAATAACGTCACTGATTTCTATGGCGATCACTACTTTTATATTACAGGTACCTACTTATTTTTGATGCTATTTATAACTCTTAGGCGTTACATAATTTTAATGAAGTAAACAATATTAATCAATTCCTAAAGGGAAGCCGATTGGAATAGGCTTGTATGGACTCTTCGCCACTGATACGTATTAATACCCTTATAAATCCAATATGGTTTCTGCCATACGGTTACGGCATAAGGTTACGGACCGCAAATTTTCTTGCAAACCAAAAAAATATAAATATCAAATTAAATAAAATTGAATTAAATGAAATCAAATGTGTATCAAATGAAAGAATTCGTTTAACATACATACAAAATGGCTGCTATTATAAAATGGCGGATAAAAATAGCATTAAGTACCGTAACACAAAATCTTTTTTTAGTTATTGCCTGGAGTTATTTAGCGGACACACCACACTGCGCACTGGACCAATGAGGCTACGCGTCGGGGAATTTCTATTTAATAAATCTATGTTATCAAAATCTAAAACTAATCAAACAATTAACACCCAAACAAAACAATCAAACTTCCTAACAATAATAGAAAATCCTTTGTGGGATCAAAATAAATTGATGTCATTCAATATAAGTGAAAGTGATCCCCTGCGACTGAGGTAACGAAACTAAATAAATTGCTGTGACGATTGAGATTGATGTGGACTCTTCAAATTGAAGAGGTAGATGTAGAAGGTAACATTAGTTTTGTTACAATAGCAGGGAGTGCAGAAATCAAGAACTTTTAGACCACAGTACTGTTTTTTGGTTTCGTTTTGTTATATGTATTCAATAAAATATCTACTAGTAACAAATATAACTATAGTTGGGAAGGTACTGGTTCTCAACATACAGCTCACGACAATTTGGGAATCAGGCCCTAATGCACGTAATTTCTTCATGCGCCGATCAAGTTGCGGTGCAGTTTCAGTTTCATCCTGCAAGCCTTCTTGGTACGCTACCAACTGACATCGATGCGGAGGAGTTTTTTGACGCCCAGCTTTAGATATGTTTTATAAGTTCTATTTTATATTTACTTTTTTTTAGGCTAAGTTAGTGAGTAGGTTTCTTTTTTTTTTCAGACAATACTAAGCCTTATCTACGAGGGTGGATTGAAAAGGAATCGGCCTAACCAAGAAAATAAGTTTCAATTAAGTTGACGTCTTAGTGCAAAATGGTATTCTTGTAATTGTTTAGCTGTCATATCTAATCTAAAGAGCTCGCGTGACGCAAACATGACGCGAGCGTATCTGACAGCGGTTGTCAAAATTACGAGAGTACGATAAAGGTTGTTTTGATCGAAACTTAACTGCAACTGCACTGTAAGTGAACTTATATAATTACGTGAATTAGCCTACAGGGCTTATAGGCGACGCGTGCCTGTCAGCACCAACAGTGTCCTAATTACTGTAGCCAGTCGATATGATGGCCCATTTCTCAAGCAGTTATAGACGCATCTAAGCAGTAAAAGAGTGTTAGAGAAACGCAGTAAACTATTATCTGGTAACAGTAGTTTTTAAAATGAATGTTACCTATTATCAAGTGTATAGAATAAATTCTGAAATAAACGCTATGATTATTATTAAATTTTCCAGCACTATGTTACAATTCTACCTCTATTTGCCTGTAATATAACATTTCAGATTCAATTTAGGTCATATTTATATTTAATATTTTTATAAATTTCGATTCGGAGGAATTCTTTGACCCTATCTAGTTTTTAGGTCAAAATTTATAATTCTTTTATTTACTTACATAGATTTTAATACACAACACGATTTCAGATGAAGCGGTCGTTACAAATTATATAAAAATGTTACAGATTGTATAATTACACTGTACTTCTCAATTTTCCTCTCACACTGAACAGATGCAGGAGCACCTTTACATATCTTTATTTATAGTGGGTTAAATAGTTTCTGAGTAAGGTTTTTGGTTTAAATATTTTCTTTTTATTCTTCGATAGGCTGGCGCTTGACTACAACTTGCCTGAAGTTAAGCAATGATGTAGTCTACCATGGAACGCGCCAACCCAGTATACCGATTCACTCGTGATTACGAATGATTATCGGCCAAAAGGAGGCAGTAGAATTAGCCTCCAAAGTTTAGTAACCTTAAAAGAGCAACAATTCCGACCTACCCTCTCAGCATGGTGTCACCAGACATCGCACCGGAACACGGCAAGGCCGGTTGGCGGTGCGGGTATATATTGTTTTTACCGATTTTAAAAGGAGATTCTTTCGCTCATCGAAAAAATCTGTAAGGCGTTGTTATTTTCCAGATTTTAATGAAATAACACTTAACTATTATATCTAAAATTATCTTAGTTCATTCAGCTATAAGTAATAGCAAATTATTAGACAGAATATAATAATTAAAACTTAAGAAGATTAATTACTACAGTGAGAAAAACTTATCCAAACTCCAACACTTTGAAAACTAGACATAAATCAGTTTTTTCTTTGTTAGTTATAAATTTTCTTTCTAAAGATATTAGTTAGGTACAGGTATTCTAGAGAAAAATGTTTTTATTGGTTTATACTTTCAAACTTTTTCAAGAAGTCTTTGATAGCCTAAATTATTTGAAAGTGAATGCTTACCTTGCCCATTAGTTTTTTGATGTAGAAATACCTTTTGCTGATATATTGGTTTACCTGAATACTGAGTATGATAAATGGAGCTCATTGGTTAGCCAACATAACTTAGCTAAAGCAGCTGTCAGAGTCATTTCATTCTAGAATCTATTTAGAATGATTGTAATGCTAATATCCTCATAAGATTTTTTTTGGATAAATATAATATGTAGTTGGTCTAGTGATGAACGCGATCGTTACCCAGGGGTTCGAATTCTGGGTCGAGCAAAAATCATATTATCACCTCGAAGTTGAATATTGTGCCCGATAATAGTCTCTCTCGTTTGCCTATCGAATCTATTCTAAATATTCTTCTGCGGGTAACTTCTATAGACTTTATCGTTAATGACTGGTAATTAACTAATGAGGGCCCGTAAACGAACCATTGCGATCGCGACTGAGGAGCGCGTGGCCATCCGCATGCGAAAGTGCGAAAGTAGTCGTGGTGAACCGCCACTACATGCCACGAACACTCGGTGATTCGTCTGTGATAGCCTCAATAGCTTCATATAGAAAATTACACATACCTATGTATTTAGTATCAGGTACAAATTGTATCTGGTATATACGTATTAATGAAAATAAACACATTGAGCAAATTATTGGAACGATTTCGAGCAAAGCTTGATCAGTTTAAAGCGTATTATTGGAAAAAAGATTAAACGACTCTTAAGTGCGAGTTACGAAGAGCAGTATAAGGTATTAGTGACATCGCTTACAGATCAATTGAGAAGATTACTTGAAGAGTTAATAAGAAATACGCTCAGACTATTTATAGTATTAAGTTTTCATCTTCTTATTTTAGTTATGACTTCTGCAGAAATTATTCCGCACTTTTGTCAATGTCAAGTTTAAAAAGTGTAAAACTGTGGCACAACAAAATTCTCTTTAAATGAATTCATTCAAATATTAAATTTTTGAATTTAAGTAAGAACCGATTTAATGTCACACAGCTGTGTACGGGTTTTTTATAGAGCTCAAAATCATTTAATAACCCTTTTGTTGAAGAAGAATGACCAAGAATGAAGACAAATATAAAACAATTATGGGCAACTGCATTGTGATTGTGGCAGTAAGTACCTCTTTTCAGACTCCAAGTTCAGTCCACCAGCGACCATGAAGTCCGAGAAAACTTTGAAAAGTCGGGATCTAAAATCTAAAATAAATTGCGCTAAAATCCGTTGTAAAATAGTTTTATTTCACTAAATTATGACTTTATTTTTATGCGTTTCAATACAAATACGTAGTTTTATATCAACATTTTATTTTAATTTAATGTATACCAGAATAATCCGGAGTGCCATCACAAGGTCTTATTTAAACGCAAATTGATTTCGCTTTGAAGCAAGTATCCCTTTTCCCGGGATTAACATAAAAAATTCCCATCGTTGTCACATCAAATCACCATTTTATCACTTACAACCTTTTACATTGTATAAATTTGAAAACAGAGGTGAATATTATTCTCGTCTGTAATTTTCGTTTTCATTCAACTTACCTTAATTAAATTAAATTAATTAGTTATTTCTCTAATATAATTTTTTAAGCCTATTGTAGAAACGTATACACTGCCCGATAAAAGTTACTGATTTTGTGGAGACGAGCATGATGTGCTACAAGATCATACTTAATTCTAGTATTTTAAATATGTGTGTCGTTTATTTTTTTAAATTTCGTAATATTTTTATGCACATACAATAAATTTTAATAAATAAAATGTAATAGATGTAAGTACTTCATTTTAATAAAGATAAAAGCCTAATGAGTTTTTAGCAGTTCAATAATTAATATCTGGATGACCGAGCTTCGCTCGGTATTTTTTTTTAAATGACATTTTCTAAAAATGATTCCTAGGTAGATCGATTTATCGCCCCCGAAACCCCCTATATACAAAATTTTATGAAAATCATTGGAGCCGATTCCGAGATTCCAATTATATATGTATATTGCTCATTTAAAGATATAAGATAATTGGCACGTTTCGTCATTCACAGCACCGAAGAAAAAGTCATTGGACGATTTTATGTACAAGCCCTCTCCAAATAAATAATACGTTGTAGCACTTAACCTATCAACGTAGCAAGTTGTTGCCTAAACAGACGGTTAGATGTCGCAGCAGTCACTTGTGATATCATTCAGCCTGTCAGTTGTCAAACTCACAAATTTGTCTGTGATTTTCATTGTTACGTCAAGGGACAATGTCTATAAGGTTTTCAAGAACACGCAGTGTGAGGAAACTAAATTTGGTCTCACAAAGAGACATCCGTTTCCATCCAAACATTTTATGAATAGTGAGGTGCTGTAATCATTCGCAGAGATACGGATTAGCTTTATGGGGTATTACTCGATGATAAGCGCCAAGCCCGCAAGAAGGTACCCAAACCCTCTTATAACTACACATATAACTCTCAAGGGCAACTGTACTGTAACACCTGCGCTGGAGTAGTTCTTACCAAGTATGGCTTAGCAAGCCACATTAGGGCTCATGCTAGGAAGCAATAGCTTTCAGGGTCGCTGTCGTTGTAATCGATGAGGAGAACTATAAATAATTTTTTGTGCCATCGAACGATATTTTAATTGCATTATTATTATATATTTATAAAGCAAAATACGGTTTCGATGCGACACGACTGTTCTAGACAGGTAGGTCAGACTAATAATTGGAAACCTTTGATTTACTTAGACAGGTAGGTATGTACTTTAAAACAAATCCTCTTTAAATTATCATAAAATACTAAGTGATTACCCGACCCTCTATCCATCCATTGCTTTTGAATTGATCCTCATTTAAAATGGACGCCTTTTAGAGTTATAAATTAGGGACGAAATAAAAGCGTCTGAACTTGAAATCTAAACAGCTGAAATAAATTTATATAAATGTGAAAGGTTTAATCTAATGCTGTATCGGGATCGAATTTCAAATGGGAAATTAACACACACGGTCATCTGGTCCCAACCTAAGCAGACCTTGTGTTATGGAAACCAGATAAGTGGTATATACTGTACATATAATACTTTTTTTTTGTAAATAACTATATACATATAGATATTTACACCCAGACTCGATATAAACAGACATGTTCATCACACAAATGTTTGTCTCGGGTGGGAATCGAACCCAAGACCTGACGCAGATGCTGCATGTCTGGATCACTACAAATACAAATATCACAAAAAATATATAATATATTTGAGGGCTGAATCACCTTCGTCCGTGGGAGTGCACATTTTATCTGAATCCCCACACATGGTCCCCTACTGGTGCAAATCAGGTGACAATCAATCAACTGATAAATATGTTTACTGGTAATTAATTAACTTGTGGTGGGCTTCGGCCGACCACCCACCAGACAAAACCGCACCGCCGAGCGGCCTTGCCGGGTTCCGGTGCGATGTCTGGTGACGCCATTTAAAAGGGTGGGTTGGAATTGTTGCTCCTTTAAGGTTTCTAACCATATGGAGCCTCATTCCACTGCCACCTTCTCACCGAAAATCATTCGTAATCACGAGTGAATCGGTATGTTGGGCGGGTGCGTCCCGACGTAGACCAAATCATTGTGTAACATCAGGCAGGTTGTAGTCAAGCGCAAACCTATTGCAGAATTAAAAAAAAAAAAATTGCCTCAACCGAAGGGGATTTAAGTAATTTGACCACTGCAGCCAAGCGATGTAAGCTGTCCGATGGGACTATACACAGATATAGGTGCGGGAGGTTGCGGGTTCGATTCCCGCCCCGGACGATACATTCCGTTAAAATTACCCATCTCACTTCTCACTTCAACCCTTTTTTAGTGTCTCACTGTTGGGCACGTGTCTTCTTTCAACTATCTTATGAGTTGAGAGAGTTTAAGCCTTAATCCACACACGCTGGCCAAGTGCGGGTTGGTGGATGTCACATGTCCTCGAATGATTAGTTCTTAGACACGCCGGTTTCCTCACGATGTTTTCCTTCACCGATGTTGAGCAGCGGAGATGAAACCATTCACACAAAGATGTGTGGCACGACCAGGATTCGAATCCACGACCTAATTTTTCAAAGGCGAGGCCCGTACCGCTGCGCCACCGCTGCTCATAAAGTTAGCCATACAGTTCCTGAACTAATTATTTCATGTACCGATCAATTAATTGACCCTATTAGTTTGTGGAGGGCAGTCCCTTCTACCCTGTGTATCCTTTTTGACTCAAAATCTTATTCTCTCAATTAATAAAATAACAAATAAAACTTCATAAATCCAAATTTATAATCACACTTCGATATCAATAATTACAAATACAGACAATAATTTTTATTTACAAAAATATAATACTGTCATACATCACAATAGTTCACAATGTTTAGAGCTAAGTCTGTTCCTTACGGTTAATTGTTCAATAACTTTTAACTCACTAACATTTTTTTACGTTTTGACATGTCTTCCTTATAGATTTAATGTCAAAACATAAAAATATTCTTTAATAAAAGTTATCCGACTGTAATAATCCCTAAAATGCGCAGTAAAAAGCGGATAGTTAGCATTTTAGGGTACATAAAAAACCGGAATTCAATTTAAACAATCTTGTAAATTACTAAAAGTATTGGAAACGTTTCTTTTGCTTTCACGAAGCAATAAAAATACTCAGATAAATCGCATTAATTAAAGTTAAATCTTGGTTCGCTTATATTTTTTACGATAACCTAAAAAAAGAAAAATTATGTGACCAATAGGTACGTTTACAAATTTAGTCATGTTGTCATTGTTTTATTAGCACCACTCAATTCTCATTGTTTTATCGGTGAAGAATTATCTAACTTATGTGTCAAGGAGCCGTAATTACTTGCTGCTGGCCATTATGGATTAATGGATTCACATGTCCTTTTCTCACATTGTTTTCCTTCACCGATACCTAGTGCTAAATTCGAAACCTTACAACCTCTCTATTACCAACCTACATGATTTTGTTTTATATATCCACCTACCAATAATAATGAAGTACCTACTTTTTGATTACTATGGATTTTAATGGTAGTTAAACAATCGACACAATTATTGTATAAAAGGTAAATCTTATAAAAATCTGCCAGGTTAACAATCTCGAAAGAATAATCACCTGAAAATGTTATTTTTGATAACCCTGTCATAATAAGTACCTACATGTTTTGGCTTACTAACAATATTATAATATGAGTTATGAAAATACTTAAAATAACATTTATTCTTATGTACCTACTAGGGACTTATCCCAAAGACTAATTAATTTAAAATGGAAGGCTTTAATACTTTTCTAATCAGCTAAGAGGCTGTGTCCATGAGCAAGAGAGGCGATATTATTATTATCGTCGCATCACGTATTTCTACACGCTATGAGAGGCCGTCTCTACGAGCAAAAGAGTTGTAATTCAGAAATTGCTTTAAAGTACGTGGTACCGCTCGCTCGTGGACGCGGCCCCTTAGCCGAGTAGTTGAGTAAGAAACTCTTTTATCGCATCTCACTATCTAAAGACTGAACAAGTACAATCAATAAGTGGGAACGGCCATCTCCATCATAACCTATTGAAACCATTTTTACCAGACTGAGTTAGTTGATGAGGTCCCTTTGACTGGTGGGTAAAAATTAGCCGCGGCTAAAGCATACCACCTTTGAGTACCACCAGCTAGGTGTCACATATTATGTCACGAAGTAAATTAAATAATAGAAACACAAACGATTTTAAATAATACATCTAAAAATATAGACGAAACTCTTGATTGATTTTCGATTAACGAAGAGATTAATTTTGACATTTTTACAGTCAACATATAAAAAAGTCTGTCAAGACGTACAAATATATATAAAAGTTCTGTGGCATTGAAAAATCGGCACTAATAATTTTACTTATTTTGTCGTTTATGTTTTTAGACCTATATTATATTTTATACATTTTACTTTACATTGTTACTTACTACTAAAACCATGATTTTATTGTTACAGTCTTCTGTAAGGTTTAATTTAAATAATACATTCCAATTTAAATGGCTATAAAATTAATTTTTGTATTAAGGCACTTTCAAAGAGTTTGCATTCTTTGACCTTTAAACTTTACGCTTCTTGAAATCAGATTACTGTATATTTTTCAATGCATCTAATATTTATCCACATTAAAAATAATCTTCATCTTTACAAAGGGTTTTACAACTTTTTTCCAAGTAAAAAAAATAATTCTCGACATCAATAACACACTGTATTGTAGTTGAAAGTTGATTGATATCATAATATTTTGTAGGTCAATAACATTAATTAATATTTATAATACGTAATAGGTACACAATTAAAATAACGATTAAATGAAATTTACTTGCGTAAAATTTTTGTTTGCATATTTCTACGTAACTAGTTACTTGTTTTACTAAAATAGGTTTAGCGACAATCTTATTTCATTTCTTAATTATATGTCTCTTAAAAATGATAACTATACTATTATTTCTCACTATTTTATGGCAATACTTTTGCATCTTATTGTAACTAAATAAAATCTATACATAATTATAATATAATTAGTTACTAATACTTAGAAAACATTTTATAATTACTGTCTTATTATTACAAACAATAAATGTACATGTTTCTTTAATTAGAAGCTTCGTTTACCCAAAAACAAATGTATGGTGAAGACTTCCAGATTCAAATATATATTTAAAAATAAATGAATAATACTAAGAACGATTTCAACCATACAGAAACTTCCTAAAATTACTACATTTTATATAACTAAGTATAATATTTATATGTGAATGACTTAAGTAGGTGATCAGTAAATACTTTAAGTATCTATTTACAAAATACTCCACGATTTTTAATAACTTTCATCTGTTCCTTCGCAGTGCCATAATCTACGTTAAAATTATTCCTTTCATCACGTTCCTAGACCATCAACTAAGACTTTTGAAAACATTCTGTTCTTATTGAATTCTTCTCAAAGTTAAGATGTGATTACCAACATTGGCTGAATTAAACATGGCTTTCCTAAAAGCAGTAAAATTGTACCATATGTACTTGTTGCAGGATCACAACCGAGTTCTTACAGGCGTAGGAGATCTCCTAACATCATACACATCAAATAAACGACTAGCTGTTGTCGTAAATATTACTTCCTTAGGATCTTCTGCTATCGTTTCTTCAGTCTTCTCAGAAGATTCTTTTGAATCTTTTTCTACTTCTTTATCTTCTGTGTTTGTTGGGTTTTCATTTGTAAATGTTCTTTTAGGTCCTGGTAGTTTCCGAGCTATTTTGGCAACTAAAGGATGTAAGAGACGTTCATCGAATGCGTCTTTTTCGTTCCCTGTGATGAGTCCAATGAGATTGCCAATGAAAACGCAAATTGTTGTTCCAATAACCGCGTACCACATGTAGGATACGGAGTAGAATTTATGGAGACCACTCATGCTGAAAAATATATAGAAAATTAAAATTGGCCCATGTAATTGAATGTTCTTTTAATAGAAGCTTTTAGAAAAAAGCAACAGAATATAGTGTCAAGCCTATAGAGGTGGATTCCATACTTTTCAGGGGGCGAGCCTATTGCCGACAAATAAAAATTAGCATAAAAAATGATGATATTAAATTGATTATAGATAAATTTTCTCAAACATTTTGAAGAAAATGTAAAGAACACATTTAGAATGGTACACTGTGTACTAACATAATCATCTTTTAAGACTAAAATGACCATCGAATGCTCGCAAATGCTTCTCATAATAACCCAGTATTGACAATGTTAAGCAAAATGTGACTTTATTCGAGTCCTAATACACGTAGTCTCTTTCAACTCGCTCGATGGAAAATAAAGACTAAAAATGAGCATTCCAGAGAAGTGAACGTAAAATAATTCATGAAACTAAGAAACCTCTTTTTGATACTTACACAGGAGTCTCCGTTGATGCAGGCATCGTATTGTTGTAAACACTTTGTAGTAGTGGTGCTAATATAGCAAGAGTTTGATTTACTTCCACTGGTAGACCTTTTTGGATAATGGGTAATGTGGAATTTGTGCATCCCTGAAAATACGTTACAAAACTTCTATGAGACTGTTTTAATATTTCAGTTTATACGTCATCGTCAGTTTAATTGGGAAAGAAGTTCCCAGAAACTTTTTAAAAGGTTGATAATCATTAACAGCATTATCTTGTTCCACTGCTAGACATTGGCATCTCCTAAAGCACATTACAGCCTTAAACTAGGTAACGTAAGGTTCTACAGGCCAACGTGCAAAAATATTGTAAGAATGGCTTAAGATTATGTTTAATAAAAAAACAAAACAAAAAAAAAAACTAAACAAATTCTAGACAACACGCAAATTTCTAAATCCAAAAGCTATAATCTAAATAAAACTCACCTCAGTTGACAAAGGCAACATAGCGTTACCTTTACTAACGTACATCAACCTTCCCGCTGCCATCCAAGTAGTTACTATATGGGACGCTATCATTCCCCACATAGCCCCCTTTCCATTGGCTATAGGACATAGAGCAGCTAGTACAAACACCCCTAATAATGCTCCTGAAGTAGCTGAGGTAACTAGTAGAGAGCCTTCGACTACACCACCGACAATACCCACACAGAGTGATAAACACATTATGATGATTGCTGTAAAAGAAAAGAAAACCATATTAAATGTATTTGTAAAGAACTCATTATAGTTCATATTTTAAACAATCCAGCAAACTGAACTTATCTAATTACTTTATTAGTAGATAAAATTACTAACTATAATTTTATATTGCTACTGCTAGCAACATTAGATAACACAAATAACCTTACCATAAATAATTCCAATGATTTTGATGACCGTCAACTGCTGTTTGTCACTGATGCCTTGGAAAGCAGGCGCAAATGATACAAAGTCTTCCCAAGTAACAGTCGATAAAGAGTTCACGTTAGAAACGAGGAAACTGAAAGAGAAAATAGATGATGATTTAACACAACAGTGCAATCAAACCAAGTTTACTAAGAAAAGAAAAATGCAATACACTAACTAGTCGCAAAATATAGCATAGCTAAAAATGAGTTAAAAAGGCATTTCAAATACAAAAAAAATATCCTGGTTCAACAAGCTTGCCAAAAAGAGAGGCAAGTGGTTTTATATTTGTTGGTTGGATAGAAATCGGCTATTTAGTTTTCCTAGATATGTTCTTCAATTACACGCTACTTAAATTATCTGTTGCAGATGCAAAGGCCGATTAGTAGATGAAAAGTTAAGACAAAGCAAACTCATTTAAAGCGTAAATGAAACGTTTACTACTCAAAAATATAGAACTCAATACTAACCTTAAAGCGCCGTTAAAAAGACTTCCTAAAAACAATCCCAACATTCCTGGCAAGAAACTATATTGATCTTGAACGTAGAATGGCAGAATTTCATCAGGAGCTGATATGCTACCCGTTGATAATGGATCACAGTATTTATAAACAGCGTACAAAGCCATGCCAACGACCCAGGATAAACTAAACAGGATAGTGACAGCGGGTACATTGGCTAGCAAAGTTTTTCTGACTTGGGATTCGCTCTTCATTGAGCAGTATCTTTGTACGAAGGTTTGTTGGCAGCCGTAGATGGAGATCGACATAAAAAGCTGACCGATTGTGGCTGATAGTGTATCCACTCGAACTGTAAGGTCACCAGTAAATCTGGAATCAAGTAGAATTGTTACTGTATTATTATTTACTTTTACTGCTATAATAAATGCAAAAAATATGTAGTAGGATTGACGCATATTTCTTAGGTATTTTTTTTAATTTATCCGGACTTTTTTAAATATGGAATTGTGGATTGTCTGAACTTTGAATCTTTTTGGCACAGCCTTTCTTATTAGCCAGAGAGGGTTTTGTTCGACTTACAGTATTAAGCTGCTGTCTTTCGATATTTTTTATTTATATAATATTAATTAATTATACTTACTGAAAAAATTTTAATCTTCCGCCATCAACATTGTCAGTAATCACTTGCTGAGGACCTCCAGCTTTCACTGTAGCTTGAATAATGAAAGCACCACTTATTATGATCATTGTTAGGGTCTGAATAACATCTGCCCTGAAATATGAAATTAAATTATTACAAGTCAAACCAAAAAATTAAAGCAGTGGTAGTGCAGCGATATCGGTCTCGCCTTTGAATAAAGTTGCGGGTTCGATCCCCGCTTGTGCTTTCACATCTTTATCTGAATTGTTTCATCACCGCTGCTCAATATCAGTGAAGGAAAACATCGTGAAGAAACCGGCATATCTTAGAACTAATCATTCGAGGACATGTTTCATCCACCAACTCGCACTTAACCAGGGGGTGGGGATTAACGCCAAAACTATCTCAACTCGTAAGATAGTTGAGAGGAAGACTTGTGCTTAGCTGTGGTACACTGAAAAGAGTTGAAGTGTTAAACCAAAAATTAGGTAGCGATTTTTATTGCCTCTCAAGAAATGGAACTTAGGGCGTCTTGTAGCAAATGCAGTGAAACTACATGTAAAAAGACACAGCAGACACTCCAGTTAAGCACATGTCAGAACTTACAGTAGCTATAACTACCATTCATAATTAAATAAAGTCTCAAATCACCTTATAGCTGCTGCTAATCCTCCAAGCAAATTGAACACAATACCCACAATCGTTAACGCTGCTGCTGAAGCCCAATGAGGCAACGCAAGAACGGCATGGAGTGCCACCGTCGGAGTATACACAGTGACTGATAGATTTAGCACTTGACGAACAAGAAAAGTTGCTGCAGCCATGCGGCGGACCCAGCGAGAACCAAACCGCATCTGGAATGAACAACACAAACTTCTAATTTTGTCATTTAGATTCAAGGTTTTGACTGTAAATATTGGTTATCTTTTTGAGATCAATGAACGGATACTTAAGATTTTTTTAGAAATATTATTTTTTATTCTTTGACAGGCTGCTGCCTGACTGCAACTTGCCTGATGTTAAACAATGATGTAGTCTACGATGGATTCACGAGCCCAACGATTCACTCTTGATTACGAATGATTATCGGTGAGAAGGTGCCAGTGAAATGAGTCTCCTTAAGGTTAGAAACCTTAAAGGAGCAACAATTCTGACCCACCCTTTTTGCATGGTGTCACCAGATATCGCACCGGAACACGGCAAGGCGGCTAACCACGGCCGAAACCTACCACCAGTTGATGTAAATTGGATCTTTCGTTGTTCGCAGGAACTACCAATATTGAGCATTATTTTCCACATAATGTGAACATTCATTAACCACAAAATGTGGTTACATCAAGCAGTTATAATTTCGATGAACGTTTTTATCTTGAAAATATACATTAGGAAGAAAAAGGATAATGTAAGGAAACAGGACATTAGGATGAAGTAGTACTCACTTGTAAATACTCATACACGGAGTTTGTATGTAGTCTATAGTAGACAGGCACAAATATCCAGCAGACCAATGGGAAGGCTAAGATAATGCCATAGACTGTTTCCCACATGGCAGAACCGTAGTACACTAGTTCGGAGGGAAAACCTGGAATGAAGAAAGAAAAATTTTCATTATTAAGTAAAGTTACATACTTAGGTATTGAAATAAAACTACTTTATTATTAACTTATTTTATTTTATATTTTGCTATTTTAAAGTCTTTTCAGACTTCATGTTAATGTTTACTTAGAAACCTTAATCGTGCTCTTGTATCCCATGTTGCCTTATATGGATCTTTCAATGAATTATCTCATACATTTTAATCGTTTTTTATTGAAATCAGCTGAGATTATGGGAATACAATTTGTCCCTTGGTTTTCAAACTAAATGGTTAAAAGGTTGAATCGTGAAAACCATCATCTCTTCATTGTTATTTACTCATTTAATTATAATAATTGAAAACAAATCAAGGTTAGGGAAGAGAAAAACTTCAAAGAGTATTCGACTAATTTTTCAAAACTTGCTGAAGTCCGAGAAGAGTCCTTATTAAAGAGAAAAATTTAAACACGATCGGACAAGACAAGCATCCGACAAAAAGCACCTCAAACTTAAAGTGCTTCTGCCGAAATCTAGTTTCTTAGTCGATACTTACCTAACCCTATGTTCATAAACTTATAACGCTGCATAATATTAATTTTCTGTAAGACCAACTATGTTAGGAATTCCTAGTATTTAGGTGAAAATGAATCTACTTTTCAAACAAGAATATGATTCAAGTTCAAACACAAAATCCACTTATAGCTACAAATCATTCCTGATTGCCAACATATTTTTTATACCAGCTAAAGAAAAGTATGTTTCTAAGAATAACACAAAGAGATAATCACAATGAAGTTTACTCAGTAAAAAGATATTTTCAGTGAACAATTAAGTGAAAGGATTGGCATTTATTCAACAAGACATTCTGATGATTGTTGCATGTTTTGACTTCGTGATAGACGACTTCTGTTTTAAGAAATGAGCGAATATTTTGCAAACTTTGAAACCTGTTGCTCAACACAATTACAATTTAAAGTATGTACTCAAACTTAAGTAAAGACGCTGTCCCACAGTAGCAAACGAAAAGGCTGCGCGTACATAAATGGCTCAAAGGGCTGAGTCACCTTCGTCCGTGGGTGTACACCTTTAGTCGAGTGGTCGTGGTCCCCGGGTGATGCAAGTCATGTGACAATCAACTGGTGGTGGGCTTCGGCCGTGGTTAGTGACCGGCTGGCTAGTCTACGATGGAACGCCTTAATCCACACACGCTGGCCAAATGCGGGTTGGTTGATGTCACATGTCCTCGAATGATTAGTTCTTAGACATGCCGGTTTCCTCACGATGTTTTCCTTCACTGATATTGAGCGCCGGAGATGAAACGATTCACACCAAGATGTGTGGGCACGACCAGGATTCGAACCCGCGACCTTATTTTTCTAAGGCAAGGCCCGTACCGCTTCGTCTTCGCACTTGCGCCTTCGCTATAAACACTCGTATTACAGCATTTAGTTACTAGTAAAAAAGGCAGTATGTTTGTAATAATTTATACTTGTATACTAAAAAACTAAAAGATGATTACTTCACAAACACAAAGTAATTTTAAGTACCCGCAATATTTTTGTTCGCATGTGTATGACGTGGTCCCATTCACGAGGTGTATAGCGTGACAAAGTTAAAGTTCACGTGCCTCATTTATAAGGCTTCTAAGTATCTGTTGGTTGATACCCGAAATATAATAAACTGAACAATACAATGTCTAATTGGAACGAAGTTCCTTACGGCAGGCTTGGAGGGGATAGGGATTTTGCTGCGCGACCGAACTGAAAAAATGTGATAGTAAAACCGTAAGAAAAAATCCGTTGAAAAAAGTCCGTGGAATAAAACTGTTAAATGAGACGTGCGCAGGCGCGACAGTCGCATACACAAGCGAGTAGTGTATAATACCTTTCTCTTTCTCCCTCTTTCTTTAATAGCCGAAGGAACTTCGTTCCTACCTGGTGTCCCACAACACCACATCATTTTTTTTTTTTAGTTTTTCAGTCCATGAAAAGAGAGAGAGAGTGCGAGCCAAAATAGAACACCTTTTGGTGGCGGAGTCACGTAGGTAGGTCCCGAGAGGCTCCAACGCACGCGGAAAAGACACGCCGCCGTCCCTTGTTGTGGGTCGGTAAAAAGCCCAGTAGGCTGATTCACGTAATTTCTTGACGCACCAATCAAGTTGCGGTGCAGTTGCGATTAAGTTTACGTCTTAGTGCAAAATGGTATTCATGTAATTGTCATAGAATGACAATATACGCCAAAACGCTCGCGTGACACGAACTTGATTCGAGCGTATCTGGCAGCGATTATCAAAATTACTAGAATACAAAAAAGGTTAATTTGATCGGAACTTAACTGAAACTGCACTGTAACAGAGCTAATTTAATTACTTGAATTAGCCTACTGAACGCTTAAATGGCACTTCCAAAAAATGTGACGACGCTGGCTACCGCTCCTGCTTCTCCTATAGGAACGAAGCAGCAAAATATAGAGGCCAAAAAAACGAGAAAGAGTAAAATGAAGGTCAGAAGCCATGCCCCAACTTCCGCGATGGTGATAATCACCATAATTATCACCCGCCCAGCTTGAAGACGGCAGCACTTATTAGAAGATTCTTTTCACGGTGAGGGAAAATGTTAGGCTGCAGGACAAAATTAAGATTTTGGCCTTAAATGAAAGCATTTGTAAATTCTGCAGCCCGACACCATGTCTTGTTGAAGAATACCATGGGCTTTAGTGGACCCGCGCCGGGAGTCTCACATACCTTTCGGCCCCCGTCTACTCGGGACGAGGGGATGGTTCAAGCAATTCCTCGCCTTGCAATTTATTTTAACTTTTTTTTTCTTTTAACTATCTTACGAGTTGAGAGAGATTAGGCTTTAATCCCCCAAATCCTCAAATGATTAGTTATTAGACATATAATTTTCCTCAAGACGTTTTCGTTCACCGATATTGAGTGCAACCTGGGCTCGAACCCGCTACCTTATACTTCAAAGAATAAGTAGAATTGTGTTTATGGGACCTGGAGTATATACCGACAAAATACCTAGAGAATTTACTACATCTTTGTTTTTATTATTTTGCTGCGACCAGTTCATGTACATACACTGTGAACTAGACAGTTGACACAAAAACTGCCTTGAAGACAGATAAAGCGATCATTTACTCATTATAGTTTTTATATCAGAACTGTTGTCAAATTCTGTCTAGTCGGTAGTCACTAACCAAGACCGAAGCCTACCACCAGTGTATTATCAAATGATTTGTACCACTTGGGAACCATGTGAGAGGATTCAAATTGAAGGTGAACTCCCATGGACAAAGGCGAGTCAGCCCCCAACTTAGGTACTTTGTAAAGTACATTTTATGCATCTTAAAATGGTTTCTGTATATCTTCTTAGACGACCTCGGTAGTCAAGCTGAGTAAGCCGTCGGCTTGGGCTATACTGTGCCCGGAGATAGCGGGTTCGATTCCCGCCTCGAACAATATTTGTATAACAACAAAAATTTGTTTCGGAGGGACTACCCTCCGTGCCTCGGAGTGCACGTAAAGATGTCTCTCGGTTTACATTTAAAACATCTATGACAATCGTTAAATGTAGTCAGAAGACAATATAATCTAACACCTGATCTAACCATCTCGGCTACTGGTTCCCTACGGGTTTCGAGGTCTGATGGCAGTCGCTCGTATAATTCTGGTAGCTAGCCGCATCAGGTTAGACTGGGAGCCGACCCCAATAGAAATGGGAACAGGCAAGGGGAATGATGATGATGAGTTTCTGTATATCTCCCGGAAGAAGTTATTAGTGGAAGCTAGCTTATAATATTTATTCCTTTTGAAGTAGACAGCTGTTTCATTACACACCTTGACACTACAGTAAGTTGTTTAAATTTTTTATCATTGTCAGAGTCTAATTGTAGTGAGACACTACAAAGGATTGAAGACTATTCTACTAACATTCTAATACTCAATAAAGCATACGTGGAATTTAATTGTTTTATTAAGGGTTAAACCCCTAATAAAACAAAAAGATTTACTAAAAACGGAGTTATGCCCGAACAAGTATTAAAAATCAAACATCCGAATCGACATCCTTTTCCATTTTGAAGTCGGATAAATGACAAAATATATCTACTGGTTGAAATATTTTTCGTTCTTAATTTCATTGAACCTGACTTCAACGAACTTTTGTAACAAAAAATACGAAGTAGGTAATTCCGACTAAGTAATTTACTAAGTATACATACTTAATACATTTTTTGTTATAATAATTAATATTAATAACATCAAAATTATGTTTTTGTAAACAAATAATAAAAAATATGTAGTCACAATGACTGAGTAAAATATTGAAACCTCATTTATTTTTTATTGACTTAAAGGGAATTTCGCAATTACATATATTGATACTGGCTGCCCCAGCGAACTTCGTACCGTGTATTACTAATTTCACTATTAAAAAAATAGGGGTTGGTGACAGAAGGGTGAAAATTTAGGGTTATATGTATTTTAAATGCCACATTATACAAAAATAGAAGGGTGGTAAAAAAAATTTCATACCCTTAGGGGTATGAAAAATAGATAGTAGCCCATTCTCAGACCTACTAAATATTCATAAAAATTTCATGAGAATCGGTCAAGCCGTTTTAAAGTAGTATGGTAACTACATTGTGACATGGAAATTTTATATATCAGAAGTATTTCAACTGTTTTGTTATCATCATCAAAATGTCGCCATCTACATGTAGATTGCTAGTCTTTCGGTCTTCTTCTTTTTGGAGGTCGAGTCACCAGAAGTGCACCTTTCATCTAAATCCCACACGTGGTCCCCGGGAGGTGCAAATCAGGTGACAAACAACTGGTAATTATGTTTACTGGTAATAAACTGGTGGTAAGCCTCGGCTGTGGTTAGTGATCATCCACCAGACAAAGACACACCGCCAAGCGGCCTAGCCACATTCCGGCGCGATGCCTGGTAACACCATATTTTTGCTCCTTTATGGTTTCTAACAATGTATAGCCTCATTCCGCTGCCACCATCCATCGAAAATCATTTATAATCACGAGAGACTCAGTATATTTGGCAAACGTCAGGCAAGTTGTAGTCAAGTGCAAACCTATTGCAGAATAATAAAAAATCTAAAAGAAATCCACGGAGACATAAATTCTGCGATGAAATTCGGTTTAAGATACATACAATACAATACATGAAGTTTATCATAAATTTTAATAACTATTTAATTAGTTATATCATTCTAGATCATTAACTCATCTTGATTTAGACTACTCATTTAGTTATTTTATCTAAAAGTCCTATTTAATGCGGCAATTAGTAATTACTATCATTGTTGCTATTTTTAAACATACATTATTGTGTTCAATAAACAGTTATCATTAAAATAAAACTATTTTTTAACAGAGTATTGTCTTAGATTTACGCGAATATCACACATTGAAATAAAACTACTTTTTAACGGATTTTATCGCGGTTTATTTTAGATTTTAGATCCCGACGTTTCAAAGTCTTTTCAGACCCGTGAACATGAAGTCTGAAAAGACTTTGAAACGTCGGGATCTAAAATCTAAAATAAACCGCGATAAAATCCGTTAAAAAGTAGTTTTATTTCAAAATTTTTTAACAGATTTTATCGCGGTTTATTTTATATTTTAGATCCCGATGTTTGAAAGACTCTGAAACGTCGGGATCTGAAATAAATATAAAATAAACCGCGATAAAATCCGTTATAAATAGTTTTATTTCAATGTGTGATATTCGCGTAAATCTAATAAAATACTAAATAGTTATCATAATCATGATCATTTATATGCATAAAACATGGCGTATAATATAAACGTTACATAATTGTTTACAGAGCCGCATGTTTTGCAGATACAGATTACACATTAAGACTACAGCGTACAAATGAAGTCATTTTCATAAATACTAGTTGAAAAAGAACTTAAATAATAATTATTATTCATTAAGATTGACAATAAATATAAGTATTAAGGTAAGGTATGGTAAGGTATGTGATGATTTTGACATTGTTAGTAGTTAATGAATGAAACACCGACTTTGGGAACGAGTTTTTTTTTGTTTAGCGCAAAAAGAATGATTAATTAATTATTTCATTCACATTCATTTCGTGCGCAGATGAGTGGAATATCTTTAAGTTGAAAAATAATTCGAATGTCTACTCCTACATATTTATTTAATAAGATAAAACATAGGGCGTGTCTCTTTTCATACTTTTTCAAATTTATTTTCGGTTGTGAGGCGCGAGGCTTACGCCGTCTCTGGTCCGAGGCCGTTTCTTCAGGACTGGTAGATTTCGGATCCGAGTCCGGGTATGAACATAGCAAGCGGCATATGTGTGATAATCACATCTATCTATACGTTCGGGTAATACGGTGGTAAGTGCTGTTATATAGCACAATATAAGGTAACTTTATCCAAATAGAACTTTTTTTAATTTACGCGAATATCACACATTGAAATAAAACTATTTTGTAACGGATTATATCGCGGTTTATTTTAGATTTTATATCTCGACGACTCTTTTCAGACTTCATGGTCACGGGGGACTGAGGTATTTAACGTACTAAGTTATTAATTACGATTATTATCAACTACCTACAAACATTATAGCTATAAGTAGTTACAAACATTATCTTAGTTAGCATAAGCATTATAACGGGCCGGTGGCGCGGTCGGTAAGATACTTGCTTTTCACGCCGCAGGTCGTGGGTGCCATTCCCACCCGAGACAAACATTAATGATGAACATTTGTTTGTGTTGAGTCTGGGTGTAAATATCTATTATAAGTATATATTTACAAAAGAAAAGTATTATATGTATAGTATATACCAGTTGTCTGGTTTCCATAACACAAGCTATGCTTAGCTTGGGACAAGATGACCGTGTGTGTTAATGTCCCAAAATATTTATTTATTTATTTAAACATATTTTGTAGGTTTATAAAATATTTATTAACATTAACTACAACATATGCAGTTTTTATACTTAACTATTGTAAACATTCATTATTTCTATTTTGTAAGTCGTTTTGTCATGTCAGTAGTTTGTTTGCCTGAAACACAGGACTATCTAGTTCAGGCACATATTTCGTTCATTAAGTATTTTTATATAAAATTTTCCCATGTTTACCTATGTGTTTTATAAGTTTTTTGAATAAATTATTATTATTATATTATTTATGTTGCGTTCTGATTTAAGCAAACTGAGCTCAGTGTCTTGTATTCTGTATGGATTTTGCTTGGGTTTTGCTACACACGGCTGCACACCAAGCTATATACATTTCCAGTATAAGCTGATCTCACATTGTGTTGGATTTCCTCACAACGAGAGGTCAGCTTACTCGTATATTGGTTATGTATAGTTTGATGTGGAGCGATGTGTACCTACAAGTAAATTAAGTACTGAGTCTTTAATAGATGGTATAAAAAAAAAAGACTGAAACGTAGGGATGTGAAATCTAAATGAAATGCGTTCTCTACAACTTATATGATCTAACTCTGAATGATAGATTGAGGAACGAAGTTATTAGAGAACGCTGAGGTCTGAAAGAAGATGTAGTAACAAAGGTGGAAAAAAGCATGCTTAGGTGGTTTAGTCATATGGAGAGGATGGATGATAGATGATTGACGAAAGGTATATACACGGCGGAGGTGGAAGCGGAACGGAAAGGACATTCTAGGAGGACATTCGCTGATCTCATTGGAGATGTCCTTCAAAAGGGACAGGTGCGTAGCACTCACAACCGCCGAGCATGTATGACCAGATGTATGAACATTAGTGAGGTTAAGGAAGTATGTTTAGATCGTATCAAGTGGCGCTCTATAGTCTCTGCCTACCCCAGTGGGACAAAAGCGTGATTGTATGTATGTATGTCAAAAATCTAAAATAAATCTATATTTCAATAAAATATGAAAAGACTAAACTCATCATCATTCCCCTTGCCTTTTCCCATTTCTATTGGGGTCGGCTCCCAGCAGGGCCGTGCAACTGTACTACAAAAATGAAAATTAAAAATATTACAAAGAAAGTAACGTCATCTTTCACGTGGGGGGGCGATAATGTTTTACTCAATGATCACCCAAACCGCCACTAGATGTCACTGTTATTCACACTAAATGTCTGTTAGTTATACTAATAATTTTCCCAAATCTATTTAATTTTCAATTTATCTTAGTACTGGGTGTTTCTTAGAAATAGGCTAAATAACGCTTCCGGCGCATTGGTTGGCTAGTTTAGATCATTAAATTTATTATGATTTGTATTTACAATGTATTTCATGCTATTTAATATCGCTAGGTATCACAGAAGTCCGTGTTACCAGAAAATAAACAAAATTTTTAATTTTTACAAAAAAATATTAAATCAAATAGAAAACCAAGTACGTAATACGTTTCTGATTAAAAAAAAACGTTCATAAAAAACGGCGAAAATTAAAAAAAAAAATTGGTGTACTTGGTGTGTATCATTTCAAGTCTCCAGTCATACAGTTCGATACAGAAAGAGATAAAAGGATTTTTTTTTAATTGATACCTGTACTAAGTGTAATACGTGAGTGCAATTAAATTAATAAATATATTATTTCAATATTCGTTACCCCTTCGTCACTCGCTGGAAATTTATATAAATTATTATTATTATTTTATTTATTTTTTATTTTTATATTTATATATTTTTATATTATTAAAAGAATTTATTAATCCTGGCCGTCCTAATAAGGATAATGGGAAACTGTTATCAAATTATTGCATTGTCATCGGTCCTTGATACGTATGCAAAGTTTCAAATTAATCAGACATCTGGAAACTGGTGAAAATTAAGTTCAAAGATTCCGTTACATACATAGATACATACATACATACATACAACTCAAGCTAATAAAAGCGTGTTAAAAACAGGTTATTTTTTTGTTTATTTAGTAGGTTTTGGTTTCAAAAACATCTCCTAACGTCATTTTCCTCACATTCCGACTTTGGCTTACGACACAATATGTGTATACAAATGCTTTTTAATCAATTCCACATTGTTTTACAACACGAACTAATTAATATTAAAATATTTAAGACATAATAATCAATCAAAGTTTTGTCATAAAGAAATAGTCATTCCTCGCAACAGTGTTAGTTTACAATGATTTCTTAGGCAAAATATTTCTTAATGAGACGTACTTCGTCAGTTATAAGTGAATTTTCAACGTTCTCCAAATTTTGTCACCAAAAATATCATTTGCAGCAACAGCTTAATTTTTTCGAAAAAGCACATTAAATATTTTCTCGCTTTTAATACAGTGACTTTAAGTCAGTTTCATGTTGTAAAATTAGTGGTAATATATTATGCTTACAAACAAACCTGTATTATTCTCAATTCGTAATTTTTAGTAACATTATTATTACCAACATTGATATTGCGACGAATGAGATATGTTTCGAATAATGATTTTTAGGTTAACAATAATGATGACGGGGTGTCAAGAATGATTTTTACTATTGACAAAGGTATGGAATGGATTAATTTTTGCATTGTAGGTATTTGTTTGAGAACTGTCAATGAAGGTTTTATATCATAGTGGTATTATTTTCCATGATCATACCTACATTTATTGCGATTTCCACTCTCTATTAAATTTCTTACAATCAAGTCTATTACGACAGAAGGAAGTACGAGAAGGGGGACTAACAAAGGTTGTGTGTGCAAAGCTCCATAGAGGACCAAACTTTTGGAACGTCATACTAGACTCACTCTTAAATGACTTGTCCGGAGAGGGGATATACTGTTAAGCGTTCGCGGACGACGTCATTTTAGTGATTTCGCATGCAGCAGGAATAAGCCTTGAAAAAAAGGCTATCTTGGCACTCAACACAGTTGTAAGATAGGGAATAGAAAACAAACTCAACTTCGCATCACACAAAACTAAGGTGATGCTGTTGACGAGGAAGCTGAAGTTCAACACCCCATCTATACAAATGGCCCGAGCAAGGCTAGAACTAGTAAATGAGATAAACCTTCTAGGCCTCATGATAGACCACAGGCTCGCCTTTGTACCCTACATAGTCGAGCCTGTAGTCGAGTCAAGTAAAAAAGCAAATAACATATATATGAAACTTTTTTGGGGGCTGAGTCACCTTCGTCCGTGTAGACCTTTAATTGAATCCCCACACGTGGTCCCCGGGTGGTGCAAATCAGGTAACAATCAACTGGTGGTAGGTTTCGGCCGTGGTTAGTGACCACCCACCAGGCAAAGCCGCACCGCCAAGCGGCCTTGCCGTGTTCCGGTGCGATGTCTGGTGACACCATGCAGTAAAAGTGGGTCGGAATTATTGCTCCTTTAAGGTTTCTAACCTTAATGAGGCTCATTCCACTGCCACCTTCTCACCGTTAATCATTTGTAATCACGAGTGAATCGGTATACTGGGCTGGCGTGTTCCATCGTAGACTAGGTACATCATTGCTTAACATCAGGTAAGTTATAGTCAAGTGCCAGCCTATCGAAGAATTTAAAAAAAAACTAGCGTGCACGACAACGGTGACGTGTGGGGCTTAAACTCCGAGATCACTCGCATAATTTACGTAGCAGTAATCGAACCCATACTAATGTATGACGCAAACGTATGGTACAAGGCTACGGAACTGGAAACTTAAAAAAAAACACCTTAACGCTATTCAGGTTTTGCACAAAAAATTGTAGATCATACAGAACAGTCTCACTGATATCAACTCTGGTTAGCTTCTTTAAGATCTTCGGATCCAGGATGCCACCAAACAGTCGATTGGAAGGTAAAGTGAAACCAATAAGCAAACCACATCCAGCCAAACTCGTAGAAACGGACTATATACTTCTTGGAGATTTCAACCCAGACTTGTAGAAAAACTCTTACTCAGGGGCCCACACGTATATACCGACGGAAACAAAATCGAGGAAAAAGTCGGTGTCGCCCTCATATGGAGGGAAGAGGGACAGGAGAGGTATAAAGCTACGTTTTCCCTACATCCAACATGCACAGTTTTCCAATCGGAACTTTATGCGCAGTTTAGGGCAACTCAAATGATCAAAGCCAGTGGAGTACGTTCTATTAACATCTTGAGCAACTCGCGGTCATCATTAGAACTACCACAAAACCCAATTGTTGACAAAAAATATCAAAGAACTAAAGAAACAAACCTAAAATTGGCCTGAATCAGAGCCCACATTGGAACAGCAGGAAACGAAAGAGCAGATGAGCTTGCAAAAGCAGCAGCCAAAACTGGGACATCCTACGACTACAACAACATACCACTGTAATACGTCAAGAGAAAAATCAGTCAGAAGTCCATCCAGAAATGGCAGGACCGATACACTACCTCCAGCACGGAGAAAGGATCAAGGGAATTCCTACTATCCATCCCCAAAGCGTACGGTATCACCCGTACGACCAAATGGACGCCAGCACAAGTGCCAGTACTGACGGGACACGGAACAATAGCCGTATACTTGTACCGCTTCCACTCAAAGGATAGCGCGGCGTGTGAATGCGATCCGGAGAAGGAAGAAACCATTTTGATTGAAAAATGGAATGGCTATGCCCGTACTTAGATTGGAGATAGACTATCGCCTGGTAAGAGTAAAAAAAAACAAAATAGTAATACTTCTCGAAGGCGCACCCGACGTCGTTCTCACTCGCGAGGGATATACTGGCACAAAAAGGCGAGAAAACTGATAACACCAACCACACTCGTAGAGTTATCAGTGTGGACACAATGACAATAGAGTTTGATAGAGGAGCAGTCCAAGACCTCATAGCAACACCACGAGATAGTCGTATACGAAAACAGAGGTGACGACCGTAGTTTTCTAAAATCACATAATACGACTGATCTCCGAAACAATCAAGGAAAACCACCATCACCATCACCAAAGGTACCTATGTGGTGTGTTCATTTAAATTTAAAAAAAGTTATTTAAACTTAAGATGACTGAATGTTCCTATAAGCACGTCAATTTATGTTTATTGTTATGATTAATAAACGCTTACTGATTTGTAGAATTTTTATTTAATTCAATATTAATAACTTTATCCTAACAGTGCTTACATTTGCTAATAGAAACATATTTAAAATTTACATTAAACCTAGTTAAAATCATTATAACCAACATTGTGTCATTATAATCTACATCAATCGTCATTATCGGTGTTCTGTATCATTATCCTCAACATGTTAAATTCGATATTATGAAAAAACTCAAAAATTAATGATGATATTAAAGTGCCCTTTGCCTATATTGATACTTAATATTTTATAAATAATTATTCACCGAATGCATCTAGCTTACTTAAAATGCTTTGCACCATGGTTTTAGAAATTTCGCCAATAAAGTCAAAAATAATATAATTTCAAAGAAATGCCTATTACAGTGCAGGGTAGCATGAAGTTGTACGTAGAAATGGAGACCACACTTTAAATAACATCTTGAAATTCAATTCTTTTATTATATTCTTTTATTCATCTTCTGCCGTACTAAAAAGTTTAAAAAATGTCATAACTGAGGTGAAAGTCAATTTACATTTTTTTAAGCTGAGACTATGTGAGTAGTAACACCTCCATTATTATCAAAAACTTCATAACAAAAGTATTCTTTACTCGTTACATTACACGCGTTTATTAGGTTTTAATAAAGTACATTATTAATTTCAATTTGGCATAGCTTGGAGCCAATAACATTTTGACTTTACAAAATTATTTTATTTATTATATTATTAATATGTGGAATATGTAACTAAAGTGAAAAGGAACGGTTCGAACTCATCTTTGTAGGTAGACAAAACATTTTTAATAAATAGAGACTGCACCGAAACGAATTTGCCGAACCGGTGCAATTTACCGGTAATTTACCAGTGAGTGTGAGCCTCGCCCCGGTGATCTCTATAGAACAAAGCTTAGTGTATTAATGAAGTCCGTCAAAAAAGTTTTTTATTCCGTGGGGTTCATTGATTTCATGGTTATTTTTATGATTATTGATGTTTTCTGCCGTCCACTAACTAAAAGGCAGCTAACCCACAGTTGGTCGTTTTTCACTTTTTAATGTAGTCACATACAACTTTCGATTCTCTATCTATTGGTCTAAGAATCATTTTTCTATGATTAATAGTTTTAGATGAATCATAGAAAAATGATTCTTAGACCAATAGATAGAGAATCGAAAGTTGTATGTGACTACATTAAAAAGTGAAAAACGACCAACTGTGGGTTAGCTGCCTTTTAGTTAGTGGACGGCAGTTTTATTTTGTAAGAGATTAACTGATTTTTCTCTTTTCATATTTTACGAGTGTTAAAAAGTATTTGAAATGAAACTGTTTATTACAGTTTTGTAATAGTAATGCGAAATAGAAAGAAAAGGAAATATTTAGTAGAATAATTGTAGTCATCACTGTTCCTCAAGCACTTGGCAATTTATCTAATAATATAATCTTATACATAAATCACTTTAATTTTTCGTATTTATAGCTTTTGCCAGTTAAAATTTATGCAGATAATCCACCACCCCGCACTTGGCCAGCGTTTGTGGATTAAGGCCTAAACTCTCTCAACTATCTTAAGACCTGTTCCCCGGGGTGGCTCACTAAAAAGGGTTGAAGTGAATGCTATTAGTTAAATTAAACATCTAAAATTTCGATAACACACGCCTCTAGAGTTGCAAGCGTTCGTAGGCTACGATGACTGCTTATAATGTGGTGAAACGTATGCTTCTTCAAGTTAACAAAGTTAACTTGTTAATGTTAAACAAATTGCACTAACTGAACCTAAACATTTACCTGTTTTTATTTTTAATTAGTTCTTATTAGCCCAACGTTTTAACAGCTGAATCTTATTAGGTATTATAAGAAGGTATTGATACAGCGCCCTATCGACTGCTTTGCCAAGTTACCATCGAAGCCGCTACTATTTGTAAATTGTTTTGGCGTTATTGATTTAACCATCGTAATGTATTCCCATTTATTCCAATGCAATTAATTATTTTACCGGTAAATCTCCGGTTTCTCCGGTACTTACCGCTTGCCGCTCGAGTGCACAGCTCTACTTTGGGAGGAAATTTGGCCGTTTTTTTCAAGTGTTTATGTTTTGTGTTTTATTTATTTTCAATTGTATTTTTTCTACGACTTGGCTTTATCTACTGGACATTTATACCCGATTAAAATAAGTGACTTGGCTGTGTATATTGGACTTTGTTTTATTGCTACTTGGCTATCGGACTCGTTGTATCGTGTTTTTGAGTTTTTGGATCGACACGGATTAGAACGACAACATGCCTCGAAAACAGTATTTGAAATGCTATTTCGGCTGTATAAACGATGGTAAGACAACACTCTAAGAAGTTATCAAATTTTTTTCTTCCGAGGGCACGTTTGTTTAACTTGTTTTTACCTTTTAGGGCCTCTACACAAGTTCCCAAATCCAAATTCTTGGAATTTGGAAGACATTGGTAGATTTAAAGCATGGAAATCTGTATTAAAAAAAACAGAGCAAGAACGAGGCGATCACTACATTTTTGATAATTTAAGAATATGTGATAAGCATTTTAATCAATGCTATCGGTTGCCTTCCCTCCGTTTGACCAGAAATGCTGTACCTACTTTATTTATAGGTAATACATTTATTTAAATAATGTTTTATTCTGTATATTTTTTAATTCTGCTATAATTGCATTTGTAGTGGATTCCGATGAATATATAATTATGTACTAAGGAGATCAATTAGGTAGTTAAAATTGTGCCATTTTCTTTTTAGATCAAAATCTAATATGTGAAGTTGCTCCGACAAATGCAGACCCTACACCTGGTCCATCTACATCAACTGATTATTTTCCAGTTGATGCTCGTGAGTACTCTTTAGTTTCTAAACATCTGTGTAGAATTTGCATTTTTAATGTTATTTGGATCTGTACCTCAAAAGGTAATAACTCTAGTGTTATAATAGGAACAAAAATAAAAAAAGAAAAATAAAATTAGATAACTGAAAAACGTTACCACTAGGTACAGAAGTATTAGAAAACTGACAGGGTTCCTCAAATACTTCTCAAAAATACCTATCTGCCTTAAAATGCCCTTCCCATGCCAGTTTAACTTGCACTTAATTAGTTTTTGTTCTTAAGTCATGTTATTTTTCATTTGGATACTTAAATTGTTGTGTCTTGTGTCTACTAATTATAATTTTGAATTTTTCAGGATTAAGACCACAAGAAGTTCAACTAAGTGCAAGTACTCTAATGGAATCAAGAGCTTCAAAAAGAATGACATCATCAACATCTAGTCTTGGTAAGATGTATAATTGGCCTTTTACCTGTATAGTATATCAATGTAGTAATGAGTATGGCCTAATTTAAATCTTCAAAGAATTGATAGTAGCTAATCAGAAGTTTTGGTCTATTATTGTTGGTCGCTAATCCCCGTTAGTTAATAATGTTAAATTAAAAAGTCTTTTGATTGATTACAATTCACACTAAGATGGCTATAAGTTAGCTATAGCCCAGGTCCTGGTCCCTATGACCTATATTTCTAAGCCAAGTGTGATACCACTTCAGCAACGCTGCTCTGATAACACTACATTATCAACTTAATTTCAACAAATTTTAAGATAGGTACTATGATATATTGAACTAATGCAACAAATGATCCTCATCAAACTACTTGCTGAACCACTCTCTCAATTATTGTGAAACTTTAGACACACCAATTAGGTGTTTACATAATGGTGCTCTGGCTGATTCATTTATACTTGGCATAGTAATATAATCATAACAATGTCTACTAATTTGTTTATTTGCACTATTTTCAGCTACCAAACCAAGAATTTATAAATCTGATTTTTTGTTACAAAAATCAATAAGTCTGCTACAAGATAAAATTAAAAAGTTAAAAATGAAATGTAAAAAAAACCAAACAAGACTGTTGCAGTGTGCGCAGAAGCTGTCAACAAAAAAGTCATTTTTAAACTTTATTGAAAAATTGCCAGAAAATTCAAGAATATTTACTCACATGCAATTAAAAGGAATAAAAAAAGCAAGGGGAAGACGATTTTCACAAAATGAAAAGATCATGGCTTTAACTATTTATAAACAAAGTCCAAAAGCATACCGATTGCTACAAAGAATGTTTGTGCTTCCCTCTAAACGCTGCATACAAGCATTGTTGAGTACAATTTCACTGACGCCAGGTATAAATAATATAATAGTAAAAAATTTAGAGACGGCAGTGAAGAATATGAGTGCAGAAAAAAAACTTATTAATTTATTATTCGATGAAATATCTTTAGCCCCAGGCCTAGAGTTCAATGCCAAGATGGGAGAAATTATTGGATTTGAAGACTTGGGCACCGTTCGGAAGAAATCTTTGGCTGATCATGCGCTTGTGCTGATGATAAAAGGGATTAAGACGAAATTTAAACAACCCATAGCTTATTCATTTTGTACGGGGACAACAAAATCCCATGATTTAAAGGAAATATTAAAAACTGCAATAACTCAATTAACAGAAATTGGGTTCAAGGTAATAGCTACAATATGTGATCAAGCTCCTACCAACATGAAGGTAATAAACATACTTCAAGAGGAAACGAAAGTAAAATATTTAAAGGATGGAAAACAGTATAGATCTGATGCCTTTGAAATTAATAATGACAAAATATACCCACTTTTTGATACACCTCATTTGCTGAAAGGTGTTAGAAATAATTTATTAAAGAAAGATGCAAAATTTACTTACAATGGGGAGACAAAATGGGCAAAATGGGAGCATCTACAAATGCTATTAAATGTAGATGTAGGTGATGACGAAATTAGACTTGTTAATAAATTAACTGAATACCACATAGTCCAACAAAAAATCCCAAAAATGAAAGTGAAACATGCAGCACAAGTTTTCAGCCAGAGAGTGTCTGCAGCACTCCGATTTTTAGCCAGTGAGTAAATTATTTATTCTTTAAATATAAATAAACGTTTTTTTCTTCTGGTAAATAAATAAGTATAATGTAGAGATAAAAGAAAAAGAAAAGAGAAGAAAATTAACAATCTAACATAGTAAACAGAACAAGAAAAGAGACCAGATACAGGCGAATATCGGTTGTTCACAACTGCTTGTCTGTCTAATAATAATAATAATAATATTAAAAACACTTGCAGTATTCTATACAATACCAACATTATACTGATTGCTAGTGATTACACATTGAATGGATTTGTACTTGCCACTTGTCTTTCTATGTAACAATAAATGTAGGTTAACTATAACTTTGGGCTTTATCAAACTTAGATTTGATTCCATGATTTATTTTTATTATAATGATATTTTTAATTTATTTATAAAAGTTATTTCTTTCTTTCAGGACACAAGATACTTCCGAAAGAGTGTGAAGAAACAGCTGATTTTCTTCTTTTATTCGATAAATTATTTGATTCTTTTAATGGGCATTCTTATCAAAATTCAAGTAAAAAATATAAATCTTGTTTTAGAAATAATTCTCCTCATATCCAACTATGGAATGATGTACTGCCAGTTTTAGAATCTGTAAAATTTCAAACGATTGTGCGAAAAAATGAAAATAATATAATTAAATTAGAATCAGTTCCATCTATAAAGAATTGGATACATAATATAAAAATCTTTAAGGAAATGTGGGTTGATTTACATAATAATCACAATGTTACCAATTTGTTAACAAGAAATTTTAATCAGGATCCTCTAGAAATTTTTTTTAGTAGTATTAGGAGTAATGGTGTTAGAAATAATAATCCTACATGTAATCAATTCATCAGTTCATTCAAGACGTTGATTATTAATAATTTTAATTGTCCTCATTCGCCTTATGCTAATTGTGAAAAGGATGATAATTATTCAATCCAATCATTGATTAATTTAATTCAACAACCATTAGTTGATTCTTCTAATGCTGATTTGGCTTATGAGGTTGATTTAGAATTAACGGTGATGGGTAGCATGAAAATAAGTGTTGATTCTGTATTACATTGTGAATCAAAAAAATATGTAACTGGTTATATTATAAAGAAATGTAAAACAAAAATTTTTAAAAGTTGTTCTATTTGCATGCGTGATTTTTGTAGTACAGAGATTAACAAACAATCATTTAACTATCAAGTAGATTACACAAAAAAATCATTATTTTATCCTAGTGAAAAGTTCAATGAATTAATGAATGAAATTTATTATTTGATTGTTGCATGCTTACGTGTATCTCCTGAATCCAGCAATTTAAAATCCAAAATGAAATTTTTGCTTAATTGTGCATGTGATTATAATATGATAAGTTGTGATTTACATAAAAAACAATTGGTTGATTTTATTAGTGATCATTCAATCAAATTAATCACCCATAGTTGGTGCACTGGAGTTAATAGGATTTTAAACGGAAAAATAACGAAGTTTGATAAGGATGACCCAATTAAATCAAAAGCTTTTGAATATTATAAGAAAAATAAAAAATAAAAGGGTTAATTAATCAAAAGCTGTTTTATTTATGTGATCCCAAAACCAACAAAAAAAAAATTAATATGGATTGGACCTACCCCCATAAATGAAGCAGTGCCATCTAGCGCACGGAGTTAATCCTATGTCTTATTTTAGGTCGAAGAGTTGCGCATCTATCTCAGTATAAGTGTATAGTCTATGGCTCCCAGTCTAACCTGATGCGGCTAGCTACCAGTATTATACGAGCGATTGCCATCACACCTCGAAACCCGTAGGAAACCAGTAGCCGAGATGGTTAGACCAGGTGTCAGATTATATTTGGCTTCTGACTACATGTAACGATTGTCATAGATATGTTAAACGACAACCGGGACAGACGGTTTAACGTGCTCTCCGAGGCACGGAGGGTAGTTCCTCAACCAACTTGTCTGGTTGGATGAGCAACTACCATCCGTGCCTTGAAAAAAATTTTTGTTGCAAACAAATATTGTCCGGGGTGGAAATCGATCCCGCGACCTCCCGGGCCCATTCGGATGGTTTACACCGCTCGACTACCGAGGTCGTCATGAAAAGACTAAACTAACGTTAAATATTTTTGTCGCGCTTCATATTATGCACGTAGGTACCTAACGTTTATGTCAAAGTTTCACGGTCCGATGCCTCTTGTAAAATGTTATGATAACATTATTTTAATAACGATTATTGTAGTCGAGTTCTCTGTGACGTAGTTTTTTTTTTATCCATCTATAAATGAACTACACAATGCGACTACAAAGGATAAGATCTACAAATGGCGCTTTAGTAGTTTTGGCTTTACAGTGACGAAATAATTATAAGGCTAGGTATACATAAGTCGCCTTCAGACTAGGTGGAGTGGATATCTGCGGAACGTGGCTGACAAGAGCTGGATATAAGAAGCCGTGGATTATGTTCAGTGCTTAAAGAAATATCTCACTCACTAAATTAACCCTTTTTAGTGTCCCACTCCTGGGCACGGGTCTTCTCTCAACTATCTTAGAGTCGAGAGAGTTTAGACCTTAATCCAGACACGCTGACCAAGTGCGGGTTGGTGGATGTCACATGTCCTCGAATGATTAGTTCTTAGACACGCCTGTTTCCTCACGATGTTTTCCTTCACCGATATTGAGCAGCGGAGATGAAACAATTCACACAAAGATGTGTGGGCACGACCAAGATTTTAACCCGCGACGGCGGCGGCGCGAGAGTAGCGCTGCCAATATGACGAGCGAGATCTACTAACATTTGCTCATTCATTCAGAACGGAGTGATTGATTGGCTCTTATGGCTTCTTTGAGGCATTCTCTCAGGAGAAAGCGTGCAACACATTGTAGTCGGAATTGATGTTGGATTTATAGGCGGTTGAAATAATTTATAGAACCATCATATAGATACATATTGATTATTGAGTTTAATGTGCAGGTTTTAGGTCATAACAGATGTCAAGCTAACATTAATATAATTTATGTAGGTAATAAAAAGCAATGATTGACAAAAAACTTAAGGCAAATCAACTTAAAAAACAATGTTTCTTGACAAAGGGCTTGGGAAAATCTACCGCAAAAAGATTTAAGTAAGTCATTAAGTTCTCGTCACGGATGACACATTTTCAAAGCCACAAATAAATAATAAAAACATATGAGTCAACATTTACAAAACTACTTGACCTAGCAAGATAAATACTTCCTTGAAGGTAGGAGAGATCTGCTAAGAAAGTATAAATAGTGAAATAAAACTACTTTTTAACGGATTTTATCGCGGTTTATTTTAGATTTTAGATCCCGACATTTCAAAGTCTTTTCAGACTTCATGTTCACAGGTGAATAAACCGCGATAAAATCCTTTAAAAAGAAGTTTTATTTCAATGTGTGATATTCACGTAAATAAAAATTGATGAATAAGACTAAACAGTGTATTCAGTGGGACTGGTCCATAAATTCAAAGTAGCTCAGCGAACTTTGACAAAGATTTATGCTCGAGGTCACTGAAGGATCGAATACGCAATGAAGTGATCCGGCAGAGACCTAATGTAAACTACATAGCCCACTGGATTGGTAAACTGAAGTGGCAGAACCCATTATCACTGGGTTAAATGCTTGACTAGGGACAACGAATAGGCAAACGTAGCGTAGGATGGCCTCAAACGAGGTGAAATGAGAACTATATGAGAGTAGCCGCGTATCGTGCTCAGTGGCGTACTGAGAAGCCTATGTCCGGCAGTGGACTGGAATAGGCTGATGATGATCTGTAGACTTCTAGCGTGAAGCTGTGGAGGGGTAGTAGAAAAGTTGAAACTTACCTAAAAACGAGCGAACACCAAGAGTACCCCTAGCCACAGATAATATCATGGCTAAAGTAGAAACGCCACCTCCAGCGAAGATGTAAGCCTGCTTCGCGCTGCCCGCTGCGTTTGCGTCCTTTCGCCGGCGCCATAGCGGTGCACAGGAGGTTGCGCACACGAATAACCCGAACACTATGCATTCCCATGCTAGCAATCCTGAGTTCATGGTTCTGGAAAGAAAATAGAAATATATTATTAGCTGGCCTGGAGATTTCTCATAATTCTCATTTTTGTTTGTATCTCTAATGCGGATGGCCGTGGAAGCAAAATGCGGATTGATGAACATCACATGTCATATCCGCAAATGATTAGATCTTAGACATGCTGGTGATGATGTCTTCATTCACAGAATCGAAGCAATTCGCTCAAAGTTGTGTGGGCTAGACCAGAAATCAAACCTGTGACCTTATATTTGCTGCTCATGCTAAGATTGTGGACTATGAACTTGATAGCATAACTTACAATTGCGAGCGGAGCCATAGGCAGAAAGCTAGGAAAAATATAAATCTAGACTTATATTTGAATACAGGTATTTTACCTATCAAATGTTCCGCTCTGATAGTTTGTTTATAACTTATTTATAATAAATAATTATGTGATTTAAAGGTCATTTGTGTAGGTCAACACGCCGTTAAGTAACTTAATATTACTTAACGTCCGGCTACTTATAACAATTAGGTATATTAATACCGATTTTCTGGTTCAATAACTGCAACAAAACCATATCAGAAACGAACGAAATTCTTTTTTTTTTCTACTTACGTATAATAGACATAATTTCACTTCATTTCTTTATTCATTAAACAATATACATTGTGTCTGAATTAATACCTTTAAAATATTTAATTAATATTGAAATAAGTTGTAAAATTATATAGGTAGGTAACCCTGATTATATTAAAAATTTTATATAAACATATTATATAAAATTATATATTATTACAACAATTTTTAAATTAATTGAAAATTAATACCACATTTAAAATTAAATAATAATATCTAATAAATGTCTAAAGCGCGAGAATAGATGCCCAGAAGGCTGGTTTGTATCTCGGGCAAAGGATACAGCAATGCTACTAGCCTTCTGAATTCATTATAATTAGGTAAAAAGATAGTAACAAGAACTAAAAGTTGCACACATACAACTTTGTAAATCTTTAGAAAATAGAAGGGTATTTTATTTTTTTATTTTATTTAACGAAGTGGTCACAATGTTTTGGTGGCTAATAATGTCAATGGTAATGTGTTAAATGTATGTGTCGAAGCGTGAGACAGGAGCACCAAGCTTGAACGGTTGAAGGAATTAATGTTGATACTTTGTTTACGTTCATAATGTTACCATAGATTATGATTCTTGAATTGGTTGCGTCAAGTTGTAAAACTTGGGTGTAGTCGATGCGTGGCTGACAGATGGCATTACTGTTCTGAATGAACTCGGCCTTTGCTTAAGTCATTCACTTCGCTTTTTAAAACGTATTTGGCAGCCTTTCGTGTTTCTGTCAACCTCAAGTTGAAAGACTGACATTCGAGTCGGTCATTCAGTCTGACAGATGCCAAACCTGATAGAGGCCGCCATTGTGGAGTGGGGCAGGCGGTTTGGAGGCGAATGACTGACACTTTTTACGGAATCGTCGAGCAGACCAGTCGGATTGTCAGCCCCGTATCGAATTCACCGCGCTACCAATAGTAATCCGTTTACATCCTGATTATTGTTAGAGTTTTGTAGACTTTAGTGATTGGTTTTAAGAAATACGCGCCTGAGGATTGCAAAACACGTTTTATTTTGAGGCAACCGCTATGACTGACCCCTCGGATAACCATTCTCCGTTATCAGAAGTGGGATGTGAAAACCACGTGCCACATGCTACGGGCATCAACGTGCTTCGTGCTATGGACACCAATGCACCACGTGCTATGAACACTAGTGCGCCACGTGCTGTGAATAACAGTCGGGACGACATGAAATGGCAGCTGCTTTTAGACCAACAGCATCGCAATTTTCTGGCCCTCGTGCAAGCCATGAAGACACCGGCTTTATCAAGTGAGTTACGGCTGCCTGACTTTAATCCTGAAAAGCGAGATGTCGACGCACGCGCATGGATATCAACGGCAGATCTTTGCATCGACGAGCAACACCAACAAGGTACGCAGCTTATGGTTGCTTTAAGTCTTTCATTAAAGGGGCAAGCTTCCACGTGGCTTTCAACGATTTCGTACCCTGGAATGAATTGGGATGAATTCAAGGAGCTTTTTAAAGCTAGATACGACTGTCCCGAAACTATTGCTTCGTCCCTAATCAACCTAAACGAAAACAAACCCAAGGACAATGAGTGCCTCGCTGCTTACGCCGCTTCTCTAATGACGTCAATCATGGCCCGATGGAAAGATTTGTCGACTGAAGAAATTGCTGTTGCTACTGTCCTGGCACATCTTTCTCGCTTTGATCGACGTGTGCAACGACTATCGTTTACAACCGAAGTCAAAACTCGCAACCAGCTTCAGCAAGAGATGAAAGCAGTCTCGTTTTTCAAGCGCAAGGCTTCTTCAAATGATTACGACGATGTTCCTGATAGTAAGAAGATTCGCAGCGCTCTCGTACAAACTACGACGAAGTGCTATTACTGCGGCGATATGGGTCACAAGGCATCAATGTGTCAAGCACAGAGACGGGACAATATGAAGAGGAACAGTGACCTCCCTAGGCCTCTACAGGGCGACAGCAGCAAGCCAAACCACTCCAAGCCAGCGAACGCCTGTTACCACTGCCACGAGAGTGGGCATTACGCATCGATCTGTCCGAAGCGAAGCAGCCAGGAAGGGAGCAGCAGAGCGGGCCCTCCTAAAGAAAGGCGAGTAGACCTGTGCGTCGTAGGTGCATCGACTGCGCCATACTGGTGAGTTCTTTTATGTCATTATGATTCCGACGCAGAATGCTCATTTGTGAGACTTCGTCTTCTAGATGGACGACAACTTAACAACACGCCTAAGTAGCAAGCGGTTGGTTACTATAACGAGCGTACAACGGCTGCTGATTCGCGGTACAACTCCTATGAGCTGGAGACGTTATCAGTCATCAACGCAGTAAGGCACTTTAGGCATTTCGTTCACGGGTGAAAGTTTGTAGTTGTTACTCACTTCAGCTCTTTCCAACCGACCGGTTTTGACTTGTTTATCGTGCGCCAAGGGGAAGAGGGCTCATGTCTGACACTGATTTCTTGTCAAAGAATCCTGTATCGTCACGTGAGGTATGTCAAAGGACAGAAAATAGGATGAAGTCTGAACCAATCGACATCACCGAGCCAGCCGATAACTGACTTTTGGCTGAGCAACGAAGGACGCCAAGATTTGTAAGGCGGTTCTGAACCTTAACGAGGGAAAACTCGCCGGTGACGTCGCGGAGTTGTGTGAGTTGCGTTCGGGAATCTTGTTTTGCGGGGTGCATCGTAACAGTAAGACTCGTTGCTTGCCTATTATACCCCGATATCCCAGGTGGTCAATTCTTAACAGTGTGCACGAGAGCTTCCTACATACAGGCTGGGAGAAGACATTGGAGAAGGTGTTCGACCTTTACATGTTGAAGTATGTGAGGTCATTCGATAACAATTGCACTGTTCAGGTAAAGTATCAACCATGCATCTTATCCCAAAAAATAGGCATACTTTGGCACCTTATCCATATTGAGGTAAGAGGTAAGCTCAGTGTAAAAACGACAAAAAGAAGAGCACGTGTTCGTTCTAATAAACGCTTTTACGAAATCTGTCCTGCTATATCGACGGTACCTACTGTGATTACCACAACTCTCACCAGTCGAGACATTACCAGTTGGCTGTGGAATAACAATCTTCCTTCCGCGATTTTATTGACCAATTTTTTAAGTTTTGACCTTTGATTCACTACGTAAAGACTTGGTCAGACACCTAACCGCGGTTGTCTTGAAGGACTGAAATCAGACGCCATTTGGTGGTTGTCTCGAACGGTCGCTATCAGACGCCGGGTCTAGAGGTTGTCTTGAAAAGTCGATCACACCATCAGACGCCGGTGGGGCTGTCTTGAAGTGTGATATGTGTTACGAAGCAAAGCTGTCTTGACGTATGCCATCAGACACCAGTTGAGTTTGTCTTGAAGCGTACTATCAGACGCTTACGTGTGTCTACATTATTTAATAGGTCATCTGTTTACCCGTTTAATTGTTTCACTTGATACGTTGCCAGGAAGATTAGTGTTCTACAGCCAGTCGACATTTTGTGTTCCTGTGATGGTTTGGTCCATAGAGAGCGCTCTTAGTAATCGCTTTGTAAAAAATTCATTGAACAATCATGTGCTCTAATTAATGCTTACTGTAATTATAACGAACCTACCTAGCTTTATCTGAGACTGCAGTTAAGTACTAAGCACCTTTTTATGCTGTCCCTTGTTGTAGTCAGGTTGACCGAACAAGCGTTGCGATACAGCCGCATATTATTATTTTCCTTGCAGATACGACACACGAGGACGTGTGACACGTCAAGATGGCCGTGTCGAAGCGTGAGACAGGAGCACCAAGCTTGAACGGTTGAAGGAATTAATGTTGATACTTTGTTTACGTTCATAATGTTACCATAGATTATGATTCTTGAATTGGTTGCGTCAAGTTGTAAAACTTGGGTGTAGTCGATGCGTGGCTGACAGATGGCATTACTGTTCTGAATGAACTCGGCCTTTGCTTAAGTCATTCACTTCGCTTTTTAAAACGTATTTGGCAGCCTTTCGTGTTTCTGTCAACCTCAAGTTGAAAGACTGACATTCGAGTCGGTCATTCAGTCTGACAGATGCCAAACCTGATAGAGGCCGCCATTGTGGAGTGGGGCAGGCGGTTTGGAGGCGAATGACTGACACTTTTTACGGAATCGTCGAGCAGACCAGTCGGATTGTCAGCCCCGTATCGAATTCACCGCGCTACCAATAGTAATCCGTTTACATCCTGATTATTGTTAGAGTTTTGTAGACTTTAGTGATTGGTTTTAAGAAATACGCGCCTGAGGATTGCAAAACACGTTTTATTTTGAGGCAACCGCTATGACTGACCCCTCGGATAACCATTCTCCGTTATATGTAAGTTCGAATGTGTACATAAATGACAAAATATTCAAAGCATCAATGGTCTCATGGTCAAAAAGTCATAACCTCTAAAATCAAACGTCATAATTATTCATTATTGCCCTATAAGGGCCATATTATTATATCATGAGTTACAGAAATCCCTTGTTACAGTTACCTCGCATGTGGGCGCTAACGACTTAGTTAAAAGAAGACCCGTTCCCAGCAGTAGGGCATCGGGCCGACCGTCCTCAGACGGCTCACCGAAAAAGTCTGGTGAACCAATAAAGGCCCTTCCGGCTAATTGGGTTAGGTAACCGCAAAAAAAAAAACAGCAGTAGGGTACTAAAGGGCCTTTAGTTAATATAGATAGGTATCGAGTTAGTTACGTAATTTAATGTCATTTAGTAGGTACTTAACTTTCGGCCAGTTACATATAGATAAGAACTGACACTTATAAGGAAACTGGATTAATAAAAATATAATACACAACCTGAATAAAATTTCTTAACATACTTATTAGTAATAATAAGTAAACGCCAGCCTCAAAAATGGCTGAAGTAATTTGGGCCACGGCTGACAACTTTACTTAACCCTTTAAACAAAGGGAGTTTAACACAATTAACACCCGTTTCATGACTCTGAACAATAACTTGGATTTTATTAGATTGTGCAAGTCTTCATTTTGATCCATCCTAATATTCAAACTAAACATAGGTACGTAAAAATTACGTCTACAATTGAACAAATCTAAGAAGTACCTTTTGACGTTTCACTGTTTTGTATTAAATTAGCTTTGTAGAGGCGTAATTCACACTATTTTTATTAGCTTCCTGTAAAATAATTGAATTATGAAGCTATTTTTATTTTAACATAACATAAACAATTTTCATACAAAAAATTAAATTCTAAATGTACTACGTTTAGAACTGTCAAACAGTACGTCTTAGATTTGACAGGCTATAGTAAAATGAAGACAGATATTGCAATCCTGAATGTTACAAGCAAAGCTTCTTTTCTTATAATAATAATAATAATATAGTGGGACATTAACACACACGGCCATCTGATCCCAAACTGACAAGAGCTTGTACTATGGAAACCAGATAACTGGTAATATACTACATTTATTACTTTTCTTTTGTAAATACATACTTAAATATAGATAATTATACCCAGACACAAGACAAACAGACAAATTTAAATAACGACCTGCGGCGTGAAAAGCAAGTATCTTACCGACCACGCCACCGCGCACCGGCCCGTTTTAATTAAACAAAACATTACAAATTTTTAGCTTTATTAATGACGGTCTGCCGTTCACATGCTCTTAGGCTATTAGCTTATATCAGGAGGTATTTACAAAGTTGTATGTGATTCATGGAAATTACCTCAAACTTGAGATTTAAAAGCAAATATTAATGAACATTTCCTGATTCATCTCGTGACTGTTAATGAATGGCCGTGATGGACAAGCTCGTAACAAAGTGATTATTGATAACAGATTCTCAAAAGACTTCACGTAGAATATGCAACGTATGAATGAATAGTGTCGTGTGTAGGCACCTATTTTTATCTACCTTACTTGTCCTATCATATAACTAATTATGGTGTACTGTTAACCAACTCTGCCGTGATGTGGAAGAAGGCGGGTAAACGTAATTTTTATGAAAATGAGTTATTATAACTAGCATACTAAGTAAACGATTGCGCATCTACTCATCTTGGAATTATATTTCTAAGTTTATTCGTTCCCGAGATATCGTAAGCTATTTAGCGGCTAAATGCCCACCTTTTTGCATATTTCTCGAAATCAACTTTCTGCACGTAGCCGGCTTTTGCCATATCAGGGCAGAACTTCTAATATCTAATATTTAATTTTTATGAAAATTACTAGCTTCCGCCCACGGCTTCGCCTGCGTGGTACTTAATGAGACAAAAAGTAGTAATAATCTATCTCTGTGCAAGATTTTTGGTGCAGCGGTGGCGCAGTGGTACGGCCTCGCCTTAGGAATAAAAGATCGCAGGTTGCAGGTTCCCGGTTCTGCCGACACATATTTGTGTGAATTTTAACATCGCCGCTGCTCAATATCGGTGAAGGAAAACATCGTGAGGAAACTGCATGTCTAAGAACTAATCATTCGAGGACTTGTGACATCCACCCACCCGCACTTAGCTTAAGGGTTAAACTCTCTTAACTCGTAAGATAGTTGAAAGAAGACCCGTGCACAGCCAGCCGTGGGATACTAAAAGGGTTGACGTGAAACGGATAGATATTACATATGTCCAACCACGCATTACTATATTTCGAAAAAAAATTCAAATCTAAATTCAACTGAGTCACCTTCGTCCGTGGGAGTGCACCTTTTATCTGAATCCCCACACGTGGTCCATGGCTGGTGCAAATCGGGTGACAATCACTGGTAATTATGTTTACTGGTAATTAACTGGTGGTAGGCTTCAGCCCTGGTGAATGACCACCCATCAGACAAAACCGCACCGCCAAGCGGCCTTGCTGTGTTCCGGTGCGATGTCTGGTGACACCATTTAAGAGGGTGGATCGAAATTGTTGCTCCTTTATGATTTCAACTGTATGGAGCCTCATTTCACTGACATCCTTCTGACCGAAACTTATTCGTAATCACGAGTGAATCGGTACATTGGGCTGGCGCGTCCCATCGTAGACTGCAGTCCATCAAATCTAAGAAGTACCTTTTGACGTTTCACTGTTTTGTATTAAATTAGCTTTATAGAGGCGGAATTCACACAATTTTTATTAGTTTTCCTGTAAAATAATTGAATTATGAAGCTATTTTTATTTTAACATATCATAAACAATTTTCATACAAAAATAAATTTCTAAATGTACTACGTTTAGAACTGTCAAATAGTACTTCTTAGATTTGATGGACTGTACATTGCTTAACATCAGTTAAGTCGTAGTCAAGCGCTAGCCTATTCAAGAATTAAAAAAAAACTAGTTATGGCATAGTTAGTAACAATATTAAAATGTGAAAGTAGAAAAAAATTGAAACACTTACTTGAAAGACAGTAGGTACTTTAGTAAGGTAATTGATAAGACAATGGAATACTTAAATTAGTGATGTAATGTTCTTCAATCAAGAATTACACCACATAACATTGATAAACAAGATAATATCTTTCCGTCTACATAATGTCACCTATTTTAATTAATTGTCTTATTATGCTAAATACTTATAAGAACCACTTATTTTTATTAAATATGCAAATATGTATTTTAATAAGATATTTAGGAAGTAAGGTATTTATATCTAGGTATGTATGTTAAAGTAAATTAGTTTGATATCATGAGTAACTACCACGTGATAAAGAATTTTACACAAATTACTAATCAAATAATTGATAATAATAATTGTAATATAATTGATATTATATTATAATTATTATTACCTATTATATTATAATTATTATTGTAATATAAATGATAATTACCATTAGTACCTGAGATTTAATAAAACACAGGTTCTTGTCAAAGAAAACCGGTTCCTACTAAGAATGATATGCGATAAAATTCGTTTTATAGTAGTTTTAATTCAATATCAACGCACAGCCTAAACCGCTGGGTCCAAAGACTCCAAAAATACATAAATTTTCTACAGTCTATGAGAAAAAAGCCTAAGAACGTATTTTTTATAACTCACCCCCTAAAGGGTGAAACAAGGAGTACACGGACGGCGGAAGCTAATGATAATACAGGAGAACTTTTTAACCAGTTCTATTTTTTTGTTAGTTCTTTAACAGAATTAGAACACATTTTCTTTAATTGTTTAAAACGTTTTTTTTAAATCAACATAAAATCCAGAAATTAAGGCGATCTATTCGTAATAAGATCGATGAAAATGCGCGGCGTAAAATTAACTTCCAGTGAGCGTCACTGACCGCACAGTTGGTACGGCGGCGAGAGGGCAACCGTACCCTAAGTATCATTATTAAACATCTTTCATTAGTAATATTTTTTTTATTACTAAGACATAAAAATAATCTCGTGTTTACCTATTAATAAGTTATATTTTTCAAAGTTTGCGCACGTTTTAAATGTTTACCCGTATAAAAACACAAACCAAACTTATCTCTTTAACATCTTGGAGGTTGAAAATAAATCCTTTTATCTGAATGTACACGTGGTACCCGGGTGGTGCAAATCAAGTGACAAACAATTGGTAAATAATAATGTTTACTTACTAGTATTCGACTGATGGTAGGCTTCGGACGTGGTTTGTGACCAGACAAAGCCGCCAAGCGGTTATGCCGTGTTCCGGCGCGATGTCTAGTGACACCATTTAAGAAGGTGGTTCGGGATTGTTGCTTCATTATGGTTTCCATATAGAGCCTCATTCGACTGCGAACTACTAACCGAAAAGCATTCGTTATCGCGAGTGAATCGGTATATTGGGCGAGCGCGTCCTAACGTGGATTGCATCATTGGTTCACATCAAGCATGTTGTAGTCAGGCGCAAGCCTATATCAGAATTAAAAAGTAAGTTTTGTGTAGTTTCATATAATATTCGTACCGCCAATAATTGTATGCTAATCGTTACGTATCGCCTGGTATTCTGCAATTTCTATTTTATTTTATATTTACTTACTTTGTTTGTGTGGTTACTGAAGGTTAAGTAATACAATAACCATTATAACTAAGCACATACCTGTGCTTATTGTTTACTTATCAACAATGTAGGAAGAATTTTTATCACTATTTTGTTCATATAATTATTTACCTTTTTTAAATTTTATTTTCTTTTTATTCTAACTACAACTAGCCTGATCTTTAGCAATGGTGAAAGTCTACTATGGAACGCTTGCCCATTATCGTGCCCACTCGTGATTGCAAATGATTTTCGGTGAGAAGGTGGCAGTTCAATTTCAATTTCAATTTATTCTTGTGAAACAGGTAAATAATATGATACAAAATAAATAATATCCTACTGCGTTCTGCCGTGTGGAGTACAAGTCATTGTACACTCTCTAACTAGAACATACACCTTAAAGTTCATAGAGACACAAAGATATGGTACAGTTTAACATTAAATAATTTGAGGGAATTGATTAAAATGTCGGAGTTAATAATGTAGTTAATGTCATTTGATAAATGTCAGCCTTATTATTTAATGACATTATTTAAGAATTCATTAATAGAATAGTATGTCATGTCATTATGATAATTAAATAATCGTGATTTGAAATTTTTAAGATTGTCACACTTTATAGTTTCTATTGGCAGCCTGTTACAAATTTTGCAGAGCAGTTTCTCACAAGTAAGCGTGTTCCTTTAATTGTTTTCATCCTATAATAAGCTTGTGGTGGACCTACTTGCCTGATCTGAACAACGAGAGGCTCGTTGCTCGCTGGTTTCACCGGTAACACTGGTAAAAAAGACTTTATGTCTACGTAATAAGGGTGTTACTAATACCATTCGCATTGGATCGGCTCGTACGACGCGTCGCGACGCCGACCGACGGCGAAACGGGCCGTTTGTCGATTAGCTGATCGCATCCACACGGCGCTAAATCTAGCATCGCGGAATCGCTGCCGATAGCATGTCAACATCCGTCGCAACAGCTGATCGGCTATAAGTCGAGTAGTGTGGTGATACGCACCCGCGTCGATAGATGTGGGAAGACCCTAACACTACGCACTGACTGTATGAATGTTCGCTGTTCGAATGTTCGCGAATATGTTACATTACAATTCACCGTCGCGCGTCGCGTCGTAACGTTGACCATTACCCAGCTTTACGTAAACATAGCCCGGGAAATGTGGGTGATTCATCTCTGTCAACACCTTCGGGTTATACAAGCGTAAGCACTATGTTATTGTTTAAGGACAATAAAATTTTAAGTCGCAGTTACACTGCGCATATATAATGATGAAGTGTCATAATAAACAAATCATTTAAATTTATTAAATCGATTTATGTATAGATTATAATTTGTTTTTTAATTTTATTCGAAAACTAAAAAGCAGCTATGATACAGGTGTATTTATTTTTGGCGGTTAGTGACCCTGACTGCTAAGCCGGAAGTCTTAGGTTCTTTTCCCTTTGGGAGCTTGATTGTTTGTTCTGTGTCTGGATGACAGTTTTTTATTTGAAGTACATATTATTATGTTCCTACAAAAAAATAGTCATATCAGTTCCTAGTGATACAAGGAAATATAACTGCTTAATTTGGGACTAGATGGCGCTGTGTGCATGTGAATAAATTATATTATTATCAAACAGTATACACTTTTAAATCAGTACATTACTCATACTACCTTATAGTTTCAACTTTACCTAAAACTTCCCCAAGGAATGACATAAGGTTGCGGGTTCGATCCATGGTCGTTCCCACGTGTGAATTATTTCATCGCCGCTCAATTTTAGTGCTATTTAAGTTGTAGTTGTTTGTTATCCCATAATAAATAAATAAATAAATAAAAAAATATCAGTCAAAGAAAACATCGTGAAGGTATGTCTAAAGACTATTCATTCTAGGACATGTGACATCCACCAACTCGCAGGGCAAAGGCCTGAACTTCCTCAACTCGTAAGATAGTTGAGAGAGTACTTTTTTTGAATGGGATCGCCGCAATCCCGCTCTGCTACTCCTATCATACAGGATCAATCCGGCCAAAGTTCCGGGACACCTAAAACTGTTTTGGATCCCACGAATTTAGTCAAAAAGATAATAAGAGCTAGAAAGTAAGATTGTCCACGTCCCTCCAGGCAAAGAGGAAAACAACACAGCAAAAGGTTATAGAGACTGAGGGCTGAGTCACTTTCGTCCGTGGGAGTGCACCTTTTATCTGAATCCCCACATGTGGTCCCCGGGTGTTGCAAATCAGGTGACAATCAATTGGTACTTATGTTTACTGGTAATTAACTAGTGGTAGGCTTCGGCCGTGGTTAGTGACCACCCATCATACAAAGCCGCACCGCCAAGCGGCTTTGCCGTGTTCCGGTGCGATGTCTGATGACACCATTTAAGAGGGTGGGTGGAATTGTTGCTCCTTGATGGTTTCAACCTTATGGAGCCTCATTTCACTGCCACCTTCTCACAGAAAGTCATTCTCACGAGTGAATCGGTACATTGGGCTGGCGCGTCCCATCGTAGACTACATCATTGCTTAACATCAGGTAAGTTGTAGTCAAGCGCCAGCCTAATCAAGAATAAAAAAAATAGAGAAATTGAAATTACTTCATCAAAATGGACTAAGCACCAGGGTAATGTTATCTAAGGTTACCTTTTCGAGCTGGTAGAGCGATGTATCTATATTGATACTTTTATCATTAAGAAGGCCTTGAGAATTGTGTAAATATTGTTACATATACCTACCTCAATATTAACACAAACTTGACCTAACTAGTTTTACTCGTCTCGTGAGTAACGGGATCGTTTGGATGCTGGGTCTAATTATAGAATAACTGTCTCGAAGTTTCTGCAGAGTTTAAGTTAGCCCTACGTTAATTTAAGGGCTGACTACTAGGTACTAATTAAATAATAATAATAATAATATTTTTGGGACATTAACACACACGGTCATCGGTCCCAAGCTAAGCAGAGCTTGTGTTATGGAAACCAGATAACTAGTATATACTATACATATAATACTTTTCTTTTGTAAATATATACTTATAATAGATATTTACACCCAGACTAATTACATTAATTTTTGTCTCGGGTGGGAATCGAACCCACGACCTGCGGCGTGAAAAGCAAGTATCTTACCGACCACGCCACCGGCCCGTCAAAATATACATGGTGAACAGAAAACGCGTCAGCCATATGTAATAGCATAGTGACGTTTAAATTTGAATAAATCAATTAATTAAAGAAGAATAAAATAAAAATATTACAAATACAAAATAGTCATATTATTTTGTAAAGATAGCTGTGTGATAAATAAAAGGAAACATTTAAATAAATTAATAAAAAACCTTTTATTCATTGAAATGAAACTACTTTTTAACGGATTATATCGCGGTTTATTTTAGATTTTAAATCCCGACGTTTCAAAGTCTTTTAAGACTTCATGTTCACGAGTGGACTGAGGTATTTGACATCCAAAAATATTACTCACAAATTATTACTGACTACCTTCAAACATTAATATAGTTGCGTTCCGACTTTAGCAAACTGAGCTCACAGTGTCTTGAATTCTGAGTTGATTTTGCTTGGGTTTTGGTACAAGTAAATTCAGCACTGGGTCTTGGTCACTGGTTTTATTTCAATGTGTGATATTCGCGTAAATCTAAGACAATACTATGTGAAACGTTGAAAATATACGTTGAAATAGAATGGATAAGGATTGAAATGAGGATCGCTGGTTTTGATTGAAACAATGTGTTAGACAAAAAACATAGAGCATAAGCTTACAATGACAGTCCTAGCGCAAAAGTGATTCTAGTGTTGCCAGTTTATGGAAATTACAATAGAAATGACGACAATAATTTAAGTTTTTCTGTCAAAGAAATTAAAATTGTTGGACACATATATTTTTTCTTTTTTTTAATTAAAAATTACGGCCTTACGTCCAAGTTTTTAAATATCGAATGACGTCACATTTAGGTAAGTTTCATACCTCTGTATGATGTAGTGCACTCCCACTCTATAACTTTTATGCGTTTTATATTAATACTAGCGGACCCGGCAGACGTCGTTCTGCCCGGTAAAGCAGTGCCATCTACCGGGCCTCAGACCTACCGAATATAACCAATAATAAATAATAGGTATCTAACCGGGTTTCCAGCACTTCTTCGCTTTCTAAATTATCTTTTTTTCTTATTTTTCTCTGCGTAAGAACCATCCTCGTACTTAAAGGAATATTTTAAAAAAAGAATTAGCGATATCGGTCCAGCCGTTCACGCGTGATGTTGTGACAACGGAAAACGGGTTTAATTTTTATATATATAGATAGATTGTTTCATTTCAATGATAAAGCAAAAAATATGTCTAAATTTTTATTCTAATCTTACTGACGGAATAATTAAAATACGATTTTTTTATATTCTGCGATAGGCTGGCACTTGACTACAACTTGCCTGATGTTAAGCATTGATTTAGTCTACGATGGAACGCGCCAGCCCAGTATACCGATTCACTCGTGATTACGAATGATTATCGGTGAGATGGTGGCAGTGGAATGAGCCTCCATATGGTTAGAAACCTTAAAGGAGCAACAATTCCGACTCATCCTCTCTGCATGGTGTCACTAGACATCGCACCACTATTCAAATGTTGTAAATAAAAAAATGTGTTGGTTTGCCAACATTATTAAAAATTGTTGTACCTAACAGCATATCAGAGTGCTTTGAAATGCGACGAAATTTTAAACAAGTATCCTCACAATCGGTCAACACATAACAATCGCGCACGCAATATTGTTGCTATTTAGATCATTACAGTGTAAGATCCCACGGTTTGTTTGTGTTAATGTTAACTTTGTTTAAAATTGTTGACAAGAGCAGCGGTTAATATCACTTTTAGTCAGATAGGTTAAGATTTTGTACGTTTTACTTAACTAATTAAAAAAAAAACGTGGGAGTCAACACTGGGACTTTTATATCTTACTAGCTGCCCCAGCGAACTTCGTACCTACCGCGTATTTATTAATAAAAAAAAAATTAAATGTGAACAACCCTTATCACTTAGGGGTATGAAATGAAAAATAGATAGTAGCCGATTCTCAGACCTACTTAATACGCATGTAAAATTTGACAAAAATCGGTAAAGACGTTTCAGAGGAGTACGGTAACAAACATTGTGACATGGAAATGTCATATAATAGATTAGACTAGCTGCCCCAGTGAACTTCGTACCGCGTATTACTAATGTAATACGTATGTATTTTTAATGCAATGCATAATAAAACAATAAAAACAAAAAAATTAGACCAAAAATAAAACAACAATCTAAGGGTGAACAACCCTTATCACTTAGGGGTATGAAAAATAGATAGTAGCCGATTCTCAGACCTACTGAATACGCATATAAAATTTGACAAAAATCGGTAAAGCCGTGTCGGAGGAGTACGGTAACAAACATTGTGACATGGAAATTTTATTATAATAGAAGATTTTCTATTACTAGACATGCGGTTAGTTGAATGTAATTCAATAGAAATTTATATTAAATATACACGGAATATAAACCTTTTGGGTAAGTTTCCGCAAAATAGCGATGCGGAAGATATTTTTTGTTACGCATTGGTTTGGATATAGTTTTAATTTTTGATATATTTTTATTGGTAGATTTATGATTTGCACGACTTAATGGGTTGATTCTGACCTAGGACAAATATTTGTGTGATGAACATGATTGGTTGTACTGTGTCTAGGTGTAGTTTATCTATTTTATATATGTGTTTACTTAAATATATCCGTCCTAATAAACCTATAACACAAGCAAATAATTTAATTGCTTTATTTGCGACTAAATGGCGCTGTGTGTATGTGTGATGTATGAAAATATTATTGTAATAAATAAAATCAACTGAATACCACTGATGAAAGAGGCCCTTAGAGCCAATACACATACTCGCGTTGCGGCGCCGCACCGCAAGAATCGGCAGCGCAACGCTCGTAGTGCTAGTACATTTTGTTCTATGTAGAGGCGGGCGGCATGCGGCACTGCCGATTCTTGCGGTGCGGCGCGAGTATGTGTTTTGGCTCTTAGAGTTATTCAAAACAATCTCAGCTTATCAAAGAATAAATTACAGACGGAAGTGAATCGCTAACGTAACTAAATACAACATTTTTATAAGTCCTTTAAAATACGATGATGAGCATAAATCCTTACTAATATTATAAATGCGAAAGTAACTCTGTATGTCTGTGTTGCTTTCACGCCTAAACTACTGAACCGATTTGGATAAAATTGGGTATGGAGGTAGTTTGAGACCCGAAAAAGGACAAAGGATAGTTTTTATCCGACTGCGCAAAAAGAAGGTAATGTTTTGGCGCGACAACCGACATACACGCAGGTGAAGCCGCTGTCGGAAAGCTAGTAGTACCTATATATAGAAAACTTTGTTTATAAAGCTAATCAACGATGACTCAACGTTGTAGTTTCTTAAGAAATTACAGAATCGAGTTTGGCAAAGAAACGCTGTGACGTCACAGGCAGTGCATTTCACGATGTAAATTTCCTTGTTTTGTTAATAATGTACAATTATAATTACTGTTGTACTACTGTTAAATATATGTAACTCGGGCGAATGAACCCCTGGTAAAGAACACACGGGTACACATCAAGCTATATACTTCCGGTATAAGCTGGTCTCGCATTATATAGGATTTCCGTGCGATGAGAGGTCAGCGTATACTGGAAATTTTTAGCTTGGTGGGTAGCAATGCCACTTTAATATTACCTAAAAATAACTGCCTTGGGGTGGGCCGAGCAGCGGTGGCGCAGCGGTACGGGCCTCTCCTTAGCAAAATAAGGTCGCAGTCGCTGTTCGAATCCTGGTCGTGCCCACACATCTTTGTGTGAATTGTTTCATCGCCGCTGTTCAATATCGGTGAATGAAAACATCGTGAGGAAGCCGGCATGTCTAGAACTAATCATTCGAGGACATGTGACATCCACCAACCAGCACTTGGCCAATGTGTGGATTAAGGCCTAAACTCCTCAACTCATAAGATAGTTGAGAGAAGACCAGTGCCCAGCTGTGGTACACTATAAAGTGTTCGCTATATAGTCGCGAGGTCCCGTCGACTCTCGGGTCGAGCAAAGAGACTTTTCTAACTTAAATACTTAGAATATCTTAGATGCAACTTGAAGTTTATATTTGTTTCCATTTAATGACAATAAGCTCGCCCGGTATTACGTGAGGAACCTGGCAGTTAAGTTTACTTCTTAGTGCAAAATGGTATTCTTATAAATGTTTCGAAGTCATACTCGTACCTTATCTAAAGCGCTCGCGTGACGCGAACTTGACGCGAGCGCATCTGACAGCGGTTGTCAAAATGACGAGAGTAGGTACGAAAAAGGCTCTTTTGATCGAAACTTAACTGCAACTGCATTACAACTGAACTTATTTAATTACGTGAATTAGCCTTCGAAACACTTAACATACCCGACAAAAGTGGGTGATATTCACCTCTGCCTATCCCTTTAAGTAGGTACTACAGGCGTTAGCGCTATTTATAAAATACAGTTAACAAAAATAAAATAAAATAATACAAAAAAAATATGATTAATTAAATTAAAAAAATAAAATTTTCCAAAATATAACGATGCGGAGGAGTCTTTTTTAAGTATTAACTATAGGCCGACCGTTTAACTCGCGTATCGCTACCTGAGGTACAAAGTCATAAAACATTAATCAAATCTCTTAAAGAACTATTTAACCAAAGATAAAAGTAATGTAAGACTATTCGTCATCACTGTCTGTGCAGCTTGAGGAGTCAGAATCTTGGCGATAGGTGATACGCGAGTTAAACGGCATACAGTTTAAGTTAGGTATTCGTTTGATCATTGAAATTGATATTCATTTAGGTCAATTGTATTATATATTATTGTTGTAAATAAATGCAATTTTTTTAGGGTGTTAAATTTTAAAACTCTTTAGCATACTGTCACTTATTTATACGTCATTCGTCCAGGTGAGGTACCACAACATCTTAAAACAGTATCGTTGGAGCTGTGGAAGAAGGATGCCGCTATATAATTTGTAGAGCACCTTCTTTTTCCCACAATTGCAATAATAATACTTCACGGTGCCATAGGCTGCTCTGTGGTCGCTAAGATTAGCACGTACAAACAAACTTTCTACTATATAAAATTATGTTGGTAGGTATGAAAAAAAATGAAAAAAAAAAAATATAAATTACTGATAGGAGCCCTTTAAGCGTAAATTGCATGTTTTGGGTGACTCCGTTCTTTCCTGAGATGTCCTTATTTATTCAATTTTACAAATGAGTAAGAATGGACGCACGCATAGATTATGCTTCAGGAATAGGTAGTTAAATTCGTGAAACTGTTTCACATTAGATCGGTACCCAGATTTTGGCACTCGAAGCACAGTAAGGTACAGACTATAGAGATAAAAGAGTCTGTCAAAAATCGATGAACCTTCAGGGTCGGGCAAAATGCCAAGTACCAAGTAGGTACAAGTTCAGCAAAGTAATGAAAGAAGAAAATGCTTTCAAGACATAAAAAAATTCAGCAGATCTCGAGTTTTAGCGTTCCAAATATAGATAGATCAACTCATTTTTATATACAAAGAAAATTATTTAATATGGAGATCACTTCATTTGAAAAAAAAATAATAACTAATAAAATATAATAAAATATTATTATTAGTGTTATTTTAAACTATCTTTCTGACAGGGGGTCTCAACCCGCGGGTATGTCGGTTATTTTGGCGCTAAACCATTAAACCTTTTTTACATATTTTTAACTATCTCAGCAGCAGCGTAGTTAAAAATGTCTCTATGTCCTTTTCCGGTCTTGAATATCTGCATACCAAATTTCACCCAAATCAGTCAAGTAGTTTTGACGTGAAACCGCAATAGACTTACAGACAGAGTTACTTCCGCATTTATAATATTAGTAACGAGTAAAGATTACAGAATAAAATTGGTTTGTTCCAAAATAAAATAAAAAAATAAAAATAATAATAATAAAATGATAGTAAAATTAATCGAATCGTAGCAATTATTATTACCATGTTTAGTAATTGTAATATATTAATTAATATATTACAATTATTATACACGGTGATACAATAATCGATTCAAATCAAATTAATATTATACAAAATAGTACTATAGGTAGCTACAGTTTTATTGCACTTTATTATTATAGCTAGGTAAGTACAAAGGTACATAACATTTTTATTACTTTGCACCTTTCAACTATTTATTTTTCTTTTGCGACATTGCTGTTTTATTCTTTTCAGTTATGTACATTACGTCAAGTTATTTCAATTGTGTCTCGCATAACATAGGCAGATTTTTCAATTGAAATTATACGTCCCATAGATAAAGGCAACCCAGTCCTTAATCCTTGCCTATCCTCAGATCCAGCCATATCTTTAAATATACAAAAGAAGAAACTGACTAAATAACATATCAACGTATGTATAGCCCAAAACGCTGGATCTAGAGACTACAAATTTGCCACATACGTCCAGTGGTCCTATTTAGGTATTAAATGCACTTGTTTCATCTCCGTCATCATTGACATCACCAAAACGAGGAGACACAAAATAATATAATAATAGTAATTTGTTCAAAGAGGTCACTAAGAAAGGATTTTTCAAAACTCCCCCCTAAAGGGTGAAATGGGGAAGAAAACGCGTGCGTAATCTAGGTAAAAATAAAAATGAATGATTAATCAGGTGTTGAATATTTGCGACAAACGAATTCAGATCGCCGCTCCATAGTTTTCGTTATATTCCTAGGAGACGCGATTCGTCTTTTGGAACCCACAAGTCGAGGCCCGAGCCCAATTTAGGGGTTGGGTTATTTTATTTGACAGGAGAAGGTTCACATTTTTTTTAAATCACACATTTCACATAGTAAATTTTACATTTTTTTTTTAAATCGGATATATGTAGTTATTATAATCACATTATCCATGCAGTCCATGCTGAGCCGAGGCTAGCAGCTGATTAACTGAAATTATTACCTAATTAATTAATTAATATTTTTTCATAAATAGCTACGGGATCAACGACTTCTTATGTCCCCATGGTGTAATATTTAATTTTATGACAAATAAAAAATATTTTATTTTAATATTATATTATTACAGCGTACTATAAAATGTGCATTTATATTAAATTTATTATCACCATCATCTTTATATTAATTTATTTTTTTATATTATCATAATTATTTTTATTGCTATTTTAATGACTATTCATGTATTTAAAATAGCACTTACGCTACGTTAACTCTTAGATACCTACCTAGTTATAAAAATACTTCAATTTTAAAGTCTTATTACCTACGTAATACTATCATCATATTCCACTTAACCATAGAAACCGAGTAAATGATGTCGTAAAAGAAGTTCTATTATTTTAATTTGTTCAAGTTACAATTTTTATTTTAGTTTGACATATTATTGAACATTGTTCATCATTATTATGTTTTAATTAATTATGGCCTCTACAGAAAGAACTCCGCAATTTTGCCATTGTCAAGTTTAAATAAGATTACAAGCTTATAAATGATTAGAAGTAAAAAAAAAACAATAAATGTTAATGAATTCCAGCGTCGAACATTCTAAATATATTTTAAAGTATGGCGTTCATTTTTATACATATAAATTTGGAATATGACAATTTAGGAACAACTTGTTTGAACAAATCGTATCGACATGTTCGTCTGTCTATAGATACGTCCGTCAATACACGGGTTAGAGTAGAGCATTAGTCGAGTCTTGAATTAAAGTAGCAGATTCTACTAGTCCCGAATGTTAGCCTTACCAGATACTCATTTATTTATTTATTCCCAGAATATTTATTAGTCCCATTAGTCCCAGAATATTTATTTATTTATTTATTCTATTTATCAAATAAAAAAAATATGGGCCGTAAAAATATGACAAGGACTTTTGCCTCAGACAAGACAAGTGTGTCGAAATAAAATAAAATGAACAACAACGAAATAAATGTTGTCACTAATTTTACTGATGACATTATTTTTGTCACATGACTAAATAACTAAGCCACAAACTAATTAGTTATCTTTACCTGTGGTATTATCGAAAAGGTCTGACATGAACACTTAGCGGTCGTTTAGACTGTTTTATCGTACTCGTAGTAGTAATTTATTTCTGATTACTATATTTTACTTAAAACAGGCAACTTTCAAAAACTCGTGCACACCAAAACGTTTTTCCAAAAATGTAAAATTAAGTAACTACTGAATGGTTAAATAATTTGCAGGGCAAAGTTACCAATTCTTAATAAGTAGGTATGCGATAAAAAAATGGTTTTATTTAAATATTATTAGTTAATTAAAAACAGCGTTGAAAGTTAAAACAATAATATTGTACTATTTTATTCCATATTTTAACAATAAAGAATAAAATATTATGCGAATAAAATAAAAATAAAACTATTTCATAATAGATTTTATCGCGGTTTATTATAAATTTTAAATCGGTTTATTTTAAGGTCGGGATTTAAAATCAATAATATGCGGTGATAAAATCCGATATAAAATAGTTTTATTTCAATGTGTGATATTCGCATAAATTGAAGAAAATACGAATAAAATAAGTGATAACATATTTTTCAACAATAAGTATGACTTTAGTAAATAAACACATTGTTTGCATATTTCAATAACCTTCTGGAGGCCTGAAATAGAGGTTAAGTTTATGGTTTTTTTTATTACTTATTATTTCCTGAAATCACCCATTATGCATATACTGCTATACTAACGATGTCAATTAACTTTAATCCAGCATTAAACGTTCATGGATTAAACAGTATTTCATAATAATTAGCATTAATTGACGTCTCTAAGATGCCGCTAAGTAAATTTAAAAAATAAATAAATTTAACTTAAAGTTGTTATTATAAAAGTAGAAATCACTGATGCCAATAAACAACCTTTTAATTACGAATTTTCAAATTTAAAATTAACAAATTTTGACTTTTGTAATTTCAGACATTTATTAGACTATTAAAATTGCACTAATTTTTGTAATTGTAATTACCTGTAATTGATTGATATAAATAATTTCAATTTAGTTTTTATTATTTAAGTTTATTATGTATTTTATTAATTATTAGATAAAACATTTTATTAATTATAAATAATTTCAAAAATTAAATGTAAGTATTACATGTTTTTATTATTTTAGTTTACTATTTTATTAATTATTAAGATCGTTTTTAATGTTTTATGTTTAGTTTTTAATATTAAATATAAATTATTGTTATGACCAATACTGTTTGAAAATAAATAATTTGAATTTGAAATTAGAAATTCGTGATTACAATCAAAACAACCAAAACAAAAATACAGGAAGACACTTACATTATTTGTTCTACGGTCCGTAAATAACTATTGGCTGCCGGCCACTTATACGTAATGCAATGTAAAATGCCACTACGTCCGTCCGCGACACATAACAACGTGCGACTGATTCATATATGGACAGAATTATGCTGCTAAGGAATTACAGACTTATATATGCAGTAACTATGTTAACATACAAACTTCTGTCTGCGAAGATTCATTGATAATTATTTATCAAAGCGTGTGATTCTTATCTAAGCTCAATATTTATGTAGATTTAATCGCAATTTTAGGTATTGGAATCATAGGCAATGCTTTTGAAAACTACTTAATAAGACTTTCGCTACTTTCGGACTAGACCTAATAAGATAGAACATTGTTAAAAAAATTAACACCAGAAAACTGTTAGCCAGAAAAATTAGGCATTTGAGATTTTTTTTAAACTTCATATTTTTTAGTCGATTAAAGATGTAGAGTATCTATGAGTATGAGTCTTAAAATTTTTCGTTTTACTTATGCACTAAATGGAGACGAAGCCATTACTTAAGCCGTCCGATTGGGCTATACTGTGCCCGGGAGGTCGCGGGTTCGATTCCCGCCCATGACAATATTTGTGTAACAACAAAGATTTGTTTCGGTGTCTAGTTGGTTAAGGGACTACCCTCCGTGCACGTTAAGCCGTCGGTCCCGGTTGTTATTTAACACATCTATGATAATCGTTACATGTAGTCAGAAGCCAATATAATCTGACACCTGGTCTTATCATCTCGGCTACTGGTTCAAAACTGGTTTCGAGGTCTAATGGCAATCGCTCGTATAATTCTGGTAGCTAGCCGCAGTAGGTTAGACTGGGAGCCGACCCCGATAGAAATAGGAAAAAGGCAAGGAGGAATGACTTAAGCACTAAATGGTAGCATACAGTATTTTTTAACAGACTTCTTTAATAGAAGGAGGTTCCATGTTTAGTGGCAGGATAAGGTTGCTTAAGGGTCCTAACACACATTAACTTGAAAACGGATCGTAGCGGTTTCGCCTCGCTTCGGCGGCACCTGTTCAATGACAGCACGAACGGCAACAGCGGTCACCGGAGGCGCGTGAATGAATAGACGTAGGCTAGGGTACGGAAAAACGTAAGTCTCTTCACGGCGTCTAGTCGGAGGGCTAGATATTGGTTCGTTGAGCTAACTGAGTAAGTTAGTAAAATAGTAGGTACAACAAAAAAACAATTTACCGCAGTAAAAGTATTTATAGAAAGTTGTTTATTTATTCATTGTAGAAGTAAATTTACGTCATTAATGTTGTTTCGTCTGCATTAATGAATCACAAAATTACCTAGTTACGATTTAACCTTATCTAAAACAGTTACTAATTGTTACTGTAGTTAAGTAAATTAGTTATTATTAGTCATTTTATTACCGTGTCTTCAAGTCACGAGTGAATCGGTATTTACTGGGTAACAGCCTGATCACGGGACACGGCGTCAGGCGACGCGTTTAGCGACTTCATTGTTCATTGCGTATTTGCTTCAGTAGTACTTAAGGCCAGGTTTTAGTGAAAATCCGCAAAAACATGTATTTTGAAACACTTTTTGAAGCAGTGAAAAGCAAAAAAAAATCTGAAAAAAATGTAGTATACATATAGTCGAGAATATAATCTAAGGAATACCAGGACTGGAAACACGATTTGATAAAGTTGGCTCGATAGAATAAATTCATGAAGATACCTCTTCTTCTGTAATTTAATATTCTTTTTTTGGTTTTATTTCCAAAATAAGTGATTTGATATCATGTTTTATTTTTTTAAATAAAGTTCACAGGTACCTTTTGGGATAATCAGAATCGATTTTTCCTACTGCATTTATAATTTTTGACGTGACAACGTCTTATAAATTGGTTTGCCGGGTGACACTTCAAGAAACTGCGTTACGCTCCGCTCGCGTTATGCGCTCACAATGAGAGCGAGTGAGAGGCACGCGTCCCTTCCACTCGGGCATGGTTAGCCCGCCTAAGAGCGAGAGAGACAGACATAAAAAGTGAAAGGCACGCGTCCCTTCCACTCGAGCACAGTTAGGCCGCCTAAGAGCGAGATTCTTTGTATAAATTAATGTTTTAAATATAATTCTTTGTATAAATAAATGTTTTAAATTGTTACTATTATTTCATCCTTCTTCCTACTATACGAATGAATATTCACATTAAAATTATTTTACCACTCAAAGTCGTTGTCACGTAAAACTTTCGCCCGTATACCGACTTTACAGGCAACCAATTTTTTTTAATCGTTCTTTTTAATGATTTTTGATTCGTTTGGCTCTCGCCAGTGTCCCGCGGGACGTTACCGAGGTAAGACCTATGCCAAATTTCTCTAGCGCGCGCTTTTATTCCACTACGTACTTACCACAGTATAAATAACATCAGTAGGTGTAAAAAGTAGAAAAATAAAATGGTTGTACTCAATTTCTGTAACTCAGTGCCGCGTTGATGAATAAAGTTGTTTATGCTTTTAATATACCTACTATAGTCTGGCAAACGAAAGAAGTCACTCGAAAACAGCTGCAAATTTAAAAAATCCTCGTCTTGCAACCCTTAAATTCAAAGCATACTTGGAGTGGACTAGATTGATTCTTTGATTTTATCATATACTTTTATTTAATTTTATAGTATTAAAAAAATAAATAACAGTTAAAATACATCTATTCTATAGCTTTCCGCCCCGTGAATTTTACTGATATTCTACCTCTTTGTGCACGAGTTTCTTACATTGCCTTATATTATCATCCTATGTCTAGTACTTTCAGAGATTTATAATAGGTACATGAGTAAATGACAATAAGTACGAGTAATGATTACGAGTGATTTTCGGTGAGAAAGTGGCAGGTTCCGTAAGGTTAAAATCAAAAAATGAGTAATAATTCAAACCCACCCTCTGAAATGGTGTCACCAGACATCGCACCGGAACACGGCAAGGCCACTTGGCGGCACTTGCGGCTTTGTCTGGTGGGTGGTTACTTTCCACGGCCGAAGCCTACCAGTACATATTTACCAGTTGATTGATTGTTACTTGATTTACAAACGTTAAAAACGCAATCGATGGATAGATTTATCTTTATTGATTAATAACAAAGCGCTCACGCCTGTATTAACTGAAGATGAAGACAGAGGTGAATGTCACTCACAATTTGTGGGCTATGTTTTAGGTCCCATACATAAAAATGACCTATTGACATTTAACGGCCACAACCACAAACTTCGAGCTGCTATACTACGAATATTTATTTTAGGTGCTGTATCTACCGATTAAGCACTGACTTCAATTACCAGATGTGAAGAATTAATTTTTACTCACAGATAACACTCGCAGATAAACAGTAGAAAGTCAAGGTGTATTCTAATTGGTTTTAAAACTAATACATAAATTTGTATTTTTTTACTCTGTATTTTATTTACCTTTAAAAACGATTCCTAAACTTATCATCTATGTAAATGAAGTTGGACCACGAAAATAATATCTAACGTGACGTAAAATACCTTACCTACTACGTGTCTACACTGTGTCGTAATACGGACCATGCGATTGCGCGCGCGATTGAAAGAACGCTAAAATGCCTACTTTTCTCGAATAAGGAAGCCTTAAAGATAAGTGAACACGAGTGGGCAATGAATTGCAAAATCGCCAGTCGCACCGCCCAATGCCGTGGCGCGTGGCCAGGCTGTAAGGTGGTTCATCGGAGACTACATCATTGCTTAATAACAGGCAAGTTTTGGTCACGCGCAAGCGTATTACAGAAAAAAAGGTCGAAAACACTTTTCGATTTGGCTTTTGACTGTAGGCTGTATTTTACAATTAAAAGAATATTTGTCTATTCTTGTAATCATTCGTTCAGGCCGGTGCGGTGGCATGGTAAGATAATAATTGCTTTCCACGCAACAGGTCGTGGGTTCGATTCCCACCCGAAACAGACAATTGTGTGATGCACATGTATGTTTGTTTAGATTCTGGGTGCAGTTATCTATTATAAGTAAGTATATATATTTACAAAAGAAAAGAAGTAAGTATACCTATATTTTTTTTTATAGAAACACACACGGTCATCTGATCCCAAACTAAGCAGAGCTTGTACTATGGAAACCAGATAACTGGCAATATACTTTTCTTTTGTAAATTCATACTTAAATATAGATAATTACACCCAGTTATAAGACAAACAGACGTGTTCATCACACAAATATTTGACTTGTGGGAATCGAACCCACTACCTGCGGCCTGAAAAGCGAGCATTTTACCGACCACGCCACCGGCCCGTCAATATTAAATCTGGTTTCCATAACACAAGCTCTGCTTAGTTTCGGATCAGATGATCTTGTGTGTCCCAGAATATCTTTAAGTACATAAAAATAAATCCCTATTTCCCTTGGTCACGTCATCACGCGTGAACGGCTGGATCGATTACACAAATTATTTTTTGACGTGACAACGTCTTATAAATTGGTTTGCCGGGTGACACTTCAAGAAACTGCGTTACGCTCCGCTCACGTTATGCGCTCACAATGAGAGCGAGTGAGAGGCACGCGTCCCTTCCACTCGGGCATGGTTAGCCCGCCTAAGAGCGAGAGAGACAGACATAAAAAGTGAAAGGCACGCGTCCCTTCCACTCGAGCACAGTTAGCCCGCCTAAGAGCGAGATTCTTTGTATAAATTAATGTTTTAAATATAATTCTTTGTATAAATAAATGTTTTAAATTGTTACTATTATTTCATCCTTCTTCCTACTATACGAATGAATATTCACATTAAAATTATTTTACCACTCAAAGTCGTTGTCACGTAAAACTTTCGCCCGTATACCGACTTTACAGGCAACCAATTTTTTAGAATATTCCTTGAAGTACGAGGATTGTTCATAAGCAGAGAAAAATAAAAAAAAAACCTATCTCCTCTGAAACCCAATATTTAAGGAATCTTATACCTATCTAGGTATATTCGATAGATCTGAGAATCGGTCGTAATCTATTTTCGGCCCCGGTAAGTGGCACTGCTGAAATGAAATGTAATGAAAATATGCTTTATTTTTTTTGAGACGCGAGTCTACATAAAAATAGTCCAATTTCTTTTCCTGGCGTGCAGTGAATGACTGGCAACTACCTACTGAGAAGCACTGCCAAAAAACTCGGTAGGGTTTTTTTCTTTTTTAAATGATGTACTTATAACTATTACATTTTGTTTGTTTATTGTGTTGAATTAGAGTAAATAGTTGTTGTAGTTGTAGAATAGTTGCTTTACCGGGCAGGACAATGTCTGCGGGGTCCGCTAGTTATTATAAAAATTAATTCTCGCTATAAAACATTGCACACGGGCTGTTTCGGAATTGTGTAAAAAAAAAAAATATTCCTAAAATCCCCCCCCCCCCCCCTTCATGCCCTATCTATACTAATATTACAAAGCTGAAGAGTTTGTTTGGTGTAACGCGTTAATCTCAGGAACCACTAGTCCGACTAAAAAATTCTTTCACTTTTAGATAGCCTATTCATTGAGGAAAACTTATTTAAAGTTTTTGAATTCGGTTTGGTTTGAACCGGTTCTTTTTTTTAATTAGATGATATCTTTATTAGATATTTATAAAAGATAGCAGGTAATTAAAAAAAGATAATTATTAATATATAATTATACACATGACAAATCCACAACATGCGCGTGCGACGTGAAAAACATCTTACCGCCACGATACCGGCCCGTGATTGACTTGGCTTTGAAATACGTATACGAGTAAGTAGATCGCGGGATTGATCCCGGATTGTGTCTCACATCTTTGTATAAATAATAATAATAATATAGTGGGACATTAACACACATGGTCATCTGACCCCAAACTAAGCAGAGCTTGTACTAGGGAATCAGATAACTTACTAGTTATCTGGTTTCCATAGTACAAGCTCAAAAGTGTAGTTTTGAAGACACGCCGATTTTCTCACAATATTTTCGTTTACCAATATTGACCAGAATCAATATATTTTTTTTTAAATTGAAATATTTGTCTTTACCGATACTGAGCAGCGGCAATGAAACAATTCACACAAAGATGTGTAGGCAGGGCTGGGAATTGAACGCGCATCCTTATATTTCTAAGGCGAGGCCCGTACCGCTGCTCCTATCTTAATTATTGTTGTAGATTGCGGTAATTATTTGATTAATAGACAAAACAAGTAATTGCAGTAGGATGGCGATTGTGATAAAACCGTTTAAATGACGTGCTTGATTTGGGTATTTATTAAGATATGATCTAATTTGGTATAACTATGGCTAACTGTATAGTAGACGACCTCGGTAGTCGAGCGGTGTAAGCCGTCCGATTGGGTTATACTGTGCCCGGGAGGTCGCGGGTTCGATTCCCGCCCCGGACAATATTTGTGTAACAGCAAAAATTTGTTTCGGTGTCTGGTTGGATGAGGGACTACCTTCCGTGCCTCGGAGAGCACGTTAAGCCGTCGGTCCCGGTTGTTATTTAACACATCTATGATAATCGTTACATGTAGTCAGAAGCCAATATAATCTGACGCCTGGTCTTATCATCTCGGCTACTGGTTCAAAACTGGTTTCGAGGTGTAATGGCAATCGCTCGTATAATTCTGGTAGCTAGCCGCATCAGGTTAGACTGGGAGCCGACCCCAATAGAAATGGGAAAAAGGCAAGGCGAATGATTATGATGGCTAGCTCTATAGTTATTTAAAAATTGATAATTTTAGTAATATTTTCCTTCTGGCATTCAATGATCCATATCTATGTCTATTTGCGGATAATGCAGTGGACTGCAACATTACTACTTAGTTTTGTTAGTGTTAATTAAGTTCTAGTTGTTTGGCTTTAGACTAAAAATCAGTATTATCAGACAACTTTAAGTAGCATAAATAATCGGGTAAGAAGACGGTATTCCAATAACCACGGCAAATATCACTTCATCCCGATCTCTCGATCCACAATCATTAATGCTACCAGATAATTACAGATCGCTAAGATTAAATTGGATTACAGCGTAACATCCACCGAGCACGTGGTTGCATGTGCACCTCCTAAAGACGCAATCGTCCAACACAAAGTGTGACCCCTTCTAAGATGGCCGCTTCACCTGTCTTCGGTGTTAATTCGTTCGTTCGTATTGATATTTTCGAGTGACAGCTGTTTTCAAAAGACGGACGCGATGACAGCTGATGTATTAAGAAATGGATGTGCCAACATACTATTATTAGGGGGCTGCCTGTTTATATCGCGTCGTAGGGTGCCACTAGTGTTGCAAGTGTTCATAGGCCACAATGACCGGTTGGTGTTGTGCGGTGCCCGTCTTCATGTTTGCTAACTTAGTGGTTTAAAAAAAATGGTGTGCGGCTGTCCTAAAATCAAATATGTCTTTGTCTAGAACTGACTGTCACCCGCGGCTTCGAATGGGCGGTCCCCTTTTCACCTCCTTAGGGGTTAAATTTTGAAAAATTATTTTATAGTGACCTCTGCAACCTATGTGCCAAATTTGGAGTCTCTAGACCCTAGTTTGGGCTGTGTGTTGAAATGTCAGTCAGTATATTTACGGGACGGTGGCGGCGTGGTCGGTAAGATACTTGCTTTTCAGACCGGCAGGTCGTAATGGGTTCGATTCCCACCCGAGACATTTGTGTGATAAAAATAATAATAATAATAACATTTATTTTACACCACTACATAGATAAAAGTTTAAAAAAGAAAGACAGTTACATAGGAGGTATGCAGGTGGACGAGAGCCTAAACTAGGAAAACCCTGTATTTCAGGCCTCCAAGATACTATATTTGCTTGTCTCAATTCTGGGTGTAATCATCTGTTATAAGTGTATATTAACAAAAGAAAAGTAGATTAAGTATAGTTTTAATCAGTTTTTTTTTAATAACACATCATCATCAAAAAATAAAAATAATAAAAATATTCGAAAATTTATACCACCCACACTAACAATTCAACATTTAGGCGTATGAAAAATAGATAGATAAATAGATAGTTGTCATCTATTTTTCATACGCCTAAGTTCGCAGACCTACCGAATATATGTATAAAATTTAATAAAAATCGGTCAAGCCATGTCGCAGGAATTTAAGGTTACAAACACCGCGACACGAAGATTATTTAATTAGGTTTTTGAAAAAGACTTAAACCCGGTCACTGTAATCTTGCGGAAGAGAGTAATGTACCTACTTAATTGTATTGTTTGTAATGCTAAATTGATCTCAAAATCTAGTTCTGTACACTTGTCTGGTGTTAAACTAACATTTGTGACGTTACAGATAACAGATTATAATTAGACTAAAATCTGTTGAAAAAACGGAAAAAGCATGCTCAAGTTTGGTCATATGAAGAGGATAGATGATAGACGATTGACGAAAGGTGAGTGGAGCGCTGGAAGAGGACGCCGTAAGAGGATATTCGCTAATCTCATCAGTGATGTCCCTCAAAAGGGACAGGTGCGTACCACTCGCAACCACCATGCATGTATGACCATGACTATCATAGCTGCTGATGAAACGAAGACCTTAGAAAACAATGTATGAACATTGATTAGGTTAAGGAAGGATGTTTAGACACCCCGGTTTCCTCACGATGTTTTCCTTCATCAATAGCAGCGGCGATGTTGCAATTAACACAAAGAAGTGTGGGTACGACTGGGAATAGAACCCGCGGCCTTATAAATCTAAGCCCAGGTCCGTACCGCTGTGCCACTGCTGCTCTTACCGACCTCGGAAGCACCGTAACATTATTCTTTTCGACTTAAATTCTTCTTTCGTGAAGGTCGTCAGATGGTCAGAGAGTACTATCACCGTATAGGAGTCGAAATTTACACTGTGTCGAGACTGCAAGCGCTCAACCCTCTGCGTGAACTTGGTCTTGCGGCAGCGGCAGTACGTTTATTACGTTTAGGCATTGCCTATTGATATTCAACTCTGCCTACATTTTTGGGTAATACAGTTAAGTAGTGCTATTTTCTTTAATTTAGAATCTTGGAAGGTTAATTAAGTATTTTGTGGTGTTCAGTTCATCTACTTAAAATTAGGCATAGGTACTTGTCTATTTTCGGTTACAAAGCACCTAAAAATTTATAGGTTTAAAAAAAAATTAAAAGAAAATACGCCGACTTTCAAACTTACTAAGAAGTATGTACAGAATTTTTATGCTATTTAAAAAATGTAGTTGTAACATAGTATTATTATTGTACTTTATACCTACTAACCAAGTGCTAAAGGGCCAATCGGCAAATCCGATGGGACTCAAAATATATGAACTCTTCGCCACGTGTACGTACACTACCTGTCCGCTACTGGGGCGGGTCGCTAGTATATTTCCTTGATTTTAGATCTATCCATCTAACTTGTTGCCACGAAGCGTTTCGTTGTTTATGTATTTATTTGTACGCAGGAATTATGCCAAAGTATTTATAGTCTAAGCTGAGCTAGGCATCTGTGTGGGGATCGATCAGCGATCATTAGTATGAATTGCGTAGTGCAAGGGACGCACCGCGCCGATTCTCAAAAAGCAGTATAAACCGGTTTTAACCAAGCACAGGACGCGTCGCGCCCCAGGCCAACGTCACTCCTAAACTACCTATGTTATGTTTAGGTATAGTATTATATTATCTGTGGTTTAGCTAAGGCCTCGCGGACTGTACATATCTACCTACTACGAATGTGGATTAAATTCTAAAATAATAAAGCTGAAACGTACTTATCTATGTAGGTGCCCTACAGTCTGGGTTTTCAGTGTTAATAGTCACAATAACTATCTAAAATGGAAAATTAACACGTACCTATTACTTACATAACTAAATTCCTAAGTAATATTAGATATGTCTGTGTAACTTGCAGTGGTGAAGAGTGGAAATTTGATAAAGGGAAAACGGAGCAAAAAGAAATTCCTCAAGTTCTTTTGTAAGGAAATTAAAGAGATGGGAAAAAATCGTAAGCCTGTACAAAGCGATTTTCAAACTTAGTAAGAATTGGGTACCTACCTACTGCATTTTTGGGTGCTATTTAAAACTTTTAGGCGTTACAATCTTGTCTAATTCCTAAGAGTAAGCTGGTGAGAATCGTGTTTATATGGACTCTTTGCCACTGGTAGGTTGGTCATCATCAACCTGCAGCTCTACTGCTAACCTTCATTTTATCGTTTTCGACCTAATGATGCAAAGTAACTAGGCTAAAAATTCTCTACATTTTTGTCTAAGAACCATACCTTAATCATTGTTTATTAGATAGAGATTAGATCTATGCCAATTTCTAGAGACACTTTTTACGGTTTATTTACTTATTTATTTGTAACAAAAACAGTTACATGTTAAAGTCTTAGCTAACAAAGTTGGTAAAATTTAAAACTAGTAAACATATAACCCATTATTGTTCACAGATTAACAAAAACTAAGTTGATTTCAGTACTGAAATGTGACAACTGCGCAAGAGAACAGATATTTTACTAAAGATTACTTAATTAAAAATCAGCTAACCCTTCACTTCAATCCTTTTTAGTGTCCTACTACTTGGCACGGGTCTTCTCTCAACGAGTTGAGAGAATTTAGGCTTTATTGACACACGCTGCCTACTTGTGCGGGTTGGTGGCTGTCACATGTCTTAGAATGATTGGTTCTTAGACATGACAGTTTCCTCACGATGTTTTCCTTCGCCGATATTTAACAGCGGAGATGAAACAATCACACTAAGATGTGTGGGCACGACCAGGATTCGAAACCGCGACCTTATTTTTCTAAGTCGAGGCACGTACCGCTGTGCCACCGCTGCTCGAATGATTGGTTCTTATACATGACAGTTTCCTCACGATGTTTTCCTTCGCTGATATAGAGCAGCGGCGTTTAAACAATTCACACAAAGATGCATGGCACGGGGACTAGGAATTGAACCCGCGACTTTATATTTCAAAAGCGAGGCCAATACTACTGCTCCTGCGCTGCTCCACAGCGCCACCGCTGCTCATGATGCATAGTAACGAAGCTAAAAATTCTCTACATTTTTGTCTAAAAGCCATACCTTTATCATTATTTATTACAGAGATACATACCAATTTCTGGTGAAAGGTGAGTGACACTTTTTTTGGTATATTTAATTAAAAATCAGCTAAATTAGTTACTAGTTTACTCGTCTTTAACTCCGAAAAAGTATTTTAACTTTTCGTTTTATTATTTTCATTTTCTAAGTTGTCATAGTTTTTTAATAGATATCAACGCGGAAGTTTTTTGATGATATCTCAAAATTTACCAGCTATTTACAAACCTTTTCTAGCTTAAGTCCTGCAACCTGGGAATGTCCAGAGGTGGACATAGGCCTCAACTTTAGATTGCCATAAGACATGGCTGAAACTAAAATTAGACGAAAGAGCTGAATCTCCTACTACAGGCACTACATGCTTACAATGAGACTCCAATAACTACTGTTCTTGGATTTACTTGTAATGTCACTTCAACCCTTTTTAGTGCTCCGTGCAGGGGTCTTCTCTCAACTGGTTTTGGGTGTCACATATCCTCGATTGATTAGATCTTAGACACACCAGTTTCCTCATGATGTTTTCCTTCACCGTTATTGAGCAGCGGAGATGAAACAATCTATACAAAGATGTGTGGGCACAACCGGGAATTCAACCCGTGACTTTATATTTCTAAGGCGAGGCCCCCACCGCTGTTATGATTTTTTTTTTGACAGCAAAATATTGCTGATGCTATAGCTTCTATTAGCTTCCTGCTTAAATAACGTTATTGTGGGTTCATCGCGTACCTTTCCTATGCAACGACCCATACCACTAATTTCAAAATCCTTTCTTTTTTATACCCCTAATGAAAAGCGTCTGGGTTCAAGTTTGTTGCATTGTTTGTACCGCCAAAATGGATAGATTTTGATATGTTGTTTTTATTCGAAAGCTGAATTTGACACGATTCTTAGCTAGGTCTACAAGATCAGGCGTGACGGGGTGTCACAATTAATTATTATGTCGGCATACAGACATACAGCCCAGCTGATGGTAAGCTTCGATAGGTATGGTTACCTTACTCACACCCAGGAATACAACCAAAAGTTATTGCATTGCGTGTGTTCTGTAAGGTGGAGGTACCTCTGGCTGGAGGCTGATGATGATGATAAGTCCCGGAGTTCATTTCGAGGATTCTGGGACAGGTAAATAAAAACTGAAATAGTCCCGTTCAGAACGGTACGTGTCTGCACGTCGAGATCCTTATTAGAAGTAGGTACCGAGTAACTCGACAGTGCTGAGATGGGCGGTGAGTAAATACTGTTTTAGTATTTACTGAGTAAATAGTAAAAACTGAGTATTTACTCATTTCTACTCAGTATTTACTCTAAAGCATGAGTAAATACTTTTGACAATAGTGGAGTGTCTTTTTTGCGAACTGACTGCTATGCCGGAGGTCGGGGGTGTGATTCCCGCCCCGAACAAATCTTTGTGTGATGAGCATGATGGTTTTTTTTTAGGTCTGGGTTAAAATTTGTCTATAAATAACGGACCCGGTTGACGTCGTCCTGCCCGGTAAAGCAGTGCCATCTACCGGGTCTCAGACCTACCTAACAACCACCCAAATATAACCACGGCAGTTTAAGTCATGAGTACTAATTGCTTTTCCTTCGGCTTTCCTTCTATAATATCTCGCCCAGTCTTCGGCCGTGACTTTTTCTTCTGGATAACTTCTGTCTTTCTAATTTTCCTTTCTCAATTCCTTATTTTTATCTTTTTTTCTTAAAAAACAATCTCGTACTTCAAGAAATATTCTAAAAACAGAATTAGCGAAAGCAACCGTTCACGCGTGATGGCGTGACCAAGGGAAATAGGGATTCAATTTTATATAAATAGATAGATTAGTGACCGACCAAAAGTTCGGTTTCGGTTGCGGCAAGTTTCGGCAGAAACATGCAGCTGCTATGCCAGTTCCGTTTTCGGCAGACAAAGTGCCGAAACTGAACGAAAAAGTAAGCAATTTTCTGAGTAGACTGCGTTTTGAAGAGCGTAGTATAGCATACCCTCCAGTTAAGTGGAGTGACGATCTGTGAAAGATAATCGGCAAGCCGATAACAGGGTGAAATGAATTGTATTGGTAGAGATCTATGTCCAACCGTGGACTGCAATAGGCCGATGATGATGATGAACCACCAAAACAACTTATACTATGTGTGACCTTCAGTTACTTTGACTTTCTTTTTATCCTAAAATAGGGCTGCGCTTAACCACAACTTGCCTGATGTGAAACAATGATGCAGTCTACGATGGAACGCGCTTACCCAGTAAATACCAGTTCACTCGTGACTTGAAAACCGGGAGATCATAGCTATTGGAACACATAGATGCCGGCAACGGATTCCACAATTTGGCAGTTCGCACAATGTGCGTACCCGTGGGATTTCCACCATATAACGATGGCGCATAGCCGTACCTCTACTTGACCGGTGGAAGAACGGGGATGGGGGAATAAGATTGTGTAATTCCAACGCACACTCTCCGAAGTGTATCCGGTAAAAGACCGAAAGACTAGGAACTATGCGGCGATGCTCGAGACTTTTCAATTTAGCCTTGACGAGGGATTCGTTGCCAATAAGCTTCTTGGCTCGCCTTACTATAGTGTTGGTATTTAGCTGACACAACCCAAAGATGCGAGCAGTACATGCATGAACGAGCTTGTGCTTCGTATAGCTCGAGCATCTGTTTCGGCCTGAAGTACTGACGCAGCTTCGCGAGGACACCTAGCTTTTTGGCAGCTAGTTGGGCCATGGACTCAATGTACGGGCCAAATGAGGGTCGAAGTCATATTGACGCCAAGAAGCTCAAGGTGGTCTGTAATAGTCACGTATACACCTTAAAAAGTAGGAGCCAATTGAAATGGCCTTTTTTTAGCAGAGAATAGACACGCCTGGGTTTTAGCAGCATTAAACTTGACTAGATTGGCGTCACCCCAGTCGGAAACAGCTTTAAGAGACAAGTTTAAGCGCTCAACCATGGCCTCTCTAAGGGACTAGATCTCAGCCGTACTGGCAAGTGGACTAGACATATAGCTCTCTACAACTGTGCTATGTTAAAACGTAGTTCATTCCATTTCATAGCCAGCTTCAGCCACTTCTTTTATTAAAGGGAAATGTCTCTAGCATCTCCTCGCCCTGGACAGACACGGGGGGAGTGGTACTCCTGTTTGTAGCAAGGGTAAGCAAGACCCAGCAAGGTGTCCAGCTCTAAGCAGCTAAGCCCGGTTCACCCCCTAAAATCTTTGGCAGTGGGCTAACCCGCCGGCCAGCATCTGAAGCTGCGGAGCGGGACGATGTTTGCCACCCTCTCTTGTTTCCCAGCCATCGCGACAGTCTATGACGGCCACATCGGGCACTTGGTCAGCGTATGCAGCGCCATGCCCTTCAGCCCCGAATTGGTGGCACTCGGGTGACTTCTCCCGTCCGAGGTGATTTAGGTATCTAATTGCAAAAACACCCATGCATAGCCTGTAAGTGCCTGCGTCGTTCATAAGTCGAGGGTCACTTGGAGAGGATGGACCTTGCTCTGCCTCAGCTACCTCGCCTCGCCCTTTTCCGCATACCGCGTAAGGTCTATCTAATTATTTCGGAAAGGTAGCTTTCTAGTTATTAGTATACCTACTATTAGAAAAAGAAACTAATATATTTGTTGCATACCTTAATTATTGTTACTTTGTCATTTTAAAATATTTGCGCGCGTGTGTGTGTGTGTGTGTGTTAAAATTAGATTTACCTACTTTATCGAATCGGTTAATCAGTTAGTCTAATTCAGGACTCTATGATAGTTCAATTAAAATAATTTGCTCTATTCCTTTAAGTAAGTACCTATGCCTACAGAATCAATAAATCAGAATAGGATCCGTAAGAATAAGCCAAATTCAAAATGGATTTACAACGTAAACTCACACGAGCGCACTCTACGACTGAGGAACACGAATAAGCATGTCCTTGATGTTTGTTTGATTTTGCCTCTCATTCTATTATTTTCTAACTTCATTCAAAAAAGTGACAGAGAAACTAATAGCAAGTCGCATACCTTCTATTGTTTTATGCAAAACATTATATCCCTTCATTGTAAAACAAAGAAACCTTACATATGTAGCCCCTTAGTGGGGTTGGTGATATGGACTTTAGTGTGTTATAATTATTTCATATTTTTGGGTACGAAATTATCAAATTTAAGCAATACCTAGCTAACTTATCTATTTTCAAGCACATTTCCAACTAGGTACTAAGAAAAATTGCAAGGAAAAGTTACATTGGTTCGGCATTTGTATGAATTAGCTAAAGAAATTAAATCCTTAGCGGGTCCTATCCTCAATGGGTCGTATTTTCTATGTCAAGCTCCTGGAAAGAACCAATTAATGTGATAAAAAATGAAAATAAGTATTTACTGTCGATTTTTAGTAAATACTCAGTATAAAAGAGTATTTACTCAGTATTTACTCACGTGACAGTATTTACGGAGTCTTTACCCATCTGTAGACAGAACGGATATTTTTTTTTTAATTTTTGTTTTAAGTACTTACGCTTTGGTTGTTACGGAGAAGTAGGTGTCAGAAGTGGGATTACAATCGATACCAAAGTTCATCATTGCCCATTATTTTGCTAGTTCTACTGTAATCATTAAGATAAATATCTGCTTAACATGTTTTGGTGGAAAACTTGTCATTTTTATTTACCCACCTTTATCAAAGTGGGTGAAGGATTGTTGGATGTTGTTAAAAATAAATTAACTGCCACACACCAGTTAGTTACTTAAATTTTTTATGTCATTATCACGCATTTCGTGCGTGCAATTTTTATTTACATAATTTTCCTAAAATTAATATGATAAGATAACGAAAAGGGAGGTTATATATGACTCGCCTAGCAGCGTAGTGGTTAGTGACCCTGACTGCTAAGCCGAAGGTCGTGGGTTCGATTCCCACTCAGGACAAATCTTTGTGTGACGAGCACTACTGTTTTTTGTGCCTGGGTGTTATTTATCTATTACATATATGTATGTATTTACAAAAAAAAATGTATTTAAGTAGTTTATCAGTTCCCAGTATCCCCATACCACAAGCAAATATAATTGCTTAATGTGGGACTAGGTGGTGCTGTATGTGTGAAAATATTATTTAAATTTACTTATATGCCCAGCGAGCAGTGGTGGCGCATCGGTTCGATTCCCGATCATACCCACATTTCTTGTCTCATCGCCGCTGTTCAATATCGAACCCCGATATATTAATAATGACGGGCCAGTGGCGTGGTCGGTAAGATATTTCGCATTTCACGCGCGCTGGTCGTGGGTGCGATTCCCACCCAAGTCAGACATTTGAGTGATGAAGTCTCGAGTCTGGGTGTAATTATCTATAGATAAGTAAGTATTTAAGTATGAATTTACAAAAGAAAAATATTATAATATGTAGTATATTACCAGTTATCTGGTTTCCATAATACAAGCTCTGCTTAGTTTGGGATCAGATGGCCGTGAGTGATGATCACAGGAAATGGGTGTTAGCATAACAATATATTATTTTATAATATTATTATTTTGTTTGTTTTCGTTAAATATAAAAATACTAGCGGACCCCGCAGACGTCGTCCTGCCCGGTAAAGCAGTGCCACCTACTGGGGCCGAAAATAGATTCTCAGACCTACCAAATCGGTTAAGCTGTTTCTGAGGAAGATGTTTTTTTTTTCTTTGGGTGTAAGAACCATCCTTGTACTTCAAGGAGTATTCTAAAAAAACAATTAGCTAAATCGGTTCAGCCGTTCTCGAGTTATGCGCTTACCAACTCATTGTTCGATTTATTTTTTTCATTTTTCAATTTTCTTTGCTATAAACCTCACGGAGCCCGAGACCTTTCCAACGAATGCAAAACCGTGGAAATCGGTTCGTGCGTTCTGGAGTTATAGCGTCAGGAAGGAAAACCCGACTTATTTTTATAATTATAGTAGATTTCTTTATAATATTTTTTTTATCCTAAAATAGGCTTGCGCTTATCATATCTTATTTAGTTAATAACAAGTAATTATTGGAGTATCTAAACATTATTGGAGTCCAATATCGTTGCGCCACCGCTGCTATTAAAGGTACTAACAACAAAAAGTTTTGCATTATTATGAAATGAAATGAAAATATGCTATATTTACTTTGAGACGCGTGTCTAAGACTAGTCCTGTTTCTTTTCCTACCGTGCAGTGAATGACTGGCAACTACTGAGAAACACTGCCAAAAAACTCAGTACACTTTTTTTTCTTTTTTAAATGAAGTACTTATAACTATTACATAATGCTTAATTAGCGGCCTAATTCCAAGCGTTTCTATCCGTCAGATAGTCTGAAATTTTATAATACGCTTTCTTACACAACGTAGATTTTACAATTATTTTAATTTTGTCATTTCCTTAATATTATATGGAATGCGTGTTTCGCTTATTTTTTAAACTTTGTGATATTTTTATGCACACACAATAAATTTTCACAAATAAATTGAGAATCGATATTTGCTTTTAGATTGCTAGTGTAATTCGGTAGGTATTTTGCAGTTAGTGTTAGATAACCTACTTCACTGCCTTCAAAGTCGAATAAAACATTTGATTACGGACAATTTTTACAATCGAATGTTTGTCAGACCTTTTGATTAGGTACAATTTATAGTAGCAGTTTTAAATAAGTAACATACTACGATAGCATCACGCGTGTTTTACCCGAAGGTGTAGGCAGTTATCAGGTACGCGAGTTAATTTTATTACCCCGAGTTCGAAAATATAGCAGCGGTAGTTTTAATCCTATGTATAAAAAAAGATTTTCTTTCTATCCTATACTGTCCCACAGCTGAGCAAAGGCCTCTCCAAATTCTTCCACCTTGTCCGGTCTCCCGCCATCTTTTTCTCGGTCTGCCTCGGCGACGACGCCTACCGTCTTGCGGCACCCAGTGTGTGGCTCCATTCGACACAAATGGCCAATTCAAAAAAAAGTTTAGTCTAATGAAATAGTAGTCATAATTAATTTTCTTGACATACAATATTATCTAAAACCATTATTAAGTATTGTTTGCTAATATTTAACGAAACTGTGTTATTGTCACGGGCATTGCCCTCACGAAAATAACAACAGATAATTTTTTATGGGTTTATAGTTCTATAAATAGGCATTAAGTTACGTTGAGATATGAATAGGTACCTAATCAAAAGACGACGCAACATTTAGGACTTGATTACAATATCAATTAGATAGGAAAGTCGATTACACTTTGATTTGAATCGCATTTCCAATTTTAGAATTACGTAGAGATAGGAATACCCACTCAAAAGTCAATGATGGAGCATTTAGGACTGGATTATTACAGCCAATTGGATAGGTACATAGATTACCTACACTTCGATCTAAATCGCATTTCCAATTTTAGAATCACGTAGAGATAAAAATACTTAGTCAAAAGATAACGACACAGCATTTAGGACTTGATTCAGATAGTCAATTAGATAGGTGCATAGTCTACACTTCGATCTTAATCACATTTCCGTTAGATAACTAGCGGCCCGCCCCAGCTTCGCAAGTGTAGATATTGTACTTAACAAAATTTAACTTAAGTAGGTACTTTGGCAGACTTTTCATGCTTAGAAACAACAATCATTTAAGTCTGCGTTGGAAAAACGAACAATCAAAATGATCTGTTGGAAAGTGATGATACCGAACCACCCACAGATACCCAGACAAATGTCGCGTTGCGTCACATTTAGTTCCCGTTTCCCCCTGGTATAAATGCGTTATGAAACACTCGGGGTTGCGTGAGTACCCCTTGCGAGCCCCAAATATCCCTGCTCTGCACACACACTGGACGGGGGGATCCATAAAGGACCAAGCCAGATTTCTCATCATCACTTTTGGACCTCTACTTACCCCGTGAGGGATATAGCCGTAGTAGTACATTTATTTACAGACACAGGAACTATCATTTAATGATAATATCAGCATCTAATAGGAACTCGAAAGAAACACATCAACCGATCAACTTTAAAATTTCTAATTGTCAAATTTCCAACTAAACTTAACCATTACGTTTAGCTATCAATTGCGTTTGCGTTGTACTATTCTACGTTTTATGTCACGTCCTACGGGTACGCAACGGGATAAAAAGTATCCTTTGTCCGTCTCCTGGTTCTTAGCTACCTCCTCACAAATTTGCAGTCAAGCATAAAATCGGTAAAAAATAAACGTGCGTGTACTTATGTACGCGCGTGAGAAGTTATACTTCTTTGGCATCATTAAATAAGCAGACAGCTTCATACTGTTAATTTTGTGTCACAGATGCGCGCGCATCTTAAAATTTCACTCTCATCATTTTTTTATAACGCGCCTAAAGAAGTATCACTTCAATAAATTAAATCTTATATTAAGTACAGATTACTTAGATACCTACTATTAAAGACGACCAAAACGAGCGAGATGATTAACCATTAAATTAAACGGTAAGAGAGCGAATTTCACGCCAGCGCAACCTGGCGATTTGGCAGATTTTGAATCACGGGTTCGCCCAAGTCGACATGTTTTGAAGCGAACAACAAGTATGCCATAATATTACAAAAAAGACTCACACAAAGACAAACCAAAATTTGGTTTCTTATCTCAGTATTATTTTAGTTTATTTTTACAATATGATATTACAAGTATAGATTATCTATAAGGATATAAAGGCGGAGATTCATTTAACAAAGCGCTTAGAAGTTAGTGGCAGAATAAAAACACTTATATCATCCATAAAAACTATTTATTTCTTGGTAATATTAAATCATTGCGACAAAGGTGCAATAATAATTACAATATACAAATAAAAACAATTTTTTTTGGTGTTTTATGGCCGCGAAGCGGAAAAGAGGAAGACTAATTTATTTCATTACTTTATTTTTGAAGCTTGCAATCATAAAGTCTTGTACCGATTTGCATGTCGCATAATGATCACTTCGACGAATCCAGCAACTAAAAACTGTGACAGTAGGTGGGTGAATTTCACAGGACTCGAAGTGTCCTAATTTCGGTGGATATTCCTAGTATTCCTATACATTTTAAAAGTACTGATACAACTTACATGTTATTCATTAAAATAAAAAGTACCAGTAGGTAACTTAAAACTTTTGAGTAATATAAATAATTTAAATTATGGTTTTTATTATTTAATGATTGCCACCAAAATTAGAAGAAATCGAGTCTTGTGAATTTTACCCAGCTCCCAAAGATTGGTGAATCTAATTTCTATGCACTTTTAAATATTTTGGATGAAATACATTCGTGAAGTGTTACTACTATCTCGAAACTATACAATATCAAAAAAACTACAAAATATATAAATAAACGTATTACTTAAACTTATTTGATCTTAAATAAATTTTTATATCGATTGTTTTTTTTTATAAGTCACCATCAAAATTGGTAAGACCGCATTTCGGTGGTTTATAGAATAATAAAATAAATCAAGAAACATTTTTATTATTTTCTTAATTTATTTAAAACAGTTGGAAACATTAAAACTAAAAAAAAGGTTCTAAAATAATTATTATACTTAATAATTTACAAAAAAAAACAAGTAAAATCTGTATAAATGGTACTTATTATGGCCACAGATAAAACAATTCCTTTTTGCTACAAGTATCTACTTTTTAAAATATTTTTTTAAATTTAATACTTAAAATAAAATACTGTAAAAGTAACTTTTTCTAGACTTTAATGATAGGTTTAATCTAAATAAATAATTTTAAAGAAATAGGTGTATTATTTTGTTCATTATTATTTTAAGAAAATCAAAAAAATGAGAAGAAATCTTTACTTGAACGTATTTTTATATTACAATGAGTATAAAAGTTAAATAATATCAATTATTTAATGTCTTTTGTTAAATCTTAGTGATTTTGTTGATCTTATTAATACTCTCTAAATATAGAAACTTATTCTAAAGATAATTGACTAACGGAAGGTTTCTATATTCTCTATCTGTGAATTTGATTACTGACGATAGGTATTTGATTAAGATTAATATTATAATAACACTGCATTTTGCATCTAGAACAAATAATTGAAATCAAGAAATGTGACCTCCAACTATGAGCTATACATTTAAACGACATCTTATATTTTTTGTCTCTTTCTGGCCGGTTACAATATTAAAATGTGACAGGGATAAAAAATACACCTAGGATGACTGAACATGTCTTCAACAACAATGAAGCAAAACTACTTCATAACAAATTTTATCGCGGTTTATTTCAAATTTTATATCCCGACGTTTCAGTCTTAGTCTTAGTTTTATTTAAATATGTGATATTCGCGTAAATTCTAGAAAATACTATTTGTCTTTAAGAGCGTTTACGCGTAGCGCGAGACATCAAGTGTAGGTAATTCAATGGAAAATATTACGCACACTAAAGCACGCAGCTGTGTGCACGGTGCTAGCACGATGTCTTGCGTTATAGTCAACTAACCCATTTTGATCCGTTCGAGTGTAATGGCTAGTGTTCGAAAAAAGTACTGATGAAAAGTACAAATGATTTAAAGTTATAATAATTTTGACTTTTTAAAAGTTTTTTTTTGCAATATTGTTGTTACAGGAAATTTGTTTATTGCTAGTTTGCAATATCCAATTTTCAGACAATGTAACTAATATGAATATTTTTGTCCATTCATACCTTACCTTCGTCGGTAGTCGGTACTAACAGGTATACCTACGTAATAAGTCACAAATTAAAATCGTATAGTTATAGTTCCAATTATTTCCACATTTATTTACAAACTAAAATAAAGTAAACAATATTTTATATATTGTTGTAAATAAATAAACTAAACATTAAGAAGGCTCGTGAAGGTAATATGTCAGGATTAACAGCCATCTATAGGTACGCACGTTGTGGCAAACCTGTGCTAAAGTTCAGATTTAACAATCATTCCACCATCCTTCAGAGTCCTACTGCTGGACACAGGCGTCCCACTGCTAGACACAAGTGTCCCATTCCTGGACACAGGTGTCCCAGTCACTACTGCTGGATACATGTGTCCCACCGCTAGACACAAGTGTCCCACTGCTGGACACCGGCGTCCCACTGCTGGACACAAGTGTCCCATCCATCCCAAGAGCTGAGAGAATCCAGGCCCTCGACCCAAACACGTCGCCCAGCGTGGACCGGCAGGCGGACGCCACATGCTCTAGAATGAACAGCTCCCGGACAGGCCGGCTGCCTCACGATGCTCTCCTCCACCGACACTGAGCAGCGGCAACGAAACAACTCGCACACAGATAACGGGCACGAACGGGCAATTTTTTTATTTTTTACTTTATATTATTAAAGCAGTTTGGTTATTTTAAGCTCCTCAGACCTGGGGCCTCCTAAGGCCGTGGGCCCGCGGAATGTTGCCAGTTTTGCCACCTTATACACAACAACGCCACAACCCACGTTCGTGCAGTCTCAGTAGTAGTCTCAGCGGCAGTGTCCCGCCTGATCTACGCGGGACATCCCGCCCGACACATAAAATCGGGACGTCTGGCAACGCTGATGGGCATATTTATATAAAACCACCATTGTTATCAAAATATATTTTCTTCAACATTAGAATATGTAATAATAAAAAACCTGTATCCCATATTTATTTGAGGTCTTAAAATTACATATATAGAAAGATTCAAAAATAAGCTTTAAACGTGTAGTTTTAAAATTGCCGAACGTATTAGAAAATATTTGAACTAATTGTAAATTGGTTCAATAGCGCAGCCGTGAAAAATTAACAGACAGAAAGGGTTACTTTTGCATTTATATAATACTAGCGACACGCCCCGGCTTCGCACGGGTGCAATGCTGATACTAAATATATTGAGGTATATTTACAAAATGTCCTTTTATTTTTGCCAATAGACAAAAGAAACAGCACAACTAGCGCGCGGCCGGGCCGGTACCGCCGCACCGTATATCATATCTGTAATATCTTCGGAAATATTCATTTAAATTATGGGCTGTAAAGGGCCATATTGATTTATATTAAATAGACAATGTATTAAGGTACATAATTAGATAAGGATTAATGAAAAATTGCTTAAAATCGCTTCGTAAAAAAGCCATTACTTTTGGTTAAAAGTAAAAGATATTGTGGTTATTGTGGGTTATCCTTAAGAGATAGACATACCATCACGGACTTTCTTGTTGACCTTTTTAAGGTGTGCAATACTGTAATACATTATTTTGATATATTTCGCAGAGTTTAGCCAGCGTGCAAGCATGGCATTTTTTGTGCCAAGCACAAAAAATGAGTTAATTTACGACATCGCATCAGAAACATCTAAAATTATCAGTGTTTTTCTGCTATATTATGCATGTATTATAGATAAACCTTCCTCTTGAATCACTCTTTAAGATAAAAAAAATCGCATGAAAATCGGTTGCGTAGTTTTAAAGATTTAAGCGCACATAGGGATATAAGGGACAGGAATGCGGCTTTGTTTTATACTATGTAGTGATTAGGATTATGTGTGTTTTCATGTGTGTACTCACTAATAAACGATGTACAAGTTGTAAATATCTTTTGTATGTTTTGTCTCTGTCACATAATTTAAAATTGTCATACAGGAGAAAAGGGCAAAACATAAAATAACTATTCACTTAAATAAATTTATTATTATTATTATCATACATATTTTATTAGTCAGAGGGTTAGTCCAAAGTGAGGTTAAGATCTGGATTACCATCCTTTTAGCTCTTGCTTTCACCATACTTTCCAAATTTTTGAATTTTCGTTTCTTTGATACAAACGACTTCGTTTATTTCCCATTATAACTGAAATTATAATTAATTGTCAATTCAAAAATATAGTCAATCATTAAAAAACAGTAATAAAATATTTATCTTACCAAAGTACCAAGAGTTTTCGAGCGCACTTTATACGTACAATATTATTGTATGCACAACAAAGGTCAACACAGGTCAAATCAGAGCGCCGAGCGATACGTCCTCTCGCTGAAACGCCAGACGGCGGACTAATTTGACACGATTTGCCGACGCGGTTTTATAGTCATTTTAAAATATTTATAAAAAAATAACTATTACAAATTTGTTAAAATTTCAAAGTGTATGTTTTGAAGCAGATGTTTTTTTAATGTGTTATGTTACTTTTACATCAAATTGAGTAAGTTAAGTAGTTAAAAAAGTCATTTTAATTTCTTAATTTTTCATATTTTTTGTAATTTTATTTCTTGTTGTAGGATACCAAAATCTATAAATGTTCTCAATTATTTAAATGCTTATGGATCTTTGCAATTGGTCAAAAATTTTTTCCAACTAGTTCTGTAAATGGTTTTGTAGATGAGTAGCTTCGAAACTGATGTCTACAGCAAAATTATGAAAACCTCTGTTAGGTTATCTTAATATAGTGTACTAATACTACATTAATCTAAATATTTTCTCAATTATATTAAATGATGAAGAAATTCCCCATGTTTATTGGTAATTTTCATATTTTTACGAGAAGCGGTTGCAGTGTTTAGTAGGTTTGAAAAGTACACTTTTCGAGCCGGACGGCGTAAACGCTCTTAACAATTTATTCTAGATGCAAAATCACAGATAGGTATTGAAACCGCCCGTAATTGTGGGTGATAATCACCTCTGCCTACACCTTGAGGTAAATAAAGGCTAACTATTTTTAGGCTGTATCTAAAAATCACTTGATAATATCTAACTATATACTTTTCAACTTTCGCGTTGCATTATTAATATTTTCTTTTTTACCACGACAGGTGCAACCCATGTCGAAACTTAACGCCAAATTAAAGGTGAACGCGTTAATTCCCCGATGTGATAAATATAAATATCTAACTATTTTTACGCTGTATCTAAAAATCACTTGATAATATCTAAAAGGTAACATTTGTTTTTATTTTTACTTTGGAAGAAATGGCATCGCATAATGAATATCACAATATTATATTTTTCAAGTAATATCATTATAGTTTTCATAAAGGAGCAAATTCTAAGACTTGGCACAACCATGTTTTGGAATACTTTCAATATCAGCAATCGAAAATCTATAGGGGGTTGTAGTAAGATATCACGTGTATTTATTTTATTTTTTCATTATTTTATACAACGCGCGAAACAACCTGCAACCTTTCTGTCTACACAATTTTATCATAATCCTTAATTCCAGAATAAAATAAGATTATACTTTATACCTGTATTTAAGATTTCTAAAATATTAAAAAAAATATTACCTCTCCATGTATCACCAAAGGGGAGGGGGAGTTAAAAAATGTTTAAAAAAGATCACGTGATTAATGGACAGCCCCAGAGTTGTGTCGTACGGAACAATAATAATATTTTTTCTAAAATAATATTTTATAGTATTGTCACTGTCAATATTTAGAAAACATGGTTGTGACAGTTTTACTTCTTATAGCAGACTACTATTTTAACAAAATACGTGTAATAAATCAAACAATATATTTTTTGCAATCAATGATTTCGGTTGAAACTTTTTTGAGAATGCATTTCATTCAGTACACAACTATACCTCGTCGACTAATAAAATTTTTCATGATTTTTTTTATACTTGAAAAAAAAAAGACAATTTTTCAAAATTATTTAAAGATTTAAAGCTATTTATATCTTTAAATAATTATTTATTTATTTCATCTGTTGGCTATCAACTAGCACAGAAAAAAATGCTTGAAGCGCCAACATTAAGACAGAAGTGACAATTAAGTTTTCATATTCATAAAAAATCTAATAAGCCTCTATAGTTCAAATAGATTTCGTCTCTTTCTTACAGTTATATTAGTGTAGATGTCAAGATGATAGACAAAGACACACGAATTATAAACCAATTTCAGCTATTTTTAACTTTTATGACGTTTATGAATACAAAGGTAAGTTTATTAACAATAACGAAATACACGGAGTCTACTGTTGGGTACTTTATTTTTTTAAAGACCTCTCTAGTTTTATTTTTAAATTATTGTGCATTTCTTTTCTTAGGAGGCGGTGTAGGTGCTTTACTATTATTAGGACTAATTTTCTCTTTAGTATTTCTTCTATTAGCTATAGAATTGTATAAGAAGGAGCCTCTGGGCGCTAACACAGTGTCATAGTTGTGTCGTGGCGGAAGTGTGGGCTCCGCATTATTGTTGCTGTCACTGTCTAGATCCATACTTCTGTGTGCGAATTTGACTGGTAACGGAGGCGGTTCTTCTTCCTCTTGATTAGAATCTGTTGTGCCTATGAATGAAATATTCTATGTTTAAGTGTCCTAATGAAGACGGGTCTTGTCTCAACTATCTATCTTAAGAGTTGAGAGAGTTTAGCTCAGCCAGCTAGACCATAATTAAAAATTAATACTATCCTTTCAGGCTCTTTTAACGCAGTATAATAAATTTTGGCATTCTTATCTCAGTAGCAGTATTTATTTTCTTTAGAACAAAGATTTATTTAAATAAAGACCGTCGCCATCTTGTTTACTTTGTTTTCAAAATGGTGGCACACTGAATCCCATTTACATTTAAGTGTACATATTTTTAGAGTCACAATCGTTACTTACCTATAGAATCTCTATTAGACGGTGGTGCTGAGGAGTTGAGTAGACTAGTTCTTTGTGATAATCTGCGTTCGCGCTCCACTTCTGTTCGTAGAGGCCGTTGTGTTACCAACTGTCACAAAAAATTCTATTACTACAGTGAACACAGCAAGTTTTTATGAAATTTTTGTTTCACTTGGGTCATCAGTTTGGGTCAAATATTACAATCTAACTTAAAATGACTTTCTGACGTTTGACTGGACTCAAATTTAACTAGCGAACCTTCGATAAAAATGCAATAATTATGGAAAGTTTGTCGTAGGAACTCCTAAACTAAAGAATATAGAATAGAGTTCCGTATAAAATTTAAACATATTCCTACAGTGCAGTGAATGACGTTTCGGCGAGCTAAAATAAATTAAGAAATGGGTGGTTTATTCAACATGTATGCATTACAAGTTCAGCGGTTATTTTTATAACATTGATGTAGAAGTAATTTTACTACTCGACTGTGGTTATGGTTATTTTGTTATTGACATTAAATTTTTTTAATATAATATCATAGCTGTTATTTACATTCAAGTGTTCTTGATAACAGTTAAAGATTGATTGGTGTTGGTTGTTAGATAGGTAGTGATTATTGAAATGCTGTTGTTAGCTACGGTTGTTGTTTTAAACATTAAGACGTTGTTAACCTTTAGTCGCTGTTGTTAACACATCACAAACCGAAATACCCAAAACCACTGACCTTCACCACGTTAACTCTCACCTCTTGCCTCAACTCGCGCAACAGAGAGGCAGATGTTTCACTGTTGTTGTTATTGTTGTTGCTGCTAGGCGTGTTGTTGGTTGTTGGGGTGTTGTTGGTTGAGCCGTTTGGCGTTGAGTGGGAGGTGTACCATTGACTGCCGCCACTTGCTTGAGTACCAACTTCACTCTGTTGAAGGTAAAGTTAAACGTCATCAGCAGCCTATTCTAGTCCACTACTGGACATAGGTCTCTACACATAAAGACACAGAGCACGATCCACGGCTTATCTCATCCAATTCTTGCCGCTTTGCAGAGATTAACACTCCACCTAATCCTATGGACATTCTACGATACCTTTTCTTATTAAATTCGCTACTAGATAATTATAACATACTTTGTAATAATGAAAGATATAAATTTTATTTATTTAACGCCATATATTAACGAATATGTATATGACATGACTGAATACTTTCAGTAAAACCGCAAAACGAATTTTTGAATTTATCCATTAAAATAATTATTCAGTAGATTCACATAAAGCGATAGTTTAAACAAAATATCTGCATCGTCATTATGTAATTAAAAATTATAATTTCTGTTGCGCGATCTTTTTTTAGAACTAATATATGCATTTAAACTAATACATATAACTAACCTTTCTTAACTGTCGTTTATTTCTTCTAGGTGTGGACTGTAGTGTACCAAATCGATTCGTGACGGTACTGCTGCTGTTTCTAGTTGACTTTGTAGTGGGAACAATGACACTAAAACATTGTATAGTCATTAAATTAAAGACCTTAATTTAGTCTCGTTAAAGTTGAAACTGAAATGATTAATATTCGGTATTTCGTAAGTTAAGTGAGAATTCTAATGTTTTTGTCTGTTTTTCTGGAGTCTGGGTGTAATTATCTTTATTTAAGTATTTATTTACAAAAGAAAGTATTATATGTAGTATATTATCAATTATCTGGTTTTCATTGTACAAGCTCTGCTTAGTTTGGGATCAGGTGGCCGTATGTGTTAATGTCCCACTATAATAATAATATTATTATTATTTACCGCTGGACACGGGACTTCTATCAACTTTCTTAAGAGTTGAGACAGCTTAAGCCTTGCAATGAGAGCCTAACGGTTTTATTCATAAAAATCTTATACGACTCTTTAGTTAAAATGGACATTGTCTCTTTATTACTAGTATTAATGTCAAGATGACAAAGACAAACTATTTATAAACCTATTTTAGCTCTGAGCTTAAAATAATGTTTCTCTGAGTTTATGAATGGGGGGGGGGGTTAGAATTTTCAATTTTAAGTTTTCCTTTATCGTAATAATACATAAGGCTATAGGGGAATTAAATAGTTTTTATAGACGAATTTCATATCAAAATTGCTTACCTAAGTGGGTTGAAAAATCTGTTTTTGAGTGATGTTCTGAAAATAATGAATAAAAGCTTTATCTATCTTGTTCCAAATAACTATTATATTAAAAATATTAATGGCTAGCTAAGATCTATCTGAACCACTTCAGCTTTTGATTAATAAAAACACCAAAATCAGCCCTACGAAACAACAAACACCTTTACTTTATTCATAAAAACTTGTCTTATTAGTATGTAAGTGTATGTATGTATTTAAAATTATTTGCTGTTCTCTTCTACCCATTCATAACATAATAAGAATAAGTAATCAAAGAACACTGGAAACAAAAATTATAAGCTTACAATACAGGATAAGTCCAGAAAAATAGAGTATCCACACATATACGCGTCAAACTTACACTCCTATTTTTGTCAGTGGTTAATTAATACAATATCTTACTCAGTTCCCGTAGATATATCTGAAATTCTGTTTGAAGCAATCCCCGAGTCTACTGACATACTATCACGGAACGGGCTCCGAAGCTGTACTTCCGGCGAACTGACTTCCAAGTCACAGCTCTGTGAATAAAATACGAAAACCGTATTAAAATGAAGGAGTGGGAATCAGGCGGGAACTCTTTCCTGCTTACAGAATATAAATCAGATAAAAGCTACTGAGTTAAAGCTATTTCAATAGCGAAATATTTCTTCATGCCAATTAAGTAAATTAAATTTTACCTTCCGTCCGTATCGTTGATGCACGTGCTGTTGAGCACGATGGAAACAGTTCAATAAATGTGAATGTAACGCTTCTAATTCCGCCGGCGCACGCGCACCGTGTACTTCTAAACCTGGTGAACAAAAATTTTTGATTAGATTTACGATATTAATGTAGTATAAAGAGTAAATAAACGATAAAAACGTGTGGGAGGTTGTAGGCCTAGAGTGGTTGCGACGAGGCGACGGGCGCGAATATGAAACGCGTCTTTGCGTAGGTAAGGTAAGTAGCCTAGCGCGACGTAACTGAGAGAGTCAACGCGCGTTGTTTTGTTCCCGTACACCCGTTTTTGCCGCACAAAGGCAATAATGATAATCGGGGGCCTAGACAATGTCACATTGTAGGACCGAAAACTAATATAGAAAAGAATCACTTCACTTTTTTATAATATTCGGCATCCACCGCCGAATAATATTAATGGCATTGACAAACGATTGACATGTGACATTTCGTTCTTTTCGACCTTCGTTATCACTATTACAAAGTGACTTCGTCGAGGCTCCGTGGGTCCTAAATCAGAGGGGCTTGGCCTAGAGACTAACATCTGTATTCATAAACGTCTTATAAGCCAAGCTAAAAAAATATGATTCGTTTGTCTTTGTCTGTAATCTTGAAATTTACACTAGTAAGAAAGAGACAAAGTCTATTTTAACTAGAGAGTCTTATATTTTTGTTATGAATAAGACCGTCAGTCAATAGGGCTAAGTTTGGGCTGATCCCGAGACTAGAGTTGCTAATCTAGGAGGCTCAGGCTAAAATGCGATTACCTACTTTAATGCTTTGTCTAAAATAGCAATAAGAGGAGAGGGCTAAGCATAGCGATAGGGTAAGTAATAATAATGTAGAAATATAATGTACGATTATGGACCAAAGGTCTGAAAAAAAATAATATAGTGGGACATTAACACACACGGTCATCTGCAAGCAAGTATCTCACCGACCACGCCACCGGCCAGAATTTGAATTGAATAAAGCTATGAAAGAGCTAAACCTAGATATGAAATATAATGGCTAAAAATACTTACCTAGCTTCAAAAGTGGTATTTGATCAGCAATAAGATCCTTCAACTCGGCGAGTAGAGACGCGTGGTCCGGGTGTCTCGCTTCGTACGAAGGCGTGAGGAATGCTCGCTCATAGTTATCTATACCACCCTGCACTGCTGGGTCTAGAGTGCCTGTTAAATATTGTTGTAAAATAACTCATTTATTCACGGGGTAATAAAGAAATTTATAAACACACAAGATTTTTTGCGAGTGGGACGCCATTGTTGCTCCTTTACGGTTCTAACTATAATATGGAGATTTATTCAACTTCTATCTCCTCACCGAATTCGCTCGTAATAATGAGTGAATATACAGGCTTGGTTGCTTTTCTTCAACGGGACACGGGTCTTCCCTCAACTATCTTATGAGTTGAGAAAGTTTAGAATTTAATCCACACACGCTGGCCAAGTGCAGGTAGGTAGATATCACATGTCGTCGAATGATTATGCCGGTTTCCTCACGATGTTTTCCTTCACCGATATTGAGCAGCGGCGATGTAACAATTTACACAAAGATGTGTGGGTGCGACTGGGAATCGAACCCACGGCCTTATATTTCTAAGGCAAGGCCCATGCTGCGCCGCCGCTGCTGTACAGAGCGATATTAGCAAGTTGTAGTCAATCGCAGGCCTATTTCAGGATAAAAAAATATTTAAAAGCCGTGGTAACTCACCAGTCAATCTCATAGTAAGCGGTTGTAATGATGCGTCAGGTGCTCTTGCTTCTAATATGACTGACTTGAGCCGCCTATTGGAGTCCCGAAGTGCTTCCACCGCCGCGGCTATAGGAGACACCTCGTAAGTACGCTGTCTTCGAATCGGTGACCAACGGAGGATACCTGAATACAAATGAAAACAATTAGACGTTCTATTTCATGCCGTATTCATGGAGCCATGAGATAAAAGGTAAACAAACAATTTTAATACTACTAAATTATAGATCACAGGTACTGCGAACATTTTCAATTAAAATGTGACGTTTTGTCATCGGTCGAGTTATATCTGCAATCATTAATATCGATCAACTTGTATGAGAATCGTCATTTTCTTTGTTTAATCCCACTTTGTCTCAATCCCAAATTAATAGGATATAGCTATGAATATGTAATTCGTTACGTAGACGCGTGTTCGATTCCCGCGCCGGACAATATTTGTGTAACAACAAAAAATTGTTTCGGTGTCTGGTTGGTTTAGGGACCACCCTCCGTGCCTCATAGAGCACGTTAAGCCGTCAGTCCCGGTTGTCATTTAACACATTTATGACAATCGTTACATGTAGTCAGAAGCCATTATAATCTGACACCTAGTCTAACTATCTCGGATTCTGGTTCTCTATGGGTTTCGAGGTCTGATGGCAGTCGCTCGTATAATTCTGTTAGTTAGCCGCATCAGGTTAGACTGGGAGCTGACCCCAATAGAAATTGGAAAAGGCAAAGGGGACGATGATGATGATGTAATACATTACGGAAAATGTCAAAAAATTTGGGCATGATTCTATTTTGTCTAACTTTTTTTTTATTTACCATTAAAACCCTTTTACACAGACTATTGGAAAACTTAAAATAAACGCTCATGAAATCGATTGGGGACCCGTGCTAAGCCGGGTAATTTTAATCCTCAAGAATTCACTATAAAATTCGACATAGGAACGTATGTACAAATAATTTTTCTCCACAAAATCAACTTTAATTTTACTTAATTATTAAATTTATTTTTTTGTTTCACTTTATACCGAACCTGTGAGCCAGCCATCCAAATATAGTCTTACACGCATATTTTACACTTAGAATCAAAAATAATTATTTTATGTTACCTGGTAACTTTTCACTGATTTCTAATTCGGTTCTTTCCAGCCAACGCGTTGCGAATTCATTTTGATTCGACACGTCATCAGAGGATCCGTTCAGTGATTCTTCTGAAAAGAATAGTAGATACTTAGTGTGGCCAAAATTATGTCAATTTTTATGGCTATAGCATTGCTACGGTCAATTGCATGATGCATTAGATTAGTTTTCTATCAGTTATTTTACCCAAAGACATGCTAATCCTATTCCAAGTTCACAGAACCTAATCACTTGGATAGGATTTGGCAGGTTACCTAGTTTAGTTAAGGAGTCTAAGTGGCCACTTTAAAAGATAAGTTCAGCTCCATAGCATATTATAGGATACCAAAAACAAGTTCTATGGAACGCCCCAAAGCAGTTCAGGGCTAGGAATAATCTAGAAATTCTAATAAATACCTGCTCTGTAGAAAGGCCTGGAGAACTCAAACTTGTCAACATTGTTGTGTTTGTAGTATTGTAGTATTTGTTCAGCAACAGGCTTGCCAGATAACCGCTTCAGTTTGTCACTCATTACTGGTTCCACTGCGTTTATTTGAAGGTCTGGTCTGGAGGTTAAGGATATCGTGGAGGTAATGTCACGCTCTTGCAGTAATTTATAATGTATTCAGCATGTGGGTGAGAGCAGCGGTGGCGCAACGGTACGGGCTTCGCGTTACAAAAATAAGGTCGCAGGTTCGAATCCTAGTCGTGCCGCTCATCTCCGCTGCTCAATATCGATGAAGGAAAACATTGTGAGGAAACCACCAACAACATCCACCAACCCGCATTTGGTCAGCGTGTGTGGATTAGGCCTACACTCTCTCAACTCATAAGATAGCTGAGAGAAGACCCGTGCCCAGCAGTTTGATTTTGATTTTTGATTTTGACTGTTTAACTCGCGTATCGCCATCTGAGGTACAAAGTCATAAAGAACTATTTAACCACAGATAAAAGTAATGTAAGACTATTCGTCCCTAATATCCATATCGCTTGAATCATCATCGCCTACTGTGCAGCTTGAGGAGTCAGAATCTTGGCGATAGGCGATACGCGAGTTAAACGGTCGGCCTATAATGACGAATGGGGCCAATAGCTACTGAAGGCAATTAATATTGATATAATTAAAAAGTGTTATATAAAAGGATACATTGTCCATCCGACTCGGTGATTTCTGGTCCTGGTGGGTCTAGTTTAGGCAACACCTTAGCATCTGGCCATTCATCAAGTAACCTATCAATGAACTGCTGCAACTGTTCGTATTCATCTCCTCGGTACACGTAGCCCTGTAGAATTTGTAAGGATCAATAAAGGCCCAGTGTACAATAACTATAGGCTATAGCTATAATGTATTTTTTTTATTATTCAAGGAAAACTGACAGCTTATATATATTTTTACAAGACATAATATATAAATAGAGAATGGCCAACTATACGTTTTCACATATAATAATTAAGTAATATATATATAGGAAAGTACATAATAGACAGCCCCCTCATCTGTTGAAGTATCAAATTTTGATATCGTCAAATAATACCGCATCTGTTATCTGTTGAGTTGAGTGGATATAGTAACACTACGTCACTATATTGAGCCTTATTACACTATATTAGGTATTGAGTCTTACTACGATTACAAGGAAAGGAAAGAAGGAAAGGGAAATAAAAATGAAATACGCATTATATAAATAGCTAAGCTAAAGAGTATTTTTATAAACTAAGCTACTACAAAACCTTTAAAAAAGCTAGCACATATAACATTCTTTAATTTATGTGCACTATTACTAGCGCATCTACTTAAGATCGAGTTGTGGAAAACAATTGCCCGTTTTACACTATAAATAAGATAGGAGACAATGACCTATGATGGCAGACAATTTCGGTTTCGGTTCGGTTTAAAGATCTTTATTCTCATTAAGACATTACACGTCACTTACATGAGATTGTACTTAAATAACACAGTAAGAAAATATATTTACCCGGTGTGGGTATTACAACTTGAATTTATTTGTAAGTTACCCGCAAACTACGTTTCAACAAATTAGTGTTGTTATTACATTCTAAAAATAAAGCTGTGGTCCAAGTCACAGGAGATTTAGCGATTTAATGTAGGGCACATTTTGTAAAATATATATATCTTTAGTCATCAAGAGTTTGCAATCACAGCGGGAAACTTAAAAATGTCAAAGAAAATTTGAATGCAAAACGTTTAAACTTACGGGCAAAACCAGTAATCACAATCCCACTGCTACTTGGCTACTGCTAGGTTTGACTACTACGGTATATTCAAACTGAATTTGAGCAGAAAGATATTCGAAAGAGTGAAATATTTTAGTGATATATTTTAAATCCACTTACATAAGGTGTTCTCAAAAGCTCTGGAAAGCCCTTCCCATGGTATATAACCCGGAAATAACCAGGATGTGACCTCAAAGTTCTTAAAATTGATTCGTACAAATTCGCTAACTGGCTATGAAGATCAGCTAAAGGTCCGTAACCTAGCGCCTCTTCTTCGTAAACTGACACAAGCTCTTTGACTATCTCTATTGCTAGTTCCCATTGGTGACCGCGTTTTAAACGATCTTTTATTTCGTAGTATAAGAATTCCTGAAAGAAAGAAGAAATTCTATGAAATATTCCGTGTTTCGAGATACGTGTCAAACTGTCGACCGAGGCACTGCATAATAGGCAGACCGGTCAGTTGAACAGTACCCTTAGTACGAGTTGTCTATACGAAAAAAGTTTTCGAATACTATCATGAACTTGTCAAGATAATAAGTTAAAATGCACATAAATCTACAAACTATTTTACCTATTCTGTTGCCAATCCATCTTATTCTATTTTCTGTTTATCTAATGTTTTGAACAAAAGTAATGATATTGAAAACGCATTTTGACAAGTTCAAAATAGTGTTCGAAAACTTTTTTCGTAATGTAGAACTCTTGCTAAGGGCACTTGTTTGACCAATACCCAGAATCAGCTAAATATACGGCACGGCTTCACCCGCTTGGCACTTCCTTGAATATAGATGTTCAAGAAATGATTTGTCAATTTAAGAAATAATAAATCAGATAGTAGACCCGTAGTTACAAATGTACAGAACAAGCAGATTCAAGTCTTCTTTATTATGTTTATATCTAGCTGAGGAACATGACTTTACCAGCGATGGTAATGTACCAACATAAATAGACTACTCAGGTAATAAACACATCATCATAATCTTACTATTCTAGTCCACTGTAGGACATAGGCCTTTCCTAAAGCATACCACTGAGCACGACCCGCGGCTTTCCAGTTCGGCTCATGCAGTTACTCGCCGATCTGCTGATCGTCACTCTACCTAGTCTGAGGATGTCCTACACTACGTTTGCCAATTCGTAGTCTCCACTCAAGAACTCGCTTACCAAAATTTCATAAGTTTGGGCTTGTAAAAGTAACAGATTTCATTCCTATTCTAAAAAACTTTTACATTAGCTTAATAATGTAATAAGTAAGTAAAACAGATTTACCTTCAACTCTCTATGTGTTATATGATTGTGATGCAAATAATCTGGGTGACGTAATCGTGGTGGCAGTGGATCATTGCTCCAAGCCAATAGTTTCGCGTGAAGACGCAGTGACAAACCAGCCTCAGTCCACTGTTGAGCAGCAGAATGCATCTTTGCTAGCTTGTGAACGTATCTGGAAATGAAATTTGACAATAATCAACATTAAAGAAGAATATGTAACGACACATACCTAACGCCAGTCAAGAGAATAACTTAGTAAGCCTGCTGCTGCCTAAACAGACGGTTAGCTGTCACTTCAGTCACTTGTGATAGCATAAGGTTTGTCAGTTGTCAAACTTACAAGACGTCAACGTCACTCAGGTTACTTGTCTGTGTCTGTCAGTATTACATCAGGGGATAGCGTCTAAGAGGTCGATCGGGTGAGCACGAGGTGTGTGCAAACCGAATTTGTCTCCACAAAAAAGAAATCTACTTGCATGGAAACATTTTGTGAATATTCGCCGTGCACATCACCTCGTTGAAAGATCTTCCCGCCTCACAGGAGGATCCCTTTCATTTGATCCTCCAGTCCTATACTGGTGACCCTCGATCATGAACAGTACAAAATAAATAAAATCCAGATGTTAAGATACGATGAAAAAGTGCTAAAAACTAGAAGTAAAGGTACGGCTGTGCCCCACCGATATATGGTGGAAATTGGAGTAGTTTCGCTGCTGGCATCTTTGTTTTCTGAAAGTTATAATCTACCTGTTTTCAAGTCACAAGTGAATCGCTATGTGGGCAAGTGCGTTACATAACAAAGCTTAAAATGTCACTGATAGGCAAATACTTGAGCAGAGGTGGCGCAGCAGTACGGGTCTCGTCTTAGAAACATAAGGTCACGGGTTCGAGTCCCGGTCGTGTCCACATATCTTTGTGTGAAATATTTTATCTCCGCTGCTCAATATCGGTGAAGGAAAACATCGTGAGGAAACCGGCTCGTCTAAGAACTAATCATTCGAGGACACGTGACATCCATCAACCCGCACACAGTCAGCGGGGGTGGATCGAAGCCTGAATTCTCTCAACTCGTTATATAGCCGAGAGAAGACCCACGTCTAGGAGTGGGACACCAAAAATGGTCGAAGAGAAGCGACCGACCCTGTATATGCACTCACGATTACGAGCACGAAGCGAGCGAACACTGACCGTATATACATGTGCGGCCTTTCGATCTGCTGATAGAAGTCGAGCACCCTGGTGGTGAGGTGCATCCTGTGCGGCGTGGCGGTGCGGCGCGCGGCGGCGCGGTACTGCAGCAGCGTGTCGAGCTGGCGCGCCGCCGCCGCCACCAGCGCCGCCGCCCCCGCGCGCAGCCCGCCCCGCGCCGCGCTGCACAGCACTCCGCACAGGGTCACGAACCGCGCCCGCCACTGGCTGTCCCCGTAACCTCTCTCCACTAGCACGTCTACTTTGTCTATCATCTCGCTTTCGAGCTCTTTCAGAGGGCTTTCACCTGAAATGGAATATCGTATCTGTACGGTTTTGTACACTTGCAGAGTAGTAAGTTAGTTATAGGTATGTCGCTAGTAGAGTGTGAAGAGAAGAACGAGTTATGGTAGTTCCACAAGTTTATTTTAGTTAGGTAGATACACAACACGACTGATCGTTTCCTCCGTTAAAAGCACACTGAATATAGAAATAAATGTTCATTATGACTAAGTAAGTAATTGCATTGTCAACAAAATGTGCAGCGTAGACTGTACAGTATCTCTATTTCGGTTTCTAACAAATATATTTTTCTATTTATCTGTGCCCACAAAAAGTTTTCGTATACTATACTGAACCTATCAAAATACGCTTTTCGAGCTTACTTATTTAACTATTTCGTTTAAAACTTTTGATAGAATAAAAATTTCATTCAAACGTACTTCCACGATAAGAAATAGAATAAGTACAATAATTTGTCGATTTATATGCATTTTACTATATTATCTTGAAAGGTATTGAAAACTTGTAATAAAGGCAACAGACATCGAAAACTGTCAGTAAAATCTCAAAACATTTAAAAATCCAAAATAACAAATATTAGACCTTCTTGTAAAATACAGATTTACTTCTATATTTTGCAAAGTATGTCACGAGAACCAATAAATTTTGTAAATAAAGAACTTCTACTAAGGAACGTAGCAACAATTTAATCAACACCAAATTCAATTAACCATATGTAACATCGGTGCAATACGATTACCAAACAATTTCACTTGGGATTATATTTTAGCGATATATAAAGCGCTGTCGTCTAATGTTTTACACGCCCCCAGATCCCCTAAAACTAGTTTCCGGCAACATCCTGAGCCAAAGTTTGTCCCCACATGGAGAGCCCTCATGGCGGTTGCCACAGTACTTGATCGGTTCAAGCGTCCTCGGTCGGCTCACCGAAAAAGTCCGATGAACCAATAAAAGCCCTTCCAGCTAAATGGGTAAAGCCATCCGCCAAAATATTCTTTATTATCGATTCGACCGCCATATCGGATCGACCGTCATCGGACGGTTCACCGAAAAACGGTTAACCAATAAAGTCCCTTCCGGCCGATTGGGTTAGGTCATCCGCAAAACAAAAAGTATAGATACGGTAAATGACATCTATATTCATAACCTCAGGTAAAAATGAAAAAAAAATATCGCTTTTGCGAAAATCTTAAATTCATCATTGTTCTGTAAATTACAATTTAGTTCTACCCAATTCTAGAAATTAGGGCTTGTAGTATCCTCACCAGACTCTCCGCCAGCTACACTGTGTCCGTACTCTGTCTGCATCATATCAAAGAACAGGGGTATTGTAGTATTCCGAACTTCCTCATCACACAGGAAACTCACTTCTAAAAACGGTCCAACGAGACACGGAATGAATGACCGCTTATGCTCCTCTGCAAAAAAGATATAAAATAATATTTATTTCGTATACTCAATAGTCAATTTTATATGTGAATTTGCACACTAAAGGTTTCCAAATCAATTTTGTTTTATTTTCACTAATAATTTTAACTATGGTAAAATTCTTTTTTAAGTGTTTTACACTTAATTTTTTTATTTTTAACTTTTTCTATTGGAAGTTTTTAATATTATTTGTTATATAGGGCAATAGGTATATATACTTGTTGGCTCCCATCTGTAAACTGTTCTGCTAGTATAAAATCAAACGCAGAGCCTCTAGTTACACTATTGTATTGTTAAACCACTCAATGGCATATTAATTTGGCTCTGCGATCCATACATTTACGAAATTTAAGTCTTGATACAAGAATAAATTTAACTATGATTAATAAAGAATACCTATTAAAATATAATAAAGGCAAATATTAGAGATGATAGTATGTATTTTCTTACTAAGATTATGCCACGTTTCGCTCAAGCACTCAGCGACGCCTCGTCGTATATCTCCATACAACGCTGTCACCCGTTGCTTCCTCGCTAAAGACAAAGTCTCCAACTGCAGAGGCGGTGATGTCGCTAGTGCAGCACCAGCATCGAACCAGGAGCGACAGAGCGTGTGGATTGTTTTAAGTACTTCTTCGTCTAGGTAGTCGGTTGTGTGGAGACGTTCGCATAGTGTGGTTGATAATAATCTGAAATTAAGTTAATCGTCATGACCACTCACTATTCGTAACCACAAAATGTGTATTTTTACGCTCGATGACATCTCACAAGCATTTCTATAGCGATTTTCTTTACTAACAACTATTCATAATTTCTGTAACTTACTAATAATATGTGATGTTTAATACTTAATATAATTATTGCGTCAATAATGTTGCATAGGTATTAAATTAACAGGCATAGTACTAGTTGGGAACCATAATATACACTACTACATATTTCACTCATATAGAATTTCAATTTAGGAACTACGTCAAGTATTCAGACTTCTTAACACTATAATAATAAAAGAAATTGGGACATTAACACACACGGTCAGCTGATCCCAAACTAAGCAGATCTTATACTATGGAAACCAGATAACTGGTAATATACTATATATACTTTTCTTTTGTAAATACATACTTAAATATAGATATTTACTCCCAGACTCAAGACAAACAGACGTGCTCATCACACAAATGTTTGACTTAGGTGGGAATCGAACCCACGACCTGCGGCGTGAAAAGCAAGTATCTTACCGACCACCCCACCGCACCGGCCCGTCAACTGAGTAACTTTTTATCTCAGTCGCACTGATGCATTTACCATAGAAAACTTACCTCAAAGCATGTAGCATAACGTAGTGCTGTAAATGCAACATATCAGCCCAATGTGGCCGAAACACTGGCCGTTGCAGCAACGCTAAGAAGAGCGACAGTGCGTCCGCGACTAACGTCCCAGAACCACCCGCGTTTTCTGCTTCTAAAGCTTTGACAACCATTGTATATTGGTTGTCGGTCATCTGGCGCACCATGTCCAAAAGAACGGAGACTATCCCTCGCTATAACAAAAATAGAGTCTCTTGTGTAACCGGCGTCAATTCGAAACAAATCATTAGCGGCACTTATCATTCCCGCTTACACAGAACATAAAAGTGCTTTAGTGTCTCCATAGGTGAGATATTTAAGTCATTCTATAAATAATAATAATAATAATATAGTGGGATATTAACATACTTGGTCATCTGATCCCAAACTGAGCAGAGCATGTACTATGGAAACCAGATAACTGGTAATATACTACATATAATACTTTTCTTTTGTAAATAGATACTTCAATATACATTATTACACCCAGACTCAAGACAAACAGACGTGTTCATTACACAAATGTCTGACTTGTATGGAAATTGAACACAAATTGCGACTTAAAAAAATCCTATTTACATTCATATACTTTTTAATTTACTATAGTATACAGTTGCGTGGATTGTTTAGTGTATTGCTTAGCAGCGAATTTCTGTATGAGTGTGAGGGACTTCTGCAATGATGTATCTCCGCCTCCTAGCTGACATACCTATTTGTTTTATATAGTAACCGCGCGGTGTTATTTTAAGGTCGTACGTTCTCTCCCTCGCACTTTATTGTTGTCTTTAGTCATACACGTCAGTACAGTACACAATAAATTACATTATATTTTAACTAGGTACGTATTTCAGTATTAGGCATGGCTTAATACGGTCTAGGAAACTCGGGTTCTGTAGTTTTTTGTTTTCGAGTCCAGGTAGCACTGGGTTTAATTTTTAAATAGTTGCATATCTTGCTTTAGTTCTTGCCTCCATTTTAATTCGTTTATCTGTTGGTGCGGATGATAACTCGAATTCTATTCTCCCCAATTAAGCGGCTAATAATGTAAGCAGCAACGGTACGGATCTCGCCTTAGAAAAAAAGGTCGTGGATTCGATTCCCAGTTGTGCCCACACATCTTTGTATGAATTGTTTCATCTTCGCTGCTCAATATCGGTGAAAAAAAACATTTTGCGGAAACCGAAATGTCTAAGAACTAATTAATCGAGGACATGTGACATCTACTAACCCACACTTGGCCAGCGTGTGTGGATTAAAGCCTAAACTTTCTCAACTCGTAAGACAGTTGAGAGAAGACCCGTGAGTGAAAGACCAAACAGGTAATCCTAACTAATAAAAGTTTCTGTGTTCGTGTTTTAAAGTTGGATCCTACTCGTTAGTTTTATGTGGAGTTTGTATTTTAGTTGCACATAGGATTACGGCATATATCAGAGTCCTACCTGCAGCTATTCTCATCAAGTTCAGCAAGCCACCTTGCATAGATCGTCACATTCGTCACTCTATCAGACTATCTTACGTCTCCTACTAGCCTCAGTGGGAAAACCGTCTTCACAAATCGGAAGCTCAATGAAATACTGACCCAAATCATCTGTCTAGTAACAATATTTGTATAAAAGTCTTACCAACAACGCATCATCAGCTCGACTACTGCTATCGTTAGTAATAATGTCACTCTTTCTATCCCTCAACATGGTAGCCGCACTCTTGAGCACCGTAGGCAGGAGTCTTCTAGCTAGGTAGCCAACGTCATTCTCCACAGGACCAACGTCATCTCGACTGAGAAGCGACATCACTTCGCCGAGAGTCTCCACGCAGAGTTCCACCTAAATAGGTATCACATTATTAACCGGTTGGCGGTTAGTTACCAACCCTTATGAGTCATTGTTATCGACTCGTCGCCATTGAGTAGACTAGCTGATAAAAATTTTATAAGAAGGCGTTATGGGCGACCAAGTCAAAGTCTTCTGAAACACCACTGACCAGTCGAGTTCCACAAGAGCGAAAACAAGAGTAAAGAGACATAGTTTTCTGTTACATTTACTGAAAACAAAAATTATTAAGTTTTTTAAGTCATACCTAACATGCTAATGTTTCAAAATTGAAAAATATGAAGCGCAGTAATTCAGTCTTAATATATTTTTTATTCAGTCTAAGTCTTAAGGGATACTCTAATTCGTCTAATTTCATGTTAAAATGTAGTATCGCCATCTCTACAAGTATCAAAGGAAGTGTTTTGTGAATAAAATACATTTTCTTGTATGACAATTATACTCACTCTAGCCCTTTTGACAAGTAGAACGCTGCGTGTAATTAAAATGAGTAATTAAAACATATTTATAAACACACTACATATAGTTTGCGCGCTAGTGTTACTCCCCTATGTGAATGGTGAGCTAAAGAGGCTGCGATTAACAAAAAGCGTAATTATATTTCAGGGCATACAATCGAAGGATAACATTCGTAATTTTGTTTGTAATAGGTTAAGTTACCATGGGGCTGCCATATTACTTTCTAATAAAAGCCTAAAAAATATTTAAAAAAAGGACAACATATTACAGCAGTTTGGGGCCTGATACACCTCATCTGCTGCTTGTTAATCGCACCCTCTTCATCTCAAAGCCTAAATGATATTATACAGTCGAAATAAATATTTGTAAAAAAACATTACATATTAAATGTGTAAGTAATTTGGTATTCAAAATGTTAGGATAAATTAGAATAATGTATTATTATTAAGAGAACTTACTCTTAATATGAATGTGCTTACATCTAAAGGTGTATACATACTATTTGCTGGTGATTCGTCTGGTCGTGTAGCCTGGCGGTATCAGCGCCCAGTAGTCTCGCCGCCTTGCCCACAGAGCGCGACTTGAGCGCGGCTTCACGGTCCCACTGCCACACCATATAGCTAGCGCACACTGGCTTATCCCCGAATGTAGTTAAATGTTGCCATATTACAAGTGGTAATTATAATAAAAAAATAGATATATATTTTCTTTATGGTTGGATATAGTTTTAGTGATGTATATTGGGCATATAATAAAAATAGGAATAGTAAATTATAATATCTTACATTATATCTTAGTATTGAAAACACAAATTAAATTAATAAATAAAAGAGACGACAACGTCTTGATAGGTAAATCATGTGATACAAAATCACATGATTTACCTATCAAGACGTTACCTATCAAGACACCTGCAATCCCATTATTGTTAGAATAAAGTTTATTAAGTTGAAAATACTAATCGATGGACTTAGAACTCAGAATAGGGTTTAACATAGATATAATGTACTTTGATTTTAACATTTATTTATTTACTTTACTTTATTTGGACGAAAAACAGTCACATGCTAAAGTCACTAAATACAATTCAATAGAACGTAAAACACATAACCCACTCCAATGTTCACAGATTAACAAAAACTATATTAATTTGTTTAGCGAGGAAATAGTTTAGATCATCATTACAAATGCACAAGAAAACAGATACCTAAGTAAATAAAAAATATATCTAAAACAACATAAGGGTGATACAAGTTCTAGAACAATAAGTTACCAAGATAAACAGACCATAAACAGTCTATCCTTTTTATATAATGAAATCAATATACTTAAAAAAAAAACAAGGTTTGTCTATTTTTTAGGCAGAGCTGATAGAAGCTCAATGGCGTCACTTTTGAATTGGTTATGAGATAGAGAAAATATGTCAATAACATTAAAATATTTGTTGGCCTTTTAAGGCCTCATAAGCCCAAAGCAAGTGGTAGCTTATAACAAATTTAAAATGGATACTAAGAGAAATGATAAATAAATCAGCCACCTCAAGATAATGCTTAAAATTAGGTAAAACAATAATATGTCATATCATAACAATATATCTCCAAAAATAATATCACGAAAAGAAAGACATGTCTTCATATGCATGCATGGTATGATTTCGAATTGTTTTCATATATTTTATACCCAACATACAAGAATATAGATATTAAATATGTAGAAAATACGATATTACAGACCGTAATATGGCAATTATTTTATAAATATATACAAATCGGGGATTCGCCACAAGCGTACACCAAATAGCTGATCATTATAAATATTTCTACAATTTATCGACATTACTGTATTGTTTAAATAATATTTAAAAATAAAAAAATCTTTATAATGGTCAGCTCACACTAACGAACTGTCAAACAACAGTCCGCAAGCGCACATGCAACACATCAAGAGTTTGCACACAATTTAGATTTCAAGCGACACCAAAGGCGCTTGTTATTTTTTTTAATACCGACTTCAAAAAAATGTTGCAATGTTATTTCGAAAGAGTATTTGAGTGTAATGTGTATTAAATTTTATTAAATGAACATGTCAGTAGATTTTATAAGAAAAAGAAAAATGTTATAAATATTGTAATAAAATAATTTCGTGCCATATTATTTAAAAAAATTACTTAAATAATGTGATACCAAACAAAGGTGAAACAAATTTGTTAGTAATAGTGTCCACACAAACAAACACACATCTACCTACAGACAAAAAAAGACCTAAAAAGCATGGTTCATATTTACTGTTGGACTAGATTACTTATTTCTCGAAAGACTTATAAAACTTGCTATATTGCTATTTGTCAGTTTTATACAGATAGCTTCTTACCAACGTGCTTCAAATATAGTTCCTAAGTAAAACACCCACAGGACCACAATAAATTGCCTGTTACACCCGAAAGGTAAGGTTGCGATCCATCAAACAGAACAGTCTGCCGGACTTACTAGTATCTTCTAATTAATTTGGATAACTAAAATTCATTAATGTATACGTGCAGAATGCGCATACGCAGTTTACCGGCTTGCAATTTAACATACACTGGCCACGAATAGCCATCATATTTTTGTCCGCAGCTAGACATATGCCTCTTCTAACCGCCTCTTTGTATATTCCGCGGTCACTCTCATGCAGCGTACTAGCCCACGTATGCCTATTCGTGGCCTCCGCTCAAGCCGTAATTTTGCACTAAACTGCTGGTGCATATGCACAGTGCACACGTGTAATAACTTTAGCGCTCATACTAATATATCTGACGAAATAAATGTCAGGCTAAATTTTAGGTTAATTACCGATTTAGTGGAATAACGTTACTGCCCACAACTGCGATGAATACTTGATATATTTATCCTTTACCTTTTTCTTGTCATTGAACCATATTTTATTTGCCAACCTTACCAACACGACGTTACACACACACACACATGTTCCACACTACATGCATACACAAACATAAAGTGGGGTTAGTAAATAGATTTAAGTTCTTACATAAATAGTGCTTATAAAAGACGTTTGGAGCTATTTAACAAAATACAGTCAGATTTACTTATGTTTAAATTGCCTAAACTGAGTATTTGACAAAAAACTTAAACTTTTTCACTATCAATGTTATAAGGAGAGGGACAGAGAGACAGTAATGTGACGACATAGTATTGAACCGCTATAGAAATTACAAGCAAAACTGCGGTTTGAAGAAAGATTTAACCATTGCAATATTATATAAATACTCAATAATTATATGACTATTATTCAAAGTAAAGTTACTAATTATTTGCAATGCGAATAAAAATAGAAATTGTATTTAATTTGACGACTCAATAAACTCATTAATAAGCAATATTTCAAGTTGCTACTTTATTAAATCTGACTGTAAGTAGAATTGAGTTGTTTATGGGATATTATTTCACGATTGTGTGCATGTCTCACGATGCGGGTGCCACGGAGATTTGCTATAACAATAGTATGGATATGACTTCGTAATTAACTTACAAGCATTAAGCGATATTATTGATTATTATATATGTTAGTTACGACGGCATGCAAGCTACAAAATTTGGTTCGATAATCAAAATATGTATTTACGAGTATTAAACATGTTACAAAAGATATTAAACTCCAATAAAAATTATACTCATTGAAATAAAACTATGACGGATTTTATCGCGGTTCATTTTAGATTTTGTACCCCGACTTTTCATCGTCTTTTCAGACTTTATGGATACGCCCCCATGACCATGAAAGTCCCAATACTGAGGTATTTAACAACCCAACTTAGGTATTAGTTACAATCATTATTGTCTTTGTTGCGTTCCGATTTTTTCCGGGACCATGAACTCTGAATAGACCAAAATCTAAGTAAACCGCGATAAAATCCGTTGTAAAGTAGTTTTATTATTTATATTTGCGTCAATTTAAGTAATAAAAACTATACTATTTAAAAAAACGAATACTATAAATATTAGCAAAATTTTCTGTAATAAATAATTGTTTTATGTGAAGTATAGGTGATTATTTAATAATAGATATGATTTCCAGATTACAAATTAAAGTGATTCAATATTTAAAACTAATCAACAAGAACAGTAAAACTACACAATAAAGTGCAATACGGGCTGCATGCATCAGCGTGCGGTGCTTACCTCTTTTGACTCTGCGAAACGCCTTTAGACACACAACATAATCGGTGGCGAGCTGTAGAAATGTAATGGGCAACGACCTTTTAAAAAACATAAGGGCTTGCAATGCAAACTTTATACTTAAAATGTTACAATAATATTAAAAATGTTTTGTGATTTTGAGAATTAAGTATATAAAAATACATGGATTGTTTTTGTAATATTCGTTGCTCATTCATGTTATAAGCCCGCGTCGCCGCCTCTCCAAACGTCACACAAACAAATATATGTGGGTACATTACCGAGGTGTGGTGCGCACATACCATTACACGGACCGGTGGGTTTTAACTAAACGTACACAGTGTTATTGACGTTATAACCAATATGTAAACAAGTGTCACCAGAATGAAAAAAATAAGTTGTTTGGAAATTTTACAATATTTTATCTTTTTTTTTGTTCTGGCAACACTGAATAAAAAATACTTACCTTATGTGTGATATCAATAGATGAATAATTTTTAGTTTTGGGAAAAAAAATGGTAATAAATGGCAAAATTAATTTCATCTATCGACTATGTTTGTTTAAATTAGAAAAATAGTCTGCAAATTGTGTACAAAAAGTACTTGATTACTATTGCATGAACAAGAAAAAATAAACAACATCATTAGTTCAGAATGTGTAAAAATGTGCTTAAGATTTTCCATTTTGAGTTTTTTTTTACATTATCTGTAGGTATGAATTTAGGATGTAAGTGTGCCATTTACATAGAAATATTCAATGATTTAATATTAATAAATAAATCTAATAAAGATGAATTCGTGGCTATATTTCATTTATTTCAGGGGTAATTTAAAATAATAATTATATTTTCATGTACATGGCACTTAACAGGTCGACCGCCATTTCCTGGAATTTGTCAATAACTGCATTAAACCAGTTCCAATAAAAATTAGTTTATCATTACTCTAATCTTGCCCTACATCCCTTTGGAATCTTTTTGTTTACAACAATACGACCAAAGTGTATTTTCCAAACAACGTAGCATAGTTAATACATAAACTCATTCTACATAGGCAGCCGACCTGTTAACATACAATATTCTAGCCAAAACCCCTTACCTCGGCTTTATCCTTGAGCAAAGCGCGAGTAGTCGCCGCTAAGTGCGGCAACAGTAGCGCCCTAGCGGCCGGAGCGGAGCATAGTGGACCCTTCACTAGCTCTAGGAGAGCGAGCATTCGTTGCTTGCTCAGTCGGCCGAGTGGAAGCGCTTCGAGCGCGCGGACTATGTAAGCACTGTGTGCAGAATAGATGGTTTTATAAAAATGTAAGTACACTGGTTATAAAATATAGTGTCCCAGAGCCTGGAGCGGAGCTCAGTGGACTCTACACTAGCTCTAATAGAACGAGCATTTGTTGCTAGCCGGCTGAGTGGAAGTGCTTCGAGCGTGTGGACTATGTAAGCACTGTGTGCAGAATAGATGGTTTATATGTAAAAATGTAAATACACTGGTTATAAAATATAGTGTCCTAGCACCTGGAGAGAAGTACAGTGGACCCTTTACTAGCTCTAGAGCGAGCCATTCGTTGCTTGCTCAGGCGGCCTATGTATGCACTATATACAATACACATCATTAAAACCTTTTGAACTAGTAAACATAGGTTGTTCTTCGCAGATGACTTATTCCGTGTGATATACCGAAAGCATAAGCCCAAAGGTACATGTTACCAGAATAAAAAGTATCGCTTCAACCCTTTTTAGTGTCCCGCTGCTGGGCACGGGTCTCCTCTCAACTATTTTGCAAGTTGATAGTTTAAACCTTATTCCACACACGCTAGCCAAGTGCGGGTTGTACGATGTCACATGTCCTCGAACGATTAGTTCTTAGATATAGTTCAGGACGAAACCGCGACCTTAGCCATTTTTAAGCGTTAGGCCAAGCATCACAATTTTTCGCATTCACAGACGTAAAAAAGAAACTAACCTGAGTTGTGTATCTGGATAAACCTTGATTATATGAGGCACAGCATGAGGCAGGTATTTTAGCGCAGACCCTTGGCACGTCAGCGCGTGGTCGCCACATCTCATTAGCCATACTATTTTCTCTAGAAGGTTCTGTGAACGACAGTGTAAAAATTTTACTATAAAATCATGAATCATCCCAAATACAGCTAATGGATTGCTACCAAAATTAACTATGGTTTTCGAAGGCATATCTAGGAATTCATTAGCGATTTTCTACTTGCCAAAAAATATTCTTCTAAATTCATCAGATTATATATTTCGGAGTCCTAAGGAAACTTTTCGCCATTATGTCCATTTATCCATTAGATAATAGTAATACTAGAAACCTATCATTTTGGAAAGATAAATCATTAATATGGTCCTTGCCCACTAGGTGAAAAAAAACCTGGTGATAAAAAAAATATTATTTTACTGATTGATACGAACCTCGAATAAACAGCAGAACTCATGATCTGAAGCGCTATCACCGAGCGCGCTTCTTAGCTGTCGACTCCTCACAATCAAACGAATCAAACTCTCTATACACTTCATACAGACTAGAAGTCGTTTTAACGCTGCGTCACCTGCGTTGGCCGCTGATATCACCCATACCATTACTGATATTAACTTTCTGAAAAAAAGTGTTTTTTTTACAGTCCCAGATCCAAGCCAACCGTCCATGAAAGAGGCCCTTATAAGTTTTACACGTGTTTAGATGTACAATTTACCCCCATCATAGCGCTATGGCCTTTTAACCGCTCCGTCAAAAATAAATTGCCTATGGCGCTTGAATTCAAAATTTTTCGATTCGATAATATATAACTAGAATGAATATATAGGTGCAATGGATGAAAATGGGACAAAAAAAAGCAGTTTTTTTCGCGTATATGCGACACGATCGGTTAAAGGGTTAATAAGTGGTCGATTTTGATGAACTTTGTCATACATAAAAAATGTATAGTGGAATAGCGTTTGTACGTGCTATTACCTTGCGCATACGCTATTTTAGGTCAATAACGGATTCTAATGGGTTTTACTTACTCATAAGCAAGCGCGTCACAGAAACTATCATCAATATACACATGTAGCACAGGCTGGAAATGTTGATACTTGTGGTCCGCAACTAAGGATATCACACGTAACAAACATTCCAGTACCAAGACTCCGTAACTTCGGTCCGAGTAGCCATCTTGGTCTTCTTCCACCTGAAAGTATATGTTTAAAGATAAATAGGGAGATAATATAACTATTTTTGCATAATTCAATGAAATCTTTATAATGTTTTCGAATTTATGGTTTAAAAGGTACATTTATGAGCCCAGATTTAAAGGTGTAGGTACTTACCCATTTTTATAGATATGATAAATTCAAATATATGTAGTGTATCATGTAACCATCGCTAACCAGTTTGCAAAAGTTGATACTGATTATGTACTTTTATTTTGCTAATAAATATTCTTCCTACTTATTCAAATACCTTACTAAAACAACATAATTCAGTAGCGATGCTCAGCGGTTTCAGCCTCGACTTTGAAATATAAGGTCACGAGATCGTTCCCACGTCGTGCCCACACATCTTTATGACAATTGTTTCATCGCCGCTGAATATCAATCAATATCAGTGCAGAAAACATCGTGAGGAAACCGGCATGTCTAAGAACTAATCATTCGAGGCTATGTGACATCCACTAAACCGCACTTGGCCAGCGTGTGTGGATTAAAGGCCTAAAACTCTCTCAATTCTAAGATAGTTGAGACAAGTTAAGTTGAAATGATAACGTAATTCGAAAAAAAAGGATTAACAATAATATTTTCAGATACACACAACCCGCAAGTTGTCTAGATTCGGTTTTTAAATATTACCTGTGTGAGTATACAAAAAAGTGCGTCTAGTATATCCTGCAGAAACTTGACTAGTTCTTCACTGGGCACTAACAGGAGTTGTGTGAGCGCGTTCCGTAGAGTTCCAGCGTGATGGTGCGTATTCCATTTTAACACACCTAGAATCTCCTCTGTTGAAAATATTAATAAAAAACTAATAAATAAGAAAGCGTAATATATAAAGCTTCAAGTATCAAAAATATGCTGAGTAATAGATCGATGTATACAAGCATCAAAAGTGTCTAAAGCTGCTTCCCTGTATTGTATTCACCTGTATTGTAACGTTACAGATTAGAAATTTGAGTATTACTATGCGTTCACGGGAACATGAAGTCTGAAAAGACTTTGAAACGTCGGGATCTAAAATCTAAAATAAACCGCGATAAAATCCGTTAAAAAGTAGTTTTTTTTCAATGTGTGATATTCGCGTAAATCTAAGACAATACTATTACTATGCGTTTCAAATAAGAATAGGACTGGACTCGCGGCTAACTTCAAACCAAAAACCATACAAAAGTAGCGTTAGCACAAAATATCAAACTCGGACAGTAATATTGCCACAAATTTGTACACAAATTCATATTCACAGACATAAACATATGTTTTAACTTAAAACACCGCATTTTTTGTCGAAAATTAATAAAATATGTTTTTACCTAAATATTTGACTCTAAATGTCCTACTTGAATGACACTAAGATATACACATTTTTTTCATCTAGATATAATTATTATATCGAACAAATATCTTTGCCCACCATACTAAAAAATGTGAAGTTTTTGCGCATTCTGGTCCAGATGGCGGATTTCCAGTCCTATTCTTATTTGAAACGCATAGTACGTTACAATATCGCCTCTCTGACAGTCAGAGACAGGCAGACAGGACATGCTCCAGAGCTCTGATTCTCAGCTTTAGACATTAATCTCTAATAGACATCTCTCGAAAAAAATGGCGATTTCATTACTTTCAATATCATTCGCCATGATTTTTCGACATTTGTCTATTAGAGACTAATTTCTAAGGCTGCCCGCCTTTACCGACTCAACGCGTGGCCTTGAGTTTTGTATCGAGTTGTACAAAATCGGTGATAAAAATCGGTGCAAAAATCAGCGTAAATTACGAGAATCGGGGCTTGTTTACAAAGCTACGCGATCGAAGCGATCAAGTGCATTTTAGAATATTGCTTCAATTAAAATAATGTACAGCCTTAAACAATCTTGATCATTTATTAAACACTCTTAGGTGTATGCATAAAATCTTAAGTACTCAAATGTATAATATTTAACTACGGGATAATTGCATACCTACCCATAAATAAATTTACAGTATTTTAGGTTCGTCGGAGTGTTTCGTGATTTAAAACAAAAACAAAATGGCGACTGAACATGCAACCAACTCCGTCCCTTTCAAATCCCATCAACGGTAAGTGTAATTATTAAAACATCAACTTACCTCTCTGCGTCAATTTAGTAGAACACAGCTTGGTGGCTATAGTCAATGAATCTCTATGTACCAGAGAGAGAACACCTCGGGTAAGTCCATGTTCTGCGCCTTCGGGTAGCTCATCTCTTTTGGAAGGTAGCCCTAAACACGCCGCACAAGCTTCTATATCACCAGCGTTCGAGCGCTTGTCGATCTATAACAAAAAATATATTAGTATAGTTTTGAACTATAATTTCGAATACAAATTCAAATTAAAATTTCTTTATTTCACATTACAATTAATTACAAAATTAGAAAACTCTAACACTAAGGCATAAAACCTACATGGTTAAGCAAAAACTGTTTGCTTTAGACCTACGGCACATATAACTCTCCCAAGTAAGCTTTTTACAACATCTCATTTGGCAAAGATACCAAGCTTGTCTTGTCTGTAAGACTTCTGGTAATATGTATTCAATATTTGTGGTACAATCCTGCAGTCAGCAACCAACAGTTTGTATCATTTACTGCTCAAAAACTGGCTACGACGGGGCTGATAATATTGTGAGCGTAAAAGTCCCTTCTCAAATCAAACAAAATGCCTATATACTCTCTATTCTTAAGGATTAAGGTTTAAAATAGTGGAAAAAATATTTTTTGTCACTTATTTCTTTATTGGTATTGATTAGTACCTTGTAAACACACAGATTGTGATGTGCGTCTGGCGTAGTAGTGCCTTCTCGTTGCATTAGCCGTAGATATGACAAGGCAAAATGTCGCTCCGCCCTATCTTTAGCTTCGTTCGAACTTCTGTGTCGGCACAAGAACACTAGGTGTGCTTCTTTGAACTCTTCTATGTTCAAACATACCTGGCCAAAAACAAATCTAGAATATTTTGTAACAATGCATAAGATTTGTCAACCCGACAGTAAACGTGTTTTAAACTTTACGCTTCATTGAAATAAAACAACTTTTGAACGGATTTTAACGCAACTTAAATAATAACGTTTGTAGGTAGTCAGTAATAATTGTGATTAATATTTTTGGACGTCAAATACCTCAGTCCACCCATGAACATGAAGTCTGAAAAGGCTTTGAAACATCGGAATCTAAAGTACTAGTTTTATTTCAATGTGTGATATTCGCGTAAATCTTAGACAATACTTTGCGCTTCACTATATTTTGACGACACGTAAAAATATGTCAAACACGGTTAGCTCTCAAACTTATTTAATAGCTATAGGCGTACTTTTTTGGGGTGACTGTAAGCAAACGATAGCGATGCTCAAATTTTAGTTTGGTTACTGAACAAGAGAAACGGTGCCATTGTGCCTTATGATAAAATAATATTATTATGATAATGATTGTGTTTTTTAAGCAGCTAACCATTACTTAAGGTATAACAATAAAGATATTAAATATGTGTACCTTAAATGTTTCTTGCCATCGCGGTCTGTCATCGTGGTAATATACTACTGAGGTATATTCCTGAGCCAAAGGTACGCCCGCACCAACTGATACAACACCCTGTGAATAAACATTATTAATTGTAATGAAAAATTAGGTAAAATAAAATAGTACAAAGTTAAAGAGTTCGTAAAACACGCCAAATCTTTGAAATTATTCATTTATTTTGGTTTTGAAAAACTACATTTATACGGGACCGGTGGCTTGGTCGGTAAGATACTTGCTTTTCACGCCGCAGGTCGTGGGTTCGATTCCCACCCGAGACAAACTATAATGATGAACATTTGTGTTTGTGTCGAGTCTGGGTGTATATATCTATTATAAGTATATATTTACAAAAGAAAAGTATTATGTGTATCGTATATACCAGTTATCTGGTTTCCATAACACAAGATCAGCTTTGCTTGGGACCAGATGACCGTGTGTGTTAATGTCCTAGAATATTAATTTATTTATTATTATGTATATACGTCATTCAGACTATACATTGAACTTATGTTATCCCCAAAACTAGTATAATGATTGCACTAGTAAATTTTCCTGAGGCGACTTGCATGTCAACCCATTTCTGTGTGGAACTTAAAAACTAGCAGGGGATTGCTTACTTTGTTGTTCTATTGAACCTTTCTAGTATTCCATTCGATTGCGGATTATATGACAACGTACTGAAGTATACTCACAGGTAAAATCTTTCCATTCTTATCAACAACTCTTACGATCAACTCGATGTTTCTTTCTGAAGACTTCCCTCCACCTTTAGAAAAGGATCCACTACAAAGCGTAACGTATAGATCGTTGCGAGCGTCACCTGGGAGAATTACTTCGGGGAATCCCATTTTACGAGCCACCACTGTATTTCCAACCACTATGTGTGGATTTTCTTCCCTAATCTGGGGAAAAATTTAATGATTAAGAGGAAGTTAAATCATAATAACATATTTTACCTGTAAAAGGGAAAATGTGGCTTTTACCGCAGCTCTGGCTAGTATTTTCTCAAACTTTTGCTATACAACTCAATTATTAAACTTATATGGGCATATGGCATCCAAATCTGGGGTGTAGCCAGCAAAACAAACGTGACCTGCCTACAAAGAATGCAGAATAATTTTCTGCGAAACATTGTGAACGCACCATGGTTTTCTAGAAATGACGAAATACATGAGTATTTCAACGCGACAACTGTTGTCGCGCCTCTGAAATAGAGCGATACAAAAACAACACATTAAACGTCTCTCGACTCATCCCAATCCATTAGCATCTGGATTACTTGCTAATGCCAATGTGGTTAAAAGGCTGAAAAGAAACCACATAATCTAAGTTGAAGGCTGGGTATTGGCCCCCTACTCGATAAAAAACTGTGGACACTTATCAAAACTGATAAAAGTCTGGCGACCGAATGCAGTTGCAAAGCAAAAAAACAAAAAAAAAGTTTTTTCTAGCAACGATTACTTTTATCTAAGAAAATTATTTTTTGGTTTCAACTATATTCAGGAAACTATATTTGTTTATAAGTCATATTGATCATAACTGTGAAATACACGAGAAAGTTCGTGAAGAGAGAACGAATTCCCGAATTCGAATTTCGAAATATGTACTGTGAAACTAACCTGTTTCAAATCACCTTCAACCAGTTGTATTGATACCCAAAGTCCTTGTGAATGCTTCGCGTCCTTCATATCTCGATTGGTTATTACTTTCTTTAGTAGACCATCTAGATTTTCTTTTTCAAACCTGTCCAAGATTATAAAATATCAAGATTACATACATCAAAGGAGACGTTCAAAAAATGTATAGAGCCTGGGATTAAAATAATTGTAAATTTGAACAGCAATCTGAGTTACATAGGTTAATAGAGCATAATTAATTAAATTTTTTGGTGTATTTAAAATAATTTTACACCCCCCCCCGTTTTTTAAAAAATTGAAATTAAAAATAAGAATCCTTAATGCAATATTATGATTATTGCAATTGGCAACCCCATGGTCAAATGACAATTAAGCAACCATAAAAATCAAAATTATTTCGACGCTGTCAATCAAACTGATCAATGACAATGACATTATGACGTTTCCCGTAATTATATTTTTTTCCACGCGTTTTGTTATTACACTTATAAGATAACAAATATTTTTCGTCATAATTACATTAAGCTGCAGCTAGAATAATATTACAAGAGAAAAGTACTGTAACAGAATGCAATTATTGACGTGATTGCAATATTTATACTGCTTAGGAAACGGATAATTAAAGGTAATGTGCGTTTTGTTTTTCTATTACATTTTTTTGATTTTTACAAAAATGGTTGCTCCTAAAATTCGTGTTTAGTTAAATTCTAACAGCTTATTACATAAGCTTTCCAATGAGGTATATCACATTGGTGTTCAAAATTCTAGCCCACTTTTGACCTCTCCTTTACTCCATATTAAGGTCCCTCTTATTTTTTTTTGTTTACAAACCAATTGCAAATACTAGGCACGGAAAGTCTTACTACGCGAGAGAACCTGTAGCCATTCACTTCAACCCTTTTTAGTGTCCCACAGCTGGGCACGGGTCTTCTCTCAACTATCTTATAAGTTGAGAGAGTTTAGGCCTTAATCCACATACGCTGGCCAAGTGCGGGTTGGTGGATGTCACATGTCCTCGAATGATTAGTGCTCAGACATGCCGGTTTCCTCGCGACGTTTTCCTTCACCGATATTAAGCAGCGGAGATGAAACAATTCACACAGAGATGTGTGGGCACGACTGGGATTCGAACCCGCGACATTACTTTTCTAAAGCGAGACCCGTACCGCTGCGCCACCGCTGCTCTATATCTAGAATCTATAGCCATTACTGAACAACATTTTTTTTTGTTAGGTCAACCCAGGAAGACAACCTATGACTTGCTAAGGTCGTACTACTGACTAATACTCTTGTCAAGGTTACTTACGCATAAAAGGGTATCTGTATATGTTTGTCAGTGATCTCAGTGGTGACGTATCTCTTGATGTCCATACACGCTACGCCAAATGGACGCTTCATTGATCTGCTGGATGTTGTGATAGGAGGCGTCTGGGCTACTGAACTACGTCTGTTGAAAAAAAAAATCATTCAACTATGAATGAACCACGAAATTACGAAATGGAAAGGTCCAACAGGAAAAAGTAATATTGGCAGACCAAAGCAACGATGGGCAGATGTATATCATCTGCCCATCGTTGCTTTGGCCTGCCAATAGTTATATATAGCCAATAGTTCCCAATACAGACAGTGGGAACAGACTGGACGAACCAGTGCAAAGATAGGGAACAATGGAAAAGGTTGGGGGAGGCCTATACTCAAAATGGGGTCCATATCCTAGACGAATAAAAATAAGAACAACAAAAAAGAATTATATACACATAATAGTAACATTAGAATTTATGTTTAAACGTTACTAAAATTTAAATTATAAAAAAAAGAAATTGGATTCATTCATTCATTCATAAATTGAACTGAAAAACGAACGATTCTATATCGATTTAATTTTATTCACCATTTATCACGAGATGCCGTCGCCTAAACAGAGAGGTGCCACGTGTTGGTACACCCGCAAGTGAATTTGGCTATTTACATAGTAGCGGCGTACAGTTTATTTTTGCTAGTTAACTTGTGTGTACCTACAATGTATTTTTATTCAAATGTTGTTACAATCTAAAAGAGCTTAGCGAATCAACTTTTTAAATATAGCAACAATAGATTCCATACAGTAAAATTTTAATACAATCTATTGATTTATGAGATTCTAATACGGGTTTCTAAACCGTAAATTATATTGTAAATATATGTACCTGTGATCGATATTTTGGGCGTCCATATTACCAATTCTCACAACATTGGCTACGAGGATTATTTTTTCACTCTTCAAAATGTCGGCACCAAAATCCTGAAACAATACACGACTATATTACCAGTCCGAAAGCGTAACCATAAGAAAATATCATCCACATTCCTGCGTAGGTCCTAAATTTAATAGAGCATAAAGCAGTTTGAGGAAATGATATTTACTAATCTGCACTATAACCAATCTAGCTACTTGGATCCTTTATGAAGTCTTTATTTAAGTCTACACCCCTTAACACAGCTCAGTTAAAACTAAACTGGTAGCCAGTTCAGTGTAATTCTAAATGGGTTACTAGAGAGAGAGAGAAAGAGAGTGGGAGATAGAGAGAGAAAGAGAGAGAGAGAGGGGGAGTGGGAGTGAGAGAGAGAAAAGAGAGAAGATTTAAATCAATAAGTTTTTCTAAAACACTAGAATTTGCATTTAGCACAAAATGTTTAAGACAAGTTCATTCACCTTAGTGATATTTTATCCCTCTCAAACTTTACCATTGTAACTCTAAAGAAAAAGAAACAAAAATCAGAGACTGCTCGCTGAAGTTCGTTTAAGGCATTTATGTCTTCAAAGATTGGTTCTTGACACAAACTCCAGTGATTCATCAAGATTTTTAATAAAATAAAGCAAGAAAGTGAGCAAGATATATTTACCTCAATCACTCTTTCTGTAGCTGAATAAGAGAGATAATATGAGTAACAGAGAAATAGTATCTAAATATAACTTACGGTAAACAATACCAGCGGTGGATTTAAATGATTAGTCGGCCATTTGAACAACAAATGCTCAGTAAGCTTACACCCCGACGCGTCGTATAATGCGAGCGCTAGTTCTGCTGGTTCAGTCATACGACACACGAAGTTCTGTACTCGGATAGCAAAGGTGTAGGTTCGAGCACCCACTGGTGTCACCGTTTGAGGAGCTTCAGGGGTCGTCTCCTATAAAAAAAATAACACAGTTATCATATTATATTACTAAAGATTATAGTAACTGAAAAACCTTGTGATGGTCAGCTGTCGCCGTCGCAACCCATACAGAGGTTATAAAATATCTTTATTGTGCCAGTAAAAACAAAATTAGAGGGAGGAGCCCTAGGCACCACACTAGAATACCCTGTGTCGTGGGGCCTAGTTTCTTACAGTCCAGTTAATTCATTAAGACACATTTTATTATAATATATTTTTAGAAATATAAAAGCAATACCAGAAGCAACACCCGTGGTCTACTATTTAGAAGTCAACGGACCTGAATGATAACTACCTACTGCTTATCTTAATCTGTTAAATACTCCATTTATTTAAGAAGGCTACAGGCTACTTTTTATCCCACTGATGGGCATGATAGACAATGTTGGTCACGCGGTCAAAGGTATGAGTAAAAATCGTACAGCCATTATGAAAAACTCAAAATGGCCGCTGGGTGGTATAACAGTTATGTTTAAATAAAGAGCGTATATGTACGTACAACGTTTTAAAAAGGTGAACTACTAACCATTTTCTTATTGACACGCATATTTGCTTCATCATGCAAAGTATTCAGTTTGTAACTGGACATTTTCAGTGGATCTACTAGTTGTCCGTTGGCGGCTCTAACTGAGAGTTCCATACCTAGTTCCCTGTAAAAGATAAACTATAAGTAGGTACCTAAACAGGTGAGGACGTGGCTCTCGAAATAAATTAATTACTTTAAAAAACACAAACCGACTTTCATGTAAATAAAATAAAAATAAAATAAAATAAAAATAAAAAAGCCTTTTATTTCTTGCGTAATCACGATACACATAAATTCTTGTTACAAATATGTTATTATTTCGGTTGGTTCATTTAGTATGTTTTTTTTTTTTTTTATTATTTATTATTCATACCATCCATTTAATTTATTTATATCAATTAGTAAGATTTCAAATTACTACTGCTGATTGTTTATTAATGAATTTATAATGTATTCAATAATTTATTAATTTAAATTCCTGTAATACTAACATTATTTTCTCTACTATTTTTAAATTATAATTTACTTGTATAAGTTAACAAATTTAGTTAAATTGACTTTATTGACATGCAGTGAGAATCAATAAAAAATAAAATAAAATTATTACTATAACATGCAAGAACCCCTCATTATGTGAGGGTGAAGGCCTCCTCCAGATTTTTCCACTTTTCCCTATCTTTGGCTTTTGTTTTCCAATGTTTTCCTGCTATTTTTATTAAGTCGTTTTCCCAGCGAGTTGTCGGTCTTCCTCTTTTTCTAATACCTGCAGGGCCCTGCCATGACGTCAGCCTGGTAGTCCAACGGTCGTCTTCCATCCTAGCCACATGTCCTGCCCAGCGCCATTTTAGTCTTAGTGAGAATTGGAGTGCATCTATGATTCTAGTATTTTTTCGTATAATACTATGTGGAATTTTTTGTATTTTTCTCACATTTGTGATGCTTCTCTCCATACCCCGTTGACATGACCTAATCATGTTTTTCACTCTCAGAGTGTACTTCCATGTCTGGCATCCATAGGTGATGGAGGGAAGCAGGCAGGTGTCCATAACTTTTTTCTTTAAATTAATAGGCATAGTTCCTTTTAATATTTCCTTTAAGCTCCAGAATTTTCTCCATGCGCCTGAAATTCTTCTTTCTACTTCTAATTCATTGTTTTGATTATCGAAAGAAACTTGTTTTCCTAAGTATACGTAGCTTTCCACGTATTCTAATAAATTTTGGTCAAGATACAAGGGATATTTTATGCTGTTAGTCATAATTTTGGTTTTATTTAAATTCATTTGTAAGCCTACTTTGACACTTACAGATTTTAGTGATAGTATCATTGATTCTAGTTCTCTTGCGTCCTCGGATAGAAGAATAATATCGTCTGCGAACCTTAGGTGGCTGATAAATTTCCCATTGATGTTTAGTCCTGTTCTGTTCCAGTTGACTTGGCTAATGGCCATCTCTAGGACCGCTATAAAAATTCTCGGTGACAAAGGATCCCCCTGTCTTACACCTCTTCTTATGTTTATTGGCGGTCCTATAGACTCAAGCTTCACTCGGCTACAGCAGTTGTTGTATATATACTTAATAACATCTATATATTTTTGTTCTACGTGCTGTGAGCTTAGAGCAGTCCATATAGAAGAATGTAGGATCGTGTCGAAGGCTTTCTGGTAGTCAATGAAAGCAACATATAGTGGTCTCTGGTACTCGTTATATTTTTCAATTATTTGTTCAATTGAGTGGATATCATCTATCGTAGAATATCCACTTCTGAAACCGGCTTGTTCTATCGGTTGATGTGTTTCTATACTCTTACTAATCCTTTTTTCGATAATTGATGAAAAAAGTTTGTAGAGTGACGGTAGGAGACTGATGGGGCGATAATTGCCTATATCCTTTGGGTCACCTTTTTTGTAGAGTAGAATCATGAATGACTCTGACCATTGAGAGGGTGTGGTACTTGACTCAAGTATAGAGTTAAAAAGACATGCTAGAGGGCGTGCAAGATAGTAACAACCTTCTTTTATCGCTTCGTTTGTGATTCCATCTGGACCTGGGCACTTTTCAACCTTCAAGCGTTTGATTGCTTTCGAGACTTCGAGCTCGTCTATCGTTTCCATTTCAGAGCCATCTTTTATAGAATATTGTAGGTTGACATTATCGATTTTTTCCATATTATTTTTCTCTTGGCAGTCATACAATTTTTTGTAGAAATTTGTAGCAATTTTGATAATATCAGGCCTATTGCATAAAGGTTCCTTTGTCTCTTTTAGTTCTTTTATCCATGTCTTGTGTGTAATAAGCTCTTTATATGCTCTTTTAACGCTACAGGTAGTATTTATATGTTTTTCAAATGTCTTGGATCGGTGAAGTGTATAATCCCTTTTTATGTTTTTACTTATGAGTTTGTATAAAGCTTTTAGTTGATTTTTCTGTGCTCTTGTTTTATGTTTAGACTCGTGTAGATGTTTTCTTTGTGCTATGAGACTCTTGGTGTATGCTGATAACACTCCTGGGTTGGTGGTGAGTTGTTTGGCATTATGTAGACTTCTTTCTATGCTTTGAGTGATTTTGTCGTAATTTACTTGGATGGTAGCATCATCTTGAAATTGAAGTTGATCTACGTGTTTTCCTAAAAAGAGTCTATAAGTTTCTTTCTCTGAGATAGTTTTTAGTGAGTTTTTTAAATTGCTCCTGTATTTTATACGGCTTTTCTTTATATTTCTCAGTTGAAAAGAAGCTTTTAAAGGTCTATGATCTGAGGGAAAATTAATATTTAGAACTTGTATATTTTTAACATTTTTATCTTGGTTGGTTAATATATAATCAATTTCGTTTTTTGTGACTCCGTCTGGAGATTTCCAGGTCCATCTCTGGTTATTGGCTTTCTTAAAAAAGGTGTTCATAATACTCATCTTGTTTTCGTTTGCGAAGTTTATCAGGCGTTCGCCTCTGCTATTTCTAACTCCATATCCATAATTTTTCATTATTAGGCGTTCCTCGGCTCTAGGTTGACCTATTTTTGCGTTAAAGTCCCCCATGATTATCACATTTTTTGCACAGTTCTTCAAGGTTTCGCTAACAGTGTTGTAGAAGTGATCCACCTCATCGTCACCTGAGGCTACTGTAGGTGCATAGACTTGGAGTATGTCTAGTTGGTACCCATTCATATTGAGTCTCAGGAGAGCTATTCGTTCTGATATTCCACTGAAGCTCAATGTTTCTTTTTAGGTATTTTTTGACGATGAAACCCACACCGTATAATCCGCGGGTCTGGTTTTCTACTATTTCCTTTAATTTTTCATGTTTTTCTTCTAATACAAAAAATCTTTCCTCTAATATTTTATTGATATTTTGTGTAACTTGCTCAGTCACGGTTTTTCCATTTTCCCGAATCTCTTTTTTTTGATCATCTAGTTCCAGTTGAATTTTCTTAAGAGCCTTCATAATTTCATCCATGGTTGTTATTTTGGGTTTTTTTTTTTTTTTTTTTTAGTGAAAGTTTGTTTACCTATATGTGTCGCCCTCTATTGGCGTGTTTTGGTATTTTTGAACTGATAGTTAGATCGATGTGATGTCACAGAACCCAAGCAAGACTTTCATGTACTAAACAATAAATAAAAAATTGCTCGACCGATCTCAAGTAAGCAGAAGTAAGCAAGTAAGTGGAGCAGAAGCTCAAGAACAGTTGGGAAGGGTAACCTTAACAATTTTCCAATTATTATTTACTCATTTATATTTATTATTGATTATTGATGGCCTGGTGGCGTAGTGGTTAGTGACCCATGCGTTATAATTATATCCTAATATTGTTTTCTTAAAATGATAAAGCCAAAAACAGGTGTCTAACATTTTTTTTAAATATTGTTGACGGATATCAGACGGACATCAAAATATGATTTTTCATAGCTACTTCTAGAAATTTGTTCACAAATACCTATTTCCTTTGTCGATAGTAAATATTGCAGTTCTGGTGGTTTTCCGAAGCTTGTCTTGAGGTAACGCACCCGAGGCTCCCTCTCTTCGTAACTCCAATAGGAAATGCATACTAAGTTCCATGGAGTCGAAGCGTTGTCTGTCGTTTGTCTGGAACAATTATAGAAGTAAGTACTCCATCATCACAGTGTCTATACCAGTCCACTGCTGAATAAGTTTCTACCAAAAAGCGCCATTTTACCCAATCGCCTCTAATCCGTACTACCTTACTAATATTATAAATGCCAAAGTAACTCGGTCTGTTGCGCTTTAACGGCAAAACTACTGAACCGATTTGGATGAAATATGATGCGTGAAATGACACCCTGACCCTGTAGTGAAAAGGCTAGCCGTTCGCTGTAGGGGTTTCCCTAAAGTAACGATGCATTCCGAATAAGTTAACAAAACAATGAACGATTATTGGATACCCATAAAGCTCCTGAACTAATTTCATGTGCTGATCACTTACTGAGGTCAGTATGATATATACGGATTTCACCTTATCATTTTGTGAAGGGCGCTTCCTTCCACCCTGTAGATTATGATTACGATGCAGCAGAATTTCCTCGGAAACAAAGTCACAGCGACCTTTTATTTGCCAAGAGGATTTTTTTTATAAATCTCTGCCCTGAGAGAGCGCAGTTTCGTTTTATAGAACCTACCCTGACAGAGCGTAGGGTAGGACTCCGAAAGAGTACCAAAAACGGGTGTTCCGGCACGAGGCCATACCGCATTCACTTAGCAGCGCGTCGCGCGGCAGTTAGGGCAACCTCTAGCGAGTTATATAATCATTAATTAAATAATTCTGACTACAAGGACACCTACTCTATTAACTGACTAACGGATATGATTTGTTTTTAAATGTAATAAGTAGGTGACCTACTAATAAAATTTTATATTTACCTAAATATAGAGTGTATAAAATTTACTATATCACTTCTATCCTTTTTAGCTTAGAGAAAACACGGGAGGTGTTATACGCAAATTCTAGTACTAAATTGCTTCTGCTAGTTTTTAAGGAGGCGAGGTAACCATATACAGCACACTTTTACATGCTCGCGCACACTTACAAAATGTTTATATATATATAATAATATAATATAGTGAGACATTAACACACGGTCATCTGATCCCAAATTAAGCAGAGCTTGTACTATGGAAACCAGATAACTGGTAATATACTACATTTAAACTTTTCTTTTGTAAATATATACTTAAATATAGATAATTACACCCAGACACAAGATAATTACAAACAGACATATTTAAACAAATGTTTGTTTCGGGTGGGAATCGAACCCACGACCTGCGGCGTGAAAAGCAAGTATCTTACCGACCACGCCACCGGCCCGTCAAGTTGAAACTTCTTTACAAATTCACACATAAGTAAAAGCTACACACAAAAGTTTATGCATACAAACTGTTCATGTACCTCGGCAGAGGGGAACCCGTGCGCATAACATTTCCTTGTTAAATGTTCTGCTGGATGGATTGCGTTGGGCGTGTTCAACTTGTACTTGTACTTGGGAGTGTACTCTTTTTAAAACATCGATCTTTGAACACTACCATTATTATTGTTATTTGACCAAATCGTCTTTTTTTTGGACTGAAATACTTATTTTATTACAAGAAGTTGCGTATAACACTTCCCTGTTAAATGTTCTAAGAAAGAAAATTAACATAGGCCTAACGTAAATTAACAATAGAGTACAAGCAACCCGTGAAAATTATAACTCTCTCTTGGCAGTCGGGTAAAAACAGTAAAATATTTGCAACAATGATACTACATTCCTTTTACCTTACATAACACAATGCACATATGAATAATCAATCAATCGGTATTAGCGTAATAATTTATTCAATAAAACAGCTCCTAGTGTTACTTATCTAACTAACAGCATTACAGAGAATCGTCTATTTTCCACTTTTATTATTTTCGCAAATCAGAGCTTCCCCTCGTCTACCATTTTTGCATTGCTCGGCAGGGTCCATTTGACTATACAACAGGAAACACATATAAGCTTAAACGTCATCTTTTTTTTTCTTTTTTTTAATTTTATTCCGTGTGTCCTGTCTTTGTCAAATAAATGTTTTTCTTTCTTCTTTTTCTTCGATCACTTCACTTCAACCCTATGGACACGAGTTATCTCTCAACTATCTTACGAGTTAAGAGTGTAGCTTTAATCCACACACCCTAGCCAAGTACGGGTTGGTGGATAATTATATTATATTTTTTAACTCTCTTTGTAATACTACTACTACTTTGTTGTGGTAACTGTTCTGGATTACTTATAACATTTTCTTAAATTTACGCGATTATCACACACATAAAAAAATTCCGTTGAAAGTTTTATTTCAATGTTCTGAATTATGTTTAATTTAGGTTGTATGGTATTGTGTGTTAATTTATATCTGTTTATTATCAAAATAAAATGTAATAAAACAGAGTAATAGATTTGATATTTTTCAATTTGCAACTGAAATAAACATTTGTATATATATATTTTTTTTTTTGCCGTCATTGATGATTTGTTTCGTATTGGCGCCGGTTATAAAAGAGACTGTATTTCTGTTCCAGCGAGGGATAGTCTCCGGTCTTTTGGACATAGTGCGCCAGATGACCGACAACCAATATACACAATGGTTGTCAAAGCTTTAGAAGCAGAAAACGCGGGTGGTTCTGGGACGTTAGTCGCGGACGCACTGTCGCTCTTCTTAGCGTTGCTGCAACGGCCAGTGTTCCGGCCACATTGGGCTGATATGTTGCATTTACAGCACTACGTTATGCTACATGCTTTGAGGTAAGTTTTCTATGGTAAATGCATCAGACTCAGTTATATGCGACTGAGATAAAAAAAGTTACTCAGTTGACGGGCTGATGGGGTGGTCGGTAAGATAATTCCTTTTCACGCTGCAAGTCGTGGGTTCGATTCCCACACAAGTCAGACATTTGTGCGACGAATTTGTTTATTTCAACGTCTGTTTGTGTTGAGACTCGATGTAATTATCTATATTTAAGTATGTATTTACAAAAGAAAAGTATTGTATGTAGTATATTACCAGTTATCTGGTTTCCATAGTATAAGCTCTGCTTAGTTTGGGATCAGATGACCGTGTGTGTTAATGTCCCACTATATAAAAAAATGTGCTTATTACAATACTTACGATGTACAATTTCTTGTAATGCTGCAACCATTCTCTTAATGTAACTGCTATATCATGGACCACACCCTTACCACCAGCAGACGCCACTACCGTTTCACCACATCTGTAACAAATAAGTCATTGTTTCACCACATCACTTAAAACCTTTTTAGTGTCTCGCTCCTAGGTACGGGTCTTCTCTTAACTATCTTACAAAAAAATTCAGAATTTATTTATTTCATAAGGTTCAGTAGAATGTTAGTGACACTGGGCCCCGCACTAGGATATAGGATTTTACGAGTTGAGAGTTTAGGCCTTAATCCACACACGCAGATAGGTGAATGTCATATGTCTTCAAATGATTAGTTCTTATACATGCCGGTTTCCCCACGATATTTTCCTTCGCCGATATTGAGCAGCGGCGATGTAACAATCCACACAAAGATGTGTGGGTACGACAGGGAATCGAACCCGCGACCTTATATTTCTAAGGCGAGGTTTGTAACACTGCGCCACCGCTGCTCTGTTTCACCACATACACCGGATTAAATGACTAAATATAAAAACATATAATATCGGGTTTCATATGTACGATCAGATTCGTTAATTGTTAAGCCACTCAATAGACTAGGTAACAATTTCTAGAGTCATACTTTACTAGCTTTTCGCGTGACCAGCAGTGGGATAAAAAGTAGCCTTTAGCTCGATGAATGAACATTGGAAGAATTTTTCAAATTGGATCAGTAGGTAGCTCCTGAGATTATCGCGTTCAACCAAACAAACACTACAGCTTTATAAAATTAGTATAGACAGATTGCGCAAGGAAATACATGCGGAAACGCAAACAGTCGTTTAACTCTAGTAAAAATCATAATTGTACATTAAGTAACCTGTAATACTTATACTACGATTGGACATACAAAACATTCGACGAATAAATTCAAAGTCTTCTATAAAGCGATTAGCACACGACCGATTTTTCCACCAATTTTTATGACCAATTTTGTGCAACTCAATACAAAACAAGGCCACGCGTTGAGTCGGACGCAAAATCGGTCATAAAAATCAGTCGCGGGGGCGGGCAGCCTAATGGCTCCACATTTAACTAATCTGATGGTTAATAATTCAAAAATTATACTCAAAGATCAAGTGCATGTCCCTGAAACTTATAATGTACCTAGATGTTTATATTATCGTTACTAATAAAGATAAAGTACCTACTTACATATTAACATTCGATAAAAACATAATATTTATATTTCGGATATCTGACCACTCCAAACAATAGCCCGGAAGAGAGAAAAGATAAATAACACATTGCAGTTTATGTGACCCAAAACATTACATTTTCTAGTTTATCTCATTTAACATAAAAACATTAACTGTCGAGGTCAATGACCATGAGTAGTAATCATTGAAGGTTCCAACCGCAGTTATACATATGTGTAAAGCTGGATACACACGGTGTGCAATCTTCTAATTTCTTCTTAGGCACATAGCCCTGATGTCTATTACAGACGGTGTAAGCAGTGTTCTGTTTTTCTTTCGAACTTTTTATCGGATACATTCGGAGACTGTGCGTTGGAATTACATAATCTTACTCCCCCATCTCCGTCCTTTCATTGGACAAGTAGAAGTACCGATTCATAACGGAAATTCCACGGCTACCTACGCTCTGCTACTACATTTATTATCCGAACTGCCAAGATATGTAATTCGCTGCCGGCATCTGTTTCCCGATAGCTATAATCTGCCTGTGTTCAAGTCACGAGTGAATCTGTATTTACTGGATACATTGCTTAACAACAGGCAAGTTGTGGTCAAGCGCAAGCCTATTGTAGGTTAAAAAGGCACCTCTCCTGATAACAGATTAAACCAATCCGAGAACAGCACGATTGTCCACACCGTAAACAGCTGTGTGTTGCGGCTGGTGAAAGAATGTCGTTGGCGTATCGCTTTCCTCTTTTCACGGTTGATTTATGAAACTTTTTCTTCTTTTGCGATAGAAGATTTGCGGAAGACGAAAATGTTTAGGCACACGCTGGTCAAGTGCGTTTTGGTGGATGTCCAGGTTTAGTTTTAAGTCATGAGATTCACAAATGGTAAAATTTTTATTAATTTAATTTTAATAACTTTATCCTAATAGTGCTCGTCATTATCGGTGTTCTGTATCATTATCCTCAACATGTTAAATTCGATATTATGAAAAAACTCAAAAATTAATGGCGCCAGTTAAAGTAAAAAACAAGCATTTGCTTAGAAGACGACCTCGGTAGTCGAGCGGTGTAAGCCGTCCGATTGGGCTATACTGTGCCCGGGAGGTCGCGGGTTCGATTCCCGCCCCGGACAGTATTTGTGTATTTGTTTCGGTGTCTTGATTGGTTGGGACTACCCTTCGTGCCTCGGAGAGCACGTAAAGCCGTCGGTGCCGGTTGGCATTTAACACATCTATCACATCTATGACAATCGTTAAATGTAGTCAACAGCCAATATAATTTGACATCTGGTCTAACCATCTCGGCTACTGGTACCCTACGGGTTTCGAGGTCTGATGGCAGTCGCTCGTATAATTCTGGTAGCTAGCCGCATCAGGTTAGACTGGGAGCCGACCCCAATAGAAATGGGAAAAGGCAAGGGGAATCAATGATGAAGCATTTGCTCAGAAGTTAATAAACGGAATTCTTTTGTTGTTACACTTCTTCCTGACTATGTCCCATGCTCCAAAGATTAGTTTGACGTGCGATAAGGATCTTCATAGTATTGTCTTAGATTTACGCGAATATCACACATTGAAATAAAACTACATTTTAACGGATTTTATCGCGGTTTATTTTAGATTTTAGATCCCGACGTTTCAAAGTCTTTTCAGACTTCATGTTCACGGGTGGACTGAGGTATTTGACGTCCAAAAATATTAATCACCATTATTGTGACTACCTTCAAACATTAATATTTAAGTTGCGTTCCGATTTAAGCAAACTGAGCTCACAGTGTATTGAATTCGGAGTTGATTTTGCTTTTTATCTAAAATAAACCGCGATAAAATCCGTTAAAAAGTAGTTTTATTATAAGGATCTTCATTACAAAAAAAACACTGTGTTCGATTGGAAAATACTAATACGTATGTGAACCTAGGTTTACACTATCAACAGTATTACACGACACACATACATACAGAACTGCATACATGTGTGTATATGTCTCGCTGACGTTTAATTAATTATCAGTAGCAGTCATTCGCTACTATGCTGCACTGATAAAGAATTGTATAGGAATCACTATGTACATCCTGTGTAAATAAACAAAGTGTAATTTAGTATAGTCTTAGATTTATGCGAATATCAGACATTGAAATAAAATAAAATAAAATCTAAAATAAACCGCGATAAAATCCGTTAAAAAGTAGTTTTATTTCAAAGTATAATTTCTTCATTTTTTAACATAATCAACTTCGCTATTTTTTAAGATTTTTCGTACCTCCCTTACTCAGTTCAACCCTTTTTTAGTGTCAGGGCACGGGTCTGCTCTCAACTATCTTACTACTTACCATCATGTTAAAACGTCTAAATTTTTTAATTAATAAATATTATCTGTAGACTTAGTACCTACGAGTTGTCAATATGAAAAAAGTTTTTGAATAAGTACTGTCATGATGTCAAGATGATGAGTAGAAATACAAAACTATTTACAAATTATTTCAACTAGTTCATTTCCAATTAATTTTATTCTATTTCTAGCATTTTACTTATTTTTTAATGAATGTTTTCAATGAAAAAAAAAAGGAATTTAAATACCATTTTGACAAATGAACAAGCATGCTTAGGTGGTTGGTCATGTGGAGAGGATGGATGATAGACGAAAGGTATATACGGCGGAGGTGAGTGGAAACACTGGCCGAGGACGCCCTATCGCCAAGATTCTGACTCCTCAAGCTGCACAGACAGTGATGATGATTCAAGCGATATGAATATTAGTGACGAATAGTCTTACATTACTTTTATCTGTGGTTAAATAGTTCTCTAGGAGATTTAATTAATGTTTTATGACGTTGTACCTCAGATGGCGATACGCGAGTTAAACGGTCGGCCTATAATCAGTGATGTCTTTTAAAAGGGACAGGTGCGTAGCACTCACTTCCGCCGTGCATGTATGACCAGATGTATGAACATTAGTGAGGTTGTGGAAGTATGTTTAGACCGTAGCAAGTGGCGCTCTATATACTCTGCCAACCCCCATGGGAAAAAGGCATATGTATGTTTTGTTGTAAGTTTCAAATCGTATTCAAACACTTTTTTCGTACTGTCAACTCGTTTTAACAGTTAATGTAGGTACCTATGGAAAATCTTTTAAAACGCCAAAATTATAGTTCTCGGATAAAACTAATCTGTCTATTGAACAATTGGCTCTTAGTCCAAAAAGAACAACAGAGCCTGGAATATCACAGTGATTTTCTTCAAAAGCTACATACACCGCCTATTTTACAGCTGGTTGTATGCAGCTGACGCAGCTTGTGTCCTGGCATAGACGTTTCCTAAAGCACGCAACTGAGCACTTCATATTCTTATTCATCTCTTGCCAGCCACCCTGTTGAGATTACCACTTCATCTAGTCTAAGAGCGTCTTATGCTACATTTGGCAACTCCTCTACCCCAACGGTTGACGGTTCCGCGGAAAATATGGCCGGTCCATTACAATATCATTAAACTAATCTGGTGGGCTGTGGATTACTTTGGTCCTTACCTTCACAGACGCTACGAGTAAAGCCCTGTCTATAGCTCGCTTAATGACTTTGAATTTATGGACCAGTTCTATTGAGTGTCCAAATTTCGGCTCATGACACAACGGGTAGGACGCACTGGTTGAAGATTTTTGTCTTTAGACAGTGTAAAATGGAAGCCTACACAGACTGATATTCGATACACTTGGTACTGACCTGTCCACAACACATTCCCTGACGCGCACATAACTCTTAGGAAAGGCACCACTCGCAGGCTTCCGAAGACTTGTTCCCCAGTACCATTCAGCAGTTTCTCCTTCGATATGCACCAGCTCCCCGACGTCCAAAGACAACTGCTTGGTACCGGGTCGGGCGTCGAAGTTGTATATGGCTAGAAAAAATGTATAAAATAAATTATAAGTACTGCAACATCGCGAAGACGTAAATTATTTTAGAAAAATTGTTAAAGTAACAAAGGTCAACATTGTTAGGTACACTGTTGAAGATAAGTTTTCTCACAACTATCTTATGATCAGAAGAGCAGAGTAGAGCAACTCATTTTCCCGGTTCGGCACTTTACTAGCTGCTTACGCGGTAAATAAGTAATTATTTATTGTTTTTGATTGAGTACATACAAATTGGTAAAGTACATTAAATAAAGTAACATCATCAGCCCGTTTTGGGTATACAATATTTAAACATTTTGTTATATGATGAAGAGAGAAGATCTTTGATGAACAAATACAGACTCAATTTATACAATGTTGGAGTATTTATTAATATCTTAGCTAGCCCTACGTCACATATGGCTTTAGACTTAGATATTTTTCATTGTAATAGATTAAGTTACGATGGGGCTGCCATATTACTTCGTAATAAAAGCCTCTAAATAAAGAAAGATTAAAAAAAATCATCTTATAGATATCGACATTTAAAATTATTTATGATAGAAATGCCCAATTTTTCTATAATACATTTTTTTAACATGCAAGGTATAAATTAGTGGGTAACTTCCCTGTTTTGGGGTATTTTGTTATAGATGTTTACGTAAATAATCAAATTATGTAATGCAGTATCACTGACGAAATGGCAGTTTGTTAACTTAATATCGACATAATACATACTTTATCAGTTATCTCTGATCCAAAGTAGTCAAAACTTACCACCGTAGTTTCAATGGTACTAAATAATGGTATGTACAAGATGTTAAACATGTATTTTACAAGTCACATTAGGTCCCCTACATTTACAGGAACACTATAGATTTTACAAAGGAGACCGCGGACCTTGTAAGAAAATGTAGTATTTTTTAATATTTATATTGTATTGTTTATTGTCACCCTATAGCGAGTTGTCCACATTACACCCATTCATATTCAACTTGTTGCGCTGTTGGATAGATAGACATACTTTGCGCTTATAAAATGACTAAACGGTATTAGTTAAAATTTTGCATACACATAGTTTATATCCTAAATTAATAACAGTAAAGTGTATTTTATATGAATAGGTATATTATAGGTACTTGCTAAATTGTGTGAAGACAATCCCTATCCCTACTAATATTATAAATCCGAAAGTAACTCTGTCTGTCTGTCTGTTACGCTTTCACGCCTAAACTTCTAAATCGATTTGGATGAAATTGGGTATGGAGGTAGTTTGAGACCCGAGAAAGAACATAGGATAGTTTTTATCCGACTGCGCAAGAAGAAGGTAATGTTTTGGCACGATAACCGACATACACGCGGGCGAAGCTGCTGTCGGAAAGCTAGTGTAATATAAAATGTAGGTATGTGTGGTTTGAAATCCCGTCAGATAAATTGACGGGATTTCAAACCACACATACCTACAGGATAATATTAGTAGTAAAACCTTAACTACCTTTTGTCTCCTGGAATCCATATTTAGTTTTGTTACTTTTGTGAATCATCATTAGCTATGCCTAATCTAAACTAAATGGTATTTTAATTAAGTAATTTTTGTCATTAATTATTTTATAATTCACGTCCTCCAGTCCCCTTGTCTAAAAACTAATCATTCGAGGACATGTGACATCCACTAACCCAAATTTGGCCAACGTGTGTAGTGTAACTCTCTAACTAGTAAGATAGCTGAGAGAAGATCCGGGCCCAGCAGTGGGATACTAAAAATGGTTGAAGTGAGTTGCCTCGTGACCATGGAAGTTGTAACGCATCCGAAATATCAGGACGCAGACTAGAAAAAAGTGGTATGAGATAACTTCAATTAAATCTATTTACAAGAATAAGTTTTGTCTCTTTCTAACTTTATGTCAAGTGAAAAAGACCAAACTTGTGGAAAAGAAATCCGACACATCCGTAACTGGTGAAACAGGTGATTAATATTACTACTTAGGTACTATAGGTAATATTTATAGGTAGACCGTTTAACTCGCGTATCGCCTATCGCCAAGATTCTGACACCTCAAGCTGCACAGACAGTGATGATGATTCAAATGATATGGATATTAGTGACGAATAGTCTTACATTACTTTTATCTGTGGTTAAATAGTTTTGTAAGAGATTTAATTAATGTTTTATGACTTTGTACCTCAGATGGCGATACGCGAGTTAAACGGTCGGCCTATAGGTAATACCTTATATAACATTTATAAATAACTTAATTGCCCCCTCATAGACTTAACATTACAGGCAACGTATCAAGAAGGTCAACGAATCGAAATTAAAGGTTAATAAAGAACATTAGACGTACGATGAAATAGATATTAAACTTAGTAATTCTGACTTTTAGCATAGGGTTGCCTGCCACCTTTTTTGAAGATAAATTTTTATCTTCAAAACATTGCAAAAAAATACAGTAGGCACCATTGCTAAATTCAAGAAAAAAAATAGTGGACATCTATTTTTAATAATTATTTTACTTTAATCAACAAATTTGAAGTTACCAACGTTTATTGCCATTTTTTGAATTTATCCTTTTCCGGAAAGGCTAAGGAAACTAAGCACAATTCTGCCAAGAATTTTGACGTTTACTTGCCGTGACGTGTAAGCAACAAACTTAGAACATTACGCAACTTCTAGTATTCTTATTATTCTTATTCTTTATTGTACACAAAACACTTACATAAACAATTTATAGTACCAAATTGTTTATGTCAATTTTTAGGGGAAGCGAAGTAACCACGTACAGCACACATGTAAAAGTTGAAGAATCTTTATAAATACACACGTAAATAAAAACTACACACAAACACAAGACAGTTAATCCATACAAACTGTTCATGTACCTCGGCAGAGGGCAACGCGCACAATACCAGTCCCATGGTTTTTTTTATAAGTTACTAGCGGACCCCGCAGACGTCGTCCTGCCCGGTAAAGCATTGCCACCTACTGGGGCCGAAAATAGATTACGACCGATTCTCAGAAACACCGTTTCTGAGGAAGTTCTTTTTTTTTCTTTGCGTAAGAACCATCCTTGTACTTCAAGGAGTATTCTAAAAAAACTATTAGCCAAATCGGTTCAGCCGTTCTCGAGTTATGCGCGTACCAACTCATTTTTCGATCCATTTATTTCATTTTTCTTTGCTATAAACCTCACGGAGCCCGAGACCTTTCCAACGAATACAAAACCGTGGAAATCGGTTCGTGCGTTATGGAGTTATAGCGTCAGGAAGGAAAACCCGACTTATTTTTATATTATAAGTTATGGAACGAAAGCGTTTCGTTCTGAAACTCCAAATGCCGTTACAGTCACAGTTAATTAAAAAAGCGGAAGAACTGAATTATCAATGAAAATATAGTATTATTCGTACTAAGTATATTATTTTAGTATATCATAATGGTACAATCGACTGAAATATAACACTGAACCCATATGGAAGTTGTGCAAAAAATAATAACGAACCAAAAACCGTTACGCATTAAACAGATGCTGATATCCCAACAAGTATTATTAAAAATATGGCAAACATATCCTGCTGCATAACATATGGAGTTGTAATGGACGTTGCTTTCTATTTTGGCAAACAATAGATTGATTGTAACAGTATATGTATAACTATTAATATAATAATCTAAAATAAAAATTTGAACAACCCGACACACGCAAGATGACCTCTCAATATTGGCCAGACCCTCTTGTCGTAGTACCTATAAAAGGGGGCGACAATCGAACGCTCCATGTGTTCCAGTTCCTTATAAACTAATAATAAAAATATTTTCACACAAACACACACAGCGCCATCTAGTCCCAAATTAAGTAATTATATTTGCCTACTAGGAACTGATATTATATTACATAAATATATACATACAACAGATAAATTACACCGAGATACAGAACAAACAATCATCCTCATCACACAAAGATTTGTCCTGAGCGGGAATCGAACCCAAGACCTCCAGTTTAGCAGTCAGGGTCATTAAACAGTATGCCAACAGGCCAGTCAAACTGTAGTTAAAAACAGTTTCAATCAAACCCATTCAAAATATACATAATTTATTGGTTTAGCTAGACGGCGACGGCGATGTGTGCGACACACAATATAACATTGATTAAATGGAAAAATGACATTTAAAAAAAAATATTATCATTTGTACATTCAAAATTCATTTTTGCCAAAATCAAAAATTTTGAAAAATGACATTTTTCTATTTAATCGACGATATGTACGAGTTGTTGGAGGTGAAAAAATGGCGCCTTAGAACGTCGCAGTTTTTTAGTAGGTACTTACTACTACCTAATCTTTTAAAAGCTTGTATACTTATTTATTGATAGTTTTAATGTATGACCGTACGTGACCGCTGAGGTTTTATTAGTTTTTTAGTACATTTTTTTTAAAAGCTTATATACTTATTTAAAGTTGACATTGGCAAAATTGCGGAATAATTTTTGCAGAGGCCATAATTAAAAGAAAAAGAAGACTACAAGTATTCCCACGGTAAACTTATAATATTCCTCTGTTTTATCTTCAGGTAAAGAAATTTTGTAAGAAATATACATGCTCCCCCTTGGTAACACGCCACTTAAGATGATGACATTATATTTTCAATCCACTCATATCTGTCATTTTGCAGAGATCATCGCTCCACCTCGTCCGAGGACATCCAACCCTGCGGTCACTACTCCGTTTCTTTCACTTCATGATCCTAATCGAAATAAAACTCGCAAAATAACTCCTAAAATCATTTTTGGGTTTAACGGTTTTATTAAAATGTACATATAATTTATAAATAATCCGTCATTTTATATTAGACATTTTGGATTTATATCAGATGAATCTTCCAAGTCAAGACCTTTTATTTAATACCCATTTTGAGAGGTTTCCGAGGTGGAAACAAGTAATCCGCAAACTACATCACGATTTATAAGTACGTTGAATATTATTCTATTGAATCCGGATTTAAAGGTGCGTACCAAATTTCACATCAAAACATCAACAGGAAGGGGTCAAATTTCTATAACTAAATTTGACCTAAACAAATAAACAAACAGGGCAAGCTAAATAAAACCGTTTAAATATTATGTACGTACGAGTATAAGACGAAACAATAAGAAAGTAAATCTATTACAATACGTACAGCGGGTTACTTTAATGAACTGACACTAACAGGATAGTAAAAAAACTACTCAATCATTAAACAACAAACATCCCGTATAAAATGAATAAAAACTACACCCCAATAAAATGAAGATAACTTTATGTTTAACATTCACTTACACAAACAATTAATGTGGGACAATGGGGGCGGAATGCGTGAGTCACTTTAAGAAACCACACATGCGCGGACGCACCAAAATCGTGGATCGTTCGAGCGCTAGTTGATCGCGATTTGAATGCTGATGTGAGGGGAATTTGTTCAGATCTAGCAACCGCTTAGATAGGTACAGACAGAGGTCTAACTATACTACACTAGAAAATAATGCAAAAAAGAAACCAAAAGATGATCTGCAAACGAATCTAGTTATGAAATGGGCTCATAAAAGATTCCCAGAATGGTTTAATAATTTCAGAAGATTATATCGATTAATAATTATTACTAATTGAGACGAAGTTTACTGACAAAATGCTAAATAATTCGGAAACTCATTTATTGTTTTTCTATTTGGTTGGAGACATTAAAAAGCCTTCAATTTTCAAACTTTATATCGAAGCAACTGACGTAAAATCTCAGTTGATTCCCAATAAATCCTACCATTTGTCTTGTGCCAATAGGTTTTTGTGAGAACAGATTTATAGAGCGTCTACGAGACTTGTAGATCTACGCGACATCAGATACACTGCACCTGTCACACGACACTTTATGTAATGAGATATTGAAACTTTACGCTCACTAGTAGCATTAAAACTCCCGACGTCGCCTATATTTGGCTCCCACTTTATCTTTATTAGGCGGTCCACCAATGCTCTGTATGGTCCTGATATACCTTGGTTAGTTAACCTTTGACACTGCAATGGAATGTTTGACTTGTGGCAAACAAATTAAGACCACCTAAATTCTGGTTTGACCACAAGAAATACTACATAACTTGCTAGACTGACTAAAGAGATCAGAATTTACATCCTGTACCAAGGCTAACTAGATACGTCCCAGGAAGGTTTTATCTAAACTAATGCATTTTATAAAGCTGAAGAGTATGTTTGGTTGAACACGCTAAACATAGGGACAACTGGTCCAATTCGGAAAGTGTAAACCCATTTACTGAGGAAGGCTATAGGCTACCTTTTACTCCACTGCTGAGTTTTGCCAAAACAAAATACGTATAGGGCGTAAGACTCAATATAAAAGCTAGGTAATAGGAGGGAGACTGAAGGGTTTTGTAAGTAAACCCCGACTTCAGAGTCCATTGCATCAAAAAAGTTTTGTTTGCAAAAACCATTCACTTTCTGATCCGATTCATTCTAGAAACCTCAATGATGATTCTCACCAACCATACAAAATATAGGTTGGCATATTCGGTGTTGGACATGCAGAAATCAATTGGATAATTTTATTGTGTTGATTGAAGTTGGTTGGTGTTTTGACAAACATGATTGTACTTCCTCAGGTAGCGGAAGGGGACTGACTGCGGCGGTTGGCATGTAGGGACGAATGTACGAATCTACATAGGTGTCGTGTGATAATTCTACCAATGAAGCTGAAAATTTGTAAAGTTAAAGTAAGAGCATAACTGAACAGAATCCATATAAAATTTTGAACAAAATTTGCCCAGATAATAGACAATATAGGCAATACACTAATACACTCCTTTGAGACGTTTTCAGTATTTACCAAGTACGGGAGAAGACGCAAACAGAAAAAAGGAGTAGGAGGAGACGGGTGTAAGCCCTCTGATTGGGCAATCTGTGCCCGAGAAGTGTCTTTGTCTTTGTGTAACAACAAAGATTTTTTCGGTGTCTGATTGGTTGAGGAACTACCATCTGTGGCACAGAGAGCACGTTAATCCGTGGGTCCCGGTTGTCATTTAAAACATCTATGACAATCGTCACAGGTAGTCAGAAGCCTAATAATCTGACACCTGGTCTAACCATCTTGGTTACTGGTCCCCTACGGGTTTCGAGGTCTGATGGCAGTAGCTCGATTAATTCTGGTACATCAGGTTAGACTGGCAGCCGACAACAATCGAAATGATGAAGCGAATTTAATTTATACTATTAAAAGTTGTTTTTTAAAAAGGTCTTGCGATTCTATAGTTATCTAAGATAAATCGGTCGAAACAAACACAGTGACCGTGTCGTGCTCAATTTATCGAGATTACTAACGACACACCGATCAAAATTAATTAATTTGTCCTCATAACCCCTCGTATCTATGCTCCGTGAGAAACTAGATAAGTTTGTCAACAAGTTATATGGGGCGATAAAATCTGGTTCCGCGTAATTGAAAAGGCAAAAACTATAGTTTCGACAAGTGAAGAATTCGTTTTGGAGTTGCCCTCGATTTTTTCCTTTTCAACACTAAAGTACCTACTAAGTATTATTGTCAGTAATACCTAAACACCCAAGTTCGCTGTCATTGTTGCTTTGTTAAAAGATCTACGACGCCAGAATGAAAAAGAAATGGCGATCCTCTGTGTATTTAGACGACACAGCATCGATAAGATAGTCGTGTTTTGAAATAAAACTACTTTTTAACGGATTTTATCGCGGTTTATTTTAGATTTTAGATCCCGACGTTTCAAAGTCTTTTCAGACTTCATGTTCACGGGTGGACTGAGATATTTGACGTCCAAAAATATTAATCACAATTATTACTGACTACCTTCAAACATTAATATTTAAGTTGCGTTCCGATTTAAGCAAACTGAGCTCACAGTGTCTTGAATTCTGAGTTGATTTTGCTTGGGTTTTGGTACAAGTAAATTAAGCACTGGGTCCCAAGCTGGTGGTATATTCCAACCATTTTCTCTGTTAAAATTAGGATGTTTTTTAATTTCAATAGCTTCGCGGATCATTCTTGGTAGGAACCGGTTTTCTTTGACAAGGACCTGTGTTTTATCAAATCTCAAGTAATGGTTGGGGCCTTTTTGAGTATGTTCACACACTGCAGATTTCATTGAGCGTTGATGTTTAACATCAGCTATGTGTTCTTTTACGCGGGTCCCTATACTTCTTTACTTTACTTTTTTTACTTTTTCTTTTATTTCAATGTGTGATATTCGCGTAAATCTAAGACAATACTAGTCGTGTTTTTTTATAAATCGCATAGTGTAAACGAATGTCGTGTCAAATGAACGATCACATCTCGCTATCATAACGAATGCGACTTTTCATCTAAACGAACGCGTCTTATCGCCTTATGTCAGGTTCGTATAACATAACGACTCGTTTTAGTAACGAACAGTAACATTTTATACCAACGATCGATGACGACGATTTGTCGATCGTTTCGCGCGCCACGGAGTTGATTATGTGACGGAAGTATCTACGTCGTATTATTTTACTATCGAAGATTTCGCTACGACAGATCGTGTCGTTTGTTTACTCTAGTTCGTAGTACTTTCTTATCCTACTGTGAAAATAACGATAAGGACTGTTTGTAATATGTTGCTATGTAATTAATTAACACTTATAATGAGTAACAAAATGTTATGATTACAAAATTGGTTCAGTTCAAATTGGGTCAGTTAGCAAAATTGTTTGTTATGCTCCCAATTTCAATTTAACATATTACTTGACCTGATGTACTATCGAGACAAATTACTTGTGATTGATCGGTTTAACATCTGATCTCAAGAATATTTGATAAACTAATTTAGATTTAAGATTTATTAGGGTACATCTAATGTATATTGAAACATTTTAATAATGTTTATTGTATCTTTATTGTACACAAAACACTTACTACAATTTTTATAAATAGGAAAAAACAATGTACACAGGGTAGCTTAATTCAAATATGAATTTTCTACCAGCAAACCTTAAGTAGGGAAAAAAAATTGGTTGCCTGTAAATTCGGTATACGGGCGAAAGTTTTACGTGACAACGACTTTGAGTGGTAAAATAATTTTAATGTGAATATTCATTCGTATAGTAGGAAGAAGGATGAAACATAGTTGAGTGGGAGAGAGACGCAAGGCATTCGGCGGGCCTCTCTCTCGTTCGGTGACTCATCGTAACGTTACCGAGCGTTACACTTTTTCATAAGTGCCTCCCAGCCGCAACCTAATTTAAGACGTTGTCACGTCAAAATAGTGTTATAGGTACTAAAATGAAAATGCCGTATGCAAAACTAACTGGCAGCCACAGTTTTACGGACAAATATTTGAATTTGGAATACCAACTAACTATACTTAACAATACTTTTAATCAGATATCGTTTCATTTGATTCATTTGTGTTGGCATAATACTGCCATAATAAACAAATTGGAAATCATAATTGCAAGAAAGATAAACAGCATGGAGTCTAGAACTGGGGAGAAGATTTTGGTGTTAGTATTTTTTCTAAAAAAATTCCAGGTAACCAAAACCCATGCATTACACAGAATAGGAACTAAAAGTTATAATTCATAATCAGTGTATTATTTCAAAATGATACTATTGCTAAAGTCGTCAATTTTGTGGTACAGGGATAATAAACAAACAAACCCAATTAGTAAAATAGAGTAGAACTATTGAATTTATGGTTTAGATGGTTAGAAAAAATCTAAAATAAAGTTTTAGTTGTTAAATAGTTGGGACATTAATGATGCATTTATTAAAGACTTATAGAGCCTCCATTTTTATTATTATCCCTAATTTGAGGTCACACACTGTATAACACTGTTTTTGTATGTACCAGTCTTGCATATTGACTAATCATTTTCTCACACAGTCTTAATAAAAGTTAAGTAATAGAAGATAGTAAATTTCTAATTTAAAAAAAATTGAACATATAAATCGACATGAATACCTATTTTTAGTTCGAGTATTTTGTATTAAGAGCTATGAGGTTGTAAATGGAGCAACTCCATTAAATTTACTTATCAAGTTAGTATCCTTTAGACAAATTATAACACTCATACTTGAAAAGTTACAAGGTAATAGAAACATTCATGTATTTGTTTGTCAAATTAACACTTATCAACACTGTTTGCATATACAGAAGATACTTATTGGAGTTAGAAACATGATTACCTATGATTCCATATTAAGTGTTTTTTGTTTATATTTTTTTTTATTCTCAAAGTTCTCCGGTTCATGATATGAAATGTTTTACATTTCCGATTACTATGTATAGATTTCCTAGGAAATGCGTCTAATATAATTTATTTCAAAATTTCCGTGCGATTTTAGGAATCACATACATTTCCTAGGAATTGTGGAATTGTATACTACGACCGATTACAAACATTTCCGTTAACTTAAACATTCGTATGACAGCTGTTTTGTGTTTTCCACTGTTGGGTCGGTCACCACAGGGCTCCGATTCTTGCGCCTTAGACATTTATCTTGAATATGACATATATCGAAAATAATGGTGGATGTTGATTGAATACTATTTTTCATATTCCCATAATATCACGTTAGAGATAAGTCTACGACTCAACACACAACTCTAGACTAGACCATAGCAATCAATATCATATGTCGTTTTCATTAGTTATCAATCAATATTTGCCAGTTTTTTCAACATGTCACATTTGAGATAAATGTCTAAAACGTGAGAATCGGGTCCAGGTCTTCATAACTAGACAGAGAGTTAAGGTGACCAAGTGCAGCTTTTTTCACATTTAATGTTGTCTAATTTCTGTCATCAATATACAGTGATATATTAGCATCCTAAAAATGGTAGAAAAGTAAGTAATTTTGTTTCTAGGTGCTAATAAATATCAATAGCTATTTAGTTGTTTTTAAGTTTGTAATGTATAGACAGATGCATCTCGTTGACATAGTTTTAATATGTAGTGATCAGTAGCTAAGTGCTACAAGGTAAACATACACTTAAATGTAATGTAAATGTAAGTTTTCCTTCAGTCAGACAATGCTCATTTACAGAATTTAATTAAAAACTATTTTCCTTAACTGTATACTATTTATAACAATTACAATATATAGTAAACAATGCTGAGTAAAATAATACTTCTAATACGAAATTACCTGTCAAGCACATTATTAAATTTATTTATTCTATTAATAAATACTTATTTAACTACTTAATAAGAAATCCAAGTTACTTTACTAAAGTAAGTCTTGGATATTCAGTGATATAACTTCAAAGAGCAGTTTGTTTAAAATTATGAATGAAAACATAATTTACGAGTCCAATAACAATAAAAATAAGTACTTGTGTTTCAATGAGTTATCATAAGTTTAATCACATCATATGGGAGTGGTCATGTATGTTTTAAATTTTGAACAGAGAATTGGTACCTAATTGAGGGCAATCTCTAAAGGATTAGAAGACAGTACTAGGCTCAACAAGTGTTAGGCAATGTTTATATTTATCTCATCGCAGCAGGAGGTAACCAAAAGATAGCATAGAAAACTTATCAACAGTTTTGACATTAAGAGAAACTTTTATAAGTAATAACTTACCGACAGCGTAAACTTCCTCATTTTCGAGTTTACACCAAACAGTCATTCTGATTGAAACACTTTAATTATTTAATTTACGAAACAAAAATTGTGCAGCTCGTCATTTTAGCAGAACCAACCAGCTAAAATTTTTTGACAACTAAACTGGTGTTGCTTGCGATAAAATTTTATAAGTTATACAGTGTTGCAAGACCTAAAAAAAGTCAAGTAACGGTCCAAAACGTTGGTAATATTATCTGTGGTTTTATTTATATCAATAAAATGTAATTGTAAGTCTATTCATAGATGGCGCTAGTCCAAGCAACAACTGCTACTGCTAAGTCAGCGTAAGTTATTTCTATGGGTGATTCACTTTATTATACAGACTATAAAGATACTGCGTACAGATACTGCTTTTTTGTTACAACCTGGCTCCAGCGAACGCCGCCGGGAGTGATGCATGAGAAAAATCAAATGAAATATTTCCGGCCCGCCATGCGCCATAAGGTGGACTGATGAGATTGTTAAAATTGCGGGAAGTCGATGGAGGCTAATGGCCAGCAACTGATTTCTGTTGTATCGTTGTAAAGGGGAGGCCTATGTCCAGCAGTTAACGTTGATTTTATTTTGATTTTTGATTTTGATTTTGCGCTTGACCACAACTTGCTTTTTGTTAAGATGTCATGCAGTCTACGTGGAATCGTGCTTTCTCAGTAAATACTGATTCTCTTGTGCGTAACTTGAAGACAGGCAAATTATAGCTATCGGGAAACAAAGATGCCAGTAGCCAATTCTACAACTTGGCAGTGCGCAAATGACGATGTGGTAGTTACGCACTATAATATTATTACTAGGCGGGCTTATGAAAAATTCTTTTTTGAATAGCTTGTATTCAGGTTGAGTGACCTACTCTTACAAATTTTCTCTAAACCTGCCCACCAAGTGCCAAATAAAAAAAAAATAAAAAAGTAAGTAAAAAATTTAGCAACAACGCAATCAATTTCGCAGGCGTTGCACAAACTCTTTCCGCGTTGCGTTGTAATTTGATTTGGAACTAACTTGAAAACAAGTTTCAAAAAGTTAGGCCAACAGTTTGTGACAAGTTCCCGAAATTCGGGATTGTTACATTTGAACAATGCACATATACATCATCTTGAATGTGTTTTTTGGCCACAGATACCGATTCATTGCAAGATGACTAAATTTATTGTTTTGTATTTTAAGTAAATTAGGTATCTATTACAAAAAAAATGATACGAAACTTTTTTATTTTCGTTGAAAAATAAAAATGTTTATTGTACTTAAGTACATAGATTTAGTTTACCATGCCATACATCCCGACGACGGGTCTTGCTTACATACTTGCTTTTCACGCCGCAGGTTGTGGGTTCGATTCCCACACAAGTCAGACATTTGTGTGATGTACACGTCTGTTCGTATTGAGTCTGGGTGTAATCATCATAAGTATATATATTTATGTATTTACAAAAGAAAAGTATTGTTTGTAGTATATTACCAGTTATTTGGTTTCCATAGTACAAGCTCTGGATGACCGTGCCTGTTAATGTCCCACTATATTATTATTTATACGATACTCTTTCACGCAAAAACTACAAGACAGATTCCGTGGACGGAAGCTAGTAAATTATAAAACCAAAATGTCGTGTGGCGTCACGGCTATGCGCCTAAGGTAAATTATGATTATTTCTAAGAGGGCATAAACTTTTGCTAAAAGAAAATAATTAGGAACCCAACCTACCTCCTCCCTTATTGTCTTGAGTGTGATTGTAATTAAGATAACGTCAGGTGACGTGAGAGAGTTTTTGCCACTTTGTGCAAAAATAAATGATATCTACGTACTTTCTTAAAGATCAAAGAAAATATGAACAAAACCTGCCCTTTCACACAGATCATTATAGTCTATTTAAAGAGTTTGTCATGTTAAAATAGTCATTTTTTGTAAGAAAACATCCTAACCCATTTAAAAAAAGAAAAAAGTAAATTTAAAAATCCAACCAAAACAGTATTGTCATATTGTAGAACAGCAACCAGCATACATACATACAATCCCGCCCTTTTCCCATAGGGTAGGCAGAGACTGAAGAGCGCAATTTGCTACGATCTAAACATACTTCCTTAGCCTCACTAATGTTAATACATCTGGTCATACATGCACGGCAGGTGTGAGTGCTACGCACCTATCCCTTTTGAAGGACATCACCGATGAGATCAGCGAATGTTCTCATAAGGCGTCCTCTATAATAAGCGTTTCCACTCACCTCCGCCGTGTAATACCTTTCGTCAATCGTCTATCATACATCTTCTCCACGTGACCAAACCACCTAAGCATGCCTTTTTCCACATTTGTCACTACATCTTTCAGACCACAGCGTTCTCTAATTACTTCGTTCCTCAATCTATCATTCAGAGTTACACCACACATACTTCGTAAAGAACGCATTTCCGCAGAATTTATTTTACTTTTATTCTTCTTCTGCCACACCCAACATTCACTTCAATACTGCGTAGGTACCAACACGCCATTGTGGATAGCCAGTCGAGCCTTTCCAGAAATCGGCTGGTTAGCCACAACAGCATTAGTTTCACCATTCAGCTTATTTCCAGCTTTAACTCTTTGATCTACTAGCCTCAGTAAAAAATAATGGTTATCATAATATGTCTATTACAATTTATAATAACCTAGCGACCCGCCCCAGCTTCGCACGGGCGCAATGTGTTATAAACCTTCCTCTGGAATCTGAATATGTGGGATTCCCTAAGGGTACCCACAAAAACCCCCGGGTGTTCCATCCCACACTTAAGCCTGGGGTCGCGTGAACTTGTGATACTTCCGCAACCCCCTGCTAGTGGTGACCCGCTTCTGTGGACCTCTTCACGTCAGGGGGAGGTACCCCTGCAACATCATTAGGGGCGCGCGTGGAACACTGCGCCGCCGCCTTGGGTCCTGATATATGGAGGACGATGGACGCAGCACGGGTCTTCCCTCGACTATCTTACGAGTTGAGAGAGTTTAGGCCTTATTCCACACACGCTGGCCAAGTGCGGGTTGAATGATTAGTTCTTAGACATTCTAGTTTCCGTACGATGTTTTATTTCACCGATGTTGAGCACCGACAGTGAAACAATTCACACAAAGTGTGGGCACGACTTGGGATCGAAACTACGACTTTAGGTAAATTTCAAAGACGATGCCTATACCGCTGCGCCCGCTGCTCTTACTACTTACTACAACGCAAACTTTTCGTAACTAGTTCCGAAATAGGTTAACAATGTAACTTAACTTAACCTTACTCCAAGAGGTTGGGTGCAAAAGGACCCAAATTGACCGAAAAACTTCACCAGTTACAATTCAATTCAGCCCTACTCTTGTTCATGTTTTCGTTCGTTCGGGCTTTCTAAACTAAAACTTTTAACATAAACATGAATAGTTGTTAATTTATAAAACTCAATATGCTGTGCCAAAACTACTAGAGGCACATAGGTAATAATAACAATATAATAATGTTAATAATAAAATAATTAACTTATATGTTGTATAAAACTATTTACAGGACCGATTTGATTTAGGTACATAGTATGTAAACATAACGTAAAATCTAGGATCGTAACTATCATCAGAATATTAATTATACTATTTTACTAATATTATCAATATTTTTAAATAAACTATCGTTTTAGAGATATTTTGCAATAACTAGTTTTCCGACCGCGGATTTGCTCGCTCGTATGCCAGTTATCGCGATACACCATTAACCTCTTTTTGCGCAGGCGGAATAAACTATCCTATGTCTTTTACCGGACTTCAAACTATCTCCATACTAAATTTCATTCAAATCGATTGTATAGTTTTAGCGTGAAAGCGCGACAGACAGAAACGTCATTGCAGATAGAGATACCTACTTTCGCATTTATAATATTTCAGACAGCGCGCGCGCCATCGCATTGTACGTCTGGTACTTAATGTATGCAATAAAAATTTTGATAGATTACATTTTTTTAGTTTAAAATTAAAAAGCCCAAAAAAAAATTTTTTTGTTCTATGTTTGTTTTTTGATACCAATTACCAAAGTTTGACGGCTTAACTATCTTAAGTTTAATTATTATAGGTTATGTATTTTAAGATAACTGTAGTGTTTAAAAGATGGAAGTGAAAACCAAGGGAGCGAGCATCGCAGTTTCGCCTAACTGCACGCGACTAAGTCACTGTCCTCGCAAGAGATATTTTTACTCAACGAGCGTCCGTAAGTTTGTACAAACTCCGAACAAAAAGATCCGCTTGGAGTAAGGCCGTGTTATGTCGGCCCATTCATAGTTAGGGCGGAGTTGTGGGAAGGTTTTGGGACGTTCCGGGCCCAGATTTATGTAATTTGTGGGATTGAGTGCCGTTGTGTGATGTTAGAGGAAATGTTGACAGATGTGTTTGATTGTTACGAATGTTCGTTTATACGATTTTGTAAAAAAATATTAGAAAAATGTATTTCTTTGAAATTTGTGGACTCTCCACATATTACAAACAGAACTTTTCAGAACCGCCCACAGGACTTTTTATATTTTTAAAAGGGAAAACTTAAAACTGTCCATGTCTGTCCCAATTTTTTATAAGTACCTAGATGAATCGGCAAAGTTACCTCCCAGTATCCAATAAAAAAATCACCTTTTGCCTTTAACTTTACCTTCATATAAAATGCTCGTTTATTCCCAAAATAGAAACAAAAGCATTAACTCTATATTGAGTAAATTCGTATAAAATTAACGAATATCTTCAATCTTGTTAAGCACGACCCTCTTCTAACAAAAGGTTTACCCTCCATAATTCATTCAAGAGATTTATTTCAAGAAAAATATTCTTGTAATCTAATAAGCAATTAAGAAACAATGAGAACATATTATTAATTACATAACCGTCGAATACTTTGTAGGTGCGCTAGAAATAAATACTCTTACCAAGAGAGTGTATTACAATGAGTGAGTATACATATTATAGTGGCATATTAAACACACGGCCATCTGATACAAACTAACCAGAGCTTATACTATGAAAACCAGATAGCTGGTAATATACTTATTTAAAATACTTTTATTTTGTAATACATACTAAAATATAGATATACAATGGGTAACTTAAAATATACCAAAATAAATAAACTAATTCTAAATGTAAATGTGCCTAGAAGACTGGCAACATTGCCACGTTGTATGGCAATGCTAATTCTTTGGACAATATGAAGGCCAGCCCTCTGGTCACATGAAGAATCTATTAAACGCCTGTGTATTATAATATCCTTTTTTCCCCTCTATTATCAGGAAAGAGTAATTTTATTAATTTAACATTTTAGTCGAGGATATAATGACATGCACAGACAGATACGCTGTTAGCCAAAACAGTGAGTCCAGAGTTCTTTATTGGTAATCTTTGTATTCGATTCAATAATTCCTTTTCGTAAATCTCTAACAACAAGTAATAAAATAACAATGTTCTCAGAGACTCACAAACTGTAACAGCTATACCCTATTAGTGTGGGAAGTTAACAGGAAGTGTGTGAATTGTATAAACAATATGCAGAAAGTTAAGAAGTTAGGTAGTTCTGACGAAAGTGTAGATGGACTGCTTTAGTTGGAAATTGTTTTATTGGGGTAAGATCGGAAAGTTACGATATACCCGTAAGCGAAGGCATCGCATGGGGCAAAAAAACTAAAAAGAAAAGAAAGAAAGAGAAACATGTATTTGACAGAGACAGGACACAGAGAATCAAATAAAAAAAACACATGAAAAGAAATAGAAGAAACTTAAATGAAAACAGTTAAAAAGAAGAGAAAAACAAAAAACGCTGTGAGTACCTACTAGCGGCGACCAACAGCACTGATTTTCAGCAAAGTCCATAGTCCATACAACTAATAGGCACTTAGAAGCGATATCCAGCAGCAGTAAACAGAAATGCCGTTTTTATATGTAGACTAGCGGCCCGCCCCAGCTTCGCCCGGGTAGCTTCAGCCCACTCAACAATTTACGAAAAATGTGATAAATAAACAACCGCTCAACCGATTTTGTGTAAACTTCACATAAACTATCTACTAAATTATAGTCCAAACAATGCCTGAACATTTGGTTTGAATAAGTAAGCCCGTTTTTGAGTTATAAAATTACAACAAAAAGTGGCATTGATTTTTATATCTAAAGATGTAGGTAACCTATACTTGTGACATATTATAGAATGCCTATTATACGTAGTTCCAAACAAGTTTAAGTTTTATCAGAGAGTGAAGGCTCTTAATGAAAAGGAACGTGTGTGTTCTATTGTTGTCATTTAATTTTGCTACACTTTATTGCCAACTATGTGTTAACTTAACCTTCTGTTATTCTTCAACAGTACCACTACAAAAGCATTTAAGCCTTACGTTTCAGTTTCACAGGCACAATGGAGTGGCCGGTTCGTAACTCTAGACTAACTAAGTAACACATCCTACCTACTATAAATACGAAAGTTTAGATGTACGGATATATTTTGTTATTTTTTCTTCTTTTTTATATTTGATGTTTTCATCTAAGAGAGTAGGTCGAAATTGTTGCTCCTTTATGGTTTTTAACCTTATGGAGCCTTATTCCACTGCCACCTTCTCACCGAAAATCGTAACCACGAGTGAAGCGGTATAATAGGTAGGCGCGTCCCATCGTAGACTACATAATTGCTTAACATCAGGTAAGTTGTAGTCAAGCGCAGGCCTATTACAAAGCAAAAAAATACTTTTGCTGGAAAATGGCTAATAAAAGGAGAAGATTTGGTTAGGATTCATGTAGCATACCTATTTGAATTAGGTACCAATACTATCTGGCCCAGAAAGGCTATATTAAATCTGAAAATCAGAATACGAGGGCGACACTGATAGTTTTTAGAACTAGCTACTTTTAAAGAATATAATAAAAAAATAAGTTTAAAATTTTAAAATAGATATCTTTGCTAATTTCATTCTTAAATCATTTGCTTTACGATTTAGCGGGAAATTGAAATTTGTCTGTGTCACGTCAGTATGAACTTACCGCGAAAAAATTTACTTAGGTACATATGACTTCCGGTGTCATTTAAGTCAACAGGAATATTATGATGACACTGATGACAGACTCCGACTGGTTAAATAAGTGGTAGCACTAACAACGATGCTCTGCGTGAGAGACGGTCTTCTACGGCGACGACTGAAGATAACATCAGTGTTGTGCGGTGTATAATAGAGACTGATCCAAGAGTAACCTATCAGCAGATTTGGACAAGCTTAGGCATCGGTATGATCAAGTGCTCAAAATCCTCCACAAACATTTAGCCGGTAGGAAGCTTTGTACTAGGTGGATACCTCATTCATTGTTTAACCGAGTACCAAGAACTCCGTCGTGTTGAATGGTGCCGTGAAATGATACAAACATTTAACGCAGGTGACACAAAAGCTGTGTTCGGTATACTTACGGGTGACGAAAGATTGCGGAACTCAAGCCCAAACAAAAACAGTTCATTAACTACTTTCTGAATATTAGTTCACGAAAATGAGATATGAAAATTGTATAAAGTGCTCAAACTGTATTACGCTGTTGTTTTACTAACTTTTTGATTGAACAGCACTCACGAGACTAAAATGAGTTTCGTCAAAACTTCTTTTGACATTATTTATTAATACCAATTTGGGTATGAAGTAACTATTAAGTGTACCTATATATAATGTAACTAGTGACCCACCCCGGCTTCGTACGGGTGCAATGCTGATACTAAATAATAATATATTGAGAACATAACACAATTGCTTGATTTGTTACTAGATGGCGCTGTATGTTTATGTGTAAAAATATTATCACTACATAGTATAAAACAAAGTCGCTTTCCTGTCCCTTATATCCCTATGTATGCTTAAATCTTTAAAACTACGCAACCGATTTTCATGCGGTTTTTTTATCATATAGAGTGATTCAAGAGGAAGGTTTATGTATATAATACATGGATAATATAGTAGAAAAACACTGATAATTTTAGATGTTTCTGATGCGATGTCGTAAATAAAAGCATTTTTTGTGCTTACATTGCAAACGTTGGCTAAACCCTACGAGATATATCAAAATAATGTACACCTTAAAAAGGTCAACAAAAAAGTCGGCGATGGTAAACCTATATATCTATCTCCTAGGGATAACCCACAATAAACATTTTTTTATCTTTTACTTTCAACCAAAAGTAATGGCTTATTTACGAAGCGATTTTAAGCAATTTCGCAATAATCTTATTTAATTAAGTACCTTAAATACATATACAATTATGTCTATTTAATATAGATCAATATGGCCCTGTACAGCACATAATTTAAATGAATATATCGGAAGATATTACAGATTTAAATAGCGGTGCGGCGGAACCGCATACCGGCCTAGCAGCGCACGGCGCGTGCTATTTGTATTGTCTAATGACAAGAAAGCTGTAAATGGACATTCTGTAAATATACCTTATTATATTTAGTATCAGCATTGCACCCGTGCGAAGCCGGGGCGGGTCGCTAATGATAGATAGAACACAATGGTCTTTTCGTGTTTGGGGACAAAGACACGAGATTATGATAATGCTTTTTGCAAACGTACAGACTTAATTCTGATTGCGATAACTGTTCCTTTAGATTTCTGCTGAAACAGCTATAAGCCAATAATTAATGGGCCCCGAATGCCTTGTTACGCGCAAATTATCAACGGTGTTATGTCGTCGCAATGTTAGGGGCATTAAGGAAATACACGTCAGTTATTGATCCAGACAATCCGATCTTATTTAGGTAAGTACTCGATTTGTTTTTTGCTGAACTCAGTAGGCTTATTTACGTAAATAAATTAGTTCAGGTGTAGTGAGTGTAGTTTGTTCAGTCTCGATCAAAACAGCCCTTTGCGTAATCTCGTAGTTTTGTCAACCGCTGTTAGATGAGTTTGCTTCACGCGAGCGTTTTAGTGTTGATAATATATGACAGCCAAACAATTACAACAATAATATTTTGCACTAAGACGTAAACCTAATAATAAATGAACCTGTGATTCTATGAGGGATTTGCTCTACACCTCCGAAGTCCCTCATCAGGTGATTTTTTTTGTATCTGTCTTTCAATCGAAAAAAAAATCGGTCCACAATCGACGGAGTAATTGACGAATATATATAAAATACTTATAAATTGCCTTTTTTTTCAGAATCGGGAATCGAATCGAATCGCTGCTCAAGAATTATGCCCCAAAAAGATTTATCTAGAATCCCTATTTCCCTTGGTCACGCCATCACGCGTGAACAGCTGAACCGTTTTCGCTAATTCTTTTTTTAGAATATTCCTTAAAGTACGAGGATGGTTCTTACACAGAGAAAAATATTCTGGGGAAAAAAAATGTTCAATTCAATTCAATTTTTCATTTTTGGCCTGTTGTGTAAGGCTACCACAATTTTGCCAGTGTCAAGTTTGGAGTTGTCAGTAAGTTGTCAGATAGGGGGTAGAAAGTAGAAAGAGAAAAACCGGATATAGACTTAAAGTGGGTAGTTAAAGTTTAATTTTTAAATCATTGCTATGAACACATCCATCAGATTCACGACATTTACTTGTCAAAGTAGAAATCGTAAATGGTTTTTATTACAACACATTTTATGATACAAGAAAGAAACTTCATCCCTTTTTATCACATAAAAAGTTGTGTACCTCCCTAATGATAATATTTGGAGGTAAAATGGAGCAGTAACTGTAGAAACTCCATTATTACGGTTAAAATGTGGACACGTTTACATTGTATCGTCAACCCTTTTAGTGTCCCACAACTAGGCACGGGTCTTCTCTCAACTATCTTACTAGTTGAGAGAGTTTAGGCCTTAATACACACGCCAGCCAAGTGTGGGTTGGTAGATGTCACATGTCCTCGATCAATTAGTTCTTAGACATGCCAGTTTTCTTACGATATGTTCTTCAACGATATGAAACAATTCACACAAAGATGTGTGGGCACGACTGGAAATCGAACCCACGACCTTATATTTCTAAGGCGAGGCCAGTACCTGTAGCCAGTGCTCGTTGAAATCTAAAGGCAATCGCAACACGTAAGTGTGTGAAAATAGAATTGCACAAAATCTGTGAGATTTTAGGGTTTTCAACAAATGTCTAAAAATGTGTACAGGCTTCGGGTACATTGAAACTTCATCAAAATTGAATAACAGGGGTTTATTCCCATAAAAATTACATAAGTGTTACTTGTATCCGAACGCAAGGTGGAATGGTAATGGCCGTCTATCGGGGTGGGGTCACCTCCCCCCGTGCGCCAAGTGCTGGTGTTGTAGGCCGCTGGTAGCGGTCACGGCGCGGCCGTGAACAAAATGTTTAAAATGTAGCCATAAATCATAGTCGCCCTACACACAGGAAAGACAATTTACGATTTCTGTTTGGTTGTAGGATTAACCTCGATATAAACCCAAGTTATGGCTTTCCACCTGTTACTTTATGGTTGGACAAAAAATAATATCTTTAATAGGCAACTGGAGGCCATAAAACTTGAGAGTAAGTGTGGGTGGTGTGGGTTTGTTGAAATAGGACGAAGTAGTATTTTTATTTAATTTACGTTAAAGTTCTAGGGACATCGGTTTGATATTGATTTGACTGTAGGTAAAAGGTTTGTACCTATTAAAAATTATCAATTAGAATAGTTACATATTTTGATAATGAGTAATCTACCAAAAATTGCAATGCTGCTGTGTTCTTCGTTCTAATATTTACAAAATCTAAATATATAAAAGAAGAAACTGACTGACTGACATATCAACGCAGAGCCCAAACCGCTGGGTCTGGAGATTCCAAATTTGGCACATAGGTTCCTTATGGGGTCTAGGGCTGCACTAAGAAAGGATTTTTCAAAACTCAGCCTTTAAGGGGGTGAAACGGGGTTCCAAAGTTTGTATGGAGAAACAAGATTAGTGAGATCAATTTCGCGGGCGAAGCCGCGGACGGAAGCTAATAATAGTATAAGTATTTTTAGGAATCAGACGGGAAATTTTCTAAAAAAACATCTATCGAAAAGGTGTTATTATTTTTAATAATAACACTAGTTACGTTAGTACAGCTCAACGGTATCACGACAACTGCTTTTCGAATCGAACCTTGGCCCTAATTCACGTAATTTCTTGACGCGCCGATCGAGTTGCGGTGCAGTTGCAATTTAGTTTACGTCTTAGTTGAAAATGGTAATCTTGTAATTGTTTAGTTGTTATATCTAGTCTAAAGCGCTCGCGTGACTCGAACATGACGCGAGCGTATCTGACAGTGGTTGTCAAAATTACGAGAATACGAAAAGGGCTGTTTTGATCGAAACTTAACTGCAACTGCACTGCAACACAACTTATTTAATTACGTAAATTAACCTTACTTCCGATGACTGCACCTTTTGAACGGTTTGGTCTTCCAACTCATTCAAACCGGAAATCCCTAACAGTACCTATAGTAAGTAATCATTTGTCTGGTTTCCATAGCACAAGCTTTGCTTAGCTTGGGATTAAATTTTAATGACTGTAATTATTATTACACCCAAACTCAAGACAAACAAATATGTTCATCACACAAATGTCTATCTATCCATAAAAAGTATTATAAATTTCACTTTTCATTTAGTGCCCCACAGATGGGCACAGGGCTTCTCTCAACTATCTTATTAGTTGAGAGAGTTTATGCACGCTGGCCTAGTGCGGGTTGTTGGATGTCACATGTCCCCGAATGATTAGTTCTTAGACATGCCGGTTTCTTCACGACGTTTTCCTTCATCGATGTTGAGCAGAGTTGAAACAATTCACACAAAGATTCGAACCCGCGACCTTATTTTTATAAGGCCCTCGCCTTATAAAAATAAGGTCGCGGGTTCGAATCCCGTACCGCTGCGCCACCGCTGCTCTATTATAAATAGATTTTATTATTATTGAAATTACATATTACTGACAGTAATGTCAAGTTTTTAAACAGCTTACTCCATGGTTATACTTTCCCTTTCCTATAATATCAGAATCACATTTTACATAAGAGCTACCTAAACGATTTCCGATGGTACCCTGATCCTAAACTTGTAATGATGCCATCACCTCCAAATTACGTCATCTACCTAATGACGATCAAGAACAAAATGTCGCTCTCTTGATCGGGCTCTCTCACAAAATGGCAGTGGTACGGAATCAATGTCTCCAAACTCACACAGATATATAAATAATTAATCATACATTACATACAAAAAATCCTCATTTGATTTGGGAATCGCATTCAAGACAAATCCATCTGAAATCACAGCTACCTTATATTTGACAATGTAAGTATTTACGTATGAATAAACTTAATTAAGCTTCTGAATAAAATGTTATAAATTCACAACGATTTGTGACATTAAAATATAATAAGTTATTTAACGAGCTAGTTTTGCTAGTCAGCAATAGATGGCGTGTGAACAAGGGATTATCACCATCTCATAAGTTCTGTTTCTAAGTGATCTACGAAAGTAAATTTATTTACGTTCAGTGTAGTCTTGAATCCATCCTGGAACCTCCTACATTCGAAGTAAATCACGTTCCAGATCAAATATTAACGAGGAACGACCGAACGACCGACATGGGGCGCTGCGGTTTGAATAATACATTTACGTCTTTTCCGAAAATGTCTGGTGCGTATTTATAACATTTTGATTGGTTCAAGGAAATTTAATTTTTAATTAATCCTCTTTAATTAGAATTAAGATAGATTGCATGCTTCAAAACGCTTAGCTCTACTCTAATTTTGCATGATTTTTAATTAAAATTTCAACGAAACTGCCAATCTAGTTGAAAAATCTCAATCGCTTCAGCGTTTTAATAAAAAAAACTGGATCAAAATAGGTTCATTCCTTTTTGTACCTTCACATGGCCACACTTGCAACCATTTGCAGTTTCTAAACGTCTCGCTAGGAGTAGGTTTGCGTAATGAATACTTTGAACACTCACTGCACTACACACAACAATTTGTCTTACACAAATAAATTCTGGATGTATTTGGAAGTTATGGAACCGATTTCAATTAGTACGCTTTAAAGATAGATTAAATAAGTAAGTGGACTTCGAAATAATGACTATTGAAAACTATAACTACTGTGGGTAGGTAGGAGTTGTCAGGTATTTGGCTCAAGAGGAGATCTAACACTTACATTACAGGAACTCACGTACTAAATTGGCGTACTATTTAATCAAAATTCAAAATTTTGTTTATTTAACTTTGTGTGAATTGTTTCATCTCCGCTGTTCAATATACGTGAAGGAAAATATTGTGAGGAAACTGGCATGTCTTAGAACTAATCATTCGAGGACATATGACATCCACCAACCCGCACGTGGCCAGCGTGTGTGGATTAAGGCCTAAACTCTCTCAACTCATAAGATACATAGTTGAGAGAAGACCCGTGCCCAGCAGTGGGACACTAAAAAGGGTTGAAGTGAAGTGAAGTATAGGTAGTTATTTTAATTGAATATTAAATATTTTCTAACATCTATTCAAAGCAATCTAGCGAATACTTAGAATGAAAAAAAAGTACCTAGCTACCTACCCGTCAATTAGGAACTTCTTAGAAAATCCAAATTTTATTTTAACCGCAGCATAATAAGCAAAAGTCTTTCTTCATCGTGTAAAGTGCCAAGGATTTGGTAATATTATAAATTATGCTACCAGTGTACCAACGTGAATGCGACATAGCGGTCATAAAGCAACCAATTTTAACAAATTTCTATGAAATATATGTATCATACTTTTGTCAAAGTATTTTTTGACGTGACAACGTCTTATAAATTGGTTTGCCGGGTGACACTTCAAGAAACTGCGTTACGCTCCGCTCACGTTATGCGCTCACAATGAGAGCGAGTGAGAGGCACGCGTCCCTTCCACTCGGGCATGGTTAGCCCGCCTAAGAGCGAGAGAGACAGACATAAAAAGTGAAAGGCACGCGTCCCTTCCACTCGAGCACAGTTAGCCCGCCTAAGAGCGAGATTCTTTGTATAAATTAATGGTTTAAATATAATTCTTTGTATAAATAAATGTTTTAAATTGTTACTATTATTTCATCCTTCTTCCTATATACGAATGAATATTCACATTAAAATTATTTTACCACTCAAAGTCGTTGTCACGTAAAACTTTCGCCCGTATACCGACTTTACAGGCAACCAATTTTTTATGTTAACCCAGTAATTCGACTCATACGTTAGAATGCTGTCTGTTATCCTCCTAAATCATTAACTAGAATAGCCTCACTCCCATGATAATAAATACTTATAACGCATCTAAAGGCTTTAATAAGAATTTCTTTAATAATCGTATTTAGCCTTTAGATGCGTTATAATAAGTTTTATGAATAAGGCCATCATACAGTAAAAAACCACCAGTCTTTTTTTTATATCTGCGATAGGCTGGCGCTTGACTACAACTTGCCTGATGTTAAGCAATGATGTAGTCTACGACAGAACGCGCCAGCCTAGTATACCAATCACTCGAAAAAATTCAATTCATTCATTTCTTCTTCGGACTGGCGAAACTATAAGACATTCTCTAGAACTTACAAATCGTAAAAAGAGGCCTTGACCTTAAGCTTAGTCCTTCCAACCACCCTAAGGAACATAGAAACTTGCAGATAAAATAAAATTCCTATAAACTAGAGACATCATGAATAATCTGATAACTCGAACCGTATTTTTAAAGACACATAAAATTCAAGATAAAACTCACTGGGACTACTTTTGATGTCTTATTTTATGACGACATTTTAATTTGATAGCTTGTATGTACATACACGTCAGTCGTTTAGTATTCGATCGAATATTCAACACATCCATGACATTTCAGAAAATAAATTGTGGTAATGAATATTTTATAATGTAGAACCTGTCAAACTTAGCCAAGGTAAAAAGTAATCTATCAGAAATTCTTCCGCGTACAGTAGGGGTACTTTTGGAGGTACCTTTAATTGAAACCCCACACGTAGTTCCCGGGTGGTGCAAATCAAGTGACAATCAACTCGTGGTAGGCATCAGCCATGGTTAGTGACCACGCACTAGACAAAACCGCACCGCCAAGCGGCCTTGCCGTGTTCTGGTGCGATGTTTGGTGATACCATGCAGAGAAGGTGGGTCGGAATTGTTGCACCTTTAGGGTTACGGGCCATATGGAGGTTCATTCCAGTGCTGCCTTCTCACTGATAATCATTCGTAATCACGAGTCAATCGGTATACTGGGCTGGCGTGTTCTATCGTTGTTGCAAGTTGTAGTTAAGCCTATCGAAGAATAAAAAAAGTGATTCTCTCTTATATGGCTTTAGTATGTGACACCACAGTACTTATGTAGAGTACCAAAGTAATAAATTCAGTAGCACAATATTGATTCAATAAAACAATTCATGCCTCTATACAAAGGCAACGGTGGGGTAGGATACGTTGCGATGTGGGGATGTTGGCACTTTGGCGTGTTGCCAACATAACGCAGATAATATTCAGTAGGTTCACTGTAAACTATGCAATATTTGTGGTTATAGAAATCAGAAACACAATATATTATTATTCTGGGACTTTAACACAACACACACGGCCATCTGATCCCAAACTAAGCAGAACTTGAACTATGGAAACCATTTATATCTAATAATATACTAAATATACTGTTTTCTTTTGTAGATACATACTCCAAAATAATTACTCCCTGACTCAAACAGTTCATCACACAAATAATTGTCTTGAGTAGTATTCGAGCACATTAAATGCGATGTGAAGAGCAAGCATCTTACCGCCACGCCACCGCAGCCGTCGCCACCGGACCGTCGCGTCGATCACAAAGGTTTTGTGGCGAACGGAACGTTGCCACTTTATGGTTTGTGTTTCCGATCAAAACTACTACTCGGGATTGTCTTTGACTTCCCTCTCTCTGCCTTGCTTCCGGTCCGCGCTCTCGGACAGAGACATGCGAAAAATGCTATTCCACTTGTATTGACTCTATTAAGTTCTAATTACTGTTATTTGTCTCATATTTAATTTATGCACAAAGTCTCAAATTACATACTAAGTTTGTCAACAAGTGTTTTATCATTTCGCGGTGTGGGGTACACCGCCATTGGAGCCCTACCTACAATACCCCAAAGTTTTTTTTAAGTATTTAAATAAAACAATATGTAGATGTATGTGTAGTAATTATGTAGGTAGGTTACTTTCTAATTATATAATACTATTTAGGTTACTTACGTATATTGATACTATATTGTTATAATGAATGTAAATCCTACTAATATTAAAAACAAGAAAGTTTGTAAGAATGTATGGATGTTTTTTACACTTTCACGCAAAAACTACCGGACGGAATTGGATAAAATTTAGCACAGAGATAGATTATGATCTAGATTACACATAGGCTACTTTTTATCTCAACAAGTACCACACGGGCGAAGCTGTGGGCGCTAGTTTGAATAAATAAATGTATTCCTAATTTTTATAAATTTAATTCTTTTGTTGAAAAAGATATTGTAAAAAAACAACAACTAAATATTTCAAAACAAAGGTTTAGAGGACTTCTGATATCCACTTAGTTGAAAGGAGACCTGTGCCAAGCAATGAGACTGATTACTTACCTGCCTACTTCAAGTAGTACTTCTGTTGTATACTTGTTTATTGTACTTCACACGTGTGGACACACCCCGTATGAGTGTAGGTAATAGTGAATACGGAAACTATGATACCCATAGCTCGTTTTAATCTCAATGTTACGTCACATGCGTTGAGACAAGAATGTCTGTTGGAAGATTTTAATCAACCATAACTTTTCTACACCCTATCATGTTTTAACACCATGTTAAAGTAAGGTAACCGTTTGGTTGTTCTCTCTGTTATAAATGAAACCTCAAAAGGATGACCCAAATGTTAACACTGTGTTGCGCGGACTCCCGCGCCGCGGTTCTATTTTTTATAGTCTTGGGGTTCCGCGAAAGGCCACAGGCGTTTATACTTATTATAAAAACTGCAGGACTAACTAAAAATACCGCTTAACAGCCTATCAAAGTCCAAATCGAATCATAAGTATTATTATCTACAAATCGTTTATATGGGAGACTAGCAAAGTGTTGTTATTAGACTTTAGCAGACAATTCTTTAATTATTCTTCCCGATCGCCTCGCCCTCAATAATAGAAAAGTACCTATAAATTAATGAATTAATTTATTTCTTACTTGTAGTAGGCCTCCTAGTCACTCAGGCGTCACATAAGAAACGAATTAATTCATATAATTTATAGGTACTTTTCTATTATTTTCGGGCGAGGCGATCGGGAAGAATAATTACAATCGAACGTCGCTTACAGGTAAGCTAGTTTGATTTCTAAATTGTTCTCTGCGTAAGAACCATCCTCAAAAAATATTTTAGCCGTTCTCAAGTTTTGCGCTTAGCAATACATTTAGTGATTCATTTTTATTATAAAGAGATAATAGAACATAAGTAGAGCGGGCGTAAGTTGCGCGTGCGATCCCAAGTTCAATTCGGTACTACTTAAAAATTGTTTTAACTTTGTAATAAGCGTTCACTGAAACAAATTGCATGCTACATCATAACTACATAGGCCCATAAGTTATTTGGGTCAATATCAACAACGTGCTTTTTTTTTCAATTTTGGTGGCATAATTTTTTCTTCAATTTTCGTGAAATGTAAGGACCTGGTATAAAAATAGAAATTCAAAGCTAAAATAATCTTCAAGAGGTCTAAGAATATCTCGATAACTTTTTGAGATATTTTAGTTTAAAGTGTAGTGTGGCCACCAAAATTGAAAATCGCCCACCAAAATTGAAAGTGCCCACCAAAATTGAAAATCAATGGCACCAAAATTGAATTTTTCTGTCAATGAATTTTCATGTAATGAATCTCACAAGTTTTCGGGAATTATCAACTTTCATCTATAACTACTAATCTGTACTAACATTATAGAGAGAAAAGATTTGTATTTTTGTATATAACGACTAGTGGCAATACGGTCTTTACCATAAGGGCACACGAGGTTCGTGCCCAGGGCCCCCATTCTCAAGGGGCCCCGAAGGACTGACAATTTCTCTCACACATTTATTCTGAAAACTTTTTCGTCAGGCACATTACACTTTTTTTCACAAATCAGCAATAGCTCAAAAAGAAATAAGGGAAAAAATTACAGTTAGAGAAACAAATAAGCTGAGGGATTATTCAGTCTCATCCCCGCAAGACAAAAGTACCTCTGAATATCACTAGGAAAAAGAGGTTACGTATTATGAAAATGACAAACACACATTAGATGCGGAACCATCGACTTAATACTAATAATAATAAAGCCTGTTCCGAACAGTTGTGACTGATAAAACTAAAAAACATAAAAATTAAAAACTACACTAAATGTCACTCTTATCCAAAGAGGTCCTACGGTCAATTCAAGGTCCTCTTCCCATCTTCTTGTTTTGCTAACTGTCACCTCTTTGCTTCTTTCTTCCTTATAGCAGCGGAGCATATGTCTCGTCCACCTCCATTTGAGTTTGCTAATATGTGACAGTATGTCTGTTAATTTGGTTTTGCGCCTGATACTTATAATTTTGTCCATTAGTTTCAAACCCAGCATGCTCCTTTCCATGGTTGTCTGGCATCTTGCTAGTTTGTTCTTATCGTGTTTTGTCAAAGCCCAGGTTTCACATCCTTAAGTGATACAGGGTATTATGCAGGTATCAAAGATCTTCTTCTTGATCTTTATGCCCAGTACCTTGCTTTTCATGACTTCTTTTAAGGCGCAATACTTTTATCATTCCGTCACAATTCTTTTATCTATTTCATTGGGCATTTGGTCAAGCTACATACTTTGAATTAATAACTGCAAGCTTAGAGAATGTATGTGTCTCCTGACCCTGGTACTTACTGTGGAGACATTTTACCGGAAGAAGTCCGTGATATTTGAATTCGAAAAGGGCCAGAGTTTTACTAAAATAAAAATAGTGACTTCTTCGAAACTTCTACAAGTTTTCTAGATTCAAATGGTAAAACGAAAACGAATACTTGAGCAAAATATTTTATTTGTTGATTGACGAATAAGGAGTCTTTAGAAAGAAAATGGCTCCTTTATTCACCACTAAATAAATCTGTATACTGTTATTGCTGCCGTCTATTTAATACCATTACTGGTTCTGGACATAATTGAAGTTCTCCTAATGGATATAAAGATTGGAAGCATATAAGTAGGTAACTTATTGATAGAGCATAAGAGCAGATTACAGCTCAGAGAATTTATGATGAATTATGTTGCAGCAATAAAAACTACTAGACGAACAGAAAATAACTACCCGTTGGAAGAATGTGCTTAAGAGGATTGTTGAAGTACCTAGTGAAATTTTTGGCTTCAAGAGGTCTTGCTATTCGTGGTGGTAATGAGAGATTAGGATCTAATAAATAATAAATGGTCTTACTTATTAAAAAAATGTTATTATAATTCGCTTTTTTACTGTCCAAAAGGGAAAAACGCCACCAAAGCCACCAAAATTGGGCCACCAAAATTGGAACCAGACATAAAAAAAAACTTTAAAAATAAGGGATTTAAGTAACAGTTAAATTATTATCACTGATTAAATGCATAACCCAAATCACTACGTATAACGTGTAGCTTACTGTTAAAATACTTTTAAATTAACAGCAAATCGATCCACCAAAATTGAACATTTCTTGTCCCCCGTGCCACCCAAGATGATATTTACGTTTTTGGCGGGAAATCACAGCACTAATCACACACCTTTTACGCGCAAGTGCTGGCGCACGACTGAGAGATGTTAAATCATAAAACGCGATTGATCGCATACGTACGTAACTTCACGTTAAAGTAAGTTGAACAAATGCCGCCAAATTTTTGATATTAGCTTGGACAAAATTTAATTGAGTATCCAGTGCCTTTAAATTTAATTTTCTAATATGGTTTCATTGTTTTCAGATAATGTGTCTTATGCATATACTAACGAAATCGTTTATTTTGTATTGTATCTTAGATTGTGACTTAGGTGAGTGCAATTGTATCAAAAAATGGAACTGGGACAAGCCACCAAACTTGAATTTTCAGGCGATTCTTTTTTTCCTGATTACTTATACACTCTTATAAAAAAAACATATGTGGCCCTAACTGCACCAAGTTACGTAGTTCACTACAAAAAAAAATCAAAAACATCCTATAATTTAACACCTCGATTCTCAACGTGGACACGTAAAATTTGCCGCGGGGATATTCACCCATTTACGTCAAAGGTAATAGTATCACCAAATATTGAACACATCACATCATATTGGCAGTAAATAAATCAAAAAGTTTAAATAGTTTCCAAACATATTAATTTTGTAAAGCATTGAAAATTGGCTGGACGCCAGCTGGCAGAAAGGCTAGTTATGTAACTACAAATCGTGAATGCAATTCTTTACACTTGAAATTGCAAGTTATTGGCTTTAATAGACACTGTGTTCATATTCATACGGTGTAAATTAGAGTTTACCACGAGCCAAGCCACATAATTTGTTGACGCACCGATCAAGTTGCGGTGCAGTTGCAAGTAGGTTTACGTCTTACTGCAAAAAGGTATTCTTGTAACTGTCATTCATAACCTAAAAGCTAAAGCGCCTGTGTGACGCGAACTTGACGCGAGCGTATCTGACAGCGGTTGTCAAAACTACGAGAGTACGAAAAGGGCTGTTTTGATCGAAACTTAACTGTAACTGCACTGCAACTGAACTTTTTTAGTTACCTGAATTGGCCTAGTTTTGTATGGACCCCAAAACGGTTCACCAAGGGGAGGACCGCGCTGCGGTACTTAAGCTCATCATTTTTAACCTAATGATATAAAGTAACGAAGCCAAAAATTATCTACATTTTTGTCTAAGAACCCATACCTGTAGGTATCATTATTTATTACAGAGATACAAATTGCTGGTGAACAGTAAAGGGATACTTTTTTTACGGATTACATAAATAGCAGCTAACTTAAATAAGTCGTCTCTAACGGGGTAATGTAAAATTATGTTAACTATTCGATTTTATTTTTATTTTTTATTATTTCGACGATACCGCAAAATCTACTAGGACTACCCTTCTGCATTGGATACAGATATTATGGACACACGCGGGCATCAGCGTAACTCAGAGTAGGCTCTTATGTCTAAGAACGCGCAGTTATTATTAAATATCATTAAAACCTGCTGATATTTGCACTTATACCTTTTTCATCAGGATCATATTTAATTCCAGACAAATACAGGTAAGCTGACAAGATATGCCCCGTATTAACGTGTTACCAGTTGACGGGGAATAATAATTCATGAATATTCACTAGGGAATTACCATTTGTATAATTCAGATTTTAACGCTGTTCTCTACTGTTGTTTTAGAATATTTATATGGTGAAACCCCTTGTTTAATTATGTTCTCCAGAAGAAAAACGTAAATATAGTATTAATCTTAAGAAAATCTTGAAGTAAGGACTAAGACTGTATATAAAATGTAAAAGCCAAATGTAAAAGAGAGAAAGAAAATAATTTATTTGACAGAGACAGGACACACAGAATCAAATAAAAAAAACACATGAAAAGAGAAAAAAAAGAGAGCAGATAAAAAAACAAAGAGTAAGTGTGACCCATCAGTGTCAAACATGGACATTGCTCAGTACATAATTAATGCATAAGTGTAGGTTCTTTCTATTTGTAGCGATAGCGGTGCGTAGGTAGCTGTCACGTCCGTGAGACGAGAGAGGTTTTCCTTTTGGTACCTGATACAAAGCCATTCTCTCAAATTACTCTCAAATTTGGAAGTGAAGGTATTATTAATTAAATTTTGTATCATACCATCAATGTACATCATGATCACTTCAGCTTTTAAATATAAAATATCGAATCCAAATTTTAATGTTTCAATTCGTTTAAGCGTTATAATACCACATAGAACAATGGTGGCGCAGCCATATGAACCTCGCGTTAAAAATATAACATCGCGTGTTCGAGTTCCATACATCGTGTGAAATGTTACGTCGCTGCTGCTCAATATCGGTGAGAAAAAATCGTGATGAAACCGGCATGTATAAGAACTAATCATTCGAAGACATAACATCCACCAACCCGCACTTGGCCAGCGTGTGTGGATTAACGCCTAAACTCTCTCAACTGGTAAAATTGTTGAGAGAAGACCCGTGCCTAGCTATGGAACACTAAAAAGGGTTGAAGTTAAAGTTGATACAACAAACTTGTATTTACACAGATAGACAGACCCAGATGCACACGTCAAAAAGATAACCCCCTCGTTTTAGTCGAGAATCAACAAATAAGAACCAAATGACTAACCAATCAGTTTGATTCATTCCATAGATTATTCATGTCCATTCCAAACACATAACCACTATACCTTTTCAGTTCACCCCTAGAATGTGTAATGTACTCATTTTGTAAGCAATTTTATTAAAAAGAATGAAATTAGAATTTCAAATATCACCGGGTAATATGCGGTCCAAAATGGAGGTCAGATTTTTGTAATTATAATTCTGTTGTCACACGTGTGTACCTAAGTCATAATTAATTACTTACCTTTGACCAAACGAATTTTAACAAATTGTAAGGTTTGCAGAGAACTTAAAATTAGGATTTACGATCAGTAATGTTTAAAATGCAACCCAACGGCTGCTTTGACGGGCCGGTGCCGTTAGTGGAGTAGTAGGTAAGATAATTGCTTTTCACGCTGAAGATCGTGGGTTCGATTCCCACCCGAGACAGACATTAAAATTTATGTGTGATGATAAGCCGCGGCTTCGTCTGAATGACGTATATTTTATACATATTATGCCCATACGTAGGACAAAATGTAGACTAAAGTCTTCCTCAATAAATGGATTAGTAGACAAACAAACAAACTCTTCAGCTTTATAATATTAATTTAATATATCGGTCTTATTCATAAAAATCTTTTATGCCTCTTTCGTTAAAAATGACTTCGTCTCTTTCTTACTTGTACCTATTAATGTCAAGATGACAAAGACAAACGAATTATAAACGTATTTTAGTTATAGTGAGCTTACAAGATGTTTATGAATACATTTATAAAAGAAAAGTAGTTTAAGTATAATATATACCAGTTATCTGTTTTCCATAACACAAGCTCTGCTTTCCCAAGGGATCAGATAACAGTGTGTTTGAAAAAGACTTTTATTCTAATACTACAGAAACCATAATTAATACAGTCTTATAAGTACTTTGTCTTTTGTCATGCTGTACACTTGCTTTTTTTACTGAGCAATGTCCATGTTTGACACTGATGGGTCACACTTACTCTTTGTTTTTATTTTTTTCTTCTTTTATAGTTTCCATTTATGTTTTTTTCTTTCTCTTTCTATGTGTTTTTTTTTATCACTTCATTTTGTGTGTCCTGTCTTTGTCAAATAGGTAAATGTTTTTCTTTCTTTTTTTCTTTGGAATACCGTTCTGACATAAACCTTTGTAACATGCTCTTTTGTTTTGACCGTATTCTGTTTTGTGTGCCAAATACTCCTTACTTCTTACTAACATCATAAATGCGAAAGTAACCCTGTCTCTCTGTTATGTTTTCACACCAAAACTACTGCACTTATTTAGATGACATTTGGTATAAATATATTTTAAGAACAGGAAGGAAATAGGATAGTTTTATCCGACTGCACAAAAAGAGGCTAATGGTTTAGCGTGATAACAAAGGCGCGGCGGAAAGCTAGTAAATAAATAAAAATGTATCATCAACCATTTTCATCTATCATTTCCCTCAAGTTTAAAATTTTTACAAAAATCCTTCAGTACGTAACGTAAAACTTTGCAGATTTTCCGCGTTCGGTCACTTGGGGTTTTGATGATATATTATAGTACCAACATCCGTTGAGTGAGGGCCATGGTTTTATTGCACTAACATTGCAGAAACGTTTGGGTGAATTTAAAAAAGTTATAGTTTCTTCTAAGTTAGTTGACTTACACAAACAAACCAAAAATGTATGTTCTTAAATCACACTAAGTAAGTATTTTATAGTGACTTTGGTAACTTTAAAAAAGGTAAAATCTAACGGTCTTATTCATTAAAATCTTATAAGCCTCTTTAGTTAAAATAGACTGTGTCTCTTTCTTACTAGTATAAATATCGAGATGACAGACAAAGACAAACGAATTATAAACAATTATTTTAGCTATAATGAGCTTATAAAACGTTTATAGATATTGAGGTAAACCTATTTAAACCTTCATCCGTAGTATTATGCTATGCAACTAGCCATAATGCACTCAATTTCCCAGTGAATTCAAATAGTAATTCATATTTCACTCCCGCACTGACGCTGCCGGAGGTACCCGACGTGCTTGTCATCTGTCGCACCATCTGGACATGGCCTAGAAAGACACGTCCTTTTTAGAATAGAAAAATCTTTTTAAAACAGTTTTACGTAGGAATTTGGTTCACTGAGCTAGCATAAATCTTAATATTAAGTAGGTTTACGAAGTAATAACTGAAAATAATCCTATTTTGGACTATTAGGTAGATAAATTTGTTTAAAAGACGAAATCGCACTAATACAACATGCTTCCTACAACCTTTTAGAAATGATTTCTTTTGATTTTGCTCAGTGTTTTTCAGTAGCTTAAAAAAATATATGGTAAGATTTTACAATATTACGAAGAATGTCTTTCTTCAATAAACAAATCATAATAATTAATGCAAAGTAGGACACTTAATCTTAAAATAAAACTATTTTATTAAAGATTTTATAGTGGTTTATATTAGATTTTAAATCCGGACGTTTTAAAGTCTTCACGGGATTTAAAATCTAAAATAAAATCCGATATAAAATAGTTTTATTTTAGTGTGTGGTATTAGCGTAAATTTAAGAAAATACTAATGTTAGAATAGACGATTCTAGACGATGACGTAGCTTGCACTTCGTATCTAAAAACAAGAGGTATTGAGTATTTTGTTTATTGTCTGTCGAAAGGATCGAAAGGCGATACACCTTCTTTTTAATTCTTAACTCTTTCATTTTCTATTTAATTATAAGACTTTTCTATAAACTTAAAAATTCTAGTTGTAAGTAACCTCTAAGTTTGGATTTGTACCCGTTAAACAGCTATACGCCCCTATTACATATCATATTCTCCTCTGCCTACACATTTGGTAGTACAAACGTGAGCGCAAAGATAATATGATGTGTTAACTAGGTAGTAATGGCGTCATAAGCAGTAGTAATTTATTCTGAATTTATAAATGAATTTTTTCACCAAATTTATAACGTGCGTGTCCAAAATGACTCCTATTGAAAACATAATATTATTATATCTTACGAACATACCCTATATTTAATGTAATTTTTCATTGCATCAAAAGAAGATAAATTATCCAAATTTTGTCCTGAACATCTGAATACAAAACAAAATTAAACGTAGACAATATATTTAAACCGTTTCAAATATTTTTAGCTACTTTGTTATGTAAATAAGATCTTTTGAAATAGACGATATTGTCGCAGGGGACGTTATGAAATAATGAGTGACTGAAATTAAAAATATAGAGGCTTTTATAATACTTTAAACTTTAGATGGTAAGGTAAGAATCATTATGATGTCTTCATGAATTTAAATGGGACACCAAACAACTCCACAGAAAGCTAATCAATATATCTTTGCCCGCGTAGTACTTATTGTAATAAAAAGTAGCATAAGTGTTAATCCAGACTATAATCTGTATCTGTGCTAAATTTCATCGAATTCCGTCCATTAGTTCTCTACCGTAGACTACTTTTATTGCTTATGGCAAGCTGTAGTCGAAACCAAGCCTATTTATACTAAAAAATGAACACCACAGTTATATAATTACCTTTTAAGCCTGAAACACAGGGCAAGGCAGTAGTAGGCCTAGTACAGGCAAATGTATTAGACTACCTATCTATATAACCCGGTTTTCGGCACTTCTTTGCTTTCTAAGCGTAAGAAGAAAGTTTTTTAAATATTTCTTTAAGTACGAGGATGGTTCTTACGCTTAGAAAGCGAAGAAGTGCTGAAAAGCGGGTTAGATAGCTATTATTTATTATTATATTCGGTAGGTCTGAGACCCGGTAGATGGCACTGCTTTACCGGGCAGAACGACGTCTGCCGGGTCCGCTAGTTGTGAAATAAACCTGTATTCTAAGATATTAATTGTAACTACTTACTTTATTAATAAACTTTACTTTACTTTACTTTACAATGTTGAGCAACATAATATTCATTTCGTTTCATTTCAAACATTACGGCGTTATATAAGGCTTACAGCATCATATTATAAACAGGATTTCTTTGAGATGATTGTTACATTTCAATATTTATGTTAACAATGTATTGTCCAATTTAACTCGAGGACGGCTGAATCGATTTTGCTAATTATTTTTTAGAATATTCCTTGTACGAGGATAGTTTATACGTAGAGAAAAATTAAAGGAACCAAACTCCTCCGAAACGGCTTGACCGATTTTTATAAAATCCTATAAAGATTACGACCGATTTTCAAACGTACCGAATATAGTACGTTTGAAAATCGTAATCTTTTTACTTACCCGGTAGGTGGCACTGTTTTACCGGGCAGGAGGATGACTGCGGGACCCGCTAGTATTATTAATAGATATGTCGAATCATACAAATGGTAATCTAATAACCTAAATCTTAGTGAATTATATTAACGCTTTGTTATCGACGTAGGCTTTTTCAAATAGTTGTACAGATTCTAGATTAACCAGTAAAATTTAAAAGTCAAAATTTATTTGTGGTCTAGACTAATTGAACACCATTTCAATTTAGTACGGTTACACTGTGAAATGCAGTTGCTATTCGCTTTGAGCGGTTTCTGCTCCAGTTATTTATGTAAAACGTCTTTTCATTAGCCGTAAAACTATTAAGTCGAGGTAATTTGTCAGTTACTGAGTCTGCCTAATTAGGCTCGTTTGTAAAATAGGAAAGAGTACCTATTCCGAGTGGCTGTTACTCTTTAGTTTTTTAATTTTCTGGTGCATAGTGGAGTGTGTTGGGCTCTTGTTCTATATTTTGTTCTATATTTCTATATTCGTTGCCGGCAACTCTGTTTCCCGATAGCTATAATCTACTTGTCTTCAAGTCACAAGTGAATCGGTATTTATTAGGTAAGAGCGTTCCATCGTAGACTGCAGTATTGCTTCACATCAGGCAATTTGTGGTCAAGCGCAAACCTATTATAGGATGAAAAAATATATATTTTATATCTTCTTTTATATAACTTTTATGTGTGGAAGGAAAGTCATAGCTGTAATAAGGATGGGTCAGAATTGTTGCTCTTTTATGGTTATTAACCATATTATGGAGCCTTATTCTACTGCCACCTACCTACTCACCGAAAATCATTCGTAATTACGAGTGAATCAGTATATTGATGGCGGAAGATCGTGCGAAGAGCTGTGTCCACCTCTCTAACCAATGTGGATGACTCAATGTGACTATGACCACTCTGACAAGAGCGGAACGACAAAGAAGAAGTATATTGAGCAGGCGCGTTCCATTGTAGACTACATTATTGCTTAACATCTCGCAAGTTGTAGTCAAGTGCAATACTACTGCAGAATAAAAAAATATATATTTGAACGCATACATTCTTTCTTTTGAATCTTTCTAGAATGTCATGGTGTGCACAGTCTTTCCATTTCAATTTAATAGAAATAAATAAAAATATTTTTATTCACGAAAAGTATAACATAACAAAAACATAATTGTGAGAGTCTACGGTAACTGGTAGTAGGTATTACACAATAATAAATCCTGTCTATTAAACTAGGTATTCCTGTTTGTTACTTTAATATTGCACTCGTTATAAGTTGGTGCTACCGACGTGAAACATTCTTCGCTATTGATAGCATGTTACCAACATAGAGTAGAACGGACGTAGTGCTTTATATTACGCCCCAGAGTGGAGTAAATTCTAGAATGAATGAAACTATTGCGAACAGTATCAACTGCTATCATAAAATCGACTGTCTGTGTGAATGGACTGCAATAGCATACTTTTTATCGTGTTGTTGTGTTACTTTATGTTTCTCACTAGTTAGTAACATTTATGTGTAACTCATGTAATTCAACACACTAAACAAACAAAATGTATTAGGTACAAGCACTTCAAAAGAAAAAAGTCTACTCAGTTTTTTTGTCAGTGTTTCTCAGTAGTTGCCAGTCATTCACTGCACGGTAGGAAAAGAAATTGAACTAGTTTTATGTAGACTCGCGTATCAAAAAAATAAAGCACATTTTCATTTCATTTCAGTTCAAAAAACGCCTGAATTCCTGACCACTATTAAGTTTACAAGGTGGACTGATGACATTATTAAAATTGCGGGAAGCTGATGGATGTTAACGACTGGCAACCGAACGCTATGGCGTTCTACAGGGGAGGCTTATGTCCATCAGTGGACGTCGCCAGGCTGATGTCGATGATGATGATTTAGTTTAAAAAGATATTTGTCTAGATTTCCGCCCGCGGCTCCGACCGCTCGTATCTCGGTTGTCGTGCTAAACCATTAGCTTATTTTTGGTCACACGATTAAAAACTGTCCTATATCTTTTCCCGGGTCTCAATTTATTTCTACCTATACAAAATTACACCCTGATCGTTTCAGTAGTTTTGGTCGTGAAAGTGCAACAGATAGACCGAGTCACTTTCGCATTAATAATATTAGTAAGGAAGTAAGGATTTAGGGATTTTTCTGCCAGTTGCTGATAAAGTTCTTAATAGCTCATAAAAGGCTGAGTTTTATAGGTTGCTTATAGCATTATCTGAAAAAATCTTGTGACGTTCGATTGCATGTTACAAAAGTAAAAGTTTCGTCGTCTACTAGGAATGTATGTGATTCAAAAACTTTTTTTCTTAGGTACATTGGCAACTATAAAACGGGCCGGTGGTGCCGCGGTGGCGTAGTCGGTAGGATACTTGCTTTTCACTCCTCAGGTCGTGGGTTCTATTCTATTTGAGTGATAAACATGACTGTTTGTCTAGAGTATGGGTGTAATTAACTATTTTAAGTGTTTTTTAAACAAAAATGTAGTGTATGCATAGTATATACCAGTTATTAGATTTCCATAACACAAGCTCTGCTTAACTTGGCGCCAGATGGCCGTGTGTGTGTCCCAGAATATAATTTTTATTATAAAATCAAGACAGGTATTTAAAGTAGGTATTTTTAAGTAGGTCTTACCTACTCAACCATCCCACGTACGATAGGTTTACTGAAGCATTGAACCAAGAAATAGCACTTTTCTCACGTATTTCTACGTCAAAGTCATTTTTATCACAGAAGGTTCAAGAATTTAAATATTTCTCTCATAGTATTGTGGCAAGTGGGATTTTAAAGGTTAGTATAGTTTGATTAATTAAAAGTGACCACTGTAAATAAAATTCGATATCTTCTCAGTTTGACAGTCGACTTTAACCATGAAAAATATTAGCAGTTATAAAGGCTGCTAATAGAAATGAAAACTGTGGACTTATGAAATTTCACCCATCCAGAAAGCATCTAACGCGTACAGCAGACGGCCGCTCACATGCGTTAGTAATCAGCATGTCGGTGACGCGAAACCATAAGATTTTCCCCTAACTAAGTACTCAACACGTCTAAAGAAGTTTTCACTTCAACAATAGGATAGTTATTTATATAGTTGCGTGGCAGCGGTGACGCAGCGGTACGGGCCTCGCCTAAAAAAATAAGGTCGTGGGTTCGATTGAATCCTGGTCGTGCCCACACATATTTATGTGAATTGTTTCATCTCCGCTGCTCAATATCGGTGAAGGAAAACATCGTGAGGAAACCGGCATGTCTAAGAACTAATCATTCAAGGACATGTGACATCCACCAACCCTCACTTGGCCGAGTGTAACTATCTAAAGTCAATTCTGAGTAATCCATACTAATATTATAAATGCGAAAGTCTGTCTGTCTGTCTGTCTGTCTGTCTGTTACGCTTTCACGGCCAAACCGCTGGACCGATTTTGACGAAATTTTGTAGGGATATAGTTTAAAACTATGGTTCAAACATAGGCAACTTTTTTTTTCAAAAATCAACCCCTAAATGTCTGTCATAGGGGTTGAAGGTTTTTGTTACTTTACACTTTCACAGCCAAACTGCGTGACCGATATGGATGAAATTTTTTAAGGACATATTTAAAAGCCATGGTTTAAACATAGGCTACTTTTTTTTTCAAAAATCGACCCCTAAATGTCTGTCATAGGGGTTGAAGGTTTTTATTAATTTACACTTTCACAGCCAAACTGCTGGACCGATATGGATGAAATTTTGTAGAGATATAGTTTAAAACTATGGTTCAGACATAGGCTACTTTTTTTTTCAAAAATCAACCCCTAAATGTCTGTCATAGGGGTTGAAGGTTTTTGTTACTTTACACTTTCACAGCCAAACTGCGTGACCGATATGGATGAAATTTTTTAAGGACATATTTAAAAGCCATGGTTTAAACATAGGCTACTTTTTTTTTCAAAAATCGACCCCTGAATGTCTGTCATAGGGGTTGAAGGTTTTTGTTACTTTACACTTTCACAGCCAAACTGCTAGACCGATATGGATGAAATTTTTTAGGGATATAGTTTAAAACTAAAAAGTTTTAAAAGTTTCCAGAATCAACCGTGAATGTCTGTCATAGGGGTTGAAGGTTTTTATTACTTTACACTTTCACAGCCAAACTGCGAGACCGATTTTGATGAAATTTTGTAGGGATATAGTTTAAAACTATGGTTCAGACATAGGCTACTTTTTTCTTCATAAAACAACCCCTAAATGTCTGTCATAGGGGTTAAAGGTTTTTATTACTTTACACTTTCACAGCCAAACTGCTGGGCCGATATGGATGTACCGATGTACTGTCTGTCTGTTACGCTTTCACGGCCAAACTGCTGGACCGATTTTGACGAAATTTTGTAAGGATATAGTTTGAAATTATGGTTCAAACATAGACTACTTTTTTTTTTAATTAACCCCTGAATGTCTGTAATAGGGGTTGAAGGTTTTTATTACTTTACACTTTCACAGCCAAACTGCGGGACCGATTTTGATGAAATATTGTAGGGATATAGTTTAAAACTATGGTTCAAACATAGGCTACTTTTTTTTATAAATCAACCCCTAAATGTCTGTCATAGGGGTTGAAGGTTTTTATTATTTCCATGATTAAAAATACCGTACGGGGTATCGTTGGTAGTGGAATTTTATAAGGTTTTACAATAATTCGGGGATAGTACGGGGTGCATCACAAAAAAATGTAAAATAAAACTTCTTAGAAAAAATGACCGCGTTATAAAATTTAAAAATTAGTTTCTTTACATCTGTTATTTGAAGTCGGTGCTAATTCGGTAGATTAGACAGTAGTTGGTCCAAACATAAATATTTGTAAGATAGCAGCTCGAAGTTCGGTAAAGTGTCCGTTAAACGTCAATTGACCCTTATTTTACGTATGAGACTTAAAACATAGCCGACAAAATGTGGGTGATATTCATCTCTGATGGTACAGTAATGAGCGCTATGTTAATAATAACCAATGAAGATAAATCGATCAAGTTGAGTTTTTAACCCCCCATAAAAAGGGATATAATAAGTTTGAAACGTATATCTATGTATCTGTGTACAAATTGAGAGGGGTTTTTTTTGCTGATGACCTAACCCAATCGCCGGAAGGGCCTCTATTGGTTCACCAGACTTTTTCGGTGAGCCGTCCGGGGACCGTCGAACCGATAAATTGAGAGGGTGTAGGTACTCAACTGCTTAAGTAGAATGATTTTACAACGATTTTTTTTTCGAATTATTTAAATTATGTTGATTTGTTTTTTTTTTTCATTTGCAATTGCTACTCTGTACGCAGAACTTAATTTGAATGAATGAAAGCTAAAATAAAACATTCATCAATGCTTTAGTTTGAGGAACGATGCGTGAAATGATTAACTTCATAGTGGAAAGGTTGGCGGTTTTCTTTGATGGTTTCTAAGGTATCGATATATTCTGTCTAATTTTACAAAACAAAGCACGATTAGTGAATATCCACAAAGTTTCTGACCTAATTTCATGTACCAATCATCTCAGTATGTCCGTCCTCCACAAACTGATAGAGTGAAATCCGTATATTTTCACTCTATCAGTTTGTGAAAGACGGTCCTATCCACCCGGTATACCGTGTGGGGTATAGTTTTGAGTAGAATTTCTTAAGTATTCACAAACGTTCGGGAAAAGTAAAAAAAAAAAAATTGTTCATAATTTTTATATAAAACGGGTTCCTTGGGGATGTTGCCTAGAGGGAATAACAATAGAGGGAATAATAATAATCCTAACAAAGTTTGGTGAACTAAAGATTTTAACAAGACTTAAATGGTACAAAAATAATTTTCCAAAATGGAGTAAGACGTCTTCGATTAAAAGAAACAAACATGATCTGATTTAAGACCAATAAAAAATATGATAAAGGTTTCTTAAAGATCTGTAACTTGGCTAATTTTTATCCTAACACAACGCGGGCGAAGCCGCGGGCGGAAGCTAGTCTAAAAATAAAAGAAGAAACTGACTGACTGACGTGTCAACGCAGAGCCCAAACCGCTGGGTCTGGAGACTCTAAATTTGGTACATAGGTTCCTTATTGGGTCTAGGGGTGCACTAAGAAAGGATTTTTCAAAACTCACCCTTTAAGGGGATGGAACGGGGTTCCAAAGTTTGTATGGAGTAACAAGATTAGTGAGACCAATTACGCGGGCGAAGCCGCTGGCGGAAGCTAGTAATTACATAATAATAATAATCTAGGATATTTCACACACGGTCGTCTGGTCCCAAGCTAAACGGAGCTTGTGTTATGGATACCACACTTATAATACTACTTTTCTTTCGTAAATATACTCGTATACTTGACTGGCCTGGTGGCGTAGTGGTTAGCGACCCTGACTAATAAGCCGAAGGTCGTGGGTTCGATTCCCACCCAGTACAAATCTTTGTGTGATGAGCACGATTGTTTGTGTCTGGGTGTAATTTATCTATTATATTTATGTATTTAGAAAAAAATGTATTTAAATTGTTTATCCGCAAATATAATTGCTTAGTTTGGGACTAGATGGCGCTGTGTGTATGTGTGAAAATATTATTATTGCTTAGAATATAATCGACTCGAATTACACTCAGACACAAGACAAAGAGACATTCATTACACAAATATCTTGGATGGAAATCGAACCCATGACCTGCAGCGTGAAAAGCGAGTATCTTACCAACGACTCCATGTGTCACCGGCCAGTCAATCTCTATGTATATCTCTATGAACGATGCCAAAAATGTTAACACGGACTATAGGCCTTGAGTCCCCAATCTTAGCGCATTGCAATCCGTATGTGACACGACTCAAAACTTCCAAATAAAACGAAATCACATCAGGATTTCCTCCTATCCAGCCTTTGCGGAAGTACGTTGTAAAATGCGATTTATTGCGATGGCATAAAGTTTAAATTCCAATAAATTGTATCGTCACGTAGAAAATTGAGTTATTTGTCACTAAACAAAGTCGTTAGATACGTGTTGAAAGACTTTTAAAATCATTTAAACCTGATCTACTGTTTAAAAAAATCTAAAAATTATTTAACTACAGGTTGAGACGGTATCACAAAACACAACAAAACGCTTTGCTGCCACTATTATTGTGCGAACTGCCAAATTGTAGAATTAGCTACCGGCATCTCTGTTTTCCGATAGCTATAATCTGCCTATCTTCAAGTAACGAGTGAATCAGTATTTACTGGGTAAGCGCGTTTCATCGTAGACTGCATCATTGCTTAACAACAGGTAAGTTGTGGTCAAGCGCAAGCCTATAACAGAATAAAAAAATGCGCCACACGTTGACCTTTTTAGTGTCCCACTGCTGGAACGCGCGTCTTCTCTCATCTAATCTTATCTAATCATCTTAACTAATATTATAAAAAGGCATACTTTGCGAGATTGTAGGGGGTAACCTCTGGATATATATATATTTATCATAACGGGCAAATTAACGCGCTCACCTTTATTTTGGCTTTACGTTTCGACACAGGTTGCACCGGTCGTGGTCGCAAGCAGACTGATCCAGCGAAAGAGCTCCTTTGATGACGGCGGCCGTAGAACAACATTTTCTCTAACTACCGTCATTTGTAATATAATGTAACTATTGTTAGGGAGCTTACACACTACACTGACTATGTCCGATTTCCGATCTTCAAATAGCGAGGTCGAGTTAACTCTAAAACTGGATACCAAGCCGAGGATAGTTTTTAGCCACTTTACCGATTGAAATTTGCATATTTCTTGATTTCAGTTGAATTTTCATGATTTCTCAACTATCTTACAAGTTGACAGAGTTTAGACAGTATCCCACACATAAAGTTCACAAGTGTTGCGCGCTCAAAAGTACAATCTGTATTATTTTAAGTACTCGATCGAGCACAGTACCGACGACATGCTCTTCAAGGAACAAACCTGCAAGATATTAGAATAGTTCCAACCCGGCGCGGGACTCGAACCCAAAGCGTGGGGTAGAGGCAAATACTATCCTCACGCCAACGAGATAGTCCACTTAAGTAATACCTCTCTGTTTGTTTTATTTTTAACCTATAAACCCTTTAAGCCCCTGCTTACCACGTGTACAAATTAAACACTTAAAACTTTCTCATGGATAGATAGAAGAAAGAAGAAGAAAGAAAAACATTTATTTGACAACGACAGGACACACAAAATTAAATGAAATTGAAAAAAAAAACAAATGTAAAAGATAAAAAAAAATTAAAACAAGAGTAAGTGTGACCTATCTGTGTCAAACATGGACATTGCTCAGTAAACGCTGTGAGTGCCTACTAGAGGCGACCCACGACACCGATTTTCAGCAATGTCCATATTCCCACAGTGTGACGCCAGGCGCCAAGGTTGCCAAAAGATGAAACCTGCATAATTTGTTTGTGTAACAAAAAACATGTATTTAAAAAAAAAGTAAATATTATTATCAATCGCCAAGTCGCCAACCATTACATAATCGTTAAATTCACTTTCGTTCGTTCGTTGGATCACTCTGTCTATTGGTAAAAACCGCATGATAATCTGTTTTGTAGTTTTTGGGTTTATCACTAACAGACAGGAGAAGCGACTGTATTTTATACAATGTAAAGATGTAGAGAACCAGTTACTTTTAAATATGGAGTAACCTGTATTCACTTCCTCATTACCTACGTAATATAATAAACAGGTCACATGAAAATTAACGTTCAATTTTCGTGGTAACTTAATTCCATGTCAATTCGCTACTAGAACGAAGCGTCAGCACATCGATGACGCATCCTAAAAGACTTTGTTCACTGCTCCCCCCTTACTGAATGCAGAGAAACCATTGACAGCGGCAAAAGAAACTGTAATGTGTTGTTTGGGAAAATCACCGGCCAGACCTATAAACAACGTACAGACCAAACAATTCTACACTGTTGGTACTTAATTATATTAATTGTTTTAAGTTGTTAGTTGGCTAGTTGCCTTACAGGTGAGAGACATGAGGATAATTGTCATTGATATTTCACCGATGTTATATTAAAATGAATTGCATAGGTATACGTTTACGGTTCTTAAAGCGTTGATGAGGTTAATTACATGTAAATTGCCTACAATTTAAACGCTAAAAAATTTAAAACGAAACGAAACCCGTAGTACGAGTGCAGAAGCCAGCTTCGTCAGCGAGCCTGAGCATTGGTGCAGCTAAAGCATCGACCCAGGTGTACGAAAAGACCTACAAATTGAGGAAAGCAGAACGTCCACGTGTGCATCGGACATATAAGTTAAGTGTTCTTCCTGTCATTCCCAATCTCATCCTATTGTGATAAATATCCAATCCTACATTCCTTCCAAATTTATTTCCAGAGTAATAGTAGCCCTATTGAATTTTTACAAAGCTTTCAAAAGTAAGAATAGGGGTTAACTAATATTTAACGTAGGTACCTATCAGTAGCGAAGATTTCATATAACACGATGGCCACCGGTTTCCCTTTAGGAATTGTCAATAATGTAACGGCTAAAAGTTTTAAATAGCACCAAAAAATGCAGTAGCCAATTCATAGGAAGTTTGTAAGTCGCGTAGCGTAGGTAATAACTCGCTTTGTACAGGCTTACAATTTCTTATATTCCCATCTCTTTTATTTCCTTACAAAAGAACTCGAGAACTCATTTTTGGCTACGTCTTCCCCTTTTTCAAATTTCCACTCTTCGCTAATTCACCTCTTTTCTCTTCTGGTCAATATCGATATTTATTAGATATATATTAGCCCCACGAATTCGAAAATATTTTGACTTTCAGATGATCTAAAGAGCAATAAATCACTTTTCTACACCACTTTTTTAATATAATTTATTTTCACACAAAACAGCTTCTATTCAAATACGTCTAAATTTTTTGCCTGCCGTGCAGTTAATGACGTGGTCACTCCTGAGAAACACAGCTAAAAACTCCTTTTATACTAGAAGGTGTAAGCTGTGGTAGATGTCACCTACATTACGTTGTCTTATTTAGGTCCCATGCTTACGTAATAGGGGGCGGCCTATTGCCATTTATCGGGCACACTACCTACTGCAACAACTGGTACTGTTGGTAGATTTATTAGATGTCATATTGCGAACACGCTTATCACTGTAACACTGAGGCGGCACAAACATCCATCTGTCTTTTTAAACTAGTGGACGGTTTGCATAGGTGCATCTAAGCGAAGCTAAGGCGGGTGATAAACTTGGCAACTCTTCAAGTCAATTGTAGTAAGATCTATTGGATATCTCATTAGTATTAATATATAAGTTGATCAAATAAATGGTTATGGTTTGTGTAAATATTATATGATCGGATTATTTCGTGTGTTGCAAAAATAATAGTAAGTAGGTTTCTAAAAGGAGCCTTAAACTTTTTCTTTACGGTGTCACCAGACATCACACCGGAACACGGCAAGGTCGCTTGGCGGTGCGGCTTTGTCTGGTGGGTGGCCACTAACCACGGCCGAAGCCTACCACCAGTTAATTACCAGTAAATATAATTACCAGTTGATTGTCACCTGATTTGCACCACCCGGGGACCACGTGTAGGGATTCAGATAAAAGGTGCACTCCTACGGACGAAGGTGAATCAGTCTCCAAAAAAAAAACACAACATTGCAATATTTCATTGCTCCACAAAACTGTTTTCACAGTTTGTCTGTGGGTACATACATTCAGGTTAACAATAGTTATAACAGTGCGTGAAATTTTAACAACTACATATATAATAGGTTAGTATAAAAATATGGGTACACTACAGTATTCAAATGAATGACGACCTCGTTAGTCGAGCGGTGTATACTGTGCCCGGGAGGTCGCGGGTTCGATTCCCGCCCCGGACAATATTTGTGTAACAACTAAGATTTGTTTCGGTGTCTGGTTAATTGAGGGTAGTGACTACCCTCCGTTCCTCGGAGAGCACGTTAAGCCGACGGTTCCGGTTGTTATTTAACACATTTATGACAATCGTTACATGTAGTCAGAAGTCAATATAATCTGACACCTGGTCTAACCATCTCGGCTACTGGTTCCATACGAGTTTCGAGGTCTGATGGCAGTCGCTCGTATAATTCTGGTAGCCAGCCGCATCAGGTTAGTCTGGGAGCCGACCCCAATAGAAATGAAAAAAGGCAAGGGGAATGATGATGGCAGTATTCAAATGATTAAGTAAGAATTGTTTGAGTGATTTAACAAACTTATTGTAATGGTATTATTTTGATAAATAAAACAACATATCTTCAGTGAATGATAAATTGGTCTTTATTAAACTAGAAAATTATTAAAAACTAAGAATAGGTATAATTACTTGATCATTATTTAAAGCTAAAGTTAAATAACAATTTCTCGACAAGCGGTCTTTTTGGGTGCCCAATTATTCCACAACTTATTGAAATAAAACTACTTTTTAACTGATTTTATCGCGGTTTATTTTAGATCCCGACGTTTCAAAGTATTTTCGGACTTCATGTTCACGGGTGGACTGAGGTTTTTGACGTCCAAAAATATTAATCACAATTATTACTGACTACCTCCAAACATTAATAATTTAAGTTGCGTTCCGATTTAAGTAAACTGAGCTCACAGTGTCTTGAATTCCACAACCTATATTGCGCTGTATGTGTGATGATATCATTAATAAAATTCTCCGTTTATCCGTTCTGATGTCTAGCTCCTCACCAATAGACAGGCATGGTTACCCATGTGTATGCTTACACAAAATTGAGCTTCTTTGAACGTGTTAATCGCTTGTCGCATATCCTAGCTCTTAATTTCAGGAGTTCAGTTATTAGTTTACTGCACAGTATGCACACTGCACTTTGGAACTGTGCGGTTAAACTTCTAACAGCTCACGTCACCACTGCATACATTAAACCAAGTAGGTAAGTAGATTAGGGCGCCTGAATTTTAACACAAATTGAATTGTATTTTCTTAGATTTACGCAAATCTCACACATTGAAATAAAATTGCTGTATAACGGATTTATTAAAACACAGGTTCTTGTCAAAGAAAACCGGTTCCTACCAAGAATGATCCGCGAAGCTATTGAAAGTCACCATATACCAGAATCCAATCCAATCCACAACTCAGAATTCAAGACAAGACACTGTGAGCTCGAACGCAACTTAAATAATGATGTTTGTGTCAGTCAGTAATAATTGTAATTAATAATTTTGGACGTCAAATACCCCAGTCCACCCGTGACCATGAAGTCTGAAAAGATATTGAAACGCCGGGATCTAAAATCTAAAATATATCGCGATAAAATCCGTTACAAAGTAGTTTTATTTCAATAAATTGAATTTACTTTGTTTATGTTTAATAATTACAAATAATAAAAAAAATTAGCCTTCGGCGTTATAACCTAGTATACAACTTTGATATGAAAATCATAATCACAAAAATCTCTTAGATAACTATATTAAATCTATAAAAATTAGAAATAATAACAAATATAAAACAATAATAAGGTAATAAAATATTGGTTATCGAAAAATTTTGGTAACAATCGTCTACAAGGTCTAAATTACACTGTCGGCTTACGTTCGGTTTTCTTGTTTACGACCGTTTTCAAGGCCTTATGAAATATTGCGACCATTGCAAGTGACACCTTATTGTTACCAAATCTTGCCGACTCTATAGCAGTTACTTTCATTTCACTTACTCTTCAATATTTGTCATAATTTAATAAATAATAAATTAATAAGAACATTTATTGTGACAAAACACACTTATTCGCTATTGCACTAATGTGTACCTACACTAACGTGATTTGTACATCATTTGCAAATAACACCTTATTGTTACCGAATCTTGCCGAGCCCCATAGCAGTTACTTTCATTTCACTTACTTTTCAAAATTTGTCATAATTTAATAAATAATAAATTAATAATAACATTTATTGAGACAAAACACACTTATTCGTCATTGCACTAATGTGTACCTACACTAACGTGATTTGTACATCATTAGCAAATAACACCTTATTGTTACCGAATCTTGCCGAGCCCCATAGCAGTTACTTTCATTTCACTTACTTTTCAAAATTTGTCATAATTTAATAAATAATAAATTAATAATAACATTTATTGTGACAAAACACACTTATTAGCCATTGCACTAACATTAGTGCAATGGCGAATAAGTGTGTTTTTGCGAATTACGTAAGTGTACACATGTACACTTACGTAATTCGTAGCTTAAATAATAATAAAATACTTTAAAATAATTTAGAAGATTAAATATCTTTTGTTGTTACATGATTATTCAAGAATAATGAATTAAAAGTAATTAGCATAGTTTTGAATGTCAATTATAACAGTCTTAGGCCGAGACTCCACCAAATCGGAGATGAGCTAAGCGGAGCGGGGGAAATTTAAACAAACAATAAAATTTAGTTTTTCTTTTTAACACAATATGTATCTGCTCACAAATTATATCGGTTGTTTTAATCCTTAGAGCATTTAACACGGGAGGTGTTAGACGCAATTTCTAGTACTAAATTGTTTCTGTCAGTTTTTGGGGGAGGCGAGTTCACCACGTAAAAGAAGCGTCTTTATAAATGCTAACGTAAATAAAAACTACACACAAACACAAAATATGAACAGTTTATGCATACAAACTGTTTATGTATCTCGGCAGAGGGGAACGCGCGCTATACATTTTCCATGTTAAATGTTCTAAGTTTTAATCCATTTTTACTTCGATTCCGTCTCCGCTTTGGTGAATATCAACCTTATGTTGAGCAACGTGCAATAAGTTAAGTCAATAAGTCGATGCGTTGATGCTGCCAAGTTTTTTAAGAATTATGAATTTACTATAATTAGTTACTCTCACCAATATTTTTTGTACATTACATCAAACAGAATGATGTTATGTATCAGTAAAATCCTTTTACCAATATTCAGCAATTGTAAGCTATATCGCAATTGGAAAGAATATATTAAATTGCAATCATTATGTATATAATTGTATCTACTATCTTTATGTTTTTTATTGTATAAAATACTAGCTGACCCGGCGAATTTCTTACCGCCTAACAGTCAATGAATGTCGGTTACCTTTTAGCTGAACTAATTTAGGCTTTGACAAAATAACATTAATATAGATAGAAACATAAAAGTATTATACCTTAATCAATGATTATGAAAACATACACAATGATGATAAAAATTTAAAAAAATAATAATAATTAAGTACTTCAAACTCATGTCAGAAAAAAATCGGAAGATCGTAATTTCTTGAGCTGACGCGAATTCTATGTAAAATATCTTCAGACATGTTATCTTTGTATTTGTTCCATAGGTCACGTGGGTTCGATGGGAAGCATGTCGAAATGACTATAGCAAATTATGTGCGTATCTGACTTGGAGATGCAGAAATAATTTCTATAGCGATTGTCGTGTCCCAATGATTATCGTTTTCAAGCAAATTCAGCTCTTGACATGCTGCACGAAATGTGAGGCACACTATACCATTAATGGTTCGTAGTGATTCAAATTATGTTGGCTCTAGAACATTTACCAGCAACAACCGCAAATAGAAACATTTATCATTCTGCGGATGAACTGTGTAAATACGACCAATAGCATCAGTAGAACGCTTAACTGGATGACCAGGATCTGCATCGCCTTGCTTCCGACGTTTAAATTTCTTCGATTTAGCGTTCCAAGTGTAATAACGTGGCATTTCTGAGTAAAGCAAAGTTCGTGCGAACGGATCGCTTTGACAAATCGACGCCGATACAATTGATAACCATCGTTGCCTGTAATGGTCTCTGCCGTCAATTTTCATGGATACCGTTTGGAACACTTGCCGTCGACCATACACGGTGATTGGCGGTTGATAGTGCCACACGGTCCAGAATCATGTTCGTGATTACAACATCATGTAGGTCTGGATCGGTTTCAGGAGCAGAAATCTCTGCACATATGATGTCATCTATTTGATCTGGCCGAATTCTTTCGACTAACCAAATTAGAATGTGAGCATGCGGTAGGCCTCGTTTTTGCCATTCGATTGAATATATCCAGCATCAAGTATTCCCAAAGACTTGTTGCTTAACAATGTAATTCATTAGTGACCGAATTTACGAATAATAATAATATAATAATAACAATAATAATAATAAGGCCGTAGGGCAGCTTGTGGCGAGCTGTTATGGCGTAGCGACCATACGGATCCGAATGCTCCAGGGAGAAGATCCTGTCCCTCACCTCCTTGGCTTGCCTTTACTGGCTGGCTGGAGTGAACCCTGACGGGGGACAGATCTCCCACCTCTTGCTTGCCTTCATTGGCCGACTTGACTTGAGTCGTGAGAGCAGAGATGCTCGGAGGAGGAAGTGTCCCGTAAGTGGCTAGTTGGTACGTGAGGCTGGACCCTTAGGGAGCCAATGATCGGGTAGAATGCCGTGGGACACCGCTCTACTCCTCTAGCCCCACAGAATATGTTATCCCTTGTCGCTTCTTTTAGCGGCCACACGGGAGCCCATTTAGTGAGTGGGCGAGTCACCCCCTGCCATTTTATCCGTGTTAATTTGCATTGGTCAGGCCGGGGCCATAGTCCATCCATAGTCCTAGTTACCTAATCCATTAGCATCCACCACCATAACCTAGATTTTAGTTCCTATATTCTGCAATAGTCCTGCTCTAACCGGGGATTGTCCTTTGTTGTACCTATGGTGCGAACAGGGATAATCGTCGGTTGGTGGCACATTACATTTGTAGCAAAATTGTCTAACAGGCCTCTACGTGTTGGCTTCGGCCCCACGCACGCCTTCCAAAAGTCCGGAGCTCCATAGCTCCGAGATAAAAAAAAGACAAACAAAATAATAGTAATAATTAATTCAATTTTTTTTTATTAATTTTAATTCATTAGTCGTGTAAGTACAATATCACGTGTTTCCAAGTTTTCACCAACAATCAGGATTGCCACTTCATCTATTGTTGGAGCATTAAATGTGCGTTCATGTGTTCCAGCTGGTCTTTTATCTGCTCTGATCACAATTTTATAGTCATCACTTGGCATGCGCTCTAAAGCAGTCTTGAACAGCCTGACCAATTCATGATGTTCATGAAGCATTAGCTGCAGATCTTGGAGAATTGCTCTTTTCGTAGCTGTGTTGATCCCTTGACGCCGGTCAAGTTGTTCTTCCATATTGCCCATGAAGTATATTTGCAAGAATTTATGCTGTGCATCTTCTGTAGGTTGCAATGATCCAATGCGATGGCAAATCTGGCCTTGAATCTGTAAAGTCAAAGCCATAGTTATAGTTAGATTTACAAACACTTTTTTTTTCAAATAATAACATGCCATTTTTATTTCAGAGACAAATACAGAAATCTAACAAACTACATTCTATATATTTCTTACAATCATAGAAAATAATTTTTTTTACGTAAATTACCATAAATTTCGGATTATATCTGTTATATCTTCGATAATTTCCGCCCCAAATAAAGTCATTTGGAAACAGATATTGTATTTTTGAGTGTTCGCTAGAAAATGTCGTGATTCTAGTGTTTCGCCATAAAGCAGGGAGCACAATGGCTCTGGTGGCGGGACCAATAATGGCAATTTCACTTTACCACTAAGGCAGCACTAACCAGGCGTTTCACCAGCAAACTTCAATGCTCCACAATACTGGCAAACTACGTCCATTGGACCAATGCAAACTAAACGATGCAAGCTGTAGTCGATGGTGCAATCATATACAAACGCTGCTCAATTCAAATCAGTACTTGAACCATTTCTTCTTGCACTCTGTTCATCTGTACGATAAGCTCGACGATTTTTCGTTTCTAACCTAGCTGTTTCACGGGCTGCCTCTCTTTGCGCTTCTGTTTGAGAAGCACGAATTAATTCCCTTCTTTGCTCCAACGCGGCGCTCTTCTCGTGCAATTTCTCATTCTTCATCAGATAATTGACTCGCGATATTCCGTTGCCTAATTGCATTACGGCTGCGCTGGGAAAAATAGATCTTCTAGTACGCGGCATTGTTATTAATATTAATACTGAATGTGCTTTCGCATAAAACCACAAAACCACCAAATAGACATTGACAATAGACATAGACAATAGCTCAAAGAGTATATAACGACTACGTATGAATAGCTTATCTATAAAAATCATAGACAACCTATAAAAAGACATTTACACTTTTGTTAACCTGTAGAATAAATCATATATGTATATTATTTTCGGAAATAAAAATTAAATTGAAATGATTAAGTATTCATTAATATGTATTATGCTATTCTGGGCGGAGACAAATCCAACTAATCAATAACCATTAAAATTGGTTCAGCAGATCTCGAGTTATAAGTGTTGTAACAAACCCGTCTTTCTTTTATATATATAGATTGAAGTGATTTGAAATTACTTTATAAATGAAAGACCTTAAATATGTCGGCTATTGCTGAGTCAGCATTGTTATCAAATATTCTATTCCTTATTCATTCTACTGCTAATGTACATAGCCATTAGGTACACGTATTCATGTTTTTATAAGTACTTATCTGAAGAATAACTTAAGTGTTTCTATTCATCTTTTATCAAGTCCGTTTTGTTTTGTCATGCTTGTTTTATTTAGGGTTTTCCCAGCGGCGTAGTAGTTACTACGAATCAACCGTCTATGAATTGCGTAGCGTAGTTTCATAGATAGCTGAATTGATTCTTAGCTGCTACGAATGCTCGTAGCACTCGTAGCTGTCTACAAAACTCGGAGATTTGCTACATCGGAGCCCTTTCAAAATAGGCTACTCGACGCAAATTTTTGTTTATGCATGTATACGGAAAGTAAGCCTTTAAAATAATATTGTGCTGTTTTCTAGGTCCATTGTGATACATTTTACCGTCTAATCAGACAGCAATTATGAAATTAAAAAAAAGTCAAGTTTACTATTCTGTAGTGTATCTACTATGAGTTTCATAGATAGCTAATTGATTCGTAGCAACTACGAATGTTTGTAGCACTCGTAGCAGTCTACAATGCTACAGCGTAGCTGTTTGCGAATTCTGTAGCATACTACGAGTTTTGTAGAAAGCCGAATTAGATGGTAGCTACTAATCCTCGTAGCACTTGTAGCAAGCTACGTAACTTGAAGTGCTACTAAGCTAAGTGCTATTGTAGTCTGTTTTGCGAATGTTTGGTTTTAGTTCTTAATTTAATAATTTATACTTACCTACATTTAGAATGAAATTTGACTGTGAATAATTTATTTAATAAAGCGTCAATTGTGAGTAATCATAGTCTATTTACACTAAAATTTACTACCTACTACGTCGTTCATACCAAAAGCGTTACAAGACTAGCTATGGATTTCAGATTTTTTATTTGTATAATAAGGTGATAATGGCAGCTTTTTGAATATCTTCTTTAAATAATTGTCTTATACTAGATATTATATATTTAGTACTGTTAAAATTAATGATCTTGGTAAACAAGCAAACAACCCATCCACGTTAACTTTCTTTAATTAAGGTAAGAAATATATTGCTTCGGTTTTATTACGCAATCAATTCTTATGTAGACTAAACGTGCCTCGATCACTGTCAATTAAAAATGTTGGTAAAACAAACAAGCTTTTAGCTCGTGTTGTATTTTTTTTTATTCTTTAATAGGCTGGCGCTTGACTACAACTTACCTGATGTAAAGCAATTATGTAGTCCACCATGGGACGCGCCAGCCCAATGTACCCATTCACTCGTGATTACGAATGACTTTCGGTGAGAAGGTGGCAGTGAAATGAGGTTCCTTAAGGTTGAAACCATAAAGGAGCAACAGTTTCGACCCACCCTCTTAAATGGTGTCATCAGACCTCGCAACGGAACACGGCAAGGCCGCTTGGCGGTGCGGCTTTGTCTGATGGGTGGTCACTAACCACGGCCGAAGCCTACCACCAGTTAATTACCAGTAAACATAATTACCAGTTGATTGTTGTTGTTGTATCTCGCAATTATTCTCTACCCATACATAACAGAGAGCATATCGTATAATTAGCAATGTAAATCATTTGGACATTGGCTGTTGTTTCTGTCAGAAGCAGTTTAGACCATATGTAATACTCGCACTCGCTGAGCTTGTCAATGAATAATATGTGTCACTCCTCCTACGTCCAGACTTTATGTGACACTAACTCTGTCTATCTGTTACCTTCTATTATTAATTGTCGATTAACGCCCTCACCATTTGTTTGGTCAAGAATGCCAATGTCTACCTGTTTTACTTTTACTTTGAACTTTCAAGACAATTTAAGGCTACATTTTGCCAAATTAAGTAAATGAAATGTATTCGTAACTCAACAGTGCTTAGTAAAAATCTTTACATAATACAAGTACCAAGCTATTCTAAAAAGCATATTTTTGGGTCTATTATTATAAGACTTTATATTGCATATTTAGAAATGTAATTAATTAGGTATAATTGTGTTTTTGTATATGCAGACTTAGTTAAAAAATACTTACATTTTTTATTTATCTCAGCTGAAAATGACTAACATTTATAAATTTTGAAACGTAACGTTTTCTAAATTAAATAAATTCTATTTCTAAACAACGTTAACATATCTTATTTATTTAAATGTAAACTTAACATTGAAATACCTATAAAACTAAAAAACCGACTTCAAAAGAAGGTTAAAATTTAACTGTTTAATAATATTTGTGTATTTTATGGATTTTTAATGAACACATTTTTGAAACAAGAATTACAACTAAAATACATTATTATTAAAAAGAAAAATAATGGTGGATCTTATTTTGAACCGGTTTGTAGTCGATTTGATTTCAAAATAACATAATCAATCAGAAAATCTATCAATCAAGCAATCTATCCTCAATCAATCGTTTCATCTACACTTTTGTTATAAGTTAGCAAATTCAAGCGGTCAGTGCGCAAATACAATAATCATAGCGATTGATAAAATTAAAAAGGCGAATGGTTGAAGAGTGAATCCACTGTTGCATTCATCGGTCTTACAGCAAAAAGTGCGGGCGCCCCACCATTCTGTAAATAAAGAGTATGGTTTATTTTATCATTATCATCATCTTCATCATCACCTTTTTTGTGTCCACCTGCAGGGCACGGGGCTGTGTAATTAAAGTTCGGACCCGGTAGGTGGAACTATTTTACCAGGCAGGGCGATGTCTGCGAGGTCCGCTAGTAGGTAGTTAAATAATTGTTGAAACGTATTACTTTTAAGAATGTTTAGTTGTTGTTTAACCAAATAAATAAAATTAAAATAAAATTATTGCCTTACTGGTCCTGTAGTAAATTTTTCACTTAGAAAGTGTAGTCTTGGAATCGAATCGGGAGACGAAAAAGAAAGTTTTTTAGATTCCACCAATTTATGGCATCAGAAAATAATTTATAGCTGAGATTTAAACAAGACTGCAGTCAAAATCACCATGTTTGTTCTCTCTGAGATCTCTGCGCAATTTCAAAGCTCTCTAGTACAGATTAGCTTAACATAAGCTGGCGCATAGCTTAGCTTAGGTACAAGCTGGATAATACTAAATCTAGACAACAGCAATATATTATCACACGCGATCACATTAATAAGGTAAAGCGAGCTGATAATAGCCTCGCGTGATATAGCTCGGGTCTCACTCGTAAATTATATGGGTTGATGTCATGTTAGACATGTTACATGATGGCGTGTTACATGACAGCAGGTTACAGAATATTGAACTTCGTGATATTTAATACAAACTAAAAAACAACTGGAATAGCAATAAAGATATTGAGTATTGAGTATTGAGTATTGAGTAACTTACTCGTGACTTAATCTACATATTATCACAGATAATATAATACTGAAAGTGTTCTAAAGGACCATATTAAAGTATGTAGTTTAAAATCTTCTTTAAGTAAAACTGAATTGACATAATATGTTTATTAAACCTCGAGAACGGCTTTAGCTGCTTTTGGTATGTATAGGATAGTCTAAGGAAGGTTTAAATGGTGAAAAAGACGCGGTACAAAGTTCTTTTTTTTGGTGTGACCTAACCCAATCAGCCGGTAGGGCCTTTATTGGTTCACCGGACTTAAGGTACAAAGTTCGTTGGGATGCGTATTGCGTATACTTATAGAAAATCTACATAAGTATGTCTCCGCCAGCGTCCGTCCATCGGTGGCGCAGCGGTACGGGTCTCACCATAAAAATATAAAATCACGGGTTCGAGGTAGTCGTAGGTAGTCTTCGTATATAATAATAATAATATCGTGGGACATTAACACATACGGCCATCTGATCCCAAACTAAGCAGAGGTGGTACTATGGAAACCAGATAACTGGTAATATACTACATAAACTACTTTTTTTTTGTAAAAAAATACTTATATATATATAATAACACCCAGACTCAAGACAAACAGACATGTTCAGCATAAATAAACCCACGATCTGCGGCGTGAAAAGCAAGTATCTTACCGACCAATTAGATATAAAATGAATTGACGTTTATTCGTGATAAAGGTCCTTGAATTGTATAAATAGCCTGTATAACAATATTGCACGATATAATAAATTACCTGTTTTATATCGTGCAATGTTATTGGCGCGCTTGAGTGCACGATTGATCTAAAATAAGAGAAGTCGTTTTTGTATGTAAATGACTGGGTGGTTGGTCCTAAAATAAAGGTGCATTTAGAAGGCAGTAGCAAAGGGTCCATACAAGCTGATTCCCATTGGCTTCCTTTTAGGAATTGGTCAATATCACACGTACCTAATAATATGTTATGTAGCACCTAAAAGTTTTAAATAGCAACAAAAAAGTATAGCAATAAAAATAGTTTCAACTGGTGGTAGGTTTCGGCCGTGGTTAGTGATCACCCACCAGACAAAGCCTTGCCGTGTTCCGGTGCGATGTCTGGTGACACCATTTAAGAGGGTAGGTCGAAATTGTTGCTCCTTTATATTTTCTAACCATAAGGAGCATCATTCCACTGCCACCTCACCGAAGTTCATTCGTAACCACGAATGAATCGGTATAGTGGGCAGGTGCGTCCCATCGTAGACTACATCATTGCTTAACATCAGGCAAGTTGTAGTCAAGCGCAGGCCTATTTCAGGATAGAAAAAATAGCATCAAGTGTAAGAACGATCGGTGACTGCAGTGAAGAGATGTTATTTTCAGGAGTAAGAAATTGTTTTCTCTGGTTTCCCTTTTTCAGACTTCCACCCTTCGCCACTGTTAGAAGGTATTTTTTTGAAATAAAACTACTTTTTATTTTAGATCCCGACGTTTCAGTCTTTTCAGACTACATGTTCACGGGTGCACTGAGGTACCATATACAGTACCCAAAATGTCTGAAGTTGCTTACATATAATAAATTTGAATCTTTTATTGCCTATATTCGTAAAAATATCAACAATTTGCCACAAATTAGTGGTGCTTTTGAACACACCTTTAGGTACGTAGTATACAGGAAGCACGTTAGCGTAGGACCCGCACATTTGTTATGCAAACAACGGGAAATTCATTTTATAGGGTTCGACACATACCTAAAAATTCGGACAATGGATATTTCAATGAAAAAAAAAATATTACAAGTATATGTTTACTCATTCATAATCACGTTTGAATCGGTATATGACGGGCCATGGCGTGGTCGGTAAGATACTTGCTTTTTCACACCGCAGGTCGTAGGTTCGATTTCCAACCGAGACAAACATTAGTGATGAACATTTGTGTTTGTGTCGAGTCTGGGTGTAAACATATATTATAAGCATATATTTATAAGCATATATTTACAAAAGAAAAGTATTATATGTATAGTATATACACGTTACCTGGTTTCCATAACACAAGCTTTGTTTAGCTTGGGACCTGATGACCGTGTGTGTTGATGTCCCTGAATATTTATTTATTTATTTATATTGGGCAGGCGTGTCGTAAGGTCACTTAACCCCTAGTTTCCACTAGCTACCTCACAATGTGTTCCTATATATCCAGCGGCGACGAAACGATTTGCACAAAGATGTTTGGGCTCGACCGGGGATCGAAAACGCGACATTATAATTTAATAGCGAGGCGGATACCGCTGTTCCACAGCTGCTCATCTGTGGTTAATTGTTTTACACCAAAAACTAATACAAAATAAATTACTTTAGTCTGTGAGTTGCAGATAAAACTCTTACGTCATCGAGCTAATTTACTGTTCGGTAATAGTTTAATGGTTAAAGTATTAAAGACATTTTACTGCCATGTCTTTTAATAGTCTTAGTAGGTATAGGCCGACCGTTTAACTTACGTATCGTCATCTGAGGTACAAAGTCATAAAACATTAATTAAATTCATAAAGAACTATTTAAACACAGATAAAAGTAATGCAAGACTATTCGTCACTAATGTCCATATCGCTTGAATCATCATCACTGTCTGTGCAGCTTGAGGAGTCAGAATCTTGGCGATAGGCGATACGCGAGTTAAACGGTCGGCCTATAATAACACGTCATTCATTGGTCTGAGCCTACTTACACGACTCCGTTCCCACCCGGTGCTAATTGTTGCTCTTTAGCTATACCTTACAAATGCACACCTAAATAAACGCTACACAGAAACACAAGACATAAACAGTTTATGCATACAAACTGTTTTATCTTCGCTGAATGTTAATTGTTGCTAGCAACGCTATCCAAAGTGAGCGCCTAAATGAATGTATCGGATTTCTTATAATATTATGTCATGTATTCAAATAGATTGAATGATAGGGGGGTAACTGGTGTTTCTGGATCTCCTATGATCCAATAAAACTCCAATTACCACCTAATCATGTACATACGGCTATACATCCAGCTATACATTTCCAGTATAAGCTGACCTCTCGTTGTACAGAAATCCTATACAATGAGAGATCAGCTTATACTGGCAATGTATTATAGCTTGATGTTTAGCAGCGGTGGCGCAGTGGTACGGGCCTCGCCTCAGAAATATAAGGTCGCGGGTTCGAATCCTAGTAGTGCCCATACATCTTTGTGTGAATTGTTTCATCGCCGCTGCTCAATATCGGTGAAGGAAAACATCGTGAGGAAACCGGCATGTCTAAGAACTAATCATTCGAGGATATGTGACATCCACCAACCCACACTTGGCCAGCGTGTGTGGATTAAGGCCTAAACTCTTTAAAATAGTGAGATAGTTGAGAGAAGACCCGTGCCCAGCAGTGGGACACTAAAAAGGGTTGAAGTGTGTAGCCGTGTACATGAACAATTCGTATGCATAAACTGTTTGTGTCTTGTGTTTCTGTGTAGCGTTTATTTACGTGTGTATTTGTAAGGTATACATAGAGCAACAATAATTACTTAATATTAGCACCGGGTGGAAACGAAGTCAGAGTAAAATTTTATAAGCTTGCGTTAGACTTACAATCGGGGCCCAGAGATCCGATTGTCGCGCTACATATACATTTTTCTCTAAAAGACGTAATATTTTGAAGGTAAAATAAGGATTTCATTAGTTTTCTGACAATTTTTCGACATTTGTCTATACTAGTTAAATGTCTGAAGCGTGAGAATAGGGGTCAGGCAATAAGTTCTTTGCGCGAAAGCACACACACACTGGTCAATCTTATAAAACCGCTCTTTTGCGTGATATGTTAATAAAGTTGTTATTCACCTTTTTCACTGCATGTGGGTACACAGTCGCGCACAATGGTCAGTTCACTCACATATTTCTGAAACAAATAACAACAAAGTTAGTTTTAATAATAAATTCGAAGGTGACTCCTACGCCAGCTCGGACCAGGTGCAAAAGTTAGCTATTGCTGTTCAACGCGGCGATGCAACCAGTCTCGGGCACCTTTGCACCAGGTTCAGTTAGGAGTAGGTTAATTTTATTGTTAGGTAACTACTTTAAAATTCTCTATTTTTTATTCAATCAATCATCTATAAAATTCAATCAATCATCTATAAAATTCAATGTTTTTTAAAGATGATTGATTGAATGATTTGTATGTTAGTTTTATTTATTGAGTATGTGATAATGTCAGTTATTAATTAAATAAAATTGTTGTTTCAATGCTATATCTTTATCAGCCTTGTTGTTACAATAATTTAATTATGTTAAAATAAACGTGTTCGCTAAATGATCACTAAGTTCCGGAATTCCGAGTCGGGCAAAAACATTGTTAAACCGGTCTAATAAAGATGCCGGTGCAGTTCCAAGCAGCGGTTGCACAGCGATATTAGCCTGATTATGCAATATAGGTCGCAGCATCTCCGGTAATACCCACACATAATTTACGTGGATTGTTTCATCTCGTCTATGGACACTGATGGATGCTGCTAATAGTAGTAATACTAATCGTAGGTGAAACTTTGCTTGTGTGATTCATGTTCGTGTGACGCCACACCTCGGCTCAATATCGCTATGATAACAGAACTTGGCGCCGGGCGGCGCGTTTTGCGATTTCATCGTTCACTGCGTATTTACTTTAGAAGTGTCTACAGACAAGTGAACGCGACTAAGCAATGAACTACAAAATCGCCAGTCGCAACGCCCGACGCGTGTCCCGTGGCCACGGCGTATCAGTGAAGAAAAATACTAATGGCCTTATTCATAAAAATCTTGAAACTCTTTAATTAAAATGGTCTTCGTCTCTTTCTTACTAACTAAAACGTCAAGATGACAGACAAAGACAAACGAATTATAAACCTATTTTAGCTATAATAACCAAAATACATTTAAGAATACGAGGCAATATAATCAAGGCAATATAACTAAGAAAATAATGACAGTCGCCCGTATAATTTTGGTAGCTAGCCGCATCAGGTTAGACTGGGAGCTGACCCCAATAGAAATGGGAAAAAGGCAAGGGGAATGAATGAGGATAAGAAGAAACTTCTATCTTTTAGAACCAAACGTACAATATTAATTTATATTTAGGTAGTCTCTTCAAGGCGTCGCTGTCGATCCTGGCTAGGATTTGGAGTAGGAGTAGCATTTGCGGGTTGCGGTGATAGGTAAAGTCCCATAAGGGATAAGTTAAACATATTTGGTACACCCCTTAATTAATTAATTTGTTACGATTAACTGACGGGCCGGTGGCGTGATCTGTAAGATACTTGCTTTTCACTCCGCAGGTCGTGGATTCGATTCCCACACAAGTCAGACATTTGTGTAATGAACACGTCTGTTTGTCTTGAGTCTGGGTGTAATCATCTATATTTAAGTATGTATTTACAAAAGAAAAGTATTTTAAGTAGTATATTACCAGTTATCTGGTTTCCATAGTACAAGCTCTGTTTAGTTTGGGATCAGATGACCGTGTGTGTTAATGTCCCACTATAAAAAAATATTTTACAAGCAAAAATAAATAAAAGTTTAAATAAAGTACATAAACAAACAAGTAAATTACGTGATAAAAAACAAATGAATGTGCTTATGTAAGGAACACGCAAAGCGTTTTAAAACATTTTTTTTAAATCCGACCTTTACCGAAATTAATTATAGGAAAAGTTTGTGTTCAAGTTTCAGCGTTGCCCTTGTTTACATGCTTTGATGTGGTAAAGCCGAATTTACTGAGGTACAAGGTATGTACGATCCACTGTGCGTGGGACAATTAAGGACTAAAGTAGGTACTTTGACTGGTTTTTTGGGTTTACTAAGAATTTTTGTGGCAAAGTGAGGAATAATGATGCAAACGATTTTAGCCTTATTTTAATATCCTGGGATATTCCCATACCTCCGACAATGTGTAATGTATATGCTCATTTTGCCTCTTGGATCTTGCCCCTTTCGATTAAAATTCTCCAATCACCCCGTATTTTATTATTATGGTTTAGCACTTCGCCCCATACAAAGGGGCGAGTGAAAAATTGTCATTCAGATAATTATTTTGATGTTTTGATTCTAAACAGGGCTTGTGTTATGAAAACTAGATAACTGATAAGATTGTGCCTGCCTAGAAGTAATATACTACTTTTGAAAAACAAATTGGACTATTTTAAGTAGACACGCGTCTCAAAAAAACAATTAGCGGTCAGTGACCTGACCAACGAGCGCACAGCTGATACAGCGCCGGCGTTCGGGTGCTTCATTCGTTAGCGATTAGTACTTCATTTTTTTATTCTAAGACAATACGTATTTATAATTTTCTTAACACTTTATTTCCTTAAAATTAGCGCACTGGTTAAAAAAGTTTTTTGTAATTAATCCCCAAAAAAAGGTCGAAAATAGGCATCTTAAAATTAAATTGGAATAACAAGTCAACTTTTGAGTTGATCTACTATTACATTTAGACTGTGAAAAAATTAGTTTAGTTCACTTACTAAAGAGCATATTTTAGACTGTGTCTGAAACAGAAATTAATTTATGGCCAAAGATAACGCACGCTGATAGTTTGCTTAATTAATTTAAGAGCCAAATCTGTTTTGTCAATTAGTTTCGGATAAGTTATGTTTCGGCTTAATTGTTTGACATTAGACCTTGTTCCTTATAACTAAGATTGATTTTACATAGTTTGAACTACGCATCTTTCTAACACAGATGCCTCACATCGGCGCATTTTCATGGCAGCCTTAAAGGATAGGTTATATAATAGTTTTAACATTATCGGACGATATATGCCGGTTTCCTCACGATGTTTTCCTTCACCAATATTGAGCAGCGGCGATGAATCAATTTACACAAAGATGTGTGGGCACGACTATTTTTAAAGTGACGCCCATACCGCTGAGCTACCGTTGCTCAAGTCGCATTGCTAAATTACAAAAATATTTTTGCTCTACCCGGGAATCGAACCTGGCCCTTACTGTTATTAAGCGAACACTCTTACCCATGAACCACTGATACAGTTAACGAGATATAACGCCTTTTATAGCTCAGTTAGTATAACAGCAGTAATACTAATAAATTTAAGCGCCTACGTTACAGTTTACGACAATTTTTATCATAAAGACCTGAGCAAAGGTCGAAATCATAATAAAACTTTATGCGATACTAGTTTTCCGAGATCGGCTCCGCCCGTGCGTAGTCTGTTACCTCGCTAAACCATTAATCTCCTTTTGCACAGTGGGATAAAAACTATCCTATATCCTTCCTTGGGTCTTAACTTATCTCCACACCAAATTTCATCCAAATCGGTTCTATAGTTTTGGCGTGAAAAGGCGTTCATCAAGCATCACATTAAAACGATATAGGTAGGTACTAAAACGAAATATTTTTTCCAACAATAAATGTCTTTCAAGATGTACTAAAAGAAATAAGGTAACGTTTGACTTTGAACATTGACGGGCCTGTGGCATAGTCGGTAAGATACTTGCTTTTCACGCCGCAGTTCGTGGGTTCGTTTACATATTAAACACATTTATGTGATGAATGTGTCTATTTATCTTGAGTTTGGGTGTAATTATCTATTTTATGTATTGAATTAACAAATTTCAAAAAATTGGTTTCCATAAGCTCTGACCGGATATCCGTGTGTGTCTATGTCGGAATATTATAGTTACTATTATTTAGTAAAAAATCCTAAAACATTTCAGTAAGTATGAATTGAATGAAAACGGCTTAAATAATAAACAAAATATGACAAACTTTTGCGATTACACAAATTAGCTTTCCATTAATTAATTTTAAATACATAGTGCCCAGATAGAATGTTAGAAAAAAGAATACCTTATCTTCTTAACAGCTTGTTAGCCGACATTACGGATATAGACGATAAAATAAGTTTGTAAAATCACTCAAACAAAATTCTTACATATCCTATTCAATACTGTATAAGTGTACACCTATATCGACCTAATATAAATAGTTTGTTATTTCACGCATAGTTATAATTATTGTTAACCTGAATGTGTGTACCCACAAACAAACTGTGAAAACAGTTTTGTGGGGCAATGATATAACGTAATGTTGTGAAATTTGATAATTTACATTTACATACATACATACATACATACTAATGGGTTGGCCTGCGTGATATATTGCCCAGCAGTGGGATAAAAAGTAGCCTAAACCCTTTCGTAAGTAATAAATAGGCTATCTAACAGTCCCAGAAATTTATAAAACGTTTCTGCGTTTAGCGCGTTCCACCAATCCAACTTCAGCTTTAGCTCTTTAGCTTATTTTGTTTTTAATATCAAAAATCTAATATAAATACATGAGGCTCGTATTATAATATGTATACTTAATATTATTAATATATTCCTAACATCTACAAATAACGTTCCGGGGATAAACTTGTAATAAAATTTGGACAGCAAACTCTGCAACAAACTGCCCACAAATAACTAGGTATTGTCAATACAACGGGTCATTGGGTCAGCTAAATAGCTCTCTCTTATTGGACGACCCTTATTTTCCACCCTAAAATTAGTTATAGCGATATAAAGGCGATACTTTATTGTTACCCCAATTTCCCAAGTTTCCTATTTTGTGTGGAGTTTTATGAATCCCAGATGATGAGTGTTGTAAAGTTTCTTGTTATGTTAAGGTTTTTAAAAATCTACGTATCATTGAAAAATATGCTTGTGCCTGTGCCCGTAGAGAATACCTAATACAAACGAAGTCATTTAGTGATCTGCTGGGTCGAATTATAATACGGACTAACAACAGTGTTTAGGAGTTTAATAATCAACCGACTTCAAAAAGAAGCCGGTTCTCAATTCTACTGTATATTTTTTTCGTATGTATCACTTCACTAGATCTAAATGTACTTTCTTAGCCTCATTAATATTCATACATCTTGGTCATACTATTATACATGCACGGCGTGCGGCGGTTGTGAGTGCAACGCACCTATCCCTTATAAAGGAAATCATTGATGAGATCATCGAATGTTCTCCTAGGGCATCCTCTCCTTGTGTTAGGAAGAAGAGAATATTATGCGACAGTCCGGTGACGTGGTCGTGGTGGTGACGTTTTTCACATTGCTGATCGTGGGTTCGACGAACTTTCCAAGTCAGATTAAATTCGTGCGGGATTCAAGACAGGTTAGTTATTCAGCCAGGTTCAAATCCCGAGTCATATCACGGCGTCGCCGCTGTTGATCTTGGTTTGCAGGAGTAGCAGTAGTAGAGGTGGGTTAAGTCCGATCATAAAAAGGATTTTCGATTTTCACCCAAGACAGACATTTGAGTGTTGAACATATCTGATTATCTTGAGTCTGGGTCTAATTATCTCATAAGTTTACATTAAATTTACAAAAGAAAAGTAGTTTAAGTATACTTCATCAGTTATCTGGTTTCCATGCTACTTGCTCTGCTTAGTATGGTATCAGATGACCGTGTGTGTTATTGTGCCAGAATATTATTTTAAGTAGGTATTAAATTCCGCAAATTGTGCAATCAATTCTATCTAAAGCTATAAATTCTCCTACATAGTACTAAGATAATATTAGCCTGCAACAAAATAATATCAGACCGATAAAATCTACATTGTTAAGTGAAACCCATTTCCAGTGCAATAAATAGATAGAGTATTATAATATCGAATGCACAGATAAATGGATAGCGAGCAAACAGTTATTTCCTTTTTCAGATAAACTGTGGCACAGTGTAAAATCATTAGTAGGTCAACAAATTAAAAAAGTGGAATGCAGCGGTGGCGCAGCATTAGCTTTGCCTTTAAAATGTTGTATGTTGTACGATTGTGCTCACACAGAGAAAAAAAATATCGTGAAGAACCGAGTATATCTAATAATTTATCATTCTAGGATATGTGATATCCAACAACCCAAGTTAGGCTAGCAGTGACGTGAAAAAAGTAGAATTATGACTATAATACTTTTATGGGATTAAACTCGCTACCAAAACTCATTTACTACTTTTCGAGGTCAACGCTTAAAGGTTTGAATTTTTTTATAGTTCTGCCCTTTTTTTAATCTATGTTCAAATTTGAATAACTTAAAATATTTCAAAACGCTATTCTAAGCCGATGACACCCCGTTGATATTTATCGGAGACGGACAAAAATGTTTGAATTAAGGGCACTTGTTGACCAGACTATAAATCTACGTTATTTTAAAGAATTTGAATATTGTGTTTGTGATAACGGGTGAATGTCTAGACTCGAACTACCCATTGTTATTTAAAAGTGACAAAATGTACTTTTGAGTTACTGCCCAAAATGCCGCCCCCTATAAAAGACAAAAATTTTGCCCAGTGTATTTTATATTAGACATTTTTTGAAACTTGTATCTACCGTTTTCCAATTGTAATTTTAAAATGAAAGTAGTCAGAAATTTGAAGTTGAGTTTTTTGATTAGGCAGGACAATGATGATACAATTAAGACAGTGACAATCACAATTGACAAAACATTACATAAATCTGAAGATAGATAAGAAACCACTTAGAATATTTTTCTTATTGTTTTAGACAACTTTGAATTTTTTGCTCGCAGACAGTTTATACTGCGTACTTGTTTATCTTAATTATATTCTCTTTTGGAATGTTTTTATCACCCATTCCTATTTTTTAGTTCTAGTTCAAGAGGAATTTGCAATTGAAAGTGCCCTACCGAAAGAATAAATCATTTGTTTGTATACTGTGACAAATACGCGAATAGTGCATTTTCCTGTCCCATTCCAAATGAATGCGGTCAAATAGACTTTATTTTAAGTAACTTGAATATCGAGTTAAAATAATCCGCAATTCTAATTCTTCTCTAGAGCATCTCCATTACTGGAGGTTGACCGTCAGCCGATGCTCTTCCTCTTTTGTGAACAGCGGAAGAGTTGTTTTGCGCTGGCTACTCCTATCCATTGTCGGATTCCAAAGATAATGGTGCATTGATATGAATGTATAATTATGTACGGCCGTTTGGCACGCACCGTTCGCCGAGTGGCCGCATGATCATAATCCTTGGAGAATCGTAGACGTTACAGTGAATCTTATCCTAAACTAGCTTACAGACTTTACTCGCGTGGTATCCGTTTCACCCATGGAACAAAGAAGAAACTTGTTTTTTCACTCCATCAGACGGTGAGGTTAGAAAAATCCATGTTTAGTGCACACTTTATATCTCACACGGAACCTATGCGCCAAATTTGGAGTCTCTCTCTCTTTTTCTATCCATGCGTTGATACGTCAGTCAGTCAGTCAGTCAATTTCTTATTTTATGTCTGTAATGTACTACTAATATTAGTTTTATGAAAAAAAGGTAAACTTATGCTGCGGGAAAATGTTCTTTATTCTAAAGGACTTAATGTTCAGACAAATGAAATCCTTGGGCAAGTTAGTTTTGTACTCTTTATAGGACTTATATATTCAGACAGGCACTTGACTTGCAATAAATAAAGTGCAATCTCACGATGCTTAACTATCCGAGTCGATTCAAAGGAAGTGTTTTCTAAGCGTAAACAAATAACAAATGTTTTACGCTCTAAATAACATTTTTGTTGTTTACCTAACTTAGTAACTGTGTCGATGGTACAGTGGTAAGCGACTTCACAAGGTACCAGTTTCAATTCCGGGGTCGAGCAAAGAATGAGAATCTTAATTAAAATGCGGACGTAGGACCAACGAATTCACGTGCTCTCTTAAGCACGGTAGTAGGTATTACACGTATTTCCTGAATCCTAGCAAGTGTTGAGAAATAAAACTACTTTTTAACGGATTTTATCGCGGTTTATTTTAGATTTTAGATCCCAACGTTTCAAAGTATTTTCAGACTTCATGGTCACGGGTGGAACGAACGGTGAACATGAAGTCTGAAATGAATTTGAAACGTCGGAATGTAAAATAAACCGCGATAAAATACATTAAAAAGTAGTTTTATTTCAATGTGTGATATTCGCATAAATCTAAGACAATACTAGTGTTGACAAATCAAAAAAGTCTCAACTCGCTTTTTAGTCAGGCGCGCGGCGTATGATTTGAATCCGTGACTCTAGAGGCTAGAAGCAAAGACGCTAAAGGTACGTACTGTCAGTGAATGGCCCACTTACACGAATATACTAGCCGGGACAGGACTGCAAACCACTAAAAATACACTGCATTGTTTGTCCTCAAGACAGATTCCATTTACACGATGGTTTCTCAGTGGCTGTCCTATCTTACTGTCAGATAGTCTATCGAATTCATAAATACCTTAAAAGATTATTATTATATAAATAGACTATTTAGCTAAAATGGACTTTGTCTCTTTCTTACTAGTATATATGTTAAGATGAAAGACAAAGTCAAAAGAATTATAAACGCATTTCAGTTTGCTTAAATGGTTGCTTTTAAAAGGTTTTTGAATACGGTGGTAAATATTTATCGAGATCTGCCATTAATAGCCCAATTAGTTACTAGTATCTAGTTAATTTGAATAATTGCCAACAATTGAAATTATACCCACCCTGCCCGATGATTTGCATATTAACGAGTTTGGATTTTAATTAAATTATTGTTTGAACCATTCAAGCAAACTTCAGCAACATTAAACTACATGTTTAATAGTCTAAACGTACCTTAAAAAATCGTATTTTAATCATCCGTCAGTGAAATTAAAAAGAAAAGTTGGATACATATTTTTTGCTTTCTCATTGAAATGAAACAATATTAAGATATAACGCGTTAAAGTTATGGAGTGATAGTGTGCTACGTAATACCTAATAAAAAACTTACCTAGGTGTGACGTCATTCAAGATTTCGTTTGGGCGTATTGCCGTTATCGGTCCAAAAAAGCCCAATATTTTTAATTTAATCTTTAAGCCGGACAACACAAAAAAAATGTCACCATCCTTTTTCTAACCCAATATATTTTATTAAACAGTAAATGCATGATTTTCTCGTTTATAAACTTCACTTTTAATATTTATTTATGAACGAAGGTGGATGATAAACTAAATTATTAATTTCGTTCCCAAATATAAATCTGCCTATCAACGGCAAACGGAACGGTCCCTTATTGAATATTTAATAAATCGTTATAATATCAATTTATTATATTTATATTCTGCTGAATGATCGTTTAAAATGGTTAGGAATTCACAAATTAGCTCTCTCGCTGGTTATATCTGATGCTATTTTTCTAAAACTATAAATTGTAGTGATAACAATTAGGTAACTGTGTTTTGACTAGCCTGTTGACGTGTGGTTATTGACCATAACAGCTAAGCTGAAGGTCATGGATTCAATTCCCAGGAAAAAATATTGTAGGATGAGCTGTGAACTACGTTGCAGATTATAATTATTATACAACTGCAGAGGTAAAACTTTCTTAGCCTATGGGCAGATTGATTTGTTTAGCCTACCGGTGGCAAATTTATTAATCCACCACTGTGAGTGGTTGTCAATTCTGTGTGGTAAATATGGCTTGCCTATTGCCTCTTCAGATTGCTGATTCAAGTGGCTATATCGATTACTTTAGTCCTCTGAGGAAACACTTTAGATAAGAAAGAAGAAAACAAAGCAAAATACAATGATTGTGGAATCAGTTGAATAGTTTCTGATTTAAGAAACCTTTGTATATCAAAGGGGAGCGATCTTAAATCTACTGGAAATTGTTTTTCGCGAGTGTTAAATGTGTTTGCGTTCGTTGTGTGAACAAGAAAGTAATTTACTTTGTATGTTTGTTATGATTTCTGTTTGTTTTCGCGAAAATAAGTTTGCACTTTAGAATATTACTTAAGTAGGTTCTTTATGTGTAGTGTTACAGTAGTATTACGAAATGAGGGTTCTACATTACATACTTAAAATCTAGGTACTTTGGTATTCCCCTAATTATTTAATGATTGGTTTATCAATCATGACATAAGACGACCTCGGTAGTTGAGCGGTGTAAGCCGCCCGATTGGCCCCGGACAATATTTGTGTAACAACAAAGATTTGTTTCGATGTCTGGTTGGTATACGGACCTTAGGCTTCATGGATGTCTTAACTACATTCTTAAATATGCCAAGACCGACGACTTCATCTCTCCTTTAAAACATGAGGATACAAGTACATCTAAAAACCGCAAAGACTCCGCCAAAGGCGTTACAGAACGCTGGACCTTTCAACGGATAGGACAGGCCCGTCCTATATCTGTAGCGAGACGGCATGGGAGGCAGTAGTCTCATTCTGCAAGACAGTATTTCATAGAAGGAAGCCGCTGAGCGGAAGCGCGAGAAGTCTCCTCTAGCGCATCCCCTCTGGCGCAGATGGCAAGGTTACAGGTGGCGGCGGTTTTACGCGAGCCTCAACCTTTAGCGGTTGCATGCAGGAGGTAGGATCTCCCGCCTGCTTTGTGCCAGTCACTGGGCGGTCTAGGAGACTAAGCGTGCTGGGCCCCTCTCATTTAACGCGGATAGCACTGGCAATGGCCAGGGCCGCCAGTGGACTTCGTAGAGAATGCTTTTGCAGAAGCAACAACGTCCAACTTATAACCGGCAGGAGGGTACGACAAAGTGTTTTATTGAGTAAAGTCTCCCTACTTCTTTCCACATAATCCCGCCACTCCCATAGCGAGGGAAATGCGTTACGCATTTTCCCCTTGCCAAAAAAGGCCCATCTAACATACAAAATACTTAACCTCTATACAATTGCCTGGACACCTCTGGGTAAGTAATTTAAATAGTTCAAAACTAACTACTAACTTGATACAGAAAGTAGATTATACGTGTGTTTACTACAATGACATTTGGTTTACTATGTTTAACCCCCTCCACGATTCCAATTCCTCTCAAAACTGGTGTTTTTACATAAATTTTTATATGTATAAAATGTCATTGCATGTTATTGAAGCTATGTTTACCCCCAAAACTATATCCTACCTAACACCACATCCCGTACATCTAAATATCAGCCGCACCCGTAACTTAATGCATTGTTGGTGAATGGTATTTCATGGATTCAAACCATTTTGACTGTAGCGATTAGTGGCCGGTGGTCGCAAATTATTTTGAAACAGCTAGATAATGGTAGTGTGGCAATGTTCATGATACTAATATATAATGCTAATGACGAGTCATTTGTGTAAATTAAATGCATGGTGCTACTTCCTAATTCAATACTTCTATTAATGGAAATGCTGACAAGGATGAATGAATGAATCTTTCCAAGCCGATTTCGGCGACAGTGATATTTTTCTGTTAGGTTAAAGGTGTGCTCTCACATGGCTGATATACCCAATTTTAGTTTGTAATCTATATATATACATAAATGAAACCCGTTTTCCGGTATTAGATACCTATTTTTTATTATTGGTTATATTCGGTAGGTCTGAGACCCGGTAGATGGCACTGCTTTACCGGGCAGAACGACGTCTGCCGGGTCCGCTAGTACTTTATAAATATACAGAGTGATACCATAGTATTATATTAGGCATCTGTCACCATACAATGCCCATAATTTTCTTGTGACAAGAGACGTCAAAATCGCTTAAATTTGTATCAGTTTGTATAAATATGTATGTATTTTAATTAGCAGCACTAGCGCAGCGGTACGGGCCTCGCCTTAGAAAAATAAGGTCGTGGGTTCGAATCCTGGTCGTGCCCAGACTTCTTTGTGCATTTGTGCCCACAGCTTCGGGTAATACAAATGTAATGCTACCTTAACTAACTTATTAGATCTTGCGAAACATGTAGTACCAAAAATCAAATCACTGTCCAACTCTACAGACAAATGTCATACATTAGGAAATCTGTGTAAACGATTCGTTACAAGAATCCCCTTATCGTATCACGTTCCAATACACACTGAGCTTCAATATTTAAAGATTTTTCTACTTATTCAACCGTTGGAATTGTGTCTATTTATTTGAGACAGATGTGAGCAGCGATAGCGCAGTAATGCTTTGAAATATGACAGCAGTCTACGGCTAATCTCAATACTATTATCACTCCTACCAGCCATTTTGTGGTAGTGATGGTATATAATTAATGCGAATTCTTATATATTTTAAAAATATTCGAATTCATGAGTCTTAGCACGTTAGTTGCTATTGCTAACAATGAGGTATATGATTTTTGTTAATATGCGTTATTAAATTTTTTACTCTCAAATGATGTTAATTCAAAATCCTCTCTGTAATTTAATAATTTTCTTCTAAAACTTAAACCTAACTTTATAATTAACTGATTAAACAAGCGATACTCAAACTTTAACCACTTGAGAGTGTATTATGTAACTTTGCGGTCCCTTCATTGAGCCATTCAAAACGCGGTATCTTCGTACCTCTATCAAGGTAAAACTTACTCCGTAAGGGTACGTTTTCAACAGGAATTGTGTGAATTTTTATTTTTGTTTTAAAATAGGCTTGCGCTTGACCAAAACTTGCTTGATGTTAAGCAATGAGATGGTCCACAACGGAACGCTCCTGGGCAATATACCGAATCACTGGTGATTACGACTGATTTTTGGTGAGAAGTTGGCAATGGAATGTGGCTTCATATGGTTAGAAACGTTATAGCTATGGTTGGTTGGTAGAGGTTAGTTCTAAGTACATTCCGGTTCCTCAAGTTATCTTTATTCATCGATATTGTACAGCGGCGTTGTACAGATGTGTTAGCACGACCGGGGTTCAAACCTGAGGATTTATATTTTAAAGATGAGGCCGTTACTGCTGCGTCACCGCTGCTTTCACATTAAATCCAGTAGTAAGAGATTTACAACATTTTCAACTAAAAGCAGATTATAAAATCATAGTTCCTGGCAGTAGAATGAAAACATCCTAATATCTGAACTAAGTAAACTAAGGTTATACACGCTAAACGTTGTCAAATGTTGCCAGGATGGCCGGATAACCGTCTTACCCGGATATTGAACGGCTTTAAGACGGTTTACAAAGATTGAGGGAAGACATTCTCCAAGATTGAATCCCAAATTAATTTGACTTAGAATATTTTCTTGCTGTAATATGCGTTCTATGAAGCATCATTCACAAGTAAGATTAAGTTCAAAGTAATAAACGATTTTTGATATTCGAAGTTGTGTATGTTTGGTTGCTAATTACGAAGAAAGAACACCATTTTTAATATAATTATTCGTCCTAGAAAATACTAGGTTTTTTGGTACATTTAGGTAACTTATTGTAAATTAGGGTTGCCATACAAAAAATACTTTTGCACTAAAATCATCTAAAACTGTTCTTAACTATACATAGTTGTTTTGTGCTCCACGGGCACAAACTAAGCAGAGCAGTCAAAGTTAGGACACGTCTGGAGTTGTGAAATTCTCGGACTATTAGTTGCGAAGTAGCTTTTGTGTTGGAATGATTGTACCACTTATCTGCGCTTCACAACTGAACGGACAAATTGTGACAATCTATCAAATTAGTGTCAATTTCGGACAGTGTAAGATATGTACCTTTTTTATGGGATTTCACCCACCACGCAATCCCGCCGTTACATTGCTACTCCTAAAAACCAGTATCGCCAACGATGTCGTGAAGAGACTCGGGGTTTGAACCCGGCAAGTCCCGAAACACCTAAACTGTCTTGGATTCTGCTTGAATTTAATCAGAAAGATAATAGGAGGAGTTGGAATGTTACACTGTCCACTTTATCTTTATACTTCCAGGCAAAACGGGAGACAACATAGACAAAAAAGAGGTTTAAAATTGCCTCATAAAAATGGACTAAGCCCCACGGGTAATGTAATATAAGGGGACTTATCAGATCTGATTCCAGTAATAATTATGGAAAAATCGTTTGATATTAGTTGCAACGGTTGCAACAAGATATATGTACCTATAGGCCGACCGTTTAACTCGCGTATCGCCATCTGAGGTACAAAGTCATAAAACATTAATTAAATCTCTTAAAGAACTATTCAGCCACGGATAAAAGTAATGTAAGACTATTCGTCATTAATATCCATATCGCTTGAATCATCATCACTGTCTGTGCAGCTTGAGGAGTCAGAATCTTGGCGATACCTGCTTACTTGATGTAAGTAACATTCTCAAAAAAGTTTTTATGTTGGAAAACCTCTGTAGTCAGCGTAAGTCCGATTGGGTACTGTGCCCATTACCCTATACTTTAACGTCGAAGTCAACTTCGCTGCACCACCGCGGCTCTTTTTTATTTAGAACCACTCCAAAAATGATAAATAGCTCAAAGTAGACTTACAATACAATATTTAGCGTTCTGCGGACATTCTTCTAACTTAGCCGCACTTCTGTTGTTACACGGCGTGATTGAACCCACACCATCGCTGTATTGACCACACTTCCAGCACTTGATCGCCGTGGATGTGGCCGCTAGCGTCAGAAGAAAGAAGATAGTTGCAACCCACGCTGAGCTCGACATTTTCTAGAACAAAATAAAACAAATGAGAAAGACAAAACAGTCTACATCTGTTTGATCTTGAAAGTCTTGATGGAGGTTAAATAGAAATAAAAGGCCGGCACACGTTTAACTCAGTTCAGAGGATGTATTAGCAAGAAGAATAAAAAGTAAAAATGGCCGAACAACAGTACCTACCTACTTAACTAAAAGTTAACTTAATAGAAAGTGCGGTTTAAATAATAAACTGTCCGGTTGCTGTGAATATTTTGTCAGGCGCTCCAACATGCCCCCGGACCTTGAAAGGCTCCGCATTTCAAGCCACAGAAATCGGCAACGGACATATCCTGTTGAAGGAGCGGCGTATCACACCAGTGGAAGTCCTAATGTCAGCAACACGCACGATTCCATCTGTGCCCGGGTGAACAGCAATGATTCTTCCCAATCTCCACTTTAGCGGCGGCAGGTGCTCGTCCTTAATCACCACTAAGGAATCCAGCTTCAGACTATCCTTACACGAGCGCCACTTGGTCCTCTGCTGCAGCTCCGAGATATACTCTTTGCTCCATCTGGTCCAAAAATGCTGACGAAGCTGTTGGATCCGTTGAAAACGAGACAAATGAGTAGTGGAACCATCTTCATGCATGGGCTGCGGCAGTGCCGTTAGTGAGCGACCGACGAGAAAATGACCAGGAGTTAGCGGCGTGTAGTCGGCAGGGTCTGATGACAGCGGCGTAAGAGGGCGAGAATTCAGTATCGCCTCAATTTGAACCAACGTGGTGTTAAGTTCCTCAAATGTTAAATTACAATTTCTCAACACTCGCTGTAAATGATATTTTGTCGACTTAACACCCGCCTCCCAGAGTCCGCCGAAATGAGGGGTATACGCGGGAATAAAGTGAAAATTAATTCCGTCATTAGCCATACTTTCACCCAAAGAATCACTGTTGGCCTTTAAAAATTTAGATATCTCATTGTATGCACCAACAAATGAGGTACCGTTATCGGAATAAATATTACCGGGTTTCCCTCTTCGCGAAATGAAACGGTATAAAGCTAGTAAATATGCCTTGCTTGTTAAATCACCCACAAGCTCTAAATGAATAGCTTTGGTGGTAAAACAGATGAATACAGCTACGTACACCTTTACAAGCCTACATCCGCGACCTTGGCGACTAGCACACAACATAGGGCCAGCATAATCGACGCCTGTACATTCAAAGGGAAAACCACCTGGAAGAAGACGCTGCTGGGGCAAATTTCCCATCAAAGGAGTAATAACCTTACCCGTGATGCGGTGGCAAGTTATGCACTTGTGATAACTAGCCTTGGCTAAATTACGGCCACCTATGGGCCAAAATCTCTCCTTTATCGAGGCCAGTAGTAACTGTGGGCCAGCATGCATTAATCTTTTATGTTCATAAGTGAATAATAATTTCGTAAAATCATGAGTGGACTGTAAAACAATAGGGTGCTTTTTATCAAAATTAAAATTAGAATTGTCGAGACGTCCTCCAACACGCATTATATTATCGTTATCCAAATAAACATTAAACTTTAGGAGGGCGTTTCCTTTAGGTAAAATCTGATTATTTAATAATAATTGACGCTCAAATGAAAATGACTCGCGTTGACTAGTTAAAATTATAACGTTTAAAGCGTTTTGAATGTCATCCGCAGAAATAAAATTAGAAGTACTTTGCCTTTTGCATTTCTTAATAAATTTAATCACATACGCTACGCAACGAACGAGACGTAAATAATTAGAAAAACGTTTAAAATTAATAAATTCGTTCTGTGTGGGATTATTAGTAATAACGGCGCTTAAAGAGACTTGAGGTCGAGTTTCAGGCAATGATTCAATGTTCACCTGTTTTGAAAGAAAGGGCCAGCTTGACTGACACTGAGTCAAAATTCAGGACCATACCACCATAAATTGGAGCCCTGCAGATGGTTAATATCTTCACCGCGAGATATTAGGTCTGCTGGGTTCTTGTCTGTTGGTACATGGCGCCAGGTGCAATTACCAGCCTTGTCTAAAATTTCAGCGACGCGATTACGCACAAAGGGCTGAAGTTTTGCAGGCGGCATCTGTAACCATCCCAGCACTATGGTCGAGTCAGTCCAGCAGTAGACATGATTAACAGGTACCCGAAGTGAACTAGAAACCTTCTCATATATACGAGCTCCAATTACAGCACCACACAGTTCCAGTCTTGGAATTGTGGTCGGTTTGATGGGTGCTACTCGACTTTTTGCCATTAATAAACGTACTACGCACTTATCGTCGTTATTAAGAGTACGCACATAGATGCAAGCCCCGTACCCACGTTCAGAAGCGTCAGTAAACAAATGAAGATCCAGTACCTTAAAGGAATCACAAACTACTAAGCGTGGGACACGAAAATGAACTAAAAGTGGCAAAGCAGCTAAAATTGCATTCCAACTAGAAGCCAGTTCAGCTTGCAGTGGTTCATCCCACGAGAGTTTGTCTAGCCACATCCTTTGTAGTAACATCTTCATTGTCACTACACAAGGAGACAAGAGACCCAATGGGTCAAAAATACGTGCTATCGTGGACAGTACATCACGTTTGGTGTTACCATTTGGGAGCGTCGAACCTACTAAAAAACTGAGCTCATCGGATTGAGGGAACCAGTCCAGGCCTAACAACTTGTTGGGCATATCAGAGCCCATATTTAAGTCTAACGATAAGTTACAATCCTCAGAGATGACTTGAGGTGCGTTAGATTTCCACTTCCTAAGTGGCATACAAGCTGATGCAAGGGTTTTAGAAACCTCCTGGCGAATGAACTGAACATCCTGTAGATCATCCCCACCCGTCAATAGATCATCGACATAGAAGTCATGCTTAATTATTTCAGCAATTTTAGTATTTTGACATTCAAGGCCTAACTGTTTAATGCAGCGTGTCGCCAGATAGGGCGCGCTAGCTGTACCGTACGTGACGGTGTTTAACTCATAAATCTTTATCGGTGTGTTTGGATCATCACGCCATAAAATTTTTTGAAGGTGCCTATCAGACGGATGTACTATGATCTGTCGGTACATTTTCTCCACGTCGGCAGACAAAACGTATTTATAAAAACGAAATCTAAGCAGGATAGACAAAAGATCGTCCTGGACCGTGGGGCCTACCATCTGGAGATCATTTAATGAAACACCTGTTGAAGTAGGACTGCTTGCATTAAACACTACACGAAGTTTGGTAGTACTACTACTTTCACGCAATATTCCATGATGAGGAATAAAATATTTATTAGAGCTTAGATCAAAGTCATTACACTCAGACATATGATTTAACAACTCATATTCAGCCATGAAGTTGTGGTACATTTTACTGAATTCAGGTTTAGTCTTTAGTCTACGTTCTAGGGAAAGTAAACAATGTGAAGCCCTGTTAAAAGAATCACCTAGAACTAAAGCAGTTTGCCTTATGGGCAAGCGAACACAAAAGCGACCGTCACTCATTCGTGTCGTATTTTCAGTAAAATGTTTCTCGCAAAACTTTTCTTCAGGCATGTAATGAGAGGATTTAGAATTAATTTCCTCTAGTTTCCAAAAATGTGTTAAATCAGATCTAATTTTCTCTAATTCACTGTCAGTAGTTGAACTGACTTGAGTAAAATTACACAAAATGTCATTTGACTGTGATTTACTACTTTTATAATTGACAGGGCCAGAAATTATCCAACCTAACCTAGTCTCATATAACACTGGCATTCCAATCCCTAACTGTATTCTTTCAGACCCCAACAAATCCCAAAAGAGATCAGCCCCAATTAAAATATCGATATCAGATGGCTCATAAAACGTAGGATCTGCCATACATATGTTAGGAGGAATTTTAAGTCCAGAGATGTCTATTCTGTGACACGGCACAGCGGTAGTAATTAACGGTAAAACAAAACAACTTAGTTTAGTAGTATAACTATTACTAAGTGACGTCATTCTCACTTGACACATTTTACCTACGTGGGAACTCACGTTATTGATACCGAATATAGAATTATCTACTGGATTAGTTACTAGGTTCAACTGTTTACTTAGTTTTTCTGTCACAAAACTAGAAGTGCTGCCGCTGTCTAAAATTGCACGAACAATAATATACTCACGATCGTTGTGATTATGCAACTTAATTAAAGCGGTGGACAGCAAAACGCCGCGCCGTCGATTAGTAGGAATGCTACAAGTAGCTGCGACGGTCGTGGACAAAACTACGTTATTATCATTCATTGTCGCGCTGGCGGCCGGTAAACACTGCGCCGGAGCTGAGTGATCGCATGTTACTATATGTACCTGTTCGGCACGAGTACTCGTAACGTTATAAGGCTCCGACGAATGAATCAATGTGTTATGCCGGCGCTTGCACAATTTACAACCTGGTTTTTTGCAACGGTTAGCAAAATGTCCCGTATGGAAACAATTATAACATACTTTATAGCTTGGTAGTGCTTTAAGACGCGATTCAATATTCATTGCAAGAAACTGTGAACAATTATTTAAATAGTGATCTCCCTTGCACTTAGGGCATACCTTAGGAGCTGGTTCGAGGCTAGGAGTGCTCTGAGTTTGTGTAGTAATAAGTGACTTTATTTTTGAACCTGATTTGACCGGGTGGGAGATATTATTACTGTTATTTCGTGATAACTCTAACGTCTCGATTAAGTCAGCGCGAGTGCGCACGAAGTGAATAAATTTATCAAAAGTTATTGCGCTGTCTTTATCGAAGTGACCCTTAAATTCCTCCCACTCACGATAGGTTCTCTGGTCTAACTTACGTGTAACTATGTATATCAAAAGCGCATCCCATTGTTTCACAGGTTCACCTAACGATTCTAAGGCACGTAGGTTCCTATTTATTTGATCAATTAAGCTCTTTAAGGCAACAGATGATTCCCTACTTATGCTATCCAAATTAAATAGCGCAGACACGTGATTATGTATTAATAACTGTTTATTGTCAAACCGATCACATATTAACTTCCACGCCACAGCATAGTTGCTGGCGGAGAATTCGATTGACTGGATAACCACAGCAGCAGATCCCTCCATTGAAGCTCGCAAATAGTGGAATTTATTTATCGAATCTATGTCGTCATTAGAATGAATAAGACTTGTAAAGGTGTCTCGGAACTCCATCCAATTGCAATATAAACCATTAAACTTTGGCAGCTGTATAGTAGGTAACTTAACTGGTTTACTAACACTGATGCGAGTTTCTTTATTGCTACTTATAGACTGAGCATCTTTATTAAAATTACTTACTATGCTTTGTGACCTAGCCAATGCCTTGTAGTATAAGGACTCGAACTCAGTGCGTTCAGAGTTTTGAGCCTTTAAATCCTCAACAATACATTCAAGACGTAATTGTACCTCATCATATTGGTCATACATGGATTCTAGCTTTCCTGTGCGCAACTGCAACTCAGTCACATCACAACTGCTCAAATTATCCACATCCAGTGACTCCAAGAAGTTATTAAAAGCAGTCAATCGGCCTTTGAAGCTCCCTCGTTTTTTAATTAACTCCCTTTCCTCGGACATACTGGGATTCGGGTGCTTTGTTGACCTGGAATTGATAATATAACTAATTGACTACTAGGTACAAACAAGGTTGATAAAGCACTTCTACCTATTTATAAATAGTTTAGTTTTAGTTAATTGTAAGTTTATATAATTTTAATTTAAGTTGCCTACCTACTTGTGTAAATATACAAGTATAGAACCAAAAGTTTACTTTAGATTTAGCCAGAATTAATATGAATGATTGAATACAACACAAAACTGATCTGAACTGATACCTACGGGTTAATTATTGTAAACAAGTGATGTAATATCTAACACTGAACGAAAAGTGAAAGTACTTTAAAGAATACAACTTTAATGGATAATTGTCGCCTTATTACAGGTACAGGTAGCACTAGATATCACTAGGTGCATATTATACTGCCATAATTGCTGCAAATTTACACAGAAATACGACAATTACCAAAGGTACTTTAAAACATGAGGTGAACATGAACTTTTACAAATGAAGGAAATAAATTGTACTAACCTTATATAAACGTTTAATTAGTTAAATACTACCTTCGAGTGTTGGGTGACGATATTACTTAATAATAAAACTTAACACCGTTGAAAAAATAGTGATCTTCAATCTCACTACACGCCGGTATATAACCTCCAACCAGGTGACTATTATAAATCTGGTTAATCTTGCAGTTTAAACTTCCAATATTTCAATTAAATAAATCTGCAACTAATCCGGCTTCGTAATGGACCATGTTTGATCTTGAAAGTCTTGATGGAGGTTAAATAGAAATAAAAGGCCGGCACACGTTTAACTCAGTTCAGAGGATGTATTAGCAAGAAGAATAAAAAGTAAAAATGGCCGAACAACAGTACCTACCTACTTAACTAAAAGTTAACTTAATAGAAAGTGCGGTTTAAATAATAAACTGTCCGGTTGCTGTGAATATTTTGTCAGGCGCTCCAACAACATCTTTTTTTTGTATAAAATTGACAGAAGTTTCCTCGATTCAAACTGGTAGGTGTTTTTAATCAACAATAGACTCGCGTTTGACCACAACTTCCTATTTTAAAGCATTGACGTGGTTACCCAGTAACTACCGATTCACTAAGCGACAATGTAGATAAAAATGGTAGGTACTCGTGAAGTTCATTTAATAATGGAATAAAGGACAGTAGTGGATTTTTTTAATGATTAAATCACCAAATCCCTAATCACGAATAGTCACATAACATTTGGATGGAAATGGATTCCTTTTTGTGAGATCAAATTTGGTTTGCATATACGACGTGTTCACTCAATCGACCTCATAGACATTTTCCACTGGCGTAACAATGACAATCACAGAAAATCAAATTGAATGAAATTGACGTCTATCAGTTAGACCACTGACAGGCTGAATAGTATCACAAGTGACTGAAGTGGCATCTTACCGTCTGTTTAGGCATAGATACATAAGAATAGAAAGATTACTATCTCTTTAGTTGGAACGTTCAGTGTAGTTAAAAAAGTCGAATTAGATGTCGTTAGTTGGTGCACTAGAATTAAAATTTGTCAGAAATCAACAAATTATTGGGTTATACGATTCCGGTTCATTGTGATTATTTATTTTTTAACGATTTATATACAGAAAGGTCAGAATGTTACTAAAAATAGCGTATCCAATCCAAAAAAATGCTCAATACAAGAGCATTTTTAAGGTGGATTCATGTAACCAATTGAACACTAAATAATTACCCGGAAATCTGGTAGATGGCGCTTTTTTAGACAGATGGCACTACAGGGTATGGCACTAATTATTGAAGTAACGCCATCTTAAAATAAAAAGTCGAACTAAAAGTACCGTCGAGGATAGTCAGATTTAAGCAATGTTCGCTTAAATGTAGGGAGTTAGCATTCTTGGCAACAGCTCTGCTCGCAACTTATAAACGCAGTAGAGAACATACGCGGTAAGTGGTACTTACTGCGTTTATAAATTGCTCGGCAGAGCTCGCTTGATTACGCACTGCGAAATAATTATTCCTAAGAATGGATTCAATCAATATTCCAACGGGTGAGCAAAACATTCCTAATTTGACGAATCGTTGTTTGCTCTAGTATTTTGCAATAATTTACCAAGTACCACAAACATAGTTGATGGATTGGGTAATGATATTATTATTCTAGGTCTTTTGCTATTACGGAACACTTGCTCTCACGGCTATCCTCGTATTACCTGCTTCATGTTTTTGTGCTGAAAGTCTTTGTATGATAAAAATGTATGCAAATAGATCTTAAGGAACACAAAAAAAAAAAAATAGTAATAATAGAAATAACAACCTGCTGAGTTTTAAGCAGAGTTTCTCAGTAGTTGCATGTCATTCACTGCACGGTATGGAGGATTTTATGCGGAGGACCTCACCAGAAAATAAAGATTATATTCATTTTATTTAAATACTTCTAAAAAATACAAAATTGCTGCTTTGTGACTTTGCTTGCTCTCCTAGGACACCAAGTTATCCAGGGAAACCTTTATGTCTTAGAACACTAATGTGTCTCTGTCATCCTAAGTATTTCATGCAAACGAAGTATCAAGCAGTGGAATTGGCCTCGCCTTTAAAATTGCGGATTCGATACCCAGTCGCGCCCACATAATGTCTTTTTGGTTTTAGAATATATTTATTTCTCATAAAAAATTACCATAAATTCACTTACTGAGAAAACACAAAAAAAACGGAGAAACAATACCTTTTCAATGATTCATCGTCAATAAAAAAAAAATGAGAAAACCATTCGAGGACATGTGATTTCCACCAACCCGCACTTGACCAGCGTGTGTTTCTTAACTGGTAAGATAGTTGAGAGAATACCTGTGCTTAGCCGTGGGACCTTAAAAAAATCGGTTGTCTGTAAATTCGTTTTACTTATGATAGTTGAACGTGACAGCGTCATAAGAAAATACTTATTGAATGGTTTAATTTTTCAAAAGAAAATTTTATTTTTTTAATTTATAGCAGCTGTCTACGCGGACACATCGCTCACTCAAGTAGGAGAGAGACAGATGTCGAACGCTGCCGAACGCGGAGGCCGATTGTGCCTCTTTGTCGCTCGTTTCGCGCTCTCGCTTGCATTTCGAACCTTAAATGGAACGCCTCAGAGTGAAGTAACGACGCATGAGTCATGTTTTTGGTGCGAACAGCCGGCTCCATCAAATTATAAGACGTTGTTACGTCAAAAAGGGTTGAAGTGAAGTATCAAGCGAAAGCAAGTTATTGTAACAATGATTTAGTAATTTAGCCGAGCATTTCACACAGACAGACTATTAAATTTATAATATTATGGAGATAATTAATTTCTTTAGACACGTTGCTATTCCCACGGTAATTTATCCTGTAATCCATTACGAGTAAGTAAGTAGGTATAACTAAGAAGTAATTTCGCTAGTTTCTCATCAGAGGGTTAATTTAATAGCAATTAGGCTAAGTTTGCAAAGCTTTTAGAGGTCATTATAAAATGGTTTGTCTCGATTTTAAGGCCGTTGGACTTTATAATAACAATAATAATAAGTCCATAGTACGGCTTTTGGCGAGCTATTATGGCGAAACGACCATACGGATCCGAGTGCTCCAGGGAGAAGGTCCTGTCCCTTACCTCCGGCTTGCGTTCACCGGCTGGAGTGAACCGTGACGCCTTGATATCGCTCCTCTTGCTTGCCTTCATTGGCTGGCTTGAGTGGAGTCGTGAGAGCAGATATTGTTTGGGCCGAGGTTTAAGCAGTGTTCTGCGTGAGGCACCTTTTCTGATGCCTGGATAGACCAATTCGAGAACGTTTTGATCGTCCACAACATGAAGTGTGTGCCACTTCATATGTATATTACTACATAAGTTACGCATTGAATTAGAAGTCAGTTTTAATAAGGCTTTTATAGAGCTAAGAACTAAATAACTTAATCTATGCCTGTGTTTATGCTAGTGGTTTCATCATAAGTATAGGTACATACGTCCACATATTCAATTACAAATAATCCACCCAACTTTGACACTTAATCCTATACTATTAACGCACAATATGGATTAACTTGTCTTTTGTCTAGCCTCTGCCTGGCTACGCAACATAGGCGAGCGATACAGCTAGCGATCTTATACATTTCTAAAACAAAGGCTTGTGCTTTACTAAAATATATTTGATGTTAAGTGCTAATGTGTTTAATGCGCTTACCAAGGAAATATGTATGTACAGAGTCGATCGTAGGTATAGAAAAACAGTGATGCCGGCAGTGAAATATCTACCATTTATATTGGTGGCATATGGCCGTGCTATCCGTGCGCAATGCCTTTTGCACTGAATAAAGTGATTAGCGCAAAGAACTCGGACCACCGCACCAAAATAATGCAACGCGGGCCCCGAGCCGTTATTTTGACAGGTATTCGATCCCCAGTAAACCAATCCACAGTTTAATAGAGTATTATAACCAGTCATAAATCGCTAGTCGCATCGCTCACCGCTGGGTTCAGTGAGAGTACAAGATACACAATCCGTTGTAAATCAGGTTAACCCAGATAAGATTAGTTGGGAAACAATAGAAAGATATAATTTAATACATAAGGCGAAATCCTTTTAGTGCTTTCATGTTGTTAGATATTTCTACAATTACAATAAATCACACTAAGTGGGTACCAAAGGAGTTCGTTTATGTGTCACTCAACTGTACTTTATAAAATTTCTACTGAATGATTATGAAAGAAAAACAATAAAATTTATATAAAAACTTATATACATTAAAATACTTTTTTTAATACTATGTTTGAATTGGTACCCACTTTTCGATTTTTAATTATCTTTACCAAATTGCGTAACTAGCTGTAATTATATCACCAGCCAATAGCTAAAATAATAGTTTTTGGGCAGAATGTTAAACGCGTTGTTAACAAACGTTAGGGTACGATTCAACCAAAATAGGGTGCAGCACATTTATTTACAAAAAAATTGTGCAGAACATAAGCGTACACGTACCCTCACGATTGCTCTGTGTCTCCAACGATAAGGCTGTGTAAAACTTTTGTGTACGCACATTGTTAACGAACATGTTCGCTGAGAAAACGCTAGTTTACAACTTCAGACGTATATTATATCCCGCAAGATATCTTTCTACCTACAATTTGACTCATGGACGACACGCGAGATGATATGAGACACTTAGCCCATTGTAAATATGGACGGGCAAGATAACTTACAGAGGCCGGACTGTAACTAAAGAGTGTGCGCGTGCAAAAAGTTTTTTCTCTCTAGTACTTGCCGAAGGACTGAGTTTGCGAACGATCAGACGAACACTATGCCGCACAATTCAGCACACTGATGGAATCGTATCTATAGGGTAAAAGAATACATTTCATCGTTTTCCCGTTAGAAATTCACTCATTCGACCGCAACTGGAATACGCAATATGTATCTGGAACCCATTCTTTAATAAATATAATGACCAAATTTAATAAGTTGTAGGTACTACTACAACGTAAATATCTCCGTTACTTAAATTTTAAAGTAACCATACGAAACACTTCTTAAAAAGATCTTCCTAAACTCTCGAACATAGTTTCATAACAAAATCTGTCATAATGGATTCGACTGTAATAAGTTAATAGCGTAACAGACAGACAGAGTTACTTTCGCATTTATAATTTTAGTAGGGAAGTAGGGATTTAATATTTGTTGGCATATCTGCTTCTCATTATATAATCTGTCATTTTGTACTGTCATCGCGACCGCCTTTGAAGTCAGCTATCACTCGAAAATGTCAGCATTAACGAACGAATGGACGGTGAAAAAATGGCGTCTTAGAGCGTTGCAGTTTTTTAGTTTTTTTGGTACTAATCTTTTAAAAGCTTGTGTACTTATTTAAACTTGACATGGGCAAAATTGCGAAATAGTTTCTGCAGAGGCCGTCATTATAAGAACGCACCACGCTATCCCCGCCACCAAGCCAGTCAGATCACCCTTTAGTACGATGTTGGGGGCTGAGTCAAAACAGCGGCTTCGCCCGCGTGTATGTCGTTTATCGCGCCAAAACATTACCTGCTTTTTGCGCAGTCGGATAAAAACTATCCTATGTCCTTTCTCGTGTTTCAAACTACCTTCATACCCAATTTCATTCTAATCGGTTCAGTAGTTTAAGCGGGAAAGCGTAACAGACAGACAGAGTTACTTTCGCATTTATAATATTAGTAGCTATATGCTAAAATAAACTAGGGATCCATAGACAAACTTTGATAATGTTACCCAACGTGTGAAAAAAAAAACAAAAAAGAACATTACATCGCGTATGATGCGGAGACAATTGAAATTAGGGCAAAGTGATGTACTACTGTTTTATAGAGGACATGTATATCTACAAAAAAATCTGTAGCAACCTAACTATTATATTTACATAACAGTAACTACTTTTTCATCTTAGGAGCGTTTACGTGTATTTAAATGAAAAATATTACGCACACCAAAGCACGCGGCTGTATGCGTAGCTGGGACGATGTCTAGCGTTGTTATAGTCAACTAACCAATTTTGATCCGTTCAAGTGCATTTTTGTTGCAGTGTCGTATTGAGCTAGTTACCCATATTTAAGTATGGATTGACAAAAGAAAAGTATTATATGTTGTATATTATCAGTCATAGTACAAGCTCTGGTTAGTTTGGGATCAAATGGCCGTGTGTCTTAATGTCCCACTATATTATTATTATTATATCCGACAACGCAATTAGAGATTAATGGTTATGCGCGATAAACATTATACGTGTGGAGAAAGCCGTAGGCGGAGAGCTTATTTTGTTTGTGAATAACTCTATATAACGTGGTATTTACTTACGGTAGTACAAGTAAACAATATTTAATTAATTAAGATATGGTTCTATAAAGGCTATCATATATAAATATTTATCAATCCCTTTCCGTTAATTAACTAAGTCATAATCGTAACTAACAAAGTAAACATAGGATATTAGCCGCCTACTGATCCGACTACGCGTATGTCGGTTACCCACTGAACTTCCGCCGACCTTCTCAAAAGAAGAATTTTACCCGAAAGGTGTCCTATTCCAGTGCTTTCGAGGACGGATACCTGACACCGCAGAACACACTGCAACTATAAATATAGCTCAAAATATTTTATGTTGTATATATAAAGTATTTAGATTTAATTTTCAATTTCAATTTCAATACTTTATTGCGTTCCACAGTGTTAATTAAATGAGGTGTTCAGTATAACAATTTTAGGTATCAATTGTGGACCCTATCGGGCACAGCAATATGTAGGAGAGAGGAGGAAGGTCGCATAAAATAATAGTTCTGTACCTAGTTAATTTCCATAAGCAAGATTGTGTGATTTAATGTCATCTTTTATTGTTTTCGTTTTAGTGTTATATTTTATATGGGCCTTTTAGCCGAAAATAAATGGTTATTATTATTACTATCAATCAATTTACTTTATTTTGCGCAATCGGATAAATACTAGCCTGTGTCCTTTCACCGGTCCAAACTATCTCCATACAAAATTTCATCCAAATCGGTTCAGTAGTTTTATCGTGAAAGCGCAAACGACAGACGGACAAAGAAACTTTTGCATTTTTGATATGTATTAGTAGGGAAGTAAGGATTTAAGACAAAACATTATCAGCTATGCCTACCGAACCTTCCTGTTCATCACTTTGACCCTTTTTAGTGTCCCACAGCTGGGCACGGTCTTCTCAGAACTATTGGGTTGAGAGAGTTTAGGCTTTAATCACAAAGATGTGTAGGAATCGCCTCCTTAGAAATATAGGGCCACGGGTTCGATTCCCGGTCGTGTCCACATATCTTTGTTTGAATGGTTTAATCTCCGCTGCTCATTAACAATGAAAGAAAACATCGTTCGGAAACCGGCATGTCTAATAACTAGTTTATAAGAGAAGACCTGTGCCCAGCAGTGGGTCACTAAAAAGGGTTGTAATAATATTGGTATGTTAGGCACAAACTTTTGTATTTATTTATCTCAGGCAACAACGCCAATAGAAAATATAATGCCTATAACTTAGGTAATTATGCACCCCTATTCCAGAAACCCCGGACCTATGAAACATCACAATAAACCTTCTCTCTTCGTGTAATGATTTATGTCTTTCATAACGTATCCATCATTTTATATGAATGGTAATTCAAGATAATATTAATATGCTGTCTGTATTTTCTATGTGCGAAGGCTTATATAATTAAAAGGGAAAGTAAATCTCCTTTAGGGACATTCCTGAAAATTAGTGTTGTGGGTCTCCTCTGGTAAATACTCACAGCGTTTACTGAGCAATGTTCACGTTCGACACTTGAACACTGTTTACTTTTTATTCTTATTTTTATTCTTTATTGTACACAAAACACTTACATAAACTTTTTTTGTGTTTATAATATAACTAGTTGCCCCAGCGAACTTCGTACCGCGTATTTATTAAAAAAAAAATCACTTAAGGGTATGAAAAATAGATAGTAGCCGATTCTCAGACCTACTGAATATGCATAAAAAATTTCATAAGAATCGGTCAAGCCGTTTCGGAGGAGTTCGATTACGCACACCGTGACACGAGAATTTTATTTAATAGATTTAATATTTGTTGGCACATCTGCTTCTCACTATATAAGCTGTCATTTTGTACTGTCATCGCGACCGCCTTTCAAGTCAGCTGTCACTCGAAAATGTCAGCATTAACGGTGAAAAAATGGCGTCTTAGAGCGCCGCAGGTTTTTAGTTTTTTTGCTACTAATCTTTTAAAAGCTTGTGGACCTACTTATTATAACTTGACATGGGCTAAATTGCGGAATAATTTCTGCAGAGGCCTTCAATATAAGAACGTACGCTATCCCCGCCACCGAGCCAGTCAGATCACCATTTAGTACGATGTTGGGGGCTGAGTCACCTTCATCCGTGGGAGTGCACCTTTTATCTGAATCCCTCCACGTGGTCCCCGGGTGGTGCTAATCAGGTGACAATCAACTGGTAATTATGTTTACTGGTTAATAACTGGTGGTAGGCTTTGGCCGTGGTTGGTAACCACCCACCAGACAAAGCCGCACCGCACTGACAAGCAGTCTTGCTGTGTTCCAGTGCGATTACTGGTGACACCATTTAAGTGGGTGGGTCGAAATTGTTGCTCCTTTGGTTTCGAACCATATAGGGCCACATTCTACTGCCACTTCCTCACCGAAAATCATTCGTAATCACGATTGTATCGGTATATTGGGCAGGCGCGTCTCATCGTAGTCTACATCATGCTTAGCATCAGGCAAGTTGTAGTCTTTACTTCAACCCCTTTTTCAGTGTCTGGGCACGGGTCTTCTCTTAACTATCTTATGAGTTGAGAGAGTTTAGGCCTTAATCCACGCACGCTGGCCAAAGTGCAAGTTGGTGGATGTCACATGTCCTCGAATGATTAGTTCTTAGAAATGCTGGTTTTCTCAAAATGTTTTCCTTCGCCGATATTGAGCAGCGGAGATGAAACAATGCACACAAATATTTGTGGGCACGACTAGGATTCGATCCCGCGACCTAATTTTTCTAAGGCGAGGCCCGTACCGCTGCGCCACCGCTGCTCAGTGCAAGTCTTTAACAGAATAAAACAATATATAAAACATAATTTTCCAACAAAACCGCTATTTTAAAGGTATTTTTAATTATTGCTACAGTGCAACGTGGAGTGGTGTCGAGAGCCCACTAACAATGCGCGCCCACAATGATCTCGGAAAACAAATGTTCCACAGCGCAGCGCTACACAAGCTGTTTGTAAGCCTTTCTGTTGCTCTACTGTCTTACATTAGCTTTTGTATAACACCTTGGGTTTTTTTATTCCAAAATAGGCATGCGCTTGACTGCAACTTACCCGATGTTCAGCAAAGATGTAGTCTACGATGGAACGCGTCTGACATAATATACTGATTCAGTCGTAATTACTAGGGCTTCGGTATATTTGTCAGGTGTGACATACAATGTCATTACGAATGATTTTTACGACATCATAGTTTTCTTTAAAATCCCTAGTTATTTTTAATCCCCATAGAAAAGGAGGGTGCTTTAAGTATGACGTGTGAATCTGTCGAATTTCGTAACAGTTAAATTATTGTACCAATTTTAAATAAAATATAGGTTTTTATAGAATTGGCGAACATACATACAAACATTTATACCTACAACCAAGCATAGAATCTCATCAATTTTTTCAAAAGTCGGTTATATACTGAAGTCATCGAGATGGTTCTTAGCTATGTCAGAGAATTCATAAAACTTTTATTTAAACTTATAATTATATAAAAAATGGTACAAAACACTTGGGTGCCTATTCGTTTTAATGTTTTAAAGTAAGTATAGTATTTTACAGTATATGTAAAAATAGTTTAGGGCCCCACTGTTGGGCACGGGTCTTCTCTTAACTATCTCACGAGTTTCACCCACTTTAAAGTGTAACTTAAAACGAATTAAATAATCTATACATTTAAAAATCAATGCCACTTTTCGTTGTAATTTTATAACTCAAAAAGGGGCTTACCTATTCAAACCAAATGTTTAGGCATTGTTCGGACTATTTAGTAGATGGTTTATGTGAAGTTTGCACAAAATCTGTTGAGCTGTTCTTTATTGTTCACATTTTTTGTAAATTGTTGAGTGGGCTGAAGCTACCCGGGCGAAGCTGGGGTGGGCAGCTAGTCAGTTATAAAAAGTTCGTCACAGCTTGACCACTGAAGAGTCAACACACTATATTGCGAGTGAATTAATCACATCTTCATATTTTGTATGCAAAAGGTTTTATTTTTATTACCATTGTCATCTATCATATTTTTGCCTTTAACATAAGCGGAAATGGTGCCAGACAGATTTAGCATAAAGAATACAGAAGCAGAACTCGGTTCAAAGCCTAAATCTTACATTTATAACTGTCCAAGTGTCCATTGATTTTCGGCGACGAAGCCTATCTGCTCAATACTGAAAGCAATCACTTTAGAACAGCCTCACAAAAAACTGATTAAATCCACAAAGGAAATTCAACTTCACCGTTTGAACATAAGGTTTAAATTTGGATGGTGTCCAACCTGGCATCTGGCCAGGAACGAGTAATGAAAGCGATAGCAAGCGAGTAAAATTTTAATGCATTGTCGAAACTTTGGGGAAACTCTGTTTGTTCCTTCGACAATATCTGTAAGGCAGGTATAATATTGTACAGATTTATAAGTAATTTATTTAAATAAAACTATTTTTTAACGGATTTTTGTTTTATTTTTTGGACGTCAAATACGTCAGTCCACCCGTGAACGTGATGTCTTAAAAGACTTTGAAACGTCGGGATCGAAAATCTAAAATAAACTGCGATAAAATCCGTTAAAAAGTAGTTTTATTTCAATATGTGATATTCGCGTAAATCTAAGACAATATTATATAGGTATTTCATCTAAAAGATATAAAATCCTGCTGATTTTAGCAGCGTTTTTCTATACTCCACGATATGAAAAGAAAATTGACGTACCTAAGTATATTTAAGTAAAAGTATTTTCTGTATAAATTAACCGATTTTCACTTCACTTCAACCCTTTTTTAGTGTCCCACTGCTGGACACGGGTCTTCTTATAACTGTCTTACGAGTTGAGAGAGTTTAGGCCTTAATCCACACACGCTGGCCTAGTGCGGGATGGATGTCACATGTCCTCGAATGATTAGTTTTTAGACATGCCGGTTTCACAGGGACAGGTGATGAAACAATTCACACAAAAGAGGATATAGGCACGACTGGGAATCGAACCCGCGACCTCATATATCAAAGGCAAAGCTGATAACGCTGCGCGATCGTTGCTCAATTTTACTTATACTACGTTCTGTTAATTAGTACCCAAATACTTTACCACGTTTTTTCATGAAAAAATAAATAAATAAATAAAAATTGCGCACTTTAAATTTTAATTGGTTAATTTGGGACTAGATGGCGCTGTATGCATATGTGTGAAAATATACATTTCCTTGTAATAACCGACTAAAGTAGCGAGCGTATGATGTTTCTTATTATTTAATTAAAAGTTTAGTGATTACAAACAACTGCTGTCTCGCATGCAAATTGCAATATCTAATGTAGTACCTACGGAAAATTTCAATTTGTGACACATTGTCCGGTATGTATTCAGCTGAAAGGAAAATTAGGAATGAAATTTTTATTTTGTACTAGCTTCCGCCCACAGCTTCTCGCGCGTGGTACCTACTTGTGAGAATAAAAAGTAGTATATGTGTTAATCCATACCATAATCTATCTCTGTGCTAAATTTTATTTAATTCCGTCTAGTAGTTTTTGCGTGAAAAAGTAACAAACATCTATACATTGTTACAAACTTTCGCGTTCATAATATTAAGTACGATTTTAAGGTAAGCTCATGATGTCCTGCAGAAGAGCACTGAAAATGTTCCCCTGACCTATTATTACCAAAGAAGTATGTTCAAATTCAACGCTCATGGAAAAAAGACTGATCAATTTTAATCAGTCTGAGAAGACTTTGAAGCACCGGATTTTTTTAGCGAAAAAAAATGAGAGAGTGCGGGGTTATTCTTTCTTTTTATTTTAAAGAATTACAATTATGCCTAACCCATATTAATGGACCAACAAATTCTTCCGCATCTTTATCTTCCTTATCAGAAAGCTAGCAGCATTGCCTCGTTGGTTGTTATTACTGATCCCTTTGCCTTTGATACACACTAGCCGTCTGACAACTCTTTTATACTGGCATAATATATTTTTTATATCTTTAAATATCTATTTCCACAAATCAATGTCGGAGACATTGTAGATTTTTTTGGCTTCCCTTTCTCACTGTAGTCAAGTGTAAATGCGGATATTTTCTTATTATTAGATATTATTGGTTGTTGTTTTCATATTTCATGTAAAGTGCTACAAATCAGACGAACCCTAAAAGAATTTTAGAATGACAAATACTGTTTACTCCGTAAAATAATACTTTGTTTTTAGACGCCTCAGATGTATTCTTAATTACATCATTATTCTCTTTACACCTATTTTCAGAAGAAGAATATTTTATCTTCATCTTATTTTCTCTTTTTTCATGTATCTAATCTTTTCCTTTTAACTGTAAAAACAAAAGTGAAGGCGTTATTCAAATTAAGGATCCCATTTTGCTGATGTTAGGTTCTTCCAAATGTCGAGTATTTATTGCGATATAAAAAAGAAAAATTGTGCTGTATGAAAAGAAATTAAGTGAACAGATGTAAGCACCTGATATCAAGTGGTTATTTTGTGTATATTAGGTACAGTCACGGCCAAAAATCTGTGCACTTATTGATAAATAATTGTAACTTAATAATGTTGTCGGTCGAGCTGAGAACCTTCTTGATAACTTTAGCTTTTTAATAAAGAAAATCGCATCAAAATGGTCCACACACTTATACATAGATATGAAATGAAATGAAATGAAATGAAATGAAATGAAAATATGCTTTATTTTTTTTGAGACGCGAGTCTACTTAAAAATAGTCCAATTTCTTTTCCTACCGTGCAGTGAATGACTGGCAACTACTGAGAAACACTGCCAAAAAACTCAGTAGGCTTTTATTCTTTTTTAAATGAAGTGCTTATATCTATTACATTTTGTTTGTTTATTGTGTTGAATTAGAGCGACTTAATTCCAAGCGTTTTTATCCGTTACATAGTCTGAAATTTTATAATACGCTTTCTTACATAACGTAGATTTTATAGTTATTTTAAATTTGTTAATAGTCATTTCCCTAATATTATTTGGAAGTTTATTGTAGAAACGTATACACTGCCCCATAAAAGAGTTACTGATTTTGTGGAGTCGAGTATGATGTGCTACAAGATCGTTCTTATTTCTAGTATTTAAATTATGTGTGTCGCTTATTTTTTTAAATTTTGTAATATTTTTATGCACATACAATAAATTTTCATAAATATATTGAGAAGCGACAGTCAAAATATTTATGTCTCTGAATTTCTCTCTTAGAGAAACACGGCTTCCTAGTTTGTAGATAGCTCTTATAGCTCTTTTTTGTAAAACAAAAATGGTTTCTATGTCAGCCGCATTTCCCCAAAGAAGAATTCCATAAGACATGATACTATGAAAATAACTAAAATAAACAATTCTAGCAGTATCCTCATCAGTGAGCCGTCTAATTGTTTTGACTGCATACGCAGCAGAACTTAATTTTCCGGACAGTTTATCTATATGAGGAAGCCATTGTAATTTAGAATCTAGTGTGATGCCTAAAAAAACAGATGACTTAACAGGGTCCACCTCATTACCATTAATTTTAACATTTGAATTTGCCTGTCTTACAGTAGGCATGGAAAACTTTATCACTTTAGTTTTTTTATCATTGAGTAAAAGATTATTCACACTAAACCAATAGACCACCTTAGAGAGTGCGTTGTTTACTTCGTCATAATTGCTTAGTTGTCGATTAATTTTAAATCTCAATGAAGTGTCATCGGCAAACAACACAATCTCATGGCTATCATAAACATAATAAGGTAAGTCATTAATATAAACTAGGAATAGAAAAGTGCCGAGAATCGATCCTTGAGGTACACCCATGGTGACTCTTGACCCTGAGGACTTAATTCCATTGACATCGACTTTTTGAATTCTATCACTCAGATAAGATATGATAAATTCAAGAGCTTTATTCTTAATACCATTGTGGTGTAATTTCCTTACAAGAGTTTCATGTTGCACACAGTCAAAGGCTTTGGACAAGTCGCAAAATATACCCAAGGCATCCTGCGAATTCTCCCAAGCAGCATAGATACTTTTTAATAATTCAACACCTGCATCAACGGTTGAGCAACCGAACCCGAACCCGAACTGTTTCTTATGTAACAATTCATGTCTATTAAAATGTCTGAGCAACTGGCTAAGTATTAATTTTTCAAAGATTTTACTTAAGGTGGGTAATACAGAAACAGGTCGAAAGTTTGATGGATCAGAAGTATCTCCAGATTTAAATAAAGGAATAACCTTACTGTGCTTCATCAAGTCAGGAAATACACCTACTGCAATACAGTTATTGAAAATAGATGCAAGATGTGGGGCAATTATAGTAATAAACACACAAACATACACAAACATATAGATACATCCGTCAATCTAGTATCATCTCTCTTCGTATCCTGGGTTTAATATTATAATAAGCAAAACAAGCAAACGATAAAAACTGTTGCCGTTCATTGAGCACAAATCCTAATCGGACCTAGTGCTTATCTAGATTTTTCTATTATCTTAAAATAATAACATTAAAAAAAATTAAAAAAATCAAAGGATTGCCTTCATTTAGGCTAAGTAACCATATGGTTACTTAGCCTAAATGAAGGCAATCAATAATGAAGGCGGTCGGCCTATAGTGCTACACATATGTGTAGCACTATAGGCCGACCGTTTAACTCGCGTATCGCCATCTCAGGTACAAAGTCATAAAACATTAATTAAATCTCCTACAGAACTTTTTAACCACTGAGAAAAGTAATGTAAGACTATTCGTCACTAATATCCATATCGCTTGAATCATCATCACTGTCTGTGCAGCTTGAGGAGTCAGAATCTTGGCGATAGGCGATACGCGAATTAAACGGTCAGCCGAAAGGCAGTAAATTACTTTTTTTTGAGATGTACTCGGTAAAATGTTGATGAGATCCACATACAAAATTCGTAAAAAAATTTAAGAGGTCGAAAATAAAAAGCAGAACATGTATAAAAAGCTAAAAAATAAATAAACACGATTATATTTGAATAATAGCATAGACCGTAACTACCGAAAAGCAAAATTCAATAATGTTATTTAATAATAAAATTACTAATTAGGTAATTATTACTAACTATTAATGAATTTTCTAAAACGAAATCCTGCCTTAAAATGGAACGTTAAAGTGGATGCTGAGTATTTGTTCAGGGTGGTATTGAGTGTAAGTATATATTAATGCTTAAAACTGTACACAAACAAAGGATTTCATTTTTCTTGAGGAAAATAGAAGGTGGAAAATTTTCTTTGTCTGTAAGATATTATGTTTATATTATGTGTGTTTTTCTTACGGTTGGGGTTTGTGACAACTTTGTGCTTATCGTTTTACGAATCTAGTCATGTTATAATATACTGATGTGTTTTTCTAAGAACACGAGAAAACTGCTTACTGCTTACTTTATGCTCTATATCAGGAGTATTATTTTAAAGTTTATACTTACTACATACTATTCACTAACTTTGCGACCTTCCCACCGAAAATCATTCGTAATTAAGGTACAATGATTAGGTATATTGCGCGGGCGCGTCCCATCGTAGACTACATAATTGCTCAAAATCAGAAATAAATTTAAAAAAGCATAAACGTGTACCATGCGTTTCTAATAAGAATAGGATTGGTAATCCGCCATCTTGGACTGGAATGCGCAAAAACTTCACATTTTTAGTACAGTGAGCCAAAATGTTTGTACGATAATAATCACGTCTAAATAAAAAAAAAATGCGTACATCTTTTTGCCGTTCGAGTAAGAATGGACATTTGGAGTCGATTATTTAGATACGAACATTTTTATTAACTTCCGATGGCAAAAAGCGGTGTTATAAGTTAAAACGTGTTCGAGTTCAGTCCTATTCTTATTTTAAACGCATAGTACTTTGCTGTAGTGTATCTATGAAATACAGCTGTCACTACTGTCATCTGTCAGTCACTGACATAGCGGGTAAAAGTAGGTACACACCGACGCCGAAATATAGAACCTGGTGTGAGACCGCGCCAGATCTTTATACATTTACTAGCTGCCCCAGCGAACTTTGTACCGCGTATTACTAATGTAATACGTATGTATTTTTAATGCCCCATTATACAAAAATTAAAACGAAAAATTTCATCCAAAAATTAATAAAATAATAAGCGTGAACAACCCTTATCACTTAAGAGTATGAAACATAGATAGTAGCCGATTCTCAGACCTACTGAATACGCATATAAAATTTGGTAAAAATCGGTAAAGCCGTTTCGGAGGAGTACGGTAACTAACATTGTGACATGGAAATTTTATATATCAGAAGATTTACCGTGTTATTACCCAGAATACGAGACTCTACACTTGCGTTTACTGTGACCCTTTTCTCAAATAGCTAAGTATGTACCATACAATTACCTAAATATTACCTAGTTTGTTGTTTTGTAGTCTGTAACATACATACATAGTTATTTCTACCAAAAACAACAGTGAGCAACGCTATAATAACCACGTACCCTAAATCCGAGCCCACGATTCCCCAAAGCACTTTTACCTCTTATGAGAAAAGTTTTCCCGTCCCAACCTAAGGCTCTTTATCCACCAGAGATTTGCCAACCTAAAGATATGTAGGTATATAATTTTACTTATTGCACCTATATCGTTTGCTTGCAGAAGGGAATGTTGCGAAGCTGTTTTACAGCTGTTATTAGCGGTTATGTGTGGGCAAAAAGAAAGAAATTTTCTAAAAACGAAACGAAAATCTTAGTCGAGAGGGTCACAGTCATGATTTCGTTTTATGAGCGCTAAGCGTACATACTTAATGAAATTTTCAGTTCCCGAGTATGTACTCTTACGGTCGTATTCATAAAATCTTATAAGACTCTTTAGTTAAAATGGTCTCTTTCTTTTACTAGTACAAATGTCAAGATGACAGACAAAGATAAACTAATTATAAACCTATTTTAGCTAATGAGCTTATGAGAAGTTTCTAAACACGGGGGTTAGTATTATACTCTTTTATATCGCACTGTGTTTGCATTACATGGGCAGCACATTTTACTGCGTGTATTCTACACACATTAAAATCTTACGAAACACATTATAAGCATACTTTAGCTGCTCTTGTTTCTACAACTGCTTATGTGGACCAATGAATTTGATTGGTTGATATCAAACGCATCCATAGCACCGTGCCATACTACAACTGTAGTGGAAACACACCCTTAATCTTTGACGGTTTATACACAGAAGTGAACGATAATTGCCCCTTAATAATTTCCTGCGGTAAAAGAAGACGAGGGTATCACATAATAAATATTATTACATCGTTACAAATTATTATACTTCTGATTATTTATGTATGGAACTTAGATTTACCTATACTGATGTAGAACATGGATAAAGAGACAGTGGGATAGAAAATTGCTATGAACACATTTCAAACGCTTCAAGCGTTTAAAATGTGGTGATAGAGGAGAATGGGAAGAATCAGCTGAACGGAAGAAATCACAAACGAAGAAGAATTAAAACGAGTGCAGGAGACCGCGCTTGTGTGGCCCGTATTCCTTTTTCCATTCTTGTTGTAGTGGACTGTATTTAAGGCTATTGGAGCTTAAGTAAACACGAAATAGATGCACTGCACATTGATTTATTCGCTTGGACGGAACACGAGAGAAAGAAAAAAATTGCAACAGCACAGTGTTGCCAATACAATGTTTTTTGAGATATTAAAACATATTTTTATGTTGGTAACAACGAGTGGACGAGAAGCGAGTTTTGATGAAGACCATACAAAACAGACGAGAGATATTTATTGGACACCTTTTAAGACATGACGGCCTTATAAAAAAAATTATAGGAGGAAAGATGGAGAAGAAAATGGAAGAAGAGAAAGGCCAAGAATTGTGTCATGTTGTTTAAGGAGGCAAAAGAGAGAGAATTAAAGAAAATTGCACAAAACACTTACATACACTTAAACACATATTACACTTAATGATTTATAAAAAATGCTATGAATGAATACAATAATTTATCTAGTGGCGGTTACATGTCCTCGAATGATTAGTTCTTAGACATACCGGTTTCCTCACGACGTTTTCCTTTACCGATATTGAGCAGCGGCGTTGAAACAATTCATACAAAGATGTGTGGGTACGACACCATTTATTTATTATTTTTTATTGGAACCCGCGACTTTATTTTTCTATGGCGAGGCCCTTACCGCTGCGCCACCGCTGCTACCAGTACCAATATAGTATTATGTTATCTGTGGTACCAAACACTAAAGTGCTAGTACATTAACAGTTTAGTGTCTGGTAATAGTTCAAAATGTATGTAATTAGATATTTTTAAATATATAAATAAATATTCTGGGACATTAACACACACGGTCATCTGGTCCCAAGCTAAACAGAGCTCGTGTTATGGAAACCAGATAACTGGTATATATACTATACATATAATAATTTTCTTTTGTAAATATATACTTAAAATAAATATTTACACCCAGACTCGACACAAACGCAAATGTTCATCATTAATATTTGTCTCGGGTGGGAATCGAACCCACGACCTGCGGCGTGAAAAGCAAGTGTCTTACCGACCACGCCACCGGCCCGTCAGTGTAATAAATGACAGGGCATTTATTACATAGGTGATAAATGACTTATGTTAGTTAATTACCTACCTGACAATCACAAACACTAACTTATGCTTTCTTTTTTGACTGAATCCACCTTTCAAGAGGGTAATATTAGGAAGAGATCATAAGTGCTTTTGACATTTTCCTTATCCTGACATATGATGTGATATTGCTCATTTTTCTTTGAGATTATTTGGTAGCTTTCTTGTAATTAGACGTTTGTACTTACAAACTACCTGCCCGGGCTTCGCTACGGGTGTAATAAGATGTAGTAAACATAATATGAGGAGATTGCTTCTGCTCAAGATCAGCGAAACAAAACATAGTAAAAAAACCAGCATGGCTTAGAATGAAATATTTGATGACGTGACTCGCTTAACGGTTTTCCTAAGTCGCGCTAGAGATGAATAATACTGCACTGTTACGCCAGCAGTCCAGAATTGTTTCATCTCCGCTGCTCAATATCGGTGAAGGAAAACATCGTGAGGAATCCGGCATGTCTAAGGACTAATCATTTGAGGACATATGACATCCATCCCGCACTTGGCCAGCGTGTGTGAATTAAGGCCTAAACTCTCTCAACTCATAAGATAAGTAGTTGAAAGAAGACCCGTGCATAGCATAGCAGTGGGACACTAAAAAGAGATGCACTTATTAGAAAAAGGTAGGTACTGATGATATTGTACAAGCCTGTAGCATGTTCGTGAACTGGTTAGTGTGTCTATACCATTAAATAAAATTTCCATGTCACAATGTTTGTTACCGTACTCCTCCAGCTTTACCGATTTTTAACAAATTTTATATGCGTATTCAGTAGGTCTAGAATCGGCTAATATCTTTTTTTCATACCCCTAAATGATAAGGGGTGTTCACCCTTAATTTTTTTAATTTTTGGACTATTTTAATTTTTTTATTATGTGGCATTAAAAATACATACGTATTACATTCGTAATACGCGGTACGAAGTTCCCTGGGACAGCTAGTAATGTATAAAATAAATGAAATAAGATTATATGAAAGTTTGTTAATACAAAGTGTTAAGAATAAATTAAAAAATATACTGTTATACAGCAATATATAACAATAGGAAAAATTACTTTTATATTAATTTCATTATATTTTGTTAAAACATGTGTGTAGGTACAATATATTTTGCATTAATTTATCTGAGCGTTACTTGCCAACAAACTGTTTTTACAGCTTGGCAACAGGAGTATTTATGTAACATTGTGCCATTTTATTTGGTTAAATAAATTAAAAAAAAAGTGTATGTTGTCTCTGAAATCAAAACAATTGAATGTTGACGTTTCACCGTTTTTCTATTTGACTTACAGTAGGTCCAGTTCGACAAATATTATTCTCAATTCAGTCATTCAAATTGCTTGCCGGAGGGCTTATTTACCTAGGTACGTTCCAATAGAGATTTTGCTGAAATGCTGGAATGTTATTGTAAAAAAGTTTGCGTTCTACAAAAAAATCGCGTTCATTATTTTATGTAAGCAGATTTATGTATTAGACTGTTCTTTTATTAAGTACCTACCCAGTGGAATGGGTATCACCGTTGATGTACGCACATCACTACACCGTAAATCAAATACAGGGACCGCTCACACAAACTGAGAGGGTGAGGCCGTTTCAAGAACGATGCTTGAAATGACGTGGCGCTGGTGACCTTGGTGGTAAGGGCTAACGTGGATAGGTTGCTCAGGTTGGTCGCTATTAGGGTTATCCTAAGGTAAAAACACATTCCGTCTATGTTAACAAAACGAAGAACGATTATTGGATACCTATAAAGTCCCTGAACTAATTTCACGTACTATGTACGGATTTTAATTGTGGCGTCAAATACCTAGCACCACACAAGAGCCATGACGACACTGCAATCCTGAATCGCACAAGCAAAGTTTCACCGACCATTAGCATATTATTATATAGAACTTCCTGACAAGAATAGTTGAGGGAGGAACCGCGGTCGCCAAATATCACACCTTACCCGGCCAGAAAATCTTCCCTTTTCACTGGAAGGTTACTACCGCCCGATCCTCCAGTCCCCACCATACCCTATATAAATTATAGAAAGTCCATAGTCCGGAATACAGGAGTATAGGATCCGCGGTCGTAGCGAGCGTGAATTTTTTTAAATCAATGTTTAGACAAGCCCGCGCTGTCTGCTGATTTACGCCATTTCTCTTCGTTGACCAGAGTTAGCCGTTTAGATTCTTCGCGCTGGAACAACGTTTGTTTCATCACAATTTGCATTGTCGAAAATTTTAGACGCCACAACCTTTGGAACTTCCCAATTCCTCCTATTTTTTATGATTAAATTCGTGCGTGAACAAAAACGGTATAGGTATCCCGGGACATGGCAGTTCTAATCACAAGTCAGCTCACGGTACCACTGTTTATCCTAGTGGGATTGCAGTGGTGGGTTCATTTCCATAACAAGACCCCACAACCTTTTTTAAAGGCGCATTTTTACAACAAACATTGTTTTAGTTATTCGATCCCCAATTTTTTTTCTATATCTTTGGGGGCTGAGTCACCTTCGTCCGTGGGTGTACACCTTTAATTGAATCCCCACACGTGGTCCCCGGGTGGTGTAAATCAGGTGACAATCAACAGGTGGTAGGCTTCAGCCGTGGTTAGTGACCACCCACCAGACAAAGCCGCACCGCCAAGAGGCCTTGCTGTGTTCCGGTGCGATGTCTGGAGGGTGGGTCGGAATTGTTGCTCTTTTAAGGTTTCTGACCATATGGAGGCTCATTCCACTGCTACCTTCTCACCGATAATCATTCGTAATCACGAGTGAATTGGTATACTAGGCTGGCGCGTTCCATCGTAGACTACATCATTGCTTAACATCAGGCAAGTTGTAGTCAAGCGCCAGCCTATCGCAGAATAAAAAAAATCTTTAGTGTACAGAATGTACCTACTAAATATAGTATACTTAGTATGTCATCAATCTTAATGTTGTTTCCCGTTCCGCCTGTCACTGCTACTCTTCCGAAGAACCACTTAAGTTGTCAATTGTCGATACCTTAAAAGCTCCTTTGTGTACCTTACAGAAATAATGAACGGAAGACTCAATAAAAACCAATAGCACATATTCTTACAGAAAGTTACTGCGGTGGTGATGGTATGTAATGTTGACGGGCCGGTGCCTCGGTTGCGTAGCGGTAACATACTTGCTTTTCACGTCGCAGATCGTGGGTGCGATTCTCACCCAAGACAGACATTCTGATCTTTAAAATTCCTGCGGGATTCCAGACAGTTTATGGTTTAGGTGTCCCGGGACTTGGCCGGTTTCAAATCACAAGTCTTCACGGTGCCGCTGTTGATCCTGGCTTACAGGAGTTGCAGTAGCGAGATTGCAGTGGTGGGTTAAGTCCCATTATAAAATCTCTCTTATTATCATCTTATTTTTTTTTAGACTCATTTTCGGCCTCTGTAATAATATTTCTTTTTTTTTCTCTTTTTAAATTGGCGCTAAATGTATTATATATTTGTGAAAACTGTTTTCAGAAACAGTTTCCACAAATATATAATACATATATAATACATTTATAATACATTTTTTTTTCAGACAATGTTTAGTTTATTTTGTTTGTTAACGTTGTGTTAATGTATATCTGTTTGTTTCCCTAAGATAATAAAATAAAATAAATAATGATACGTAAAAAAAACAAATCAGAAAATTAAACAAGTTGCTAATAATAGAAAAAACAACCAACAACAAACAAATTAACCAGGTATTAGCAAGAATTTACAGGCGAAATACTGAAAAGTCAGTGAAATTCTCTCGATCATTAATAGTTCCAGTTTAGTTGAGCAAAGTTTGACCGTTCGTAGATGTATATTTTGTGGAAATGCTCATTTTAGTAACAGATTCCTTGAAAATTTAAAGGTTGTATGTTCGATATATTTTTCAGGTTATATCTCCTCACCAAATAAAATAAATTTTGATCAGTATTATATTTTTAAGTACGAATTAAAATCTCACTACTGTTTCTTGAAATAAAAATATTTTGAAAATTACTCATATTCCTTGACGAGTCGTGTCGTGATACATAATAACTGACTGGCCAGGTGGCGTGGTTGTTAGTGACCCTGACTGCTACACCGAAGGTCGTGGGCTTGATTTTCACCCAGGACAAATCTTTAATAATAATAATAATATAGTGGGACATTAACACACACGGTCATCTGATCCCAAACTAAGCAGAGCTTGTGCTATGGAAACCAGATAACTGGTATATACTATACATATAATACTTTTCTTTTGTAAATATATACTTAAATATAGATAATTACACCCAGACACAAGACAAACAGACATATTTAAACAAATGTTTGTTTCGGGCGGGAATCGAACCCACGACCTGCGGCGTGAAAAGCAATTATCTTACCGATCACGCCACCGGCCCGTCAATGCCCGGCTTTGTGTAATGAACACGTTTATTTGTACTGTGTCTGGGCTTGATTTATCTATAATTATATATTTATAATTAATTTACAATCTTTATAATCTGTGTTACGACAGAAAATCAAAAATATGGAGCAAGTAGACAAAGAGATGTTACATTAGTATTTGAAAAAATGTATTAAGTATTATATTCGTTCCTAGTACCCATAATACAAGAATAGTATTCTAATATCTGTGATACAAGCAAATTTAATTGCTGGATTTGGGAGTAGATGGAGATGTGGGAATGTGTGAAAATAGTATTAATATTATTATAACCTGGCATTGCATCAAGCCTCCGGACCTCAAAGTGTCGGCTGAGGTGATTATCACCCATTTTTCGCCGGCATGTTTAGGTCCAATACGGAATAAATCTCTCTTCTAGATAAATAGATTTGTCTTCACCTATTTTAGTTTATGTTTTTCAGGAATAAATAATACTAAATTAACAATGTAACTAAATTCTTCTTTCATTTCATACTCCTTGAATACTTGATTCTATTTGACACCCTAAAACGTTTTTTTATTCCTTTTTCCAATTGTTTTTATTTAACAATTACAAATATGGACAAGTTAGAATAATAAGGTTTTAATGAACAAAATTCCGTCATAATACAGATGGAAATGCAATTCTTGACATTTTTAGATGTGTTTTTTTTGTATATTTTTGTTTTCGTTTTTATGTAATCTGTTTTTTTTTGACGTGACAACGTCTTATAAATTGGTTTGCCGGGTGACACTTCAAGCAACTGCGTTACGCTCCGCTCACGTTATGCGCTCACAATGAGAGCGAGTGAGGGGCACGCGTCCCTTCCACTCGGGCATGGTTAGCCCGCCTAAGAGCGAGAGAGACAGACATAAAAAGTGAAAGGCACGCGTCCCTTCCACTCGAGCACAGTTAGCCCGCCTAAGAGCGAGATTCTTTGTATAAATTAATGTTTTAAATATAATTCTTTGTATAAATTAATGTTTTAAATATAATTCTTTGTATATATAAATGTTTTAAATTGTTACTATTATTTCATCCTTCTTCCTACTATACGAATGAATATTCACATTAAAATTATTTTACCACTCAAAGTCGTTGTCACGTAAAACTTTCGCCCGTATACCGACTTTACAGGCAACCATTTTTTTTCTATTCCATTCGTTACACTTTATATCCGTGTAAAGCCGTGACGCCTGCAAAGTCTAAACGATTACGCCGTCGGCCAGTCGAACCGTGATAAAGTGAAACCGATTTCATTAGAATTAATGGAACCCTGTTTGTTGTCCGCTGAAATTAATTTTGTTCTGAAATTTCAAAGTAATTTATTACTAGAAAATAATAAAAAAAATAGTTTTCTTTTACATTGAAAATCATTAATTATACGACTTTATAATTAAATATACAGAATTAAATATAAGTTTCAATGAGAGTTGCGTTGCGTTGAGACATCCTTACTTTAATATTATAAATGCGAAAGTAACTGTCTGTCTGTATGTCGCGCTTTTACACCATAACTACAGAATTAATTTGGATAAAATTTGGTATAAATATCGTTTCAGACCCCGAAAAGGACCCGAGGTTAATGGTTTAGCGCGATGACTGACATAGGCGGTTGGAGCTGCGTTCGAAAAGCTAGTAGGTAATTAAATAAGGATATTAAGGGAAGAAAAGAAAATTAAATGTAAACTGAAATTAAAACGGAAACTTAAAGATATATTTGGAAGTAAGTAAAAAAAAACAAATAGGAAAATGCATGCGTTAAATTGCAATTAGGTATAGTAGGTATAATTCAATAGTATAAGTAGGTACATACCTATTGTACATTCTGAATGAGCGCAACGCCTACAAACTGTAATGTGATAAATCGGTTCAGCCGTTCTCGAGTTATGCGCTTACCAACTCATTTTTCGATGCATTAATTTCATTTTTTCATTCATTTTTTAATTTTTTTTTATTTTTTTTTTGCTATAAACTTCACGAAGCCCGAGACCTTTCCAATGAATGCAAAACCGTGGAAATCGGTTGGTGCGTTCTGGAGTTATAGCGTCAGGAAGGAAAACCCGACTTATTTTTATATAGTAGATAATATCCTGGGACACGGTCTCGTTTAACGTGACAAATAAACGTCAATTATTATTATCTATTATAAGTATGTATTTACAAAAATATAATAGAAGTAGGTTTCCATAAAGTTCTACGAATATTATCATTCGTAGCGCTAGGCAGAGCTTACCACAGTGCCCTTAGTACGAGTTCGTCGATACGAAAAAAGTTTCCGAATATTATATTGAACCTACTGAAATGCGTCTTCAAACTCATTTTTAACTCGGTACAAATAAATAAATAAATAAATAAAAATCATTTATTTCGGACCGGAATCCATAGTGTTAGTAACAATGATCTTACAAACTATGTTAGTAATAAGTAGGTACATACATTGCTATACAAATCGATTTACCGATAATGCCGTGTCCTTTATTAGATGGATGCGGGTCCAGTGCCTCATAATGGCACTGTCCACATCTAATCTCCCCGCTACTGTCTTCAGGAGGCTGTTGGAGGCGCCCCGCACCCGCTGCAACAGGGATGCTGTACGCTTTCTGATGATAGCCGATAAGCTATCAACATCCGACGAAGCTAACATCCCTGAGGCACTGCAGTAGCGCGGCAGCCCCAACAGCGCCCTGAAGGCATTGTTATATTGAGTACGCAGGGCCCTGTATGCTCCTTGAGTGTAATTCATCCACAGGCTGCACGTGTATAATAGTTTGTAGATTTTTTTGCATTTTACCTTATTATCTTCAAAGATTCATGATGATATTCAAAAACTTTTTTTCGTATTGACAACTCGTACTAAGGGTACAGAGCTGTAATTTGGCGTGATAGTACCTACATTGTTTGTCATGAGTCTAGGTGTAATTATTGTAAGCATGTATATACATAAGAAAAGTATTATATGTAGTATATTACCAGTTATATGGTTTCCATAGTACAAGCTCTGCTTAGTTTGGGATCAGATGGCCGTGTGTGTTAATGTCCCACTAGGTATACCTATTATAATATTATTATCATCAGCGTCTAAAAAGTTGTAAAATTAAATCTGTTTTTTTTTGGGTGTAGTGGGTAATATTTGAAAAGAGATTGATAATATATTTTTCTTTCTCTAGTCCTGTTGTGTAGCATATCGTTAGATAGCTTATTATGTAGTGAATATTAACTATTAAAGCTGTAATTTTAGAAAGTCAAGTGCAAACCAGTGACAACAAAATACATGTTCAACGTCCTTAAAAAATATTCTAGATGGCCGCCGTCATAATTATTATGATTGCGCATAACCAATTTCTTGCAAGCCTCTCGACATGGGTATCAAATTGGGTCTTGAATTCAATTTCTATAATAAACGTCCTAGATGGCCGATTAAATAACGACTTAACAATAACTTTTAGTACATTTAATAAAACCGTTTAACCTAAAGACGTTTTGCTCTTCGTAGTGATTTGCTATTAATTAATCCTTCCACATTTTTTATTTAAAAACAATGAAAAAGGCCTATTAATTAATTTCTACAAAATGCCACAAGAATTTATTTTCCAAAACCCACATTACCAACGCCATAAGTCTGCGACACTCCATTAGAGGTGCTTTCAATTTACCATGAGTTATCAACGTCGGTCATTCCGCATATTTATGCTCCACTTCACAAGGCGTTTGAGCCTCAAACTCCTCTAGCAATTATGGGCCACTCACATGGCATGTCAAGTCTTTCAGAATTATGACGTCAGTTATGACGAAATGCTTTATGAAGTGGCTAGTGAGATATTCATGAGCTTTAATGGTCATAAGATAGTTGAAGTAGCCATATTTTTAAACAAAAATAATAATATTTTTCACACTTACACACAGCACCATCTAGTCCCAAATTAAGTAATTAATTTGCTTGTGTATACTAGGAACGCATAAACTACTTAAATAACTTTTTTGTAAATACATACATATTATAGATAAATTACACCTAGAACAAACAATCCTGCTAGTAACACAAAGATTTGTCCTGGGTGGGAATCGAACCCACAATCTTCGGCTTAGCAGTCAGGGTCACTAACTACTACGCCATCAGGTCAGTAAAACAAAAAATAATAAATAATAATAATACTTTAAAATTACATTAATTTATTTGGTACTATTTTAGAAATTTGAATAAATAAATCATCTATATTATTATGTCGAAATTGATGAAAGGCTGATGCTTTAACTAAAAGATGAGAAATACAGGGTACGCAGGTCGCCAAGGCATAAATATCTGAATTGGAAAACTTTTTCTTTCTGAAGTTGGTTAAAATAAGCACTCGTGCCTTGCTCAAATAATAGATAGGTACCTACTTAACACCTCCACAAGTTTAATATTAGGCATTAAGTTAATAGTGGTATTTATTTGATAAAATTAATTCACTTTACACAGCTGCGTCGTATAATGTAATGGGCGATATAAATATGATTTGTAGCGAAACCAAAGCACTGGAATTGACATTTGTAATCAATTATACGTGTAGGGCGTACCTTAAATGTCTAAGATGAGGAGTTTTAAATATTAACCCTATTTATTTAAGCATTAAGGCCTTTTTAACCGATTTCTAGAGGAGGTTCTCAATTCGATTGGTACTTATTTACTGTAAATATGTTTATTCATCATCATCTGCCTATATCAGTCCACTGCTGGACTTAGGCCTCTCCTAATAAACGCCATTTGCGTTTATCGCCATCCATATTTTGGCAGCATTAGCTGCATGCGACAAGCCGAAGTACCCTGTCTTCGACTTGTCGCATCCAGCTACTGTTGGCTACATTTCGTAGATCGTCTCTCCACTAAGCTGGAAGGCCTCCTACACTACGCCGCAGTCCTTTAACAATTAGGTGGTTAAGCCAACTGACTTACTTTCGAGAAAATAGGAAAAGACATGGGAATGGTTGTTACTTCAAAACTATAATAAGTATTTAGTTTAATATTTTTTGGACACATCTATTGATATTTCGTTGCGCTATTCAAATGTTTTAACATACTTTAAGTGTAGGTAAGTCCCTTTCAAGTGATGAAAGCATCATAAATTTTGACAGTTAAGTGCCTACAAAGTTTTTATATCTCTGGAACTATTTTTATTACAAAAATGTTTCATAAAGATATTGAATTTTGAATGTATCCCTTTATATTTAAAAGTGAAAATTGGGGCATTGAGGGTTAGCACTTTTGCCAACACGTGGTCTCCACTACAGTACTCGCTTCCCTAGTGATTATCAATTCTTCGACAGATATTATTCGAAATCTGTTTACTACCTCATACTTATCCTAACTGCTGGACGGACAAGAGTAAGGTAAATAATTCTTATATAAATGTGTTTAAAATAATGCGGATGATTGAACAGTCCTTATTTCTCTAGATATCTAGCTAACAGCCTTATCAGGGTTATCCTGCCCAAACCAAATCCTGGATAGGCCTTGGGTACTCTCCTAAGCAAAGTTAGATCTCAAGGTACTAATTAAGCCTCTAAGACCATTTTAAACTTGTCAAAGTGTTCTGAAAGGGTTATAAAATGTCCATTTTAAAGTATCCATTTTAAGAAGTAGCTAAGTACGTACCTATAATAATTTTGGTTTTATGTCTCATATTCAACATATAACAGCGAAAACCTTTTAAAGCTACATATCCCCCGGGATGGTTTTAATGCCTTTTTGACCCTATTGTTATTTTAAACTTTGGACCAAGTTTTAAAAATTCCATATTTTATTATGAACACAATGACATTTTCATATAAATCTTGTTTAATGGCAACGTGGATGATATGTAGATAATTTTTGTTTTTAACCGATTTTAAAACAATTTTTTTTAATCTGTTCTGCAGAACCCCTTCATAAAATATAATATCGTATTAACATTTTTTTTAAACGATATAACTATTTTTCTCTTACTAATTTATCTTGTAATGTTTAATTGTAACATTATATGCGCGCTGCATACGCATTGAAGTGATCTGACAGAGAACCAGAATAATCAACATAGCTAACCCAATTAGTAAGCTGAAGTGGCTGTGTGCCGGTCATATCTGCCGCAGAGCCGACTATCGTTGAGGTAAACGAGTTCTTGAGTGGAGACCACGGATTGGCAAACGTAGCGTAGGACGCCCTTAGACTAGGTGGAGTGACGATCTCTGCGAGGTGGCTGGTAAGAGCTGGATGAGAGTAACCGCGGTTCGTACTCAGTGGCGTGCTTTAGAAGAGGCCTACAGTTGTGGACTAACTATCACGCAAACCCAACGCCCAAGCTAACTACCAAAACCCAAGCAAAATCAACTAAGAATATAAGCTCAGTTTGCTTAAATCGCAACACCACTTAAATAATAATGTTTGTAGGTAGTCAGTAATAATTGAGATTAATATTATTGGACGTCAAATACCTCAGTCCACACGTGACCATGAAATCTGGAAAGTCTTTGAAACGTTGGGATCTAAAATTTAAAATATATCGGAATACAAACCGTTTTAAATTAGTTTTATTTCAATAGTATAGTACCTTTTATTGTTATCTTTGGTATTAAGTATAATAACAAATATTAGTTTAAATTAGTGTTGTATATTTTAGGCTTACATAAACCTTTTTTCATTAGAAAACAATATAAAAACATGGTGAAAAAATATAAAGCCCCGTGTAAATGGAAAAGTTGAATACTTTCAAACTTTCCCTTGTTGAGCTTTTAGATAAAGTGGATGTAAGTATTTGTAAATTGTTTTGTAAGCTTCAGTCGGTACCTATACACCACCAGCTCTCGCCCGCAACTTCGTTTGTTATCTACCGAAAGTATTAAGAATAAGTTATAGGGAAAATAATTATTTATTTACTTAGTATACTGGCATTAGTAAAAAGAGCGCATCTAACATTTTTTTCACAACTTAGCTATAAACATGATCGGAATTAGTAAAAAATAGTGAATCCAACAATATCTATAACTCAGTTATGAAAAAAATGTTAGATGAGCCCTTTTTTCTGTTTTCTTTTCTTATGGTTACTAGATAGGGTAGTTAGTGTAAAATAGAGGGTAAAAAACTTCACCACGTGGTAGTACTTATGATGAGCTGCAGTGGCGCACCGGTATTGACCTCGCCTTTGAAAAATAAGGTCGCGGGTTCGATCCTCAGGAAGCGCGCCGGGTGGAGGGCTAATTTTATCTATTATAACTTCCTGACCTTAATAAATGAGTAGTTCCTGAGATAAGCGCGATCAACCAAACGATCTCTTCAGCTTTATAATATCACATCATAGTTTTGTGGAATACCTTGTGTTTGAATAACCTGTATCTTCCTTTTAATATTAAAAATTCGAAATTTCAACTTATTTGTTCTTAGATATTAAATGAAAAATTAAACAATATGGTCTAAGAGCCGTAGAAAATTGACCTTCACCGGTGTGACAACCAAGTTAGACATATTTTTAATGAAACTCCTATACTAGATTTGGACATGCTTATGGGAGATTGGCGATTTCAAAATGTTGCTTACACGCCTACACCACCGAAATAATTTTGTATGGAGATAGTTCGAGACCCGGGAAATGATAGTTTTATTCGACTGCGAAAAAAGAGCGATAAACGACATACGCGCGGGCGGAGCCGCGGCGGGAAAACTGTTCTACTTAAAGACTTCATATAATGGTATTCATACATACAATACTATTAATTATTATTTATTTTATTTTATTTTTTTGGAATACAAACAGTAGTAATAACTTAAGTACAAAATACACATAGTATGACTATTTACCAACTGGTTAATTAATTAATTATTAATTGGTTAATAATACTATGTATTAAGATCTCACCCTCACTGCTGCATTGGTCTTCTCTCGACTATCTTTAAAAAGTTTATATAAATATTCTATCGTTTCTTTCCAAAAATGTTATCGAAATTGAGTAAAATATTTCTAAATCAGTTTGTCCTTTTTAACTTAACCACAAAGTATTACCTCCAGTTTAGAAGTTAAAGCTATAATTCTTAAGAGTTTTTGCGGGTCCTTGGTGTAAATGTAATGAAAGGAGAGTTTTAATAAAAAATGGGGCGCTTTAGTCAAAAGGAAATGCAAAACGGAGAAACAAAAAATATGATATGACGCTTGAGAGTAATAAATTTTAATGAACGCATTTTATTTATTATTTTTAAATAAGAGGGGCATCGGTATTGGCCTTGGTACGTTTAAGGACTAGAACTTGAATGAACTATTTAAAATAAGCTATCTTCTTCAACACCCCGTCAACTTTTAACGATTTTATAAAACATTTGAAGAAAGTGGTGTCTAAAGGTATCTAGTCCGTGGTAAAGGGTTAAGATAAAGATAATTTATTTGTCATAAACATGCGTTTACATTCCGGTCATGCATGCAAGGTGTACAATTAAGAAAGCGGTCGACATGTTTTGCCTTTTGAGACGTACAAATTGAAAAAAATCAGCTTATAATATCCACAACAGAGCCTAAGTATAGTGCTAATATGATTAATAATTTGGTTTGATTACATAAAAATTATAGGAATGATTATTTTGGTTACATGTATAAGATAAAAAAATAAACAAAATAAAAAATAAATAAACATAAAGAAAAAAAAATAGACATGAAGTAAATTGATTGAAAACTTCTTTTTAATATATTTAGTATAAAGCCGAAATACAGCCAGGATATTTTTTTATTTCCTTACTTGACTTTAACCCATTTAAATGTCCCACAGCTATGCATGGGTCTTTTCTCAACTATCTTACGAGTTGATAGAGTCGCTGGCCAGATCTATCTTACGAGTTGAAAGAGTTTAGGCCTTATTCCAAACACGCTGGCCAGATACAGGTTGTTGGATGTCATACGTCCTTGAATGATTAGTTCCTAGACATTTCGGTGTACAATCTTTTCCTTCACCAATATTGAGTAGGTAGCGGTGATGAAATTTTAATATAAATATTTGAAGAAAGTGGTGTCTAAAAGGTATCTAGTCGGTGATATGGGGTATAACTCCTGCTAACGCGGCGTCCAAAAAAAACAACGCCAAGACTTATCACCTAGATATAATATACTTAAGTAAAAGAGTCCACATTTATGGTATGAGTTTCTGGTGCGTAGGTACATAATATATTGATGTTGTCACATATGTCCGGGGCCAGCTGAAAATCAGTGCTATCCGCTAGTACAGCAATTACTGAGTTAGATCCCCTGTTGCACGCTAAAACTGTGATCAATATTTTTGTGTGATTGTGCATATAGTGTGTAACAAAATAAATGGTTTATATGGTAAATTTCACCAACCAATTTTAGCGTATCTCCGGAATATTCACTTTCAAATATGAAGGTAAAATACTAGATAAAATTCAATGCAAAAAGAGCAAATTATCGTATCAGCTGCGTTTTATTTTAAAGGTATTAATTACCTACTATCGAATTTAAGTCAATTGGCGTTCAATCAACGATCAAAGCCTGAAACACTTCATATGTAAATCGAGATTACGTAGTCTGAAATCGTATTTCATTTCATCGTGGCTAGGAACTTGAAATTTTCGTTTTATTTGTAGAAATGATGGAAGTTTTAAGCTATTTGTAGTTACTAGTTGTATTTTGAGCAGCGGTGGGGCAGCGGTACGGGCCTCGCCTTAGATTTATAAGGTCGCGGGCTCGATTCCCAGTCGTGTCCACACATCTTTGTGTGTAATTGTTTTATCTCCGCTGCTCAATATCGGTGGAGGAAAACTTCGTGAGGAAACCGGCATGTCTAAGAACTAATCGTTCGAGGACATGTGACATCCACCAACCCGCACTTGGCCAGTGTGTGTGGGTTAAGGCCTAAACCCTCTCAACTCGTAAGATAGTTGAGAGAAGACCCGTGACCAGTAGTGGAACACTAAAAAGGGTTGAAATAGAAGAAGAAGTTGTATTTTAATTGTATGATTAACAAGTTGGAATATTTTGATTTTGGCTTTCTGTGGTGTTATTCTGTATCCCATCATGATGCTTGGAGAAGGGAGCTTATCTGGTGATTGCGGTCCTATCTATGGGTTCGTCGACAAAAATATTTGAAAAGCAAATTGTTGATTTTTTTTTAAAACATTTTTAACATCATTGGGAATTGAATTGGGATTGTAAGCCACGTGTATCAAAAATGGTACACTTGTAAAAATAGGAAAAGAACCCCGTGGGAAGGAATGAGCATTAAAATAGTATATCGTAACATAAAAATTGCAACAATAACAATAAATATTTTTGCAGAATTGCAGAATAAGACGGGCCGGTGGCGTAGTCGTTAAGATACTGGCGCAGTTCGTGGGTTCGATTCCCACCCGAGACAAACATTTGTATAAATATGTCTGTTTGTCTTGTGTCTGGGTGTAATTATCTATATCTTAATATATATATATATATTTCTTGTGTGCGTGTGTATGTGACTGAACTCCTCCTAAACGACTGGACCGATTTTGATGAAATTTTTTGTGTGTGTTCAAGGGGATCTGGGAATGGTTTAGATTCACAATTTTGCGCGGTACGAAGTTCGCTGGGGCAGCTAGTTTAAGTATATATTTACAAAAGAAAGTATTATATGTAGTATATTACCAGTTATCTGGTTTCCGTAGTACAAGCTCAGCTTAGTTTGGGATCAGATGACCGTGTGTGTTAATGTCCCACTATATTATTATTATTATACAATAAGGTTCGGTTAAAGGAGACGTTCAAAAAATGTATAGAGCCTGGGATTAAAATAATTGTAAATTTGAACAGCAATCTGAGTTACATAGGTTAATAGAGCATAATTAATTAAATTTTTTGGTGTATTTAAAATAATTTTACACCCTCCCGTTTTTTTTTAAATTGAAATTGAAAATAAGAATCCTTAATGCAATATTATGATTATTGCAATTGGCAACCCCAATGGTCAAATGTCAATTGAGCAACCAAAAAAATCAAAATTATTTCGACGCTGTCAATCAAACTGATCAATGACAATGATATCATGACGTTTTATATTATATTAATTATATTTAATTATATTCTTTTCCACGCGTTTTGTTATTACACTAATAAGATAACAAATATTTTTCGTCATAATTACATTAAGCTGCAGCTAGAATAATATTACAAGAGAAAAGTACTGTAACAGAATGCAATCGTTGACGTGATTGCAATATTTATACTGCTTAGGAAACGGATAATTAAAGGTAATGTGCGTTTTGTTTTTCTATTACATTTTTTTGATTTTTACAAAAATGGTTGCTCCTAAAATTCGTGTTTAGTTAAATTCTAACAGCTTATTAAATAAGCTTTCCAATGAGGTATATCACATTGGTGTTCAAAATTCTAGCCCACTTTTGACCTCTCCTTTTAAGGGAACTGACTGATAGGGCTTGCGATGAGCGTGTTAAAGAAACCGATGTAACTAAACGCACATTACCTATTCAACCTATTAAGCTGATTAAATATTAACCCCTGGACCATCTGCAAAATGAGCTCAGCTATGCACCTAACATTAATTATCATTATCCTTAGAAACATTTCCGTGTGTAAACACCCGTATTTTCTAATTTACATAAGAGCATGCTGTGTTGAATTTGTCAGTTATTTAATTGCTGTTGTAATTATCTACCGATGTTTACATTTTATAGGCAGACATCTGGTTAATTTAAATAAGTCGGTTTTCATGCTATAATGCTTAAAAAATCTGCTTTGTTGTTACAAAGGTTGCACAATAGCAGCGATAGCACCTTAAAAATCATTGCTTCAAGACCGGACTGTTATATAGAATAATTACTTCTACTATGTGTTTTTGGATGAGCCAAAAACACATGGTAGCAGTGGCTATAAGATTAATTATGTAGTTATTTTATAATTTGAATGTATAAACAATGAAAACAAAACTAAAACTAATTACTTATACAAAAATCATATATCATCAACTCTAATAAAAAAAATAGTATTATAAGTAATAGTATAATAGTAATATAGTATAATAGTAATATAAGCAATATTATTTGCTAATATAACTAACAATTTATATCAATTCTAAATACCTGTTTAAATAAATGATATGTTATACCTAGTTATTAATAACTAGATATTAGGTATTACGAATACTGACAACTTAATTTGTTAAAATGTAAATGTATCCCTGTTAATCTTGGTCACGCCATAGTGTGAGAATGAAAACAAAAAAAAAATACATTCTTTTTGTTTGCTATTTATTAATAGGTTAAGGTTTTTGTCAATGAAATTTTAAATTCGTTAAAAAAATGAAAAAATAAATAAATAAAAACATGGCAATAATTTAAAAATTACCGTCACCCTACCCAGCACTATATGACATGTCTGCTACAGCAGTGCCGGATAGTGGCACTCCACACGATCTACAATCAATCAATCTCTACCAACGACCAAATAAGCGAGAACCAAAGATTGAATTTTGTATGACTTTTAACTTAGGACACAGTTTATTCACGAAAGTTCATCCGCTCACCATTCCTCTTAGTAGGTACCAAGATAGAATGCTCAAGAGAATTTTAAAATCCGAGCCGATAAATCTCAATTCGGCTCTCAAGTTCCGAGCCAGCTCTCCGAGCTCAAACTATTAATGACATCGCCAAACAATTCCGTTCGCAATCCAAAGACAAACAATCGCTATTAATGGAATTTAATAACTTCCTTCCTATTCAGTTGCTATAACGGACTTGTTTGGGTTTTAGATTTATTTTATCCGGTCTCATATTAAATCTAGTAACTCAGCCCACCTTCGTCAGTGGGAGTGCACCTTTGATCTGAATCCCCACTCGTGGCCTCCGAGTAGTGCAAATTATTGCAGTGCTGTGGCTGAAGATAGGTATATACGTACCTTTATTATGACTTATGTAGTTAAAAAATTTAATTTAATTTTCTAATTTATACCTAGAAAGTTGTTTATGTTTTCAAATTCATTTAAAATTTTAACTGTCCAAGAAAAGACAGGTTAGAATTAGGTATATTGTCGAACTGGACGAAGCACCAGAAATAATGTAATCTAACTAAAGGGACCTATTAGAGCTGTTTCCCGTAATAATTATGGCAAAATCGTTTGAACGCACGGAAATTAGCACCGCTCTATCATAATAATAATAATAATAAAAATATCTTTATTGTTTCACAATAATGTTCCTTATAACTAGTTGTTGAAGCCTCCTTTTAAGCAAGTTATGCTTGTATTAGGAGACTCCGCTCTCCCTTTAAACGTAAGTATTATGTGAAGCAACTATTACCCTACGTAAGAAAAAAAAAGTAAAAGTAAACAAATTAAAAAAATTTGTAATAAAAGTAAGTAATATGCAATGGTGAGTTTGTGCGAATTAGGCGTGTGTGTGTGTGAGAGAGAGAGAGAGAGTGTGTGTATCCGCGTGTGCGTGCGTGCGTGCGTGCGTGCGTACGTGCGTGCGTGCGTGCGTGCGTGCGTGCGTGTGTGTGTGTGTGTGTGTGTGTGTGTGTGTGTGTGTGTTTGTGTGTGTGTGTGTGTTTTATTCTAGCAGAGCCTTCGTATGTAAGTTCGGTAGAATATACCGCCCCTGTACATATATTTTTACACATTTCGTTTTAATCTGACCTCTGATGTGTTGAAAGGCTAACTTGTAACCGAGATAATTAATTTCATAACCTAACAAGCAAGAACAAAGGTATCGACTCGACTTTTTGATTAAAGCTTTGTGTTTTAGGTATAGCCCGAGGATAGCTTTAATTAATTGATTTGTACCTTTTAATTTTGAGAGCATAAAGTCTGAAAAGACTTTGAAACGTCGTCGGGATATAAAATCTAAAATAAACCGCGATAAAATCTTTTATAAAGTAGTTTTATTTCAATGTGTGATATTTGCGTAAATTTAATAAAATACCATGAGTACTACAAATTTACGTGCGTGCGTGCGTCCGTGCGTGCGTGCGTGCGTGCGTGCGTGCGTGCGTGCGTGCGTGCGTGCGTGCGAGCGTGCGTGCGTGACACCATCAGGCATATCTATGCCTGGTAGATGGTGAACCCGGGGATGATTCTCATTAGAACGTGTCCGGGACGTGCCATATACGTGGCGGGGACGGGCCGGGGCTTCTCCGTGAAATACAATTTATATTACACCGAGTGTGACTTTCAGCCACCGCGGTTGCATAGTAATGTGAATATTTCCAATTATTTAATATACTAAAAATGGATTTTTCCACTCTGGAGCTGGCTGCTATTGCAATAGCTCTTGATGAAGAGGAAGCAGAAACAAGTAGAAGGCAGAGAAGGGTTGAACGAAAATGGGGCGTGCATCCTCTTTGGAAAACACGAAATTTGTACGGAGAATTTAACTCTCTGTGCAGATATTTACCAGACGATGAAGAAAAATTCTTTGGATATTTTAGAATGTCCAAAGAAAACTTTGAGATTTTACTAAATGAGCTACAGCCCGTCCTTAGAAGACAACAGACGAGGTTTAAGACACCGATAGAAGCTAAACAACGATTAGCAGTTTTTCTCAGGTACTACCCGGTTAAGTTAAATGTGCACTTGGCGCTGTGACGTAACTGTGTACGGGTAAGCAAAAAAAAACTGGGGTAATTTCGTAAAAACATTAAAGACCCTAATAACTAAGAATTTATTTTGCTAACCCGTACCGACAAAGTTACGTCACAGCGCCAGTTGCACAGTAAACTTAAACTTTAATTACTCCTTTTTTTTATATATTGTTGGACAAAAATTTCGAACTGAAACTGAAAAAAACTTTCGAACTTGAAAAGGACGAATGACGCAAGCACAAACTATATGACGCAAGAGCGCGAAGACGTGCGTGGTACCTCACTAAAGATTCGTCGCTCACTGCCCGTACGCAGCACGGAAGAGTGTTCGCATTACGACGGGACGGGGCGAGTCCGTGCATTAAACGAGTGTCAAGCGGGCCCGGACGGGACACGGATCATGCACTGTGTAATATAAATTGCTTCATACTAAATATATGTAACGTCTCACATCCGTGCCCCGTCCGAGCCACGTACACGGCACGTCCCGGACACTGCACGTTCTAATGAGAATCATCCCTTAGAGCGGATTCGATCCCCAGTAGTGCCCACACATCTTTGTGCGAATTATTTTGTTGCCGCTGCTAAATATCGGGGAAGGAAAACATTCTGAGGAAACCGGCGTGTATAACAACTAATCATTTGAGGAGATTCTGAGAGAGTTGTACTCCTAAGATGGTTGAGAGAATACCCATGCCCAGCACTTGAACACTAAAAAAATGTTGAAATGAGATGGTGACTGAGAGCGTAAGCCGACCACCAATGTTATTACATTGTTATTTAGTAAATATTTTATTCTTCATACATTACCTTAAATTTTCGACGTGACAGCGGCAACAATAAACACCAATAAATCTAAAAAGCAACATTTCACACAAAATGAGGTTACGAAGGCATTACATTGTGACACTGTCCAACCATAAATCTATTTAGCAATTTGTATAAAGAATGACATCGATGATCTAACGTTGCTTTTAAACATTATTTTCGATATTAATAACTTAAATTAAATACCTACATACCAGTGGCGCAGAGTGGAAGTTTGAAAAAGGGAAGCCGGAGCAAAGTTCTTACTTAGGAAAATAATATCTCTTCAACACCGTCACCGATCATTCTTACACTTGATACTATACTTATTTTTGGTGCTATTTCAAACTTTTACGCGTTACATAATATATTATTACTAGCTGCCCCAGCGAACTTAGTAACGCGATAAATAATAGGGTTTGGTGATAGGAGGGTGAAAATTTAGGGTTCTATGTATTTTTGGTGCCACATAGTAAAAAAAAAAAAAACAAAAGATTTCGTCCAAAAATTAAAAAAAAAATTAAAGGTGAACACCCCTTATCACTTAGGAGTATAAATAATAGATAGTAGCCGATTCTCAGACCTATTGAATACGAATATAAAATTTGGTAAAAATCGGTAAAGCTGTTTCGGAGGACTACGGTACTAGCTAAGATTGTGACATGGAAATTTTTTATGTAAGAAGTATGTGTGATATTGACCAATTCCTAAAGGGAAGCCGATGGGAATCTGCTTGAATGGACTCTTCGCTAGTACTACATACACTAAAGCTTACCAACTGCTGTCCGAGAAATCGTTTTGGATTTGTTTTAGCGCCCGCATGCGAATCTTCGGCTAAGCTTCGTTTTATTCTAGACAGATGTGGGTTTTTGCACGTTCGTTAGCGTCCTATTTTCTAACTACTCTCGAAAATGGTAATTCGTTGAAGTATTAAAACAAAACACGATTTTGATGGAACGAGGATTTAAATATATCGAATTCTGATGATCCTATCGGATTTCTGTTTGTTGTGATTAATTTAAACATTAGTTATTAAAAATTGACTTTGGGGAAAATGGTTCTTATTTTCTTCTATAACCAAACTTAAATAAGAACATTGCCATGTTTCACTAACAGACTGCACAAGTCTTTTTTTATCCTGATAGGCACCACCCGTAGACTCAGATTAAAAGTGCACTCCAAAGGACGAAGGTGACTCAGCCACCAAATATATCCCCATAGAACATAATCCTCTCTGAATCTCTCCATAATTCCTATTTGATAACCCGATAACAAATTCTGTGCGCAAACGAAGCGGGGAGCAAGTGTGCCAAAACATCAAATTCGATTCATATATTTTTACACTCAATTCTATAAAGTTAGTTGACCAATATCGAGTTTATTCGATTTGAGAGAGTTGAGAGAGTTTAGGCCTTAATCCACACACGCTGTGTGCGGGTTGGTAGATGTCACATGTCCTCGAATAATTAGTTCTTAGACATGCCGATTTCCTCATGATGTTTTCTTTCATCGATATTGAGCAGCGGCGATGTAACAATTCACACAAAGATGTGTAGGCACGACTGGGAATCGAACCCGCGATCTTGTATTTCAAAGGCGAGGCCAATACTACTACGCCACCGCTGCTCAGACTTCGCTTGCGTGGTACTAATTGGAATAAAAAGTAGCACGTGTGTTAAATCCACACCATAATCTATCTCTGTGCTAAATTTTATTGAATTCCGTCTAGTAGTTTTTGCGTGAAAGAGTAAAAAACATATCGACCGTTATTAAAAAAGCCAGAACTACATTTTGGCGGTTTTTGTTTTATTGCACCTCACGTCTTCAAATACCTACTTTAACCTAACTTTGCTAGGTCATAGACCTATTCTATCAAAGTTCTAAATTTAAAAATCATCGCTCTCGTTGTATTTTTGTAGTTCCGAAATTGTTAATACTTCATACATCCAGATATCCATCCGTACAAACATTCGCGTTTATAATAATCAGTAGGATGTAAAGGATCATATATATTTAACATATATATTTAAGTGGCTAGAACTATAAGTACACTCACATGACACCGTCACTCAACAAACTAATTAAATTTCTATGCAAACTTTCTAGTTTATACTACTAAGACTCCAGTATTAATTTACCTGTGAACCCTAAAAACTACAACTGATTACTCATTTTCATTCTATTTGTTTTGGCGAAGTTTGGAGCCGTTTCCAGGTTACCGTAACAGCGTTCGTGAACCGTGTAACTACTTTAATTTTAAATTTAAACCCATCAGAAGTTGTTAAACTTTAACAGCCTATGGATGGTATAAGTAAGTTATAGTACCTTTTTGTTCTTAGGAAATATGATAAAATATCTGTTATTAATGTCTTCAGTGAATGAAATGCGAATTCATATTTTCATATGTATGCGAATTGACGAATCTTAGCATGCTATTTGCTACTGCGTTGCTCATTGCTAATATGAAGAGGTTCAGTACCGTAATACACCTATTTTGCAGGAACAAAGTTCTCTGTTTTTTATTCTGATATATGCTTGAGCTTGACTACAACGCCTGATGTTAAGCAATGATGTAGTCAACGATGAAACGCGCCTGCCCAATATACCAATTCACTCGTGATTACGAATGATTTTCGGTGAGAAGGTGGCAATGGAATGTGACTCCTTATGGTTAGAAACCATAAAGGAGAAACAATTCCGACCCACCCTCTTAATGGTGTCACCAAAACAAGGCCGCTTAGCCGTGCGTCTTTGTCTGGTAGTTGGTCACTAAACACAACCGAAACCTACCACCAGTTAATTACCAGTAAACGTAATTCCCAGTTGATTGTCACTTGGTTTGCACCACCCAAGGACGTCGTGTGGGGATTCAGATAAAAGATTCACTCCCACGGACGAAGGTGACTCAGCCCCCAAATCAGCTTTATTAGAAAAATCACTACATAATTACTTATGGCACTCAAGGTACCTATAACAGACGACCTCAGTAGTCGAGCGGTGTAAGCTGTCCGATTGGGCTATACTGTGCCCGGGAGCTCGCTGGTTCGATTCCCGCCCCGGACAATATTTGTGTAGCAACAAAATTTTGTTTCGGTGTCTGGTTGGTTGAGGGACTACCCTCCGTGCCTCGGAGAGCACGGTTGTCATTTAACACATCTATGATAGTCGTTACATGTAGTCTGAAGCCAATATAATCTGACACCTGGTCTAACCATCTCGGCTACTGGTTCCCTACGGGTTTCGAGGTCTGATGGCAGTCGCTCGTATAATTCTGGTAGCTAGCCGCATCAGGTTAGACTGGAAGCCGACCTCAATAGAAATAGGAAAAAGGCAAGGGTTATGATGACTCAAGGGACCTATAATAATTCAGTAAGGGAAAACATCGCAAACATTTTCTGTACATTCATATCTTTGGTTCAAATCTCTTGAAATGAATTACATTTTTGGTATTTATTAAATTATGTTCTTGGGTTTACAGTGTGAAAAGTTGCCACCAAGATATTATAAGCAGTAAAAGTTCTGAGTGTTCTTACACATTGCGTTATCAGCGCACAGAGTTATTTATCAATATCGAGTCAAGTCTCTATGATTAATGTTCACGATTTCTTTTTCACCACTTATCTTCTAAGTTTTTGTAAAATAACTAGCAAATAACTCATAGTATTCTCGCGTGACCATAAAGTCTGAAAAGACTTTGAAACGTCGGGATATAAAATCTAAAATAAACCGTCATAAAATCAGTTATAAAGTAGTTTTTTTATTCTTTAATAAGCTTGCACTTGACCACAACTTGCCTGTTGTTACGCAATGATGCATCCTACGATGAAACGCGCTTACCCAGTAAATATCAATTTCACTCGTGACTTGATGACAACCAGATTATTGCAATTGGGTTTCATTTCAATAACAAATAACTTCTAAATAATGTTTTAGGTTTGTCAGTTTTATCTAGATGTAGGTACTAAAAGCTATATTGTCCAAGTCAAGACCTTTCCTTTAATACTCATAATGAGAGATTCGCATAAAGATTGATGAATCCACAAACTTATGGCGGCGGCCATCTTGGATTTATAAGAACGTTGAATACATATTATTTTATTGTTTTTTTTTGTGATTTGTTGCTATTTTATGGTTTCTAACCATATGAAGCCTCATTCCACAGCCACCTTTTTACCGAAAATCGGTATAGTGGGCAGGCGCGTCCCATCGTAGACTACAACATTGTTTAACATCAGGCAAGTTGATGATGAATGAATGATGTGGTTTAATATAAAAATCTACCAAAATTGATGTTTCTTTAATTAACTTTATACTCAGTGCCTCTGATCGCACTTGTAAAATGTTCCCTCCCTTTTCTGGTGATATTATCATTTTTGCCAGATACTGCACTGTTAAAGGGGAGTGGCTGACCTGTGATAAACTGGCTGTCACCAAATAAATCTAAGGTGCCATGTAAGCGTGGTGTGGGCGTGACGTGCTGCAATTTTTCTTGGAAGTAACTACCTATATGATTGACTCATCTATGAGAAGTCAGCTGGCTTTGATTTGCAACGGATGTTCATTGAATAAATTCTGTTTTTAGTTGATATTAAATTCGTTCTGCCTTTATCTGATTTTACATAAAGATAACACTATATTGAGAAGAAAATTGACTTAACAATACCAATATTAAGCTAAATAAAGAACTAGACTGATTAAAATCAAACTTAAACTAATGTTTTAAAATTTTTCTTTATCTTCCGGGAACGTACTGTTAGAGGGTACACCTCAGTTATCTTTAAAAAGAATCACAGAATCACCTTGAAGAATAACCCGCTTATTAACCGAACTACACTACACGAATTACTTACACTATGGCTTCCCAATCTTAGGTACTTACTGCACACGATCTGCGCCCGGATTCTCGGGCTTTAGACATTTATCTCTAATAGACATTTGTCAAACAAAAATAGCGATTCCATTTGTATTTCAATGACATCCGCCATTTTTTTCGAAATTTGCGCGCTTTAGACTTTTATCTCTAGTAGAAAATTATCGAAAAAATGGCGGATCGAAATGATGAATGAATGGATGATCGAAAAACAAAAGAAATTGGCATTTTTGTTTAATAAATGTCTAAAGCGCCAGAATCGAAGTCCAAATCCAGAATCTAACTATCTGCTTAATGCACAATAAAATGAATAACTGTACGAAATTGTAATTTAGCACTTTACTTTAAATCATTGTATTAGATAATGAATTTGCTAATGTAGGCTTTAGTGCTTGTGATACGGGTTATAAAGAAGGCTAGCAATATTTCCACGTTGGATGGAAATTATTTCTTCTCTGCTTCTCAATATATTTATCAAAATTGATTGTATGTACATAAAAATATTACGAAATTTAAAAAAAATAAGCGACACATAATTTGAACACTAGAAATAAGAACGATCCTGTAGCACATCATACTCGTCTCCACAAAATCAGTAATTCTTTTATAGGGCAGTGTATACGTTTCTACAATAAACCTGCAAATAATATTGGGGAAATGACTATTAACAAATTTAAAATAATTAAAAATCTACGTTATGTAAGAAAGCGTATAATAAAATTTCAGACTATCTAACGGACCAAAACGCTTGGAATGAAGTCGCTCTAATTAAACACACTAAACAAACAAAATGTAATAGATATAAGTACTTCATTTAAAAAAGAAAAAAGCCTACTGAGTTTTTTGACAATGTTTCTCAGTAATTGCCAGTCATTCACTGCACGGTAGGAAAATAAATTCGACTTTTTTAAGTAGACTCGTAGCCCAAAAAAAATAAAGCATATTAAATTTTTATGTTGGTAGAAGGCCGAACTGCTGGAAGTTACTTTTAAGTATTCCAATTACAGAAAGTAGAACAGCACCTCTCCTTATCTGAAGTCAGTCTGAATATTTTAGGGCCGAATGAAAGGCCTCGGAGCCCTTTTCTCATTCTCATGCATTTTTAATCTGTTTCCAACTTTGATAAATCTCAAAACAAACTTCTAAATCTAATCAAATGAAACAAAAGTTTGTATTAAGATGGCATTAAATTGTTACTTACGCATACATTGCTTAAACTTTAAGTTTGTTATTTTAAAGTTAAATTTTAGCTTTAGTATACCATTATTCAATTATACAAACAAAACATAACTTTAAGCTTATATTACTTGAAAAGGTAGACAGTTACGTCTGAATGAATGAATAAATGAATGAAGCCTTTGATATTCCGTATCCAATTTTTTTTACAATTAAATGTTAATAACATTTATGCTTAAATTCTAAAGTTAGTTATGACTACGATGTAATAAATACTCATATGTTAACATTATGTTTATGTTTAATATTAAGTTAAAAGATGATAATAATTATAATATTTTCACACACACACAGCGCCACCTAGTCTCATATTAAGCAATTATATTTGCTTGTGACATGGGTACTAGGAACAGATATACTATTTAAGTACATTATTTTTTGTAAATACATACATACTTATAATAGATAGATTACACCCAGACACAAAACAAACAAGGATATGTTCTAGGTGGGAACCGAACCTACAAACTTCGGTTTATTAGTCAGGGTCACTAACCACTGCGCCACCAGGCCAGTCAGATAAGATTTTCTAATTAATTTTTTTCTGCAGCTAAAATTTTCTAAGTACTTATGAAAAGTCGTTTTGCTCGACTCAGGACCTTGTAGTTAATACACTTACCATACAACCACCATGGCGGTTTTACTTTAAGTTATGGAACTTAAATATCTTTGTTCTGAACTCAGTCTCATTGAGAATGTAATGTAATGGTGTGTGTTTAGGACTTTAAGTAAAGTTTGAGCAATGTATACCCAAGTAATAATTAATTGGCATCATAATAGAAGATTTTGGTTTCAAGTGTGGGTTAAGTAAAAATGTTTTTATGAGATTTCCATTCGATTTATGGCTCACAAAACTATGGAAGAGTTTTTCGGTGATTTTCTTTTGGTTTAGTTAGATAATAGCTACTTACCTACTTACTCTGTTTCTTTAGTAGTTTTTAAAAGCTTGAAATACCTGACTGCAAAATGAAATCAACTTACTCCGTCTCTTTAGCTGTTTTTCAGTTATTTTAAAGTTAGGTACGTACATTTAAATTTTATAGGTATAACCGACCTGATAAAATTTAAATGAGACCATCTGGAAATATAAAAATCGATCTTTAATTGGCAGAATTGTCGCGTAACAGACATACAAAAAAAATACAGTCGAATTGAGAGTGTCCTTCTTTTCGAAGTCGGTTTATAAAATGAATAGGTACTTAGTTTTTTAACATTATAACTTATAATCCACTCAGAAAAAAACCAGGACAACTTTTATAACTCCGGTTGTAAATTAAAATATATTTTTATATTAATAATTATTATAATTATATTATATATTATTTAATGGTAGAAAATTCACATTTAAATTAAGCTGGCCTGTGCATGTGCTGTTTCCTATTTGTTAATTGTTTATGTAAGTGTTTTGTGTACAATAAAGAATAAGAATATAACTCATAATTATTTTTTAAACTCTAATCTTAGCTAAAAATTGTCTCTATCACTTCAGGTTTGTAATAAAAAAACCGCATTAAAATAGGTTTATTTATTTAAGCGCTGAAACTTATATACAAATACCTACTTGTGTCTAACTTATAATACCCTTTTTGAAATTTCTGTAAATTAATCACTGATGTATTAATAGTATTGTCATAAATTTACGTGAATGTCACACATTGAAATAAAATTATTTTTTAACGTATTTTATCGCGGTTTATTTTAGATTTTAGATAAAATCCGTTAAAAAGTAGTTTTATTTCACTGATGTATTAATCTTTATTTATTTATTTTATTTTATTTGGATCACCAACAAATGATACACAATTACATTAAATAAGTAGTTTGCACAAAGATTCTACTGCTGTGTTCAATCTTTAAAATGAGCAAACTTTTAAAACGTATTTAAACTCACCTCAAAGTTTTCAAAACTTTTTCAAACACGATCAACACAGTTCAAACCACTGTTTACTAAGATTTTACTTATAATTCTCTTTATTAGGAATATGTTCGGCTTAATAATATATTTTATTATAATTCTTTAATATGTATTAGCGAAACCGTCCGTCCGCTGCGGAGGCATACGCGATACTGAATCGTTCTGAAACGGCTCTGAAACTGCAGTAGGTAACTAAATCCTGTTGACTTTTCTCTCAACGCAAGCCCCCCAAGTTTTGTTCATAAGAAAACATTGCTGTAGTTACTCAAACCAAAAGAAGCAAAACCTCGTTACTGTTTTCGACCTAATGATGCGAAACAGAACTGATCACCGCGGCGGAGTAAGGAAGTTCTTGACTCTTGGCAAACGTAGTGTAGGACGCCCTCCTATATTAAGTGACGATCCGTGAAAGATAGCCGGCAGTGGCTGGGTGCAAAAAGCCAAAGATAGAGTCAAATTGCATTTATAGGTTTATGTCCAGCAGTGGACTGCAATAGGCTGATGATGATGAAACAAAGCTAAAAATTATCTGCATTTTTATCTAAGAACCTTATAGCTGTATCAATATTAATTGCAGAGATACAATTTGTTGGTGAACAGTTCATTGACACTTACGGTTTACTTTATTAAAAATCATTCAACCCATACGTACTTAATATACGTCTACACCAGAGTAAAAATACGTTACATAACTCTTATTCTATACGGGCCGGTGTGGCGTGGTCGGTAAGATACTTGCTTTTCACGCCGCAGGTCGTGGGTTCGATTCCCACCCGAGACAAACATTTGTTTAAATATGTCTGTTTGTCTTGTGTCTGGGTGTAATTATCTATATTTAAGTATGTATGTATTTACAAAAGAAAAGTATTTTAAGTAGTATATTACCAGTTATCTGGTTTCCATAGTACAAGCTCTGCTTAGTTTGGGATCAGATGACCGTGTGTGTTAATGTCCCACTATATTATTATTATTATTATTATTCTACTTATATAAGTGTGCATGTAAATTATTAATTATTATTCTATTTTTTAGTTTTTTTTTTAATCATTTTTAAAAGACATTAATCTCACGTTTTTTTGCACGATATCTCAAAATTACCTTGGTACCTTTTTCAGCGTAAGTAAAGACAAATTAAAACCGATATATTTCGCAATATATTATTTTATTATAAAATTACATACCAGGACAGACATTTGTATGCATGAACATATTTCTGTATTAAGTCAGGGTATAATTATCTGAAATAAGTATTGAATCTACAAAAGAGAGATTGTAATATGTAGGTACTAACCGTGCGGAATAAGTTGAGACCTAAGAGCGGGAATGTGATCTGTAACACTGTTGTAATGATAATCCGTGATGTAAATTGGTGGTTTGCATTGGGAAGTTAATCTGTTGATAGTACATAGATATTTAAGCGACTTCTGTGGGCAGTGGTTAGGAGTCTCAACTTATCGCGCACGGGTACTGTATGTCAATTTTTACGTTTCCATAGGACAACCTCTGTTTAGTTCAGACCTAATGGATTGACAGTGGCTTTAAATAGGTGTTTGCACGGTATGTTCCTAAATGTAAGCGAATATCACACATTGAAATAAAAAATAATCAAAATCCGTTACAAAGTTTCATTTCAATATGTTTTTTTGAGAAGCGGTGGCGCAGTGGTTCGTGCCTCACCTTAGAGTAAGGTCGCGGCTTCGATTCCCAGTCGCGCCTACACATCTATGTGTGAAATGTTACATCACCGCTGCTGAATATACCTAGGTGAAGAAAAACATCGTGAGGAAACCAGCATGTCTAAGAACTAATCATTCGAGGACATGCGACATCTACCAACCCGCACTTGGCCAGCGTGTATGGATTAAGGCCTAAACTCTCTCAACTCGTGAGGTAGTTGAGAGAATACCCGTGGGAGTGATGATTTTATGGTCGTGTTTTTATACAAGTTTAGGTCTAGTGGTGGCTTAATAACCGAAAGGTCCCAAGTTCGATTTCCGGGTCGAGCATAAAAAGTACTTAAAATACAAATGTTTAGATTTTTTTTAATAGTTTTTTCCAAAATGGTCTTTGAAGAAGATATTTCGTTGAAAATGATCGTGGTTTTCTTGGTAAAGCCTAAAACAGTTATTATCTGTGGTGAAACCTGCATATTTATTGTATTAAAATACTGCTGCTTGTTCATAAATAATTCAATCATTTAAGTTTGCTCAAAGAATCACTTAATCAAAAACTTTATGACGTATGAAATACCTATGTGTATTTTTTCGTAAAAGTTAGACCTAAAACTTTTTTAATTTGACAACATTGTTATAACAATACTTTCACAGTTTCACAAAGTTTAATCTAGTTCTAGACTGTAATAAAAAAACATAACATTTTATTATATTTACTCGAATATTACCTTTATTACACATTAACTTTCCGTCCACAACCCACCCGCATGAACTAGGTACACATATTTTAAAACGTGCCCAGCTATGGGACAAAAGTAGCCTGTATCGTTCCTCAATATATTATGAGCTATTCAGTTCTTAAAATTAATAATAGGTACAATTTCTCAATCTCTACTTAAAGAGATGATGACCGTGTGTGTTAATGTCTGACGTCATAAAGAAAAAAGGCACCTCTAAAAATTTTTTTCGTACCCGAGTCTTTGGTATTATCGGAGTTAGTATATTTTAATGATTCCGACAATGTTAATAACAGTTACGAAAAATATCGTCAGATGTGCCCTTTTACTTTATGACCGCATACGTTACCGCATACGTTGCCACATTATACAAAAATAAAAACAAAAAATTTCGTTCAAAAATAAATAAATAAAATTAAGAGTGAACAACCTTTATCACTTACAGGTATGAAAAATAGATAGTAGCCGATTCTCAGACCTACTGAATATGCATAAAAATTTCATAAGAATCAGTCAAGCCGTTTCGGTTGACTTTTTCTGACTTTCAAAAGAACTAATAAGTTCGGTAATGGCGGTAGATAAGGATTTGTCGCCACCAAAGAATCGTATTTTTACCATTATGCTGAACACATAAAAAGTTTCAACAATAGAAAATATGAAAATCGAAGTTTTAGTTTGTTTAGTTCGAATTAGGACATTTCCTAAAGTTTCTAGTAAATAGCAAAAACTATTTCTAGATTATATTTAACACGCAGTGAAGTTGCTACTCACGGACAAAATGATCAAAAATAAGTATGTGTCTAACAAACTTTATAATAAACGCATCAGAATCAGAATCAGAAATTTTATTTGCACTGAAAGTACGTACAACAACAGATATTCAACACATTAAAAAACCAGCTACAATCTGCCATGTAATAGCATGAAAATGTTAAATTACATAAAAGTACTACATTGTAATTACTTACACTATATACATTTCATACAATAAAATTAGAAATACTTAATTATACTACATTATAAAATCATTATTATATTATATTACGTTACAATTCATTAGTAAAATTTAACATAAAATTAATATTACAAAAATTAAAAATAAAGTTAACACATTTAAAATCATAGCAACATATTTAAATTTATAATACAACATTATTTAAATTAAATCATTATTAGACACATTATATTACAGGATTATTATTAATTATTTATCAGCTCATCATCTAGAAACTCTTGTACTAAGTAATAACATTTATATATAAGTAATTCTTTAAGTTGTTTTCTAAACTTAGGTAAAGGTAAGTCTTTTATATTTTATATGCAATATTTAGTTGATCTAACAGCCCTTGTCATTCTTAGTTAGTGCCTTCAAATAATTCAAAAATAAGAATAAGAATAAGAATAAGAATAATTTATTTTCTTAACAAGTATACAAATAAAATTTACATGCGGTTCCTAAACTAGAACTATGTCTGTATCTTAGGAACCAGAGACGCGTTTACATAGAACACTAAGTTATACATGCAAGAGGATACATTTAGTTAACAAAAAATAGAAATGATAAGATAATAGAAATAAAACAAAAAACAATAAAAAACATTCATAACAAAAGGAGAACCGAGTGTGAATGTGTGTAGTGTAATGTGTTTGGAGTAAGTGTATGCAAGGATGTGTGTATGTGTGTATACTAACATATTACATAGTAGATTAATTAGCCAGTAAGGCTTCCGTGTCTTCGTAAGACTGAGTGAGCAACCAACATTTTACAATTTTCTTACATTGAAATATGGATTTGTTATTTATTGTTTTGAGCTGTTTAAAAACCGCATTATATACATGGGTATGAAGATATTCTGGGCTTCTTTTGCCCAGTAGTGAGTTCGCTCTCGGGCATGGTAGTTTATATTGTCGTCTTGAAGTAAGTGGTTGAGAGTCTTTTCGTCTATTGGCCAGAGGGTGTATAAGCAGAGTGGCTCTGAGAATAAGAAGTTGCCTAGCTCGAAGAACAGGAAACTGTTTGTATATGTTGTCAGTAGAGTAGTAAAAAGGTTTTCTGAGAATGACTTTGATTACAGCTCTTTGAGCTCTCTCTAGCTCGATGAAGACAGTTTTGCTTGTCCCGCCCCATACCAGAATTCCATATTGTATGATAGACTGACAGAGAGCGTGGTAGACTGTTCGGAGGATGGTAAGTGGAGTGCACTCGCGCAGTTTTTTTACAACATAAATCAATTTGCGCACCCTTCCAGAAACAGTATGTATGTGTGTTTTGTAGGTTAGTCGTTCGTCAAGAGAGATACCTAGGTACTTAGTTGTATTAACTCTGTTAAAGGAGGGGCAGTTGCAAGTCATTGATAGCCTATTGTTTCCAGTAGGGCAAGAGTGACATCTGAGGTATAAAAGCTGAGAGGGGCGAGATACTTTAGTTTTAAAGAAGTTGAGAACCGTACATTTTTTTACATTTAGAGTTAAAAGGTTAAGATCGAGAGCTCGAGCGACTGTCTCAAGACCATCTTCTGTATACTGGTACGCTAGTTCCCAAGTTTTGCCATGGAATAATATTGCGGTGTCATCTGCGTAACAGATAATTTGACCGTTAATTAATTTGAGATTAATAATATCATTGATATAGATGGTAAACAAGGTTGGGCCCAGTATGCTTCCTTGGGGGACTCCAAATCGGATTGGGAGAGTGTCGCTCGACTGACTACCGATCTTAACAAATTGACTCCGATTAGTCAAATAGCTACGGAACCAGTCCAGGGACACTCCCCTTACACCGGCGGCTTCAAGCTTTCTCAGCAGTAGCACAGGCGATATAGTGTCGAAAGCCTTTGCTAAGTCCAGAAAGACTCCAAGACATCTTTGACCTTGACCGATATGGGCTGCCACATTTTTTACTAGAAGCAGTGCCGCTTGTTCAGTAGAACGACCTCTGCGGAAGCCAAACTGTCTATCTGATATCACTTCGTGTCTCTCAAGAAACTTCACCAAACGATCATTTACCACTTTTTCTAATATTTTTGATAGAATGTTTAGTAGTGCAATCGGTCTGTAATTTTCAGGTGAATCGGGCGAACCACCTTTGAGGATTGGACTCACAGCTGCGACTTTCCAACTACTAGGAAATATTCCAGTCTGTAAACTTAAATTTATTATGTTATGTTATGTATGTTTACTATGGCCCATAGGGATGGCAACGGCTTTGCTCACAGTATTTAACAGGCTAACATTAATGCCATCCGGTCCAGGAGCACTGTCTAACTTGAGATTACTAATAATTATGGCAATCTCTTTCTCCACACATGGATGTAGAAATAAAGTTTCAGAAAGGGTACTATCGGGTCTGTATTTAGAAGCAAGTGACTCCTGTGTGATAGATAGTTTAGCAAGAATGGTGTCAGCTAGAGTTTGACCTAATGACGTGAAGTAAGCGTTACATTTGTTTAGAGCTTCTCTTGGATTAACGGAGCCCGAGAGTAATTCTTCATGCTGTGCTTTAGAATTATTTGGATCGTAAATTGTTTTGAGCGTTTTCCACAACTTTTTTGGGTTATTTTGGGTGTTTTTAATTTGGAGGTTATAGTATGCAGTTTTAGAGAGTTAAGCAAATTATTGTAAAAATTCCTATACCTTGTGTACACTAGTTGGCGAGTTTTGTCGTCAGGTTTAGCTCGAGCATCAGTGTGTAATTTATCACGATGAGCAGAACATCTTAGTAAACCTGCAGTCATCCATGGCTTAAGGATAATTTTTTTGCGGCTAATTTTAACCAAGTGTGTGTGTTTTTTAACTGCGTTTTTAAGTATGTCAATGAAAGTCACAGTGGCAGAATTTACACAGGTTGATTTAAGCACGGACTCCCAGTCTTGGGCACTGAGTTCGGCTGCCACTGCAGACTCATCAGTTTGTGATTTCCAGCGGTTCCTTACTATACTATTGGGTTTGCCAGTTGTGGATGTAGCACCAATTATCATATCGTGGTCAGTGATCGAGCATTTGCTTACAATACCTATTGACTAAAAGTAAGTATCTACTTTTATTCTAAACGCAGACATCACAGACCTTTCATCCGTGCCGTTTTTAAACTTATGTAAATTTAAAAAGAGTTTGTTTTCTAAATTAAAAGTCTTATTCATAAAAATTTTAAAACACTCTTTAGTTAAAATGGACTGTCTCTTTCTTACTAGCATAAATATTAAGATGACATAAAGACAAACGAATTATAAACCTATTTTAGCTGTAATGACCTTAGATGTTTGGGATATGGTTTAGATAGATAGATTAGCACATAAACACATTTATATTGGGTTAAAACTAAAAAATATTGTTTATATGCATTGCATATAAACAATATTTATTTATATTGCATGCGTGGCATTAGCTAAATTTTCAACCTTATAAATTATTATTAATAAAAATAGGTAATAATTAATACTTAAAATAAATAAAACACTCATGGAGAAATTAATCATATTTTTCCCGTTGAACTTACAGTCCGTCAGATCTAAGAAGTACCGTTTGACAGTTCTAAACGTAGTACATTTAGAATTTTATTTTTTTTATGAAAATTGTTTATGTTATGTTAAAATAAAAATAGCTTCATAATTCAATTATTTTACTAGAAAGCTAATAAAAATAATGTGAATTACGCCTTTATAAAGCTAATTTAATAGAAAACAGTGAAACGTCAAACGGTACTTCTTAGATTTGATGGACTGTAGTAATGTTACTTTTAATATAATGTTCTCAAATAAGTGACATAATGTGTATGTTTTATTGAGAATAAAAAATATTTAAACCTTAATCGCTTCATTACCCACTGCAGTTCGTAATGTTACCTGCATTGGAATGTTTCCAGACCGTCTTAAAACCAACGTTGAAATTGTATGCATTGCATTTCTCTTCCATTAACTCGTACTGACTGATCGGTCATTTGTTCTACTGAAAAATGACATCGTGAATGTTGAAATAAAACGTATTTTATAAGCTTTTAGTGAAATGTCTGTGTAGGTAAAGTATCACGACTGTATTACTCGAAGCTGTAGGCAGAAGTGAAAATCACCCACTTATCGCCGGCTATGTGCAGGTCTCTAAAGTAATATTATTATTACCATTCGTCGGGCACAATTCTAAACTTGGAACTGCAACTAAGATTCCACAATTATTTATTATACTAGAGCAGCGGTGGCGCCGCGGTACGCGTCTCGCCTTAGAAATATAAGGTCGCGGATCCGATTTCCGGTCGTGCCCACACATCTTTGTTTGAAATGTTACATCGCTAAATATTGGTGAAAGAAAACATCGTGAGGAAACCGGCATGTCTAAGAACTAATCATTCGAGGACGTGTGATATCCACCAACCCGCACTTGGCCAGCGTGTGTGATTAAGGCCAAAACTCTCTCAACTACTACACTCTCATAAACTAAAAAGGGTTGAAGTGATTATACTAGACAAGAATTTATTAAATACATTTATTATGTACACAGCCATAAAAATAGGTACCTTTAACTGGTTCAATTTTGCTATGAGAACCAGGACCTCGACGAGAAAGCAAGGTATTTAAAGTGTGTCGTGTATATCTGTCGGGTGAACACGATTTTTTTTACTCTTTTCTTTCAGTGTTGTAATGTCAAAGCGTATTTTTGTATGGAAACGAACAACGTCAAATTTACAACTGTCCAAATAATAATAAATAATAATAATAATAATAATATAATTGTCCAATATTTTTGTATAAGCTTTATTTATTTATTTGTTTATTTATTAAAGTCTGGAAGGCTCTCTTCTTTTTTTAAGCCGGGATAAATATGTATAATTACTAGCTGCCCCAGCGAACTTCGTACCGCGCAAAATTGTGAATCTAAACCATTCCCAGATCCCCTTGAACACACACAAAAAATTTCATCAAAATCGGTCCAGTCGTTTAGGAGGAGTTCAGTCACATACACACGCACACAAGAAATATATATATTAAGATGTACTCTGTTAGATTCGAAGCTCAAGGAAAAATATTATTCTGCTGAAAATATGACATTTATTACGACTTATTGCAATTTAGGTACGATTTTACTCAACCAAAGCTCTAATACGCTATCTCGCAAAGTGTTTTATCTATCCAAATCTCTAACCACTTAACCACCGGATCATGTTTTTAACCCTTGTCAAAAAAGAGGGGTGTTATTTTGATGTGTGTACTACATCTGTGTTTCTGTGTATCTGTATACTAGTTTGAGACCGTTTTTGGCTTGCTTTTGCTTTAACGGATGGGTCGATTTTAATAATGATTTTCTTCATTTATAGCTGCAGCCATCGAGATGTTTCTTGCTTTTTTTTGACTATATTTTAATTAACTAAGACCTTAAATGACTACTACAAATATCCGTGTGTATCACAAAATTCGTTCGAACATCTAATTTCCGTAGAAGCGGCCCGTCTCGGCCTCTCATTTATTTAATGCACATAAACCTCCTCAAGTGTTTCGCCAATGTTTTACAGTAATAAACTTTGTAAACACTTGAAATGGTGAATCAGAGGTTCAGAGGTTTTGTTCGGCTACGTTTTCAGCTATTTCAAATTATTTTACGAGTAGTTTTTAAGATACCCTACCCAATGGATGACTCAGAATAGCTCAATTATCTATATGTAATTAGCCACCTCTGTCTGTCCTTCCTCATCAAGACAGAACTCTATTTAGAAGGCTGTATTATCAAGGAAATCAGTGATGTGGGTCGCCTCCTGTAGGTACTTTTGGTACCTACAGGAGGTGTACAATTTGCCTGATGTTACCTAGCCATAGTACATAGCCATATGTGTACCATCGAGGGCACCTCAAGAGTGACTGGTGTGGCCGCGGAGACGGAAGGAAGCCTCAAACGTAGGAAATATGGGCCATCGAAGAGGGGTACATATTTCTTCCGTTTTTAGTAGAAACGATGGAACCGTGGAGTGCTGACGCTAAAGATCTAGTGCGGGAACTGTCCAGACGCTTAATTAGGTGACCCAAGGGCTAGCACGTAATTCTACCAACGCTTTTTCTATTCGGCTATTCAGAGGAGTAACGTCGCCAGCTTACTTGGGTAACCAGCGACTTAAATGCGGTTTTTTATTTGTAAATTTTGCTTAAACGTATAGTTTTAATGACTAAACAAGATTCTATAAATGCCGCCATTTTCAATCCAATATGGCGGACGGTACAAAATGGCGGCAAAATGGCGCGCTTGTCATAACGACCCCTACATTAAGTACCTAACCTTAATGTCAAAACAAGAACTTGAAAAGAGAAATAGAATTAATACAATTTTTTTTAAATTAAAGCTTTTTTTTGTAATCTTAATATTCGGTTTTATTTGAGTTTCGGCTATTAAGTAGGTGCGCGATATATTATAGGTAGAAATACCAGAAAATAATTAAAACATTGAAAAGCAGAATACATAATTTTAATATAAATAGTAATTTTCCTCCATGTCCCATCATAGCTGGCCGCTCTAATAAATTTTTGAAGCCATTTTACGTCCTCTGCGTGTAAAGATTTAATAAATTATAACCTCCTTCCTGTGAGATTGTTTCACACCAACCAAAATTAGTCAGGGAATTGTCCGACAAAGTTTAGGTACAGATTGGATAGCATCCTTGAAATTATATTTTTGGGCTTTTCTCATGGGATAACATAATAATAAAAATCTTAGACATGGTAAACTGGGAAGACTACGTCAAGTATTAAACTCTATGTTATTTGAGCAAGGTAATAAAGGAGAGGTCAAAAGTGGGCTAGAATTTTGAACACCAATGTGATATACCTCATTGGAAAGCTTATTTAATAAGCTG